>CM041780.1:68214878-68908240 GCA_023374045.1 Limonium bicolor
TTTTTTTTTTCTCCTAGGTGTTTATATAACCCTTTTCTAATGTAAACTCACTTCTAAACCCATCATATATCTAAATTCCATTCCCTTAAACAACAAAACACCTTAAGGTAAGTAATTTACCTTGTTCTTTTACAAGCTTAAAAGCTTTCTTCCTTAGGTTTTTCTTTGTTCAATCTCGGTCACCAATGTGTGTCTTTGCCAATGTTCTAACCAATATCCAATGACTCCAATGAGTACTAGATAACACATTAACCCTAAGGAACAAACCCTAGGTTAAAAATATGTTTTAAGGTATTAATGTGATTGTTTTACCTTGGTTTCTCAAGACAAACTTGGATATGAAGCAAGAAGGACCTCCTCTCTCCTTTGAAGAGTAGAAACAATCTAGAACAAGGCATAAACATGGAGTCCCATGAGTATATATTTTCGGACATGTGAAGAAAATGGTGGAAACCTAGATTTTCTTACACTTTCTTTACCTTAAGAGAATGGAGATGCCAATGGAGTCTCCAAACTTGAATTTCCTCCTCTAATGGTGGTTTGACTTGGCACCAAAATGAAGCTCTTGAAGTTTTGAAAAGATAGAAAGAAGGAGCTTGAGCTAACTAAGAGGAATATGTATTTTGTTTTGGATTTGGAGCTTAAATGAGCAAGTAGTGTGCAAGAGAAGTGGAGCTTTCATGGAGTTGAGTTCTACGTGAATGGGGAAGAGAAAGAGAGCAAGAAATCGTGGGAAACAAGGGATAATGAAGAAGTGAGGAGAGGTAAGTAAAATGTGATATTTATCTTAAAATGTGAATAGTGTTTTTACTTTATAACTTACTTGTTTTTGCTTTCTCTTTACTTAGCTAGATAAGTGTGGTGAGTCACACTTAAAAAACCGGCCCCCTTTTATGAATGAGGGTAATTAAGTCTTTGTTGACCAAATGTCTCACTTATATAGACTTATGTTATAAACTAGCTTAATTAATTCACTATTCATCAAAAACAAGGCACATTGTTGTGAAATTTTTGATTTCCCATTGATATAGACCTCCAAATGTGATACTATATAGTACACATATTAATTAAAGAGTAATGATGGACATTTAGCCATTCAAAACTCATTTACAAGACAATTTTTCAAAAACGTGCTTTAAGACTCCTTAAAGCACATTTTGTGTTTTAACTTTTTTCAAGCTTGGTTTTCTTTGGTAATTGACTTAAAATGACCATTAGGATATTACTAAGGTCTTAGGACAATATTTGGGTACTCTCCCATGTCTCTCCAAGCTTAGAGCACGTTTTTGTCAAAACTGCTCTTTTGGTGTTTCCTTATATTTTCTTTGATTAGAAATGTTTCTTAATGTTTCTAAGGCATTATTTAGCCTCCTTATATCTTAGTTTATCATTTGAACACCATATCTAAATTTAGGGTATTTCATGCATGATTACCATACCAGCATTGTGCTGAGCCCCCTGGGGGGCCCCCTTTCTTTCTTTCCCATTCTTCAGGTACAAGGAGCTGGGACCCGTTCGAGAGTAGGACGGGGTAGTTGTTAGTGTATGGGTAGTCTTTTAATTACTTATGTATCGCAGGAGTAGTAAGACCGAAATTGTTATCGGCATTAGTTTGTAAATACTCAGTATAGTTGGAATGCATATGTATTATGAATGTTGGTAATGGAAAGGGATTGTAATGTGTAGTTGCTCGGGAATCTGGTCCATCAGACCGATACAATGTATATGTATATGTATTAGCCTTGTTAGCCACGTGGGTGGCTAACGGCGTGTAACACCAACGAGTAAGTAATGTGATGAAGTATGTTTTCCACTGCAAATGGTTATGAAGTGTATTGTTGAAGTTGGGGTGTTACAAAAAAGTGGTATCAGAGTGAAGTATCGCTTTGATGACTGAATTACCGAGCTTAGGAAGTACCGAGTTAGGATTTAAGTACTTTGGGTTAAGGGTTGAGTGATAGCGTGAGAGATACGTTAGTTAGGAATTACCAGTGAATTCTGGAAACCTACAATATCCTTCCCGCCCTCCTCATTCCCTGTTTTATAACTTGGGAAACAACGCCAGAGAGATGAAAGTCCTCTCTTATTCGGGAAAACCTGATCTCGCTGTTATTAAACATCGTTGTAAGTAAGGAGAACCTGTCATACGGTAGATTCCGAAAACTGGGAATCCCGGAGACGGTTTCCATCTGAACAATGTTAACCACATTTAATTGCGAAGAATGAAGAATCTTGTGTATATGAGAATGGAATTTTCGGCAGCCTGGGTCGACATGCCGAGCAGTCGAGAACAACCAGCTTGCAACACACTGACCGTGCAACAGGCAAGAAGTGAAGTAATGAAACCCGAGACGAGTGTCTACGGGACTACAAAGGTTAAATAATACACCAACGGTATACCAACCGACTAAGGAACTACAACGTAGTACCCAAACAAGAGACAAGTCTTAGTAACCACGACAGAGGTGTGGAATGGGCTACGAAGAAGATACAATACTAAGTAAAAAGGGGTCTCCAAGGATGGGAAACACCCTAGTTAATGATTATTATGTGAAGACAGTGAGAAGTCACCCAGAGGATTTATTGTCAAGACTGTAAGGTCAAGTAAGGGCCAACAAGGCCACTGATGACAGTGCGGGTAAGAACAATACCGCAACCGGTGTGTGTGTTTAACCGATAGTCAATTAACATGGTGCACTTGCCATGGCAAGTGCTGCTATAATAGGACAGTTCGGGAAATTTTTAACAAATACGAAGTACTTAGTAAAGTACCACGAAGTTAACTGTGATCATCATAACTGTGGAAGGGCTTAACAGCCTAACCTTTGTAATTAGAAGTACACCAGTCAGCAAGAAGCTAGACTTGGTAAGGCTAGAAGACGTTGTGGAACAACGAGAATTTTTCTTTCAAACTCCGATTTATTTCAAACTTTTTCTTCCAAAACCAAATTTCCTTTCAAACCAATATTTATTTCTAACCTTCTTTTAAACCAAACCAGTAAACCCAAGGGTAGCAACCCGGGGAAATGGAGCGAGTTCTAAATAATACAACAGTGGATGGACTTTCCTTGATTAAGTTCGGGAAGTACGGAATGCAAATTATCAAAGAATGATATAAGAGGAGTTGACAACAGAATACTTCACTTAGGCGTGTGACGGACACTACGAGTGTACCAACTGTAATGTGGGACGACCGCACTCCGATAGGAGCTTGTGGGCCTGACAGACCTGCTTATGGGTTAGTCGGGTAAGTAGCAATGTATCAGTATGGTACCCCACATATGTATACGAGTAGAGTCGGGAACACGGGAAGTAGTCGACTCCATACTATGGTCAGCAGTAAAAGTTAAGCAAGAGCTAAGGATTACCACGAATGATTGAAGTAAAAGAACCCAGTTAAGTTAGCGAGACTAAAAGAATTAGTGAATTCATTCAAGATAATGTCTAAGAGTCAGGAGGTGCGAAGTGCACTGATGTACGGGATAAAACGTATTACAGCAAGTGTACTGGTCTGTCATAGCAAGTTTTCCTAGGTGGTATTCCCTAGGTTATCGAACCAAAGGAGGCTGTGTCTAGTTTGAGTCTTTAATCTATCTAACTAATAAACGAAAGAAAATAACAATAATAATTGGGGGTTTGATTGCAGAAATTAAATAGACAATTTAATTAAAACAAAAATAATTAAAAGTGAGTTTCTAATAAATCTAAAGGGTGAATCCTGGTTTACTACTTCTCCCTAGTTTATCAATTCCCTTCCTGAGTGTTTTCTAAATTCTAGATTGCAACCTCAGATCTAAATTAATCTAAAACCGGTCTCCCGCAAGATAGATTCTTACTAGCAATTCCCAAATCCTAACTCTCGTTACGAATTTACAAATTAACTAGTAGCATTAAGTATTCATCTGGTTTCTAGTCAGTTAATCCCAGGAATTACCATCTGTAGTTTCACTGGTAATATTCCTATGGTCTAATGAACGCCGCAGTTCTCACTTGTAAGCAATTCATACCAAATAAACTCAAGCAATAATTAATCACAAGAGAATTCAATGAATAACTAGGAACAAAACTACAATCAATATAGAATTTATATTTAACAACTCAGAAAGAAAAACAATAAACTAGTTATCCATAATAAAACCAGAATTCTAAAAATTACTCAGACATCGGAGACAAAGAAATAATAACTATAATTAAGAGATTAGAAAACGTCATCTAATTGAAGAACGATGATGAATCCATTCTCTGCCTTCTGCTCCGGTCTGTCAAGACTGACTGATAGTTTCCCTCTGTCTGAGACTCTGTCTTGGGTTTGAGAATTTCTTCTCGTGTGTGATCTGTTCTCGTTCTGTGGTTCGAACTCCTCTTCCGTCTGTACAAATATATATATCCTGCTAGTCTTGTACCTAATGTCTCCCTCCTTTCTGTCGCCGACCATAATATACATATATAAGCGCCTGTATCCCACAATAATACTTTCCATCATGTGCATGCTCCTGTAGCCCATAATGTCTCCGCCTCTCAATGATAAAAGTGTGCCACTGTCGTTTATCAGTCCATGTGTGATTGAAATCATGTGTGCATGGCTAGGCTGATATGCGCTCCAGCTCATTATGATGATACATCCAATATACAAACATATGCCCATGTCATCTCCCATCGAGTCTGTGCCTCTCGTAGTTCCATCCATGAGAGCATGTGCAGTCCACCGTATATCCACGAGCATGTCTGCGCCTCTGCGCCTCAATGAAGTTTGTCGGGCAATTAATTCGGTGTCTGCAGCTATATTATTTTCCTTGTCGGTGAGTGTATGGCCGATGAAGTCCACGAAGTCTGCGCCTATCGTCATGATGTCTGCGTTCCTGCTAGAGCATGTCGGCCCGCCTCCTCTGCATGGCTCAGCGTTCAGTTTTCTTTGTGTCCCATGTTGCTCGCGTCTGCATGTATCTCAGCCCATGATGATTGGAATAAAGGTCATGATGAACCAATCATGAGTGTCCATACAGAAGTCCGTATAAGCCCACATGCATGGCTATGATGGATCCAAACTTGAAGCCCACACACGCTGCTCTTATTTGTCTGCGCCTCTGACTCAAAAATCTGCGCCAGTCAGAGTTGTCGGCCCGGTCCAAGGTATGTATATACATACATCCATGTGCTGTAGCCTTCTTCTCGTGCATGGATTTACATGAAACACACGTCCATCTGCACATATCCCCACGTACAACCCATTTTTCCGTGAGATACTGAAGCAATCCAGCCCACTACGTGCACGGTTCTTTTAAGTGTGCATGGCTCATGCGAGCAGCTCTTAAAACAAAGCCAAACCGCAGCCCATTGATGATGTCGAATTGGTGCAGTACGTAAGTCTTGAGTGCATGCAGTCCAAAAGCACCTCCTTATGTGCATGCATGTGTATGGATAATTAATCAATGATTGATTAATTAATTCATTCTCCTTATTCACGTGCATGGCAGGAAATATCGGCCCATGTGCTGCTATATGCTGTGAGTTTATAATATGTATATATATTAGCCTATTAAAACATAAAAATCATATGTGAGGAATAATCTTATCATTTACTATAATTAAGCACTTAAGTGGGGGAAATATGTAGCATTAAAGCTTAAATTAAAAAAAAGAAGCATATAAACATAGATAAATTCCCCACTTATCAACTACCCCACACTTAGCTTTTGCTTGTCCTCAAGCAAATAAAGAATATAACTGCTCCAAACCGAAATATCAAACTCCAGGATCAACATAAACAGAAGGAAAACAAGCAATGACAATCAGAAAAATCAATCTGCTCTAAGCCATCAGTTTTCACAAATAGTGAATAGAGAATAATTTTAATAAAAGCATGAATAAAGTGAATTGCAGAAACTGAAACACAGATTAGCTTAGGATCTTCCACCAATTTCATTCCATTACCCTTTGGATGACAAGGGGTGTGAAGTAATGCCTTATTCCGCAATACCTTTCAACACCACGCACTCATGATCAAAAACTAAAAAAAAAACTACAATTAAATCTTTCGCATGCAAAAAACTTTTCTTCTTCAAGAAATAATAACAAACAATTTATTTAATTAATTGCATAGTTGTTCCTTCACCCAGACTTTTCTCTTTATCCATGTAACGGCTTTGGGCCAACTATCCCAGATCACGAGATCTTAGGTAGATAGATGATAAAGCACCCCGAGGACTTAATAACCAGATAAAAGAGGCCTGATTCGGTTTAGGAAAATTTTGATCAGATGAGTACCTTGCCTTATCCTTTCATTCCAAACATTCATATCATTCCCAAGATCCAAAGCTAAACGCATTTAGTCTCCACTATCAGCCAATTCATCAAATTTCAGTGAAAATAGAGTAAATTTAAGAAAAACAATTCCGGATTGACAACTTTTAAGCAGAAAGATTTTTAAGGTCGTCATCAGGCTCAATTTCAAACTTCCACAGATATTTTCACCCAAAATTCAACAAAAGCAAGTGGTCTGAAGTGATAACTGAAGGTCACTCCCTACCCCACACTTAAAATTAAACAATGTCCTCATTGTGTGACAAGGCAGGAGTGAAAAACTTTGAGCACGCAGAAAAACATTTATGTCCAAAGGAAACACAGCAGAGCAGTCATTAACCATAAACCAAAATTAAAAGAAAATTTAAACTAAAACTAGGACTCCCATGGATTGTGTTGTTGTTGCATATGTAGAACGACTCCACCCCACACTTGAGCTTTGCTCAAGTGTTGCAGCCTGGTTGCAGTATCATCATGAAGAATTCATCTGAAAGAAAGACACTAAAAGCAACCAAAAACTACAAACAGAGTTAAGAGTTAGTAAACAACAAAATCAGGGAAATAACTACAAAAAGAAATTAAAACCGAAATTAAAGACTAACAAAATAAAATATAACGCTGGGTTGCCTCCCAGCCAGCTGCCCCTCTTTAACGTCTTTGGCTAGACCATACCTCCCTAAGGTCAACAGGATCGAAAATGAATGTTGATGTGGGTGCCAAAGGGTGGGCGGGGCGGGCATCATATATCTTCATAAAACGTCCCCGATCAAATGGAAAAAAAACCTCAACACTCCAAATATGAAAGTGTAAACTCCACTTATCATTTATTAAGTGGTTGTGTTGTGGTGGGTGATCCTTGATGCGAGGATCTAAATTTTGTGGGTCCTCCTTCTCAAATTCAAGGATGTAAACATCCTTGTCATCTGGTGAAAGCTCAAAGGGAGAACCAATAGGAACATCAACTTCAACAGGAATCAAGGGCTCCTTAAAGTCGATGAGATAACTCTGCTCTGATGGCTCAAAGCAGGAGAAGGAAGGAAGTCAACTGGAAGACTATCTGGCTCAGGTACAGGTGGAGAAGGAATAGACTGGATAACTTCATGAATTAGATCATTCTCTAACTCTATAGCTCCATCAACTCGCTCAATCTCTAGCTCTGGTCTCTCCATGATCTCCACCTCAGGTGTGTCTGCAACTTCAGGGATCGAATGATCAAGTTGTGTATCACTCCACTCAGCTACTGCAGTAGGTTGTTCGATCTCAGGAACCAGTTCACATCCAAGCTTTTGTGATATTTCATCTAGTTGGGCTAAAATTCTTGCATTACTTCCCCGTATCTCCTTCATATCCATCCTGAAGGACTCATGCCAAGCGGAGTTTGATTCGCCATGTTTTTTGTTGAAATCTGCAAGAGCGGCTTCCAAACTAGATATATTACCTTGACATTGTGAACTCTCATGATTCCCTCCACATGTCTGGCAGATAACCCACTGGTTGTAACTTTGTGTAGGATAATATTGTTCAGGAGACGGTCGTGCTTCAGGAGGACTAGACGATATAAAACTTCTTAGAGCATCCTCCAAACTAGAAGAAACAACTGGACAATAAGCACGCTCGTGGTCTCCTCCACACCTTTCACATACAACCCATTGGTTGTAATATCCAGGCAAACCTCCTGGCGGATTATAATATCCAGCCATCAAATCAAATTACCTCGAAAGAAAAAGAAAAATTAATTATATACATAAAGAAGAAAATATAAATACAAATGAAAATAAAAGTATGTACATAAAAATAAAATAAATAAAAACAAAATCAAAATCAAACTAAACCAAAATCTATCAATAATAATAAAAAAAAACAGAACCAAAACAAAATTAATCAAATTAAAGAAAAACTAAAATAACATAAAGTCTACTAAATGAAACAAAAACGAATGAAACAAGTTTAAGCAAGATTGAACGAAAGCAAAACTAAAGTTAAACTAAACTAAATCGAATGAGCGAGAATAGACTAAATAATGCTAAATAAGAATTGAACTAGTTTAGCAAAAATCGTAAAAAGAAGACAAAATAAAATGACTATAAAAATAAAAACAAACAAACCAGATTAATTATTGAACAGAATAAAAAATAAAAATAAATAGAATAAAGACTAAACTAAGTAACGTGCCTCCCGGCAACGGCGCCAAAAACTTGTACGGGATAAAACGTATTACAGCAAGTGTACTGGTCTGTCGTAGCAAGTTTTCCTAGGTGGTATTCCCTAGGTTATCGAACCAAAGGAGGCTGTGTCTAGTTTCAGTCTTTAATCTATCTAACTAATAAACTGAAAGAAAATAACAATAATAATTGGGGGTTTGATTGCAAAAATTAAATAGACAATTTAATTAAAACAAAAATAATTAAAAGTGAGTTTCTAATAAATCTAAAGGGTGAATCCTGGTTTACTACTTCTCCCTAGTTTATCAATTCCCTTCCTGAGTGTTTTCTAAATTCTAGATTGCAACCTCAGATCTAAATTAATCTAAAACCGGTCTCCGCAAGATAGATTCTTACTAGCAATTCCCAAATCCTAACTCTCGTTACGAATTTACAAATTAACTAGTAGCATTAATTATTCATCTGGTTTCTAGTCAGTTAATCCCCAGGAATTACCATCTGTAGTTTCACTGGTAATATTCCTATGGTCTAATGAACGCCACAGTTCTCACTTGTAAGCAATTCATACCAAATAAACTCAAGCAATAATTAATCACAAGAGAATTCAATGAATAACTAGGAACAAAACTACAATCTATATAGAATTTATATTTAACAACTCAGAAAGAAAAACAATAAACTAGTTATCCATAATAAAACCAGAATCCTAAAAATTACTCAGACATCGGAGACAAAGAAATAATCACAATAATTAAGAGATTAGAAAACGTCATCTAAATGAAGAACGATGATGAATCCATTCTCTGCCTTCTGCTCCGGTCTGTCAAGACTGACTGATAGTTTCCCTCTGTCTGAGACTCTTGTCTTGGTTTGAGAATTTCTTCTCGTGTTGATAAGTCAGGAATTTACCTATTTCTGCATGGTCTTTTGAGACCCAATTTGTTATCATTTACTGCTAAATTCCTGTCTTTTAAGTGTTTTTTATGTTTCTTGTTGCAATTTCTTCTTTTATGGTTTTTGTGTGCTTTTTCAGGTATTTGATCTCAAAAGAAACATGTTCGTATCATTGTTGAAACGCATGGAAAATCAAACAAGCTGATTTGAGTCAAAGACAACAACTCTCGAATTAAATTCAAGCATGGTCCGGGACTTGATACTGGAGCTAAGTCCCGGACCACAACGTGACTTAAATCTCAAACTGAATTTGTGTATGGTCCGGTACTTGATACAAGAGTGAAGATCCGGACCACACAATGAAAGAAATCTCGCCTGTTTCAACACCATGGTCCGGGACTTTATACAAACCTTAAGTCCCGGACCACACCAGCAGAACAAGTCTCGACCCATTTTAATGCTATGGTCCGGGACTTTATACAAGACCTAAGTCCCGGACCATATGACTGGAATCGCTAATCTGTTGCTCGCGAAAGTGAAGAAAAGAGAATAAAATTCTCTTTAAAACTAAACCACCGCCCATGCATTACGATCTCCTTTCCAGCATTTCCTCCACAATCGTATTCCCTTCCCCTACTTTCCATCTTCTAATCCCACTAAATCCAATTATCTCCCTAAATCCAGCAACAACACCCACGATTGACCACCCACCATTCCACTTCTAAAACTCCAGCATCATCTCCACCACCAGGCTGCTGCTACGTACTCAAGCAAATGAGTTCTATAAATAGAACTCAAATGCCTCTCATTCAAGACACATTCTGGAGTGCATCTCACACTCCCATCCATCTCCATCTCATTTTCTCACGTTCCATTCATAACACCATTTCCATTAAACACCACACACATCCATAGAAATCTGGAATATACACAAGCAGGGGACTTCACCATTATCTGGAGATTGAGCGGAGGAAACTGCTGGTTGTGCACAGAGACTCCATCAAAGAGCCTTAAAACAGAGTTTTCTTCTTTTTCTTCTTTAATGTTATTCACATATTGTTGCAGTAATTCCATTTCCATGGCTGAGTAGTTTCTATAAATTTCGGTTTGCTATGTAATCCAAATTCAAGGTTCTAGTATCTGTGTGATTTACCATTTAATAGATTAAAGTATTGTTCCTTATTTATTTTATAAATCTTGTGATTTGGCCAGTTACTTGATTTACCTGTTTATCTGCTTATAAGTGAGAACTGCGGTAGATAATAGACAACAGGAACAGTACCAGTTAATTTAGAGATGGTAATTCCTCTAGGATATTAACTGATCATTAAACTGGATTATTCTTAAAGCTGTTAGCAATTAGTAAATTTGTAACGAGAGTTAAAATTTATTAGTTGTTAATTAGATTCCACCGAGCGGGAGACCGAACGTGGAATATTTCTGATCTAGGATTTTAATCTGAATTTTGGTAAACACACTGAGAAAGGAACCGAAGAATTTGGAGGATTAGTAAACCGGAATTTCCCTTGTTTATTAAACCAAAAACATTATTATTTTATCCACTGTCTTACATTTATTACCTTTGCTCATATTTACATTCTTGTTTTATACTTCAGTAATTCAACAAACAAACCCCCCTGTTACTTGAGTTATTTCATTAGTTTGTTCTTAAATATTAATTAAACTAAAACGCTGCCTCCCTTGGATTCGATAACCTGGAGGGACACTTCTAGGAAAACTTGCTGCAATCAACCGGTATACTTGCCGTTAGGTTTTTACCCAACAAGTTTATGGCGCCGTTGCCGGGGAGGCACGGTTGCTTAGTTTGATTTTATTTTATTTATTTTATTTTTTATTTTGTTTTTGTTTCGTTTTAGTTAGTTTATTTTTGTTTGGTTTTATTTTCTTTTGTTCATTTTCTTAGCTTTGTGCAATTTGTTTCTTATTATCTGTGGTTCTAGTTTATTTAGGTTTTACCCAATTGTGTTCTACAACTACTGTCAGTTATCTGATTTTTGTTTATGGTTAAAACTCGTTCTGAAGGCAATCCTGAATTTGAGCTTGTACCTGATATAGAGCGACTTGCGAGAAGAAGCCGCCAGGGACTAGTACTTGAGCCTGCATTTGAACCAGAGGTGTTTCTCAAGGACTCACCAGGGGATACCTTTGATTCCGAAGAAGAATATCTTATGGACGGTATCAGCAGAGAAAAAAGGATGAACGTTACACGCGGCCGAAGTGGAGCTCACATCACTAATAGTAATCCCTGCACTGCCGGAAGGGGTAGAATGGCAATTCAAGACCCATTATGTCACGATGGTCCTCAATGCGCCGCAGTTCAGTGGAACAGTCACTGAAGATCCAAATGTTACCTTACATCCTTCCTGTGACTGGTTGGAGCATGTTCAACACTAGCTTCTCAGGAGGTAGCCAGACTAACCCTGTTTCCTTTTTCACTCAGGGACAGAGCTGCAGAGTGGCTGAACTCCCTATCTCCAAACAGTATCACCTCCTGGTCCGAGCTAGCAAACACATTCCTGGCAAAATACTTCCCACCATCTCGCATGCATACCATGAAGGTGAGATCACCACTTCAAGCAATACAGTGGGAGACTCTTTCAGAGGCTTGGAGAGATTCAAGGGAATTGTTCGAAGAGTACCACACCACAGTCTGGGAGAGGAGTCGTGCTACAATCCTTCTACAAAGATCTTGATCCGCAGAGCCGACTTTTGGTGGATACTTGTGCAGGAGGAAGTCTTATGGAGCTTCCAATCAAAAGGATAAAGGAGTTGTTGGAAACTCTTTCCAACTCGGCTAATCAGTGGGGAGGTGCTAGGGCATCTACTGAGGTTCCCCCAAGAAAGACGCTGGGATTTATGAGGTAGATTCAAACACTCTTTTAGCTGCTAGGATGGATACCATGTCTAAGCAATTTGAGAAAATGTGTGCAATGATGAACCCTCAGTCAAGTGCAGCTGTTGTGACCGATTCTTTCCCGCAGTGCGAGTATTGGTAGAAGTTCCAACATGTGCCAGTGTACGTCTCAGCAAAATGAAGAGGTAAACTATCTGGGGAACAGGCAAGGGAATTTCTACAACAATCAAAACAACCAAGGATATCAGCAGCAGAGGTTCCAGGGAAATAACTACAGTCAGAGGCCTCCACAGCAGAACACTCAGCACTTTCAGGGACCCTCACCAAAATCAGCAAATGCAGAACCAGTAGGCACAGAAACAGCCAGCTGGTGCGAGTTCAGGTTTGGAAGATATGATGCGAGAGTTTATCCCGTCGACCAATAGGAAACTCGAACAGCAAGAGCACCAACCATGGGAACAAGACCTTCATCTTGGAGCAGAGAGCTTTCAACAAACATATTGAGACTCAAATTGCCCAACTAAGTGAAAAACTTTCTGATAGACCTGCAGGGGCTCTACCTAGCCAGCCAGAGAAGAATCCCCGCGAGTATGCTAAAGCTGTTTTTGTTGTGAAAGAAGATACTCCACTTGTCGCTGCAATTTTACCTGTTCACAAAGAAGTTAAGGACTCTAGTAAAGTTTCTGAAAAACCCAAGGAGAAGGAGTCTCCTGAAACTCAATCTTCTTATTCTTCTGTTTCCAATCATAAAGTTGAAGAACCCATTTCTTTTCCTGATAGGGTAAGAAAAGGAACCTTGATGAACAGCTTGGAAAATTTCTTAAAATTTTAAGAAATTAACTAAAGATATTCCTTTTTCTGATATGCTTAAGTTAATGCCAAATTATGCTACACTGGTGGATGATATCTTGGCTAACAAATGCCCTTTGCAGGAAAAGGAAACAGCGAAAGGTAACCACTAGAAGTGGTAAAGATAAAGCTACTGAGCCTGAGGTGAGCATAGAGCAACCGGTGCTGGAGAATGAGCGGAATTGTGAAGTTACCAAATCTCCTTCTACACCTACACCACCAGCGGTTGAAGTTGCTTCACCAGTTCCATTTCCAAACAGAACCAAGCATTCCAAGGAGGATAGTGAGTTCGATAAGTTTCTTACTTTACTTCGTCAACTATATGTGGATATCCCCTTTGTTGATTTAGTTGCGAAGGTACCTAACTATGCCAAATATTTAAGGAAGCTTTTATCCAATAAGCAAAGTTAGTTGAGACAGGAACTATTCAGCTCACAGAGACTTGTTCAGCGATCATACAAAAGCGCTTACCAGAGAAATGCAAAGATCCTGGAAGCTTCACAATTCCATGCAAAATAGGAGACATTGACTTCGACCACTGTCTTGCTGATTTAGGAGCGTCCATTAGTCTCATGCCATACACTTTGTTTGAAAATCTTGGAATTGGAGACTTATAGCCTACACGAATGACGCTTCAGTTAGCAGATCGCTCCATGGTTTACCCATGTGGAATTGCCAAGGATGTGATGGTTAAGGTGGAGCATCTGTACTTCCCCTGCGACTTTGTCGTACTCGACATGGCCACAGATCCAACGGTCCCTATTATCCTTGGAAGACCCTTCCTAGCAACAACCGACGCTCGAATAGAAGTTGCTCATGGTATGATCACTTTGAATGCAGAAAGTGAGCAGCTACTGTTTTATGCTGGCAGGTCTTCTAAAAATGTTTTGGAAGCTTCTCGGAGTTCATGTCACTGTGGAGGGTGATTTTTCGGTATGAGGGGGGTCTATCTAAATATGATTCCTGACTGAAAAGCCTAGATCCTTAAATGCCATTCTGTGGAGGGTGAAAACCCGTTGTTCTGGCATCCCTCAAATACCTACTAAATCGTTCGTCTTTCCCAGAAAGCATAAAGGGGAGTGTTAGTGAACACTACACCCGCTCTCAATGGGCTCCACGCGGACTTATGCCCTAAGGGCGGAATTGACTAGAGTCGCCACCTAGTTTGACCTAAGGAACTAGGAAGGAAGGGAAGGAGGGTTCTAAGAACCGTTGGTTGACTCTGAATTTGTTGCCTATGGACAGGGCTTATCTGGTCAGATCAGAGATTCTATTATGGGTTCGTACTGGGTTACACCCCTTAGAAGTGGCAATGACCACGACTTCGGATTGGTGCCCGAGGAAACCTCGGTCTCCAATTGGGGATTACCTTCTTTCAAAACCTTATTAAAAGATTCATTTAAAAGCCAGGGATAGGATTAGGATGAGAAGAGAGAGAGGAGGATGAGGCGAGCTTTTCTGCCAAGATAGCGCCAAGAGGAAGAATTGGTGAATTCTGATGAGTATAGAATCAAGATTTGGGAAAAGTCTGAGGTTGAGTGAATAGACAAGACTTGGAGTCTGATGGTTTGGAGTTTGTGGGATTCGAAAAAGGTTTGAGTGTTTGAGAGATATGAAAACCACCTTAGAGGGGGAAAAGAGTTTTTTGTTTGGAATGGGGTCGCACCCTAGATGGGCTGCCTACGTACTCAACTCCCTGTCGAGATCAGACCTTACGTAGTTCAGAGCCTTTGGGGATTTGGGAGTTTTGGGAGTTTTAGGTGTGAGAGTCTGTGAGATGCTCAACTCTATGAGACATTTAGATTCTTGAAATGATGAAATCTGTGAGACGCTCGGGTCTGTGAGATGTTCGAGGCTTGAAAGGGTTATCAAATTTCAAGAGGTTCGGCTTTTTTGAGGAGCTGAGGATTTTTGAAGTGTTTGAATTTGATGAGTCTATTGAGATGTTCGAATCTGTTGAACTGTGGAGAAATTCGAGTCTGTTGAGCTGTTGAGACAGTGAGTCTGTTGAGCTGCTGAGACGGTCGAGTCTGTTGAGCTGTTGAGACATTCGAGTCTGTTGAGCTGCTGAGACGTTCGAGTCTGTTGAGTTGTTGAGACGGTCGAGTATGTTGAGCTGTTGAGACATTCGAGTCTGTTGAGCTGCTGAGACACTTAGAGATTCGAGATGCTTGAGTTCTCCGGAGTTTGGAGTTTCAAGGAGTTTGAGATTTACGACGTTTGGAATTATTTGGGATGGAAATGAAGTTGAATTGAATTGGGAATGAAAAGAATTTTGAATTGAATTGGAATGAAATTGAATTGGGTCTGGATTGGAATTGGATTTGATTGAATTGGATTGAAATTGAACTTGAATTTGATTCGGGTTTGGATTTGAAACTAAATCGGGATCTGATTTAGGTAATGGGCCGAATTAGGGCCTTGAAATTGGGCTAGGTTTGGGCCTTGAAATTAGGCTAGGTTTAGGCCTTGAAATATGGGCCGGATTGGGCCTTATGAATGAGTTGGATTTGGGGCTTAGAATTGGGCTCGATTTAGCCTTTGAAATTGAGATTGGAAGATGATTTGAATCTATGAGACAATTGAGTTTGGAAGGAGTTTGAAGTTTGATCTTAGAACTTTTGGAAGCATTTCAAATGCTTTGTGAGGTTGAAGTGTGTCTAATGAGTGTATGAAGAGTATTTAATGTTGAGTGCAAAGAGCTTTGATTTCGAAGAATTCATGAAGGATATCTGGTTTTGGAGTATGAGAGGATTGATTTTGGAGAGCGTATGATGAGTGAGTATGAGAGAATTTGATTCTGAAGTGTGTTTGGTGTGAGAGTATGAGAGAGTTTGATTTTGAAGTGGAATTTGACTCATTGGATCTTTAAATTGATTTGGAATTGGATGATCGATTGATTGTGAATTTTATTCTGACTTTAGAGGATGATTTGGAAAATTTTAAGAGAAACGGGTATTCCTCATGTGGACCGTGTCTAGGACCCGTATGCATTAAGGATACCCCAAACCTAGGGCTTTTCTAAAATACACTAAGAGGGCAATCTGATTGGCTTTCTAGGGCCACCTGTTCCAGCCCGTTTGGCTGGTTATGGACCGAACCTGAACAAAATTATATTTGGGCCAAGAGTTACATGGGCCCAAACAAGATCAGTCCATACACTTACAAAATCATAGGCAATGATGAGCAAACGATATGTGGAGATGAATTTCCAAGACTATATAAACAAATATACATACAAACATGGATTTCAAAAGCTATCCGAATAAAGCAAATATATGTGAGAAAAGAATTCTGAATCTGTCTGAGTAATTACATACATGTGGACATGGGTTTTAAAAGCTTAAGTTATGTACGTATGAAATGAATTTCAGAAGTAGTACAAGAAATGTATATACAAGAACGAATCATCAAAGCTATCTAGGTAACGAATCAGAATTATTTAAATCTATAACTCTCAAAAACTAACAAGATGAGTCCTACTATATGGGTTGCTAACCAATTGTTAGTCTTATCCTATTTACTATCTTTCAAAAGTCAATCAAAGGTTGCAAGCAAGAGAATAATGTAACGGTTATGGGATGATGTCACGAAAATGAATAAGTCACAACACTACGATCAAAAGTGAAAACAATAAACGAATTACAAATTGATACAAATACAAGTGAAAAGTTTAAATCTAAAGCTGCTATGGGGGGTCGCATCGACGCCGCCTCACTTGAGCTGAAAGGATCAGCAAGAAGTGCACCAACCGTTACACATGTTTGAAGTGGAGACCCCGGTAGTCCAAGCCCAAAGTCCCGTTTTTTACTCTTATAGCAATTTCCCGTTCCACGAGCATTATGTACATGTCAAAGAACAAAGACAAAGATATACAAGAGTAGTTAGTAATGAAATGTAAGAGGGTTGGGGTGTGTGCAATGGGATCATACGGCCCCTCTCAATGGGAGGAAAGGGGGCAATCTAATCATCTCCCACACCCCACCGAGAACATAGAAAAGAGTTTCAAGCTGCCAACAAATGCTAAGGATCGTAGATAAATCAAGCATTGGGGTTGCTACTCAAATTAATTCGCCATCTTAGATTATGACTCAAACCGAAGTGTAGTATCAAAGATGTGACGTTGTGAGTCATGTGGGATCATACCTAGAAGGGTTTATATCATTTCCCTCTAAGATGAAGAGTTAATAAAGACCATCCAGCCAATGAATGATTTATCTACACAATTATAGCATAGGGCAACTATCACTCAATTCAATGTTCTTATCTAAGCGCAGTGGGACAAGAAAATGCTAGTATCAAATCAGTTTCCAACCAAATCAATGCGCAAGGGACAAGTTTCAATCTGAAGCAGTTTTAATTTCCAAACCGAATTTAGGGCGTGAAGAAAGAAATAAGCAATATTGCTTGAGACGAGGTAGCTGACCAGTAAGGCTTTCAAACCCATGAAGTACCAAGCCCAAACGCATAGCATAAACGTGAAGTCCAAGTCAAACTCAGCGTAGTCCAGCTAACTCATAGCACAGCCCAAGCAAGGCAAGGAACACCTGTATTCAGTTGAACATATGTGCGCAGATACAACGGGTCGGACAGAAATCAGCCCACAAACCAGGATGGCCCACAGGAGTTATATCAAGGCAACAGTGGGGCCTCAAACTTGACAACGAAAAGGCTGGACAAACGAGGAGCGAGGCCCAAACGTCCACAATCTCAATCAGCGATTAAAGATCCAGCCCAAGTATCAAAGTGGGTGCACCTCAGTCAAAGCATCAAAACAGAATAAAATAAGCATATACGGAATGGAATTAAACAAATAGCGCGAAGGAGTAAAATCAGCACTGTAAACAGCATGATTCCCAAGCTGGATGTCAAGATGCAAGGGAGTAAGGGCATTGGGAACAACATAGCTTCCAGGCCAAACATTGATGAGCGAAGGGGCAGGTAACAACATTTCCAAACCCATAAAATGCGTAAGGAGCAACTGTTCTTGATTAAAAGAGAGCTGAGAGTAAGAATTTCCAAGTCCATATCAAAACACAAGAGGTGAAGCAACGATCCCAAAGTGCATTAACATATCTCAAGATCGAATTCCAAGTCAAACAAATGCGGAATATATACGAACGATTGATGTAGTAAAAAAAAATGACCGATGATGTTTCTAAACCCAGCAGAACGAGAGTCAAGCCAAGGATGCCCAACAGAAGTTCAATAGCCCATCAAATCTCAGAACCCAGGTCATCTGCTCCTTGCTAAACAACTTTTATTTATCAGAAATTAGGGTACAGGTACCTCAACCAAAAACACGAAAAGCAAGGTCAAAATATGTCTCAATCAAATTAACTCTCGTCGTAATATGGCACCAAAAACTTCGGTCAGAATAAACAGAAGATATTTGAATACTGCAAACCGACCCAAAAGGCTAGAACAACATGAAGATCGGCCCTCAATTTGTCGCTAGAAGGCACAGTTGAATTAAGCCATATTAGAAAGTAATCAGAAAGAAATGGACACCGAGTTCAAATTCACCAACTGTAACTTGCGCAGCCACCAAGCTCCACTGAAATAGTCCAAACGGTTTCAGTTTAATACCTTAGTCGAAATGCAAATGCATATAAATATACCGCGGAAACAGTTATGCACAGGAAACAAAGGAAAACGTGGGCACTAAATCATATTCATCAGTCACCTGCAGCAAATGAAGAAAATGATGTTAGACTCCTGTTTCATCGGTTAACTTAGAAAGAAAACAAAAATTTAATATGAAGAGGAAGAAGACAGACAACGTATATAGAAGACACAAAAATAATTAAAAATCGACCGCAAGCCCCTAGTTCACAAATCGACAGTAAAGCAAATCGGTCACAGAGTCTGAAGGGATTCAAACTCGATAGAGAACAGAAACCAAATTAGGGAGTAATGCATGAAAGAAAAGAACATTCAAAGTGAAAAACGAGGAAATAGGCCTGGATGTTGTAAAGCCCGCGAGGTTGGTTTTGTCCAATCGACAAACAGGAGTTCCTCAAAATACCAGAGTCGGAGCGAAACCAATGAAATATTCGCAAGGATAACTCGCGATTCATCAAGAATTAGAGATTTGTAGCAGTGAGTTCAGAGTATGAGAGAATCGATGCCAAAAGTTACTCTAATCACAATTTCGGGTTGTGGGAGAAGATGCAACAGGGATTGAAGATCGACACAGAGACCAGAGGAGATGTGTGTGGGTATGCGATTTTCGGGTGCAGGTTTGAAGATCGAAGAGTTCCGGAGTGTTGGTTTTAGTTCGCCAGTTTTTTTGTTTTGAAGGAGAAAGAAAAGGAAACAGTGATTGAGGGAGAGAGAATGATGTCGGCTAGCTTCGTTGCTTCTGGGCTTCAAAATCGGTGGTGTTTCCCGTTGTCGATAGGGGTGGTTCAAGGCGGAAGTGAGAAAGAAGGTAGAAGAAGAGATGAGATTTCTAGCATTCGATGCTTCTCTGAATTGAGAAGAGCAAAAGATTCTTGGAAGGGAATTAGACAGAAGGGCGAGAATGATGTTGGTGTCGTCTGTTGTCCATGGTTGAAGGAGAAGACTATCGAGAGCAGGGAGTAGAGTCTTGGCCGAAGGAGATCCATGAAGCGGGGAGAGTGACCAAAAAATAATCACCTCCGGGATTGTGCTGTGGGGAAGAGTAACTTGAGGGCATTAGGGTTTTTTTTGGGTGGGCTTTGTGTTGTTTGGGTTGGTAGGTCCAATACTAGGGGCTAGAATGGGTTTAAGGGTTTGGGCTAGGCCAGAGTTCAACTAAGTGTGGATTGGGTTTGTAAGATGAAATAAAAGTGTCTAAATAGAAGTGAACTGAAATGATAATAAAAATACCAACGTTAATAGTAAAAAATAAATAAATAAAAAACATAAGAAAAGTGTATAGATGAATAAAAATAAATAAATAAAATAAATAAATAAATAGAATATAAACAAAACAAAATAAGATAATAAAATAAGTGAATAACAAAAGGGGACGACCTTGAAACTGGACTGTCGATGGAAATTCATTTTCGAAAAATTGTGTTTTTACGAAATGCTTAAAAATATATAAACAATGGTTTTGTTTTGGCACGCACGCTAATACGTTTTTGAAAAAGAAAGGCGACGACCCCTCTTATTGTGTTTCTTATTCTGGAATTTGCTTTATGGGGTGAGAATTTTTGGTGTCTACAGTCACCAGGTTGCAAAAACACCTAAATCTTCTGGAATTTCTTGAAAGAACAAAAACATGGTCTAGCCAAAGACCGAAAAGACGGGCAACTCATTGGGAGGCAACCCAATCTTCTTTCTTCTATCCTCTTGTTTTTCATTTTAATGCACGTTTTTACTTATTCTAATTCCTTTGTTAGCTATTTTTCTTTGGTTGGTTTTGTTAAAATATAGGTTTGATGAAGGAAGAGGAACAAAGTACTCAGAGGCAATCCTTCGGTTGAAACAAATGGGGTGGTCCGGGACATGTTACAGGACTTAAGTCCCGGACCAGAGAAGGAGAAAACTCTCGAATCAGAAAATAGGGGTGGTCCGGGACTTCAACCTTACCCTAGGACCCGGACCAGTGGAGCAAACAAATCTCGAATCAAAAATGGGGTGGTCCGGGACTTCAACCACAGCCTAAGTCCCGGACCATATGTGAAGAAAAATCTAGGCCCGATTTATGCCATGGTCCGGGACTTGAACCATACCCTAGGTCCCGGACCATCTAAAGCTGTTAAAAAAATTTACCCGTCTTCAACCTTCGTTCCCACTCTCCTCTGCAACCCTAACCGATAAACCCAGCACCCCCATTCTCCTTGAGCACCATACCCGTACCCAGCACCCCCATTCTCCTCGCCCTCAAACACAGTGGCGCCTCCAATCCAAATTTCGCCAGCGCCACAGAGGAATTCACCTCGAGTCCAAATTTCGTCAGCGCCATCCTCTGTCGCGCAACACAACCCCAACATCCCGACGACCCTAACTACCACCCCACTTCGCCGCAACAAACACCACGCCTACACCGTCACTATCCCTCCGCACAACCCAATACCCATCCCACACCACAATTTCACTTCACACCTCACCACCTCTTAAGACCTCGCCCGCCCCCTTCCTTTCGAATTACAAACACCACTCCCTCTGTTCTCTCAACATTGACCGTGAGCAGCAACTAGCCCACACTGTGCCACTTCCCCAATTTTTCACATTCAGCCCAAACCAAACGCGCCCCTATCTACCAGATTCCAAACACGACCTTAAATCCAAAAATTTACCAATGGCATCCAAACGAGCTCGACGCGCCAACACTGCCGGGGCTTCTTCTTCATCAGACGCTCCTCCACTTCGGGTCCGGGAAACTGAGCTTTCCAAATTCGTTTCTCAAGCTGCGTGGGATTGGTTCCGAGCCAAAGAGCGCAAAATTATTTACGAAAGGTCAGTCTGCCCATCCTTAATCACTGAGTTCAATTTGGAAAATATATTTGGCGCAAGGAACTGGGTATGTCTATTGACCCGGGGAGGGAAATTCTACCCGCGTTTGGTGAAACTATTCTATGCTAATGCCACGGTGAGTGAGAACGACAGAGTTATAAAGTCAAATGTTAAGGGGAAGGAAATCAATGTGAGTAGCCGGGTATTAGACATGCCCTGCAATTACCGGTTAGGACTAGAGTCCCGACTGACGCGGACAGGGAAAATCAAGAACTACGTGAGCGTCAGGCTAAGGATCACTATCTGAATCTGATTGTGAATGATCCGGCAGTCCAAAACCGCCAGAGGCGGAACCAACGGGACAAGCAGGTGATTACAGGTGACAAACTGCCCACACCGTTGGAGCGTCTGATCTTGGGGATAATCATGTACAATGTCCGACCCAGGGAGTGTGCGGACCTGAATGTAATTGACTGCTATGTCCTGCGCTACCTGTTGGATGATGAGCTTGCGCAGGTAGCGTACCCCATCGCTTTGCATGGGATCATCTATCAGTCCATATTTCAGATTGTTGACACAGATAGCAGTGGCTCTCTTCCCTTTCCCCACCTATTGCAGTCTTTCTTTGATGACACCGGGGTAGATTGCTCAGATGAAGAACCCCAATACCCCCGGTCTTCCATTGACATGACGATGATGCTTCTATCAGTGAGAAGATGGATGATCAGTGGGTAAAGCGTCGCCGCGCTGCACGAGCACCCCGAGTTGCTGACGTTGCTGAGAACGCTGATGAGGTTGCTGCTGAGGCTGATGCTGTAGGTGATGGGGCCCAGGACATTTCGATACCTGCTGGACCGGCCCCGGGTTATGACGAGCTGCTGCGTGAGTTTAGAGACTGGAGGGGATGGCCACAGCCCGCTTTGATCAGATAGATAGTCGTCTGGACGGGTATGGTGCGCGCATCTCAGCTTTGGAGACTCGCCAGACAGAGTACGAGGCTTGGCAGGATGCACGGTTTGCTGAGTACCAGACTCGCCAGGACGCCCGTTTCAGGCCTATGATGAGCGCTTTGCACAGTTGGAGTCTTGGCGCATGCCCCGTCGGTAGTACATGTGTTGGTTGCAGCTCTCTCTTTCATCATCTACCTATCTTTTATTGTCTTTTGTTTTCTTTTGCTGTTTTTGTCATTTGAGATATTTTGATGTCTTTTAGCTTCGTAGGATGCGACTTCCGGTACCTTTCCTTTTCTTTTTGGATTGTTGTTGTTAATTTGGGTACTCCTGCTACTTCCGGATACTTGGTTGTGATGCTTCTATTTTGTTGCTATGAGATGTCTGCTACTTCTTGATATTCAAACAGGACTGCCATCTATGTGTGCGATATCAAAAGAATACAAAGGGACTCTGCCGAAATTTTTCCAACCCTCCTTCAGCCTCCCGTCCCTTGTCCTAAGTGTGGGGACGTCCTCTTCACCGATTATTCAGGGGAGTCCTATTCTTTCTTTTGCATTATAATCACATTCTAGTAGTAATGAGGACATTGCTATTTTCTAAGTGTGGGGAAGTAGTATGGGGGTTGCACATCTAAATTGTTTGTTTTCTGTGGGTCCTGACTGTACTTATTCTCCCTTCACTAACCTTTAATGACCCTCCACAAAAACTTTTTTTTTTTTAATTCGACATACCTGGTTTTCACTTGTGGTCAGATGCATCAGTCGGGAATAACGTACAAGTAGCGAAATTTTTTTGAGATTTAATCTGAAACTTCGGTCATAAGAACTGTGGTTATACTGCTTGGATTGTAGTTTTGGTTAAAATTTGCATCTATTTCCTTCAATAAAAGGTGAGACCATTTTGTGACTATTTTGTTTGAACTAACTTGGGGCTTTGGGAAAGTTTTGGAATGAATGGAAGGAAAGGACAAAGGCAAGGTACTCCTCTAATCTACTCTGAACCGGAACAGGCCTCTCCCATTCGGTAATTAAGCCCATGGAGTGTCTCATCACTTATCTACCTAAGATCATCTGATCTGGGATAGAAGGCCCAACACCGCTACAAGGATGGGGAGAAAAAGTCTGAGGGGATGAAATGAATAATGCTTACTCAAAAAATTGGAAGGAAAGTTCTTTCATGCTAAACAGTTTATTGCAAATTCTTCCTTGATTATGAGTATGTGGCAATGAAAGGTAATGTGGAATATGACATTACTTCTTGCCCCTTGCCGTCCAATGAATTATGGAAAGCAAATGGAAAGTAGAGCCCTGAGTAGAGTTTGGATTAAATAGTTATGATGATAGTCTCATGCATTTGTCAAACACTCTAGCTTCACTGTTTAAGAAAACTTGCAGTACTAGTCGCTGTCTCTTATGACTATTTTTCAGCATTAGATTTCCTTGAACATTTTCCTGACCTGATAAATCCCCGCTTTTGAAAATCTGGTACATTTTGATTGCAGTAATTGCTTGAGGACAAGCAAAGGTTAAGTGTGGGGATGTTGATAAGTCAGGAATTTACCTATTTCTGCATGGTCTTTTGAGACCCAATTTGTTATCATTTACTGCTAAATTCCTGTCTTTTAAGTGTTTTTTATGTTTCTTGTTGCAATTGTCTTCTTTTATGGTTTTTGTGTGCTTTTTCAGGTATTTGATCTCAAAAGAAACATGTTCGTATCATTGTTGAAACGCATGGAAAATCAAACAAGCTGATTTGAGTCAAAGACAACAACTCTCGAATTAAATTCAAGCATGGTCCGGGACTTGATACTGGAGCTAAGTCCCGGACCACAACGTGACTTAAATCTCGAACTGAATTTGTGTATGGTCCGGTACTTGATACAAGAGTGAAGACCCGGACCACACAATGAAAGAAATCTCGCCTGTTTCAACACCATGGTCCGGGACTTTATACAAACCTTAAGTCCCGGACCACACCAGCAGAACAAGTCTCGACCCATTTTAATGCTATGGTCCGGGACTTCATACAAGACCTAAGTCCCGGACCATATGACTGGAATCGCTAATCTGTTGCTCGCGAAAGTGAAGAAAAGAGAATAAAATTCTCTTTAAAACTAAACCACCGCCCATGCATTACGATCTCCTTTCCAGCATTTCCTCCACAATCGTATTCCCTTCCCCTACTTTCCATCTTCTAATCCCACTAAATCCAATTATCTCCCTAAATCCAGCAACAACACCCACGATTGACCACCCACCATTCCACTTCTAAAACTCCAGCATCATCTCCACCACCAGGCTGCTGCTACGTACTCAAGCAAATGAGTTCTATAAATAGAACTCAAATCCCTCTCATTCAAGACACATTCTGGAGTGCATCTCACACTCTCCATCCATCTCCATCTCATTTTCTCACGTTCCATTCATAACACCATTTCCATTAAACACCACACACATCCATAGAAATCTGGAATATACACAAGCAGCTGGGGACTTCACCATTATCTGGAGATTGAGCGGAGGAAACTGCTGGTTGTGCACAGAGACTCCATCAAAGAGCCTTAAAACAGAGTTTCTTTCTTTTTCTTCTTTAATGTTATTCACATATTGTTGCAGTAATTCCATTTCCATGGCTGAGTAGTTTCTATAAATTTCGGTTTGCTATGTAATCCAAATTCAAGGTTCCAGTATCTGTGTGATTTACCATTTTAATAGATTAAAGTATTGTTCCTTATTTATTTTTATAAATCTTGTGATTTGGCCAGTTACTTGATTTTACCTGTTTATCTGCTTATAAGTGAGAATTGCGGTAGATAATAGACAACATGAACAATACCAGTTAATTTAAAGATGGTAATTCCTCTATGATATTAACTGATCATTAAACTGGATTATTCTTAAAGCTGTTAGCAATTAGTAAATTTGTAACGAGAGTTAAAATTTATTAGTTGTTAATTAGATTCCACCGAGCGGGAGACCGAACGTGGAATATTTCTGATCTAGGATTTTAATCTGAATTTTGGTAAACACACTGAGAAAGGAACCGAAGAATTTGGAGGATTAGTAAACCGGAATTTCCCTTGTTTATTAAACCAAAAACATTATTATTTTATCCACTGTCTTGCATTTATTACCTTTGCTCATATTTACATTGTTTTATACTTAGTAATTCAACAAAAAACCCCCCTGTTACTTGAGTTATTTCATTAGTTTGTTCTTAAATATTAATTAAACTAAAACGCTGCCTCCCTTGGATTCGATAACCTGGAGGGACACTTCTAGGAAAACTTGCTGCAATCGACCGTATACTTGCCGTTAGGTTTTTACCCAACACGTGTGTGATCTGTTCTCGTTCTGTGGTTCGACCTCCTCTTCCATCTGTACAAATATATATATCCTGCTAGTCTTGTACCTAATGTCTCCCTCCTTTCTGTCGCCGACCATAATATACATATATAAGCGCCTGTATCCCACAATAATACTTTCCATCATGTGCATGCTCCTGTAGCCCATAATGTCTGCGCCTCTCAATGATAAAAGTCTGTGCCACTGTCGTTTATCAGTCCATGTGTGATTGAAATCATGTGTGCATGGCTAGGCTGATATGCGCTCCAGCTCATTATGATGATACATCCAATATACAAACATATGCCCATGTCATCTCACATCGAGTCTGCGCCTCTCGTAGTTCCATCCATGAGAGCATGTGCAGTCCACCGTATATCCTCGAGCATGTCTGTGCCTCTGCGCCTCAATGAAGTTCTGTCGGGCAATTAATTCGGTTGTCTGCAGCTATATTATTTTCCTTGTCGGTGAGTGTATGGCCGATGAAGTCCACGAAGTCTACGCCTATCATCATGATGTCTGCGTTCCTTCTAGAGCATGTCGGCCCGCCTCCTCTGCATGGCTCAGCCGTTCAGTTTTCTTTGTGTCCATGTTGCTCGCATCTGCATGTATCTCAGCCCATGATGATTGGAATAAAGGTCATGATGAACCAATCATGAGTGTCCATACAGAAGTCCGTATAAGCCCACATGCATGGCTATGATGGATCCAAACTTGAAGCCCACACACGCTGCTCTTATTTGTCTGCGCCTCTGACTCAAAAGTCTGCGCCAGTCAGAGTTGTCGGCCCGGTCCAAGGTATGTATATACATACATCCATGTGCTGTAGCCTTCTTCTCATGCATGGATTTACATGAAACACACGTCCATCTGCACATATCCCCACGTACAGCCCATTTTTCCGTGAGATACTGAAGCAATCCTGCCCACTACGTGCACGGTTCTTTTAAGTGTGCATGGCTCATGCGAGCAGCTCTTAAAACAAAGCCAAACCGCAGCCCATTGATGATGTCGAATTGGTGCAGTACGTAAGTCTTGAGTGCATGCAGTCCAAAAGCACCTCCTTATGTGCATGCATGTGTATGGATAATTAATCAATGATTGATTAATTAATTCATTCTCCTTATTCACGTGCATGGCAGGAAATATCGGCCCATGTGCTGCTATATGCTGTGAGTTTATATATATGTATATATATTAGCCTATTAAAACATAAAAATCATATGTGAGGAATAATCTTATCATTTACTATAATTAAGCACTTAAGTGGGGAAATATGTAGCATTGAAGCTTAAATTAATAAACAAACAAAGAGCATATAAACATAGATAAATTCCCACTTATCAACTGACTGCTATGTAAAGACATCGCAGATGTCTTAAGAATCCTCATGGATAAAACATGATAGCTAGAACGAATATCCAGCTAAGAACGCAAAACGGCGTGGTTAACTAAAACGTACCAATTAGTGCAAGCCAGATGTAAAGGCATAACTTAGCAATACCCAGGAGCAATCCTTGAAGGGTATTTAGATCAACAATTGTCAAATGGAATAACGTGACAGAAACGCAAGGGTTGAAACTAACACCCAGTTTAAACATAAGTCGTCAGGAGACAGACTGACAATTCTAAGGGGCATCCCATGAGAGGAAACGTGATGCAACGACCTTGTCATGGAGCCCAATACAACCTCTAAACCACGTAATATTGTACAGAGAAGTACATGTGTGAAATACCCCAAACCTTAAAAACTTAATTAAATGATCTATTAATGATCTATGATGGTTAATAAACATCTAAATACCATTGGGGAACAATCTAAAAGATCTCAACAAGGCAAAACATGCTTTAAGATCGGTAAAGTAAAAAATGTGCTTTAAGACACCATAAAGATTGTATGACCTCAAATAGGATCCAAAGTGGATTCCTAGTATTATAATGAAGTAAGGAACACAAAAAAACTGTTCTCAAAGAAAACTAAGCTCAGAAACACCCTGTGACACAAAATATGCACTAAAACACCTTAAAGCACGTTTTTGTGTATGAGCTCTAAGATAATGACTTTTTGTCATTTTAAAGAGTGGAGTATATCATTTATATCATTAATTTGACATGATAGACTATATTATAAAGTCTAAATCAAAGTTTGAAAATAAAAATCAAAATATGACATTTATTTGTGAATAGTAAGCCAAATAGTGCATTTTTAAGCAAAATTGACCAAGTTTGGTCAATGGTCAATTAATGTCCCTTCTAACCCCTAAGAAGTCGGCAGCTTAAGAGCATGGAGGACAGCTCACTCAGCATTAATGCTAAATATCTAACTAAAGTGATGATTCACGATTTTACTATTCCTTATTATACATTTTAATCCTTTAAACACCTTTCCACTCATTCTCTTGCCTCTTGTCCCATTCCAGCCGAGCCCTTAGATCTTCCAAACTCTCTCAAGCTGTGTTCTTGAGTTTGGAAGACAAATCAATCTCTTAAGCACCTAAGGTAATGGTTTAACGCATATTTTAGCTTTTTCTTCATCTCTTCATTGCCTACACTTGGAGCTCATGATCTATCACTTTCCATGGCTTATTCTCAGCATTTTAAACCTTGAACAATCTTCAATCTCGGCTGAAGCAAGTCTAGGGACCAAGGTTTCCAAAAATTGCATTTTAAGGTAAAAACATACCTTAAGCATCTCTAGCCTCCATGCGGTTTTCTTCTTATTATTTTTATGAGTTTATTCACTCATAATCTTCATATTTACATGTTCATTCAGTTGGTTATCCAATTGGAGCAAGGGTGACCGAAATCCAAAGGAAATACCATTCTTTAAGGCATTTTGCCAAGGTAAACACCTATTACCATAGCAGCTTGTTGTTGTATAGCTATTTCCTATGTTTATATGGTGAATTTAACACCATGTGTGTGTTTAATTCAAGCCAAAATCCTTTGGAAACTTCCTTGCATTTTTAAGGTGATTTTTGCCTTAAATCTTACATTAATTGTTCTTTATGGTTAAGCTCATGCTTGGAGTATAATCATATCTTATTTTGGTGTATTAAACATGTCCAAATGATGTGATGATTTTTCCTCCAAGCTGCCGAGTTGTTACAAGGATAAACCTAGGTATAAACACCTTTAACTTATGATTTTTATGATTTCATGGCATATATATATTATGTGCCAAGAGTGGAGTTAAATATATGGGTTATATTAACCTAAGTATGGAAAAAAATGACTAAGATAAATTAAGCTAGTCATTTAAGTGATTTAATTAACATAATGGTCAAATTATGACATTATGTGGAAAAATAAATAAACTACAGCAAGGCCGTGAGTTTATTGTATAAATTGAGCTATTTATGTGTAATTTTATGTTATAAAGCAAAGTTGTAATAAGGCCATGTCATTAGGCCATTTTAATTTAAGTTTAAGCTTATTTAGTTTAATTTATGCTTATATAAATTAAGTTTGGGGTCAAATGGTAATTACTAGTAAAATTAAAGTCGTGGGCTTATTTTAGAGGAGTTTAGGGTTTTTAAATGAATTTAATAAAAATTATAACATTTTATAAAGTTTTGGGTCAAAATTGTAAAAATAGAAAACTATGGGGTATAGCTAGTAATTACTGAAAGTTTGGTTCCCATTTGGCATTAGAAGTCAAAGTTGACTATATAGGAGACTTTGACCAAGTTTGGAGAATTTAAGAAATTAAAATACTACCTTATATTAAGATGGTTATTAAATTGTAAAAGATTTATAAGAGATGGGGTTATATTGTGATTTCCGAAAACTTGGGGTACTAAATAGAATTTAGAACAGACTTAGGTTATTAGGAATTTTAGAAGTCTATTTGGTTAAATTTGGAGTTTATATGAATATATAAGTATAATATATGATATTTCATAACATTGTTACAAATGGGTAACATATGGGCAAAACCGAGAATTATAGAAAGTATAAGGTTAGGAATAATATTTATAACCTTTTGGTATAGTTTGGGAATTTTTGGAGTTATATATAAGGTTTTACAAAGATATATGTATAATATATAGTTTTAATGACATTAGAAAACTATGTATTATAAATTGGGTTAGATTTGTGATTTATAAAGTTTAGTGGAAGAAAATAAAAACCGAAAGTTTAATGGGTTGTTTGGTATTTATTAACATATATAACTATAGGTTATAATTGTTTTGATGACATAAATGTCATAATATATGTTATATAACTATAATATAACAATATATAAAATATGTGGTGGATTTTGTAAATATTTGAGAAAATAGGTGCAGTTCGGTAATATGGGCATTTTTAAATAAAAATTTATAATATGGTTTTAATGTTATAAGGGTGTAACATTTATAATAAGAAATATTCATTAAAGAGAATGAATATATTAAAAGACTTACCATATAATAAATAGTCCCATAATACATGTATATAAATAAATATATGTTATGGAGTGGAAAATGTAATAAGGGTTAATATATATTATGATAATTAAAATGGTATAAGATAAAGAGGAAAGAATTACAAACATTAGATATGGAAATTCTAATGTTAGGAGTATACATGAAATAATAAGGATGTATATATAATCCAAGGTATTTTTACATAAGAATTATACTCCATTAAATTTGGAAAAAAACAAACCTTAGAAAAATAAATGCTAAGGTGAAATGTATAATATATGATAAGAATTATACATGCAAAAGAAACAAACTATATAATATACAAAGGTATATTAAATTACATGCAATAACAAGTTCAAACATTAAGTATATTAATATACGAGACAAGACTACGCATGTAATACAACGTTTTTCCAAATCTCCAGTTAAGCCAAAAACCCGACAAACGTTGACAGTTAGTAACGGGGGTTTGACCGGGAGGTATTAGTGACGGTACGGGGTACCGTAGAGTTATGTTGTTTTACGGGATTCTAATCGATAGCGTTATGTTTTATTAGACTACTAGAGACGACACGAGGAGCTTCGGATCTAGCTGATTCATACTCCACGGTTATACAATCAGGGTTGAAATACCCCAAACCTAGGTATGTTGTTTAAACACTAAAATAAGGTATATTAAGACTAAAAAGAGTCTTAGAAACATTAGTAAACAAGTTAAACCATAGAAAACACAAATAAATGCCTTAAGGTCAATAAAGGCTAAAATGTGCTCTAAGCTTGGGATAAGCTTGGTTAAGACCTAATGAGTTTACCAAGACCTCATTTATACATTAATGAATATATTAAACTAATTACCAAAGAAAACCAAGCTTGAAAACAAGTTAAAACACAAAATGTGCTTTAAGGAGTCTTAAAGCACGTTTTTGAAAAATTGTCTTGTAAATAAGTTTTGAATGGCTAAATGTCCATCATTACTCTTTAATTAATATGTGTACTACTTATTATCACATTAGGAAGTCTAAATCAATGGGAAATCAAAAATTTCACAACTATGTGCCTTGTTTTAGTGAATAGTAACCAAATTAACCAAGTTTATAACATATGTCAATATAAGTGTGACAATTGGTCAACAAAGACTAAACGTCCCTTACTACTTAATGGGGGCCGGTTTTTATAAGGGTGAGTCATCTCCTCCTTGTTAGTTATCAAGTAAGCAAAATTAATAAAGCAAATCACTATTTACTTTTTACTTTAAATAACAAAACTAGTCACTTATCTTCATTCTCTTCTTTCCCTCTTCATTTCCCACGGTTCCAACCTCTCTTCTATCTCCTTCTTGCTCTCCATTCACGGTTTGCAATAGTACCAACACCAACTTCCATTGTCATTATCTCCTAGCTCACTTTGCCAAATAAAAACAAAGACCACCATTCTCTTTGTCTTGCCAAGCTTTTCATTCCTATCTTCTCAAAATTCCAAGAGCTCCATTTCGGTGCCAAAAGGAATCTCCATGGGAGGAGCTTGAGCTCATCTTTTCACATATTATTTTTCTCCTTTGCTTCTAGGTAAGGAAACTCAAAGAAAAATAACATTTCCTTCATGCTTGTATGTTGTCCGAAAAACACCATTAATGGTGCCCTTACCTTGCTTGTTTTAGCTTCATTTGAATCTTCCAAGGGCTTGGTGGAGTCCTCTCTTGCTACATATCCAAACTCTCTTTCATATCCAAGGTAAAATAATCGTCTAAATGTTCTAAGGTAATCTATGTATCTAGGGTTTACAATGAGATGAAGCATTAAGCTTGTATACTCATTTCATTATTTGTATATTGTTTAGAAGTTGACAAGAAACCAAACATCCTTACCGATTTTTAAACAAGGAAACTAGAAAGAAGTTGTGAGGAAAAGAGGTAAATATGCTAACCTAATGTAGCTTATAATGTCTTAGGAGAAATGAGCTTATATTGCTTATTAAAACTACTTAAGGAGCCAATGGTGAATGACCTAGAAAAATGCTCTCAAGGGCTTAGTAAAGGCATATGTATTGTTGAGTGTATTTGCAGGTCAAAGGCAAATATATTGTGGAAATTCAGTGTTTAAGGTTTATGCATCTTAAGGGCCTAAGAGCCATGCTATTTAAGGGCCTAAGTGCCAAGCAATTTAAATTATGCACTATATTGTGATGTAGTGTTAAATGAGTGAAGTTTTGTGTACAAGAATGTTCTTGATGGATTTTAGTGTTCTTGATTGTTTAATGGTGAAAACAATGTGTTTTGGTTTGGTAATGTTCTAGGAGAGTTCGTGTCAAAATTTAGGTTATGTACAAGAAGTTCTAAGTGTTTAAACAAGTTTTGATGAACTAGGAAGTGTTAGAAATGTTTAGGTATTTTACTAGAGGAGAAGTAATGTCTTAGGTGTTCTAGGAAATAAAAAGGACTTAGACAATGTTCTAGGGGATTTAGAATGCAAATGAATGCTTGGGAGATGATGTTGTAGTGGTGAGAAAACATTTGGGAATAGTGGAAGTTATAGGTATGAAACACCACATAGAAACTTAGTGAAAAACATTACAAGTGTAAACCTTTTTATAAGAATTTGTGTAATGCTTGAGGAGGATTTTGATGATTTATTTAAGGAGTATAATGGAGGTCTTAAGGTGTGTTTGAAGTGCCCAAATAAGGTTAGAACATACTAGGATATATGAGGTGAAGTTTGGAGTTAAATGGGCAATTAATAACAAGGGTCTGGAGCAGACCGACCTTGGGGACCGGACCTGCAAGGTCGGTCGAGCCCAGTTTACCCTGTGAGAAATGGTCTCTCGAATGGACCGACCTTGGGGACCGGACTTGCAAGGTCGGCGGGCATGGATTTTTAGTACGTATTGAGTCTCTGGAATAGACCGACCTTGGGACCGGACTTACAAGGTCGGTCATGCCTAAATTTTTGTAGGTAAGTGAGTCTCGGGAATCGACCGATCTTGCGACCGGACTTGCCAAGATCGGCCGGGCCTGGATTTTCAAAGGAAAGAAACTCTCGGGAATAGACCGAACTTGCGACCGAACTTGCAAGGTCGGTCGGAGTAGGATTTTTGACGGTAATATGTTCTGGAATGGACCGACCTTGTGTAAGGTCTGTCGGTAAGGTCGGTCGGACCTAAACTTATAAAAAAAAACAAACAAAGTGTGGCTTAAGTAGTTAACCCTAGGGGGGTATAATGTAGGTAATCAAGGATAAGTTTGGACATTAAAACATGTCATACAACCATGTTAAACACTTAGTAAATTTGAAGTAAAGTAAGTTAATTAATCGACATTCTTGAATCATGTATAAGAGTGACCTACAGTGGAAACCAGTCGAAGCAAGGACCAAGGTATGGTTTTCTTGCAGTCTGTTGCCTACCGGTTTACACCGGCTTGTGTGTTGTTTGTTTTTTTGTGTGTTTATGACCTTGTAAGACTTAAGTCATGTAATGAGTTTACAGTTGTTAAATATTATTGTATTGTTAAGTGTGACTCTCTCTTCCCTGTGTGTCCAACAAAACTTAACCAATGCTTGTGATTTGTTTATTAAGTTCAATGTTGAACTTCTAACAAGTGTTAACGGGGGAGTGAGGAGTCCGGTCTGTTCCGGCCACGCGTGTGAGTATAGGAGTCAATGTCATAATCGGTTCGATTCTCTTTGTATGTTATGGTTGTTTTCCAATTTGGTATCCAACCTTCCCTTTAGCTTAACCAAGGCTATTTTACTGACTCACGTCGGGCCACAGGGGCATACTATGTGTTGTTCGGTGTGCTTGGATCACTATATCCGAGACACCTTGTGTTAAGTTATCCGTTCAATCTAACAGGACGGTAACGAGTTATGTAACGAGCTTAGCATGAGTTTGGCAACATTCTCTAGGCTCTCCATGGGAACTAATTGTGTTGGTTCATTTCCTAAAAGGAATTGTTCTTGTGTGTTATGTGTGAAGTTGTATGCAATACTCTCGCCATGATATATATATATATATATTGTTGTATGTTTAAAATGAATGCCATGTCATCATGACAATTAGTTGCACGTATCCCGGTAGCCGATGGGCTGCGCGTTAACCATACCAGCCAAGGGTTGCTGACCCCCTCGGGGGCTCCATATTTCTTTTACTGCAGGATGAGGATCGAGGAAGCGAAATGGCTATAGATCCTAGGTTGTAGGAGTACTTTTGGTTGTTTTTGGGTTGTGCCCGGGATGCGCCTGTGCTCCCGAGGCGATATATTTTTAGTACCGTTGTAGTACAGTGACGGTCGTTGACAGTTTGTGGTGTACAGTTACAGTGTATGGATGTAGTTACAAACTCGGTATTATGCTTATGTATTAATGGTTTTTAGTTCTATGCTCGGGAGTCCGATCATCAGACCGGTACACTCGTATTTATTCTACCTTGTTGACCACGTGGGTGGTTAACGACATTGTAGCACCAAATCGTTTAGTTATTATTTAGTTGTTTAGTTCCGCTACGATTACAAGTATTGTTAAGTGCGTAGTAGGGGTGTTACAAAAAGTGGTATCAGAGTGAAGTATCGCTCTGATGGCTAGAATACCGAGCTTAGGAATATACCGAGTTAGGAAATCTAGCTATAGTTACCTAATAGAACAGTTGTGAGAAGGTTAACCACTAATTAAGTGTGGAGATACCTTATTGTCGGGAAGATGTTACAACCGTTGGACCGATAAGTGCAAGCACAGTTCTAATAAATGTTCATGTGAATTCAGATGTCAGGTAGACCACGAGGTTGAGGCCGCGGACGCGGTACTGGTGATACTGGAACCAGGGGGAGAACCCTACGGCACAGGTCATGGCCGACGCTGTTGCGGCCGCCGTAGCCCAGATGGTCCCACAGTTAGTAGCTGCGATGCAGCAGCAGCAGCAAGGCGGTGTGGGTCAACAAGGGCCACAACCGCAACCACAGCCGCGCGAGACCAATTGGGTCAAGGCGTTGGCGGATTTGAGACCCCCGTCATTCAGTGGGGAGACCGACCCTAGTAAGCTGGAGGCATACATCTCCGAGATGGAGACCACTTTCGGGACCTTGGATGTTCCTGCTGGTGCCAAGGTTCGACTAGCCGCTTACTACCTGAAGGGATCGGCTCAGACTTGGTGGAAGCTGGTAAGGGAGGGCAGAGTTGGTGATCCTACCTTCTAGTGGAGGGAGTACACGGCCCTGCTGCGAGCCAAGTACTACCCGATTCATGTTCAAGAGGCCAAGCGCCTAGAGCTCGACAGTTTGAGACAAGGGGATAAGATGACGGTTGATGAGTACTACACCGCTTTCATCGGACTTATCCATCTGCTGCCGGATCTGGGTTACTCAGACCGGATCTTAGTGAACCGTTTTTACAACGGATTGAGCTACCGCCTACGCTACGGTATGGGGCCGAGCGGGTATACTACTTTGCAGGTAACGAACTACGGTATAAATGAATAAGTGTGTACAGTGCGTTAATGTAAATGTGAGTTTGTTTAGCGGGGCATAACTAACACCCTAAATATAGGAGTGCTACCATGCCGCTGCTATTGTGGAGATCACCATCCGTCTGAGGGACGAGGAGAGTGCACTCAAGCGCAAGGCCATGAGCGAGGGCCAAGGCACGCAAGGGCAAGGGGGAGGAAAGAAGAAGAAGCCATACCCCCAGTCCCAGAAAGGACAGCAACAGGGTGGCAAGGGCCAGGCCCAGACCACCACTGCTGAGGAGCCTCTGCAGCTCACCTACGCATATGCGGCCAAGCCCTTACGCTCTTACCCACCCAAGGGTAATTAATAAAATTCCAATACCGAATTCTAGTGTGTGTTATTATTTTGTGAAGTATGTACTGAGTGTGTGATGTGTTTGCAGCTAGCACGGGCTCTGGACCGGAGCGCCACTACTATTGTAAGTGGTGTAACGGAGACCACCCCGACAAAGACTGCAAGGGTAATGATGTGCAGTGTCGATACTGCAAGAAGATGGGGCACCGCGACTATGAGTGCTAACAGAACCCGAAACAACCGAAACTACAGGCCTAAGGGGCAATGGAAGGGTAAGGCCACCGTGACTACCGATGGCCCGAAGACGGCGAATCAGCCACCCCCAGATCAGAGGTACACAAATTCCCAGAAGGGGAAGGGGTCGGGATCCGGCAAGGCCGCCCTACATGTGGTGGACCGGTCTGAGGCGCAGGGCCCTCTTCTAGACCACGTACCGCCTAAATGTTGAGTGAAATAAGTGATTGCATACCGCATTTCAGCATGTGTGTTAGTGAGTCCAAGTGGACTACCATGTGAGTAAAGAATTAAAGTATAGTGTGAAAGTCACCTAAATAGGTAATTGGAAATCTAGGAACCTTCAATATTTGTATCCAATCCCACCCACACCAAACCTGAAGAAATCACCATCAGCCATCACCGACTTCCAATGGAGCAGTGTCAGGTTATCCAACCAGGTATGATACTCTTAAATGGATAACTGACACCGGAAGCACAAATCCACATTATTCGACGATGCGACGAACTGGAGCAGCACCTGGAGGTTTCTACACCCGAATACCCGAGGTGGATCGAAGATGAAATTGAAGATGATGTGCATGGGTAAGGACTGGAATCCTTACACCAAGACATATCAAGAAGGGCGAGCTGAAGATGGAGCATTGTACAAGAATACCTGAGGAGTTCCTTGCGGTCGTTAACCACGCCGTGGGAAATGCTTAGCAACGTTGAAACCGGATTCAATTCCAAGCGTTTAAAGCGGATTTATGTATTGTGAACTTCTACTAGAAAGGTGGACGGGTAGGATTACACCAGATAAGGACGAGTCACCCGAGTCTAAGGAAGAGAGTAACCCGTGGTATGACCTTTCTAACGCGCTCTCGTATCTAACACTGGATCCCGAGTTTACAGACTCCGGATTGGACTAACAACCTTAGTCTACTGTGTTAGAAAAATTGGTAATGCGATGCGATGGTATAATTAATAAACATAACAAAGCCAAGAGGATGTGGCTCTTGGTGCGCGATGTGATCACAAAAACGATACTGGATGTCCGCGTACGGTCCGCAATTATCAAGAAAATTTCCCGTGAGCTAGGATGGCTCGTTGGTCGGGAGACTCTACCGCTGGAGTGGCTACTGCTGTGGGTGACCCGCCATAGTATAGGGTAATTTAGAGACTCGTCGTTTTTAACGAGGCGTTGTCACTAGGTATACGAACACTTATTACAGTTGAGACTTGTACAGTGGCAAACCAATATTGGTTTCTATACCAAGGACGGGAGGTGATACTTGTTTATTATTCTCGTGTTTGCCTTGTTGTTCATGGTTATACTGTGTGGTTATATTTTTGTGGTAATGGTGTGTGTTATTTATGAATATTACGTTAAAGTTTTGTTACAGTTTCAATATTAAAATGGTATCGCATTGTAACGAATCTCATGCTCTCGACCAATTAAATGAGGGGTCTGAGGAGGCATGACGGGGCATGATAACATACTCAGCAGGGGCTGATCCATACCAAACCACTTATTTTCAGGAGACTAGCTGGAGGGTCGACGGGGCGCACGCGACATTGTGGTATTACTGTTGGTTAAGACTTGGTACAGTTGATACCTAATGTTGTTTTGGACTTAGGTTGAGTAAACCGAGGTGTATTTGGTTAGACGCTCACGAGTAGGTTTGGTAATAACGGTTGTTGTTGGATTATGTTTTTTAGATTGTTTATGTACTGCTATCTATCTTGTGGGTCACTGCGGGAAATACGTTTCGTATGTTGATTATCATGTAACTCGTTTATCACCGTATGGGCAAGTGATAACAGTGACACCATTAGAACGATGTCTGTTATTTACCGCTACGATTTATTTGCTAAGTATGAATTTATTTTATAATTAGGAGCCGATTTTAGTAGGGTGTTGTTACAATGGTGTGTGAACAGCCTAAACGAGCAGAGCTCGAGCCAGTAAGGCTTATAAGCCATAAGTAAAAGGTGTTTATGTAAATGTGATCAATTGTGGGAGTTATGTTATACAAGTAAGTAGAGCGGGAGAACGAACCACTGCTTTTTGAGTGGGGATTACCTCTCGATATTGTGAAACCGCGGGAGCGGTAGTTATGTGAACCAAGTTCAAGAGAATATATGTTAAGGATGGGCTATGTTGTTATTACGAAAGAGCAGTTAGTTTAATAGCAGATATGTATTAAGTGAAGCACCGGGTGAATAACGCGGCTTGTAACTCGAGTGGGCAACGCTCAAGGAGCATTCAGTAGTCATCCAAATGAATGATGAACCATAATACGAATGATGTAAGTATATGTGTGGAAGCTAATATGACAGTGAATACCACGAGTTAGTGTTGTGCAAGAAGTAGTAAGAAACACGGTGCGCAGGAAGCGACCGTTGATAAGTATTGTTAATGATAATATGGCAAATAAGCAGAGCTGTAGTTAAAACTCGATGGAGATACAAAGGTAAGTGATGATAAACAGACTGGGCAGTAAGCCACTAGGCGGTACTATGTGATAAGGATCTCTATAACACCCCAACTACAACCATACATTTAACAACACATTGCAGCGGAAACTCAACTCATCACATTACTTATTTCAATGGTGTTACACGCCGTTAACCACCCACGTGGCTAACAAGGCTAATACATGTACTTTGTATCGGTCTGATGGACTAGACTCCCGAGCCACTACACGTTACATTTGCTTCCCTTAACAACAACCCATATACTTTATACATTCCAATGGTACCAAGTATTTACAAACTAATGCCGATAACAATTTCGGTCTTACTACGCCTACCATGCTTACGCCATTTAAATGGCTACCCATGTATAAACATCTACCCCGTCCTACTCTCGAACGGCTTCCAGCTCCTTGTACCTGAAATAGAAAAGGAGAGAAAGGGTGGCCCCCAAGGGGCTCAGCACCTTTGCTGGTATGGTAATCCCGCAGCCCACATGCTACCGGGCCACACACAACTAATTGTCGTCTTAGCATGCAGTTGATTATATTTAAACCATGCATACAAACCATAAACACACAACACTTTGCATACACCCAACAATAGGGCTCAACATATATCCAACACATCCACACTTAACAAATCATCCAATGATTCCTTTAACCCTAGAGTGGCTCTCCTCTAAAACGGAGCTACTTCCTTAATGAACGACACGTACCCATTAATTGGGTTATCCTTAAACGCCTCTTGTCACAAACTGGGATTCATTTCCATGTTCCACACACTCCATATCCTACAACATATCTCATTCCTCACATAACAAAACATAACAAAACCTTTCTTGTTTCGGCGTACACATGATAACATCGCATTCATTTTAAACACCTAACGTATACATATCATAGCATAGCAAGGGAAATTGCCTAGCACAATAACAACACAAAACACCATAAGGTCGGTTCACACAAGGAACCTTCCACCATAGTTAGTATACATAGTGAGCCTAGAGATTAATGCCAATCTCATGCTAAGCTCGTTACCAACCTCGTTACCGTCCAGTTATATCGAACGGTTAACTTAAACCCAAGGTGTGTCGGATATAGTAATCCCAAGCACACCGAAATAACATTTGTATGCCCCTGTGGCCCGACGTGAGTCAGTAACTAGCTTTGGATAAGCTAAGGGAAGGTCGAAACCAAATTGGAATACAACCTATACATACACCAAAGAGCCGAACCGGATATGACATCGACTCCCGTCCTCACACGCGTGGCCGGAACAACCGGACTCCTCACCCCCTATTAGTACATATATACTTATAAATAAGTAGTTAGAGATCCATTATGGAGCCTACCACATCCACACACCATACGGTATCATAACCGAGTTCAGCACACAAGGGAGGTTCACACACTTGCATACAACAACAATATCCATCTAACTCACACATAGCCATGGTTAGAACGTTCCCTAGGTTTGGGCCGTTAACTCCGAATACCGATCACTCATGTGTTCCTAGATTTGGTTAGCTAAGGTTTAACACATATTTGAGGTTAAATGGTATCGGAGGCCAAATTCGCCACATAAATGAATTACTATAAACTCATTACATGTTTTAATCTTACAAGGTGGCAAACACTCAGAAAAACACATTGGCATACAAGCCGGTGTAATCCGGTAGGACACAGGTTGCAAGAAAACCATACCTGTCACCGGAGTACATTTTACCATGTCCACTTACGTTCCTCGAACAATTCTCGAACAACTGGCACATTAAAGTTACCTTCATTAACATTGGGGTAATGTGTTTGTGTAACGTCGAATGACCATAGTTAACCCCGTTTACTAATTAAATATCTTTACATTTTTAACATGTTTCACTCTTTAATATTTTATTACAACTTTTCACCCACTTAATTTGTCATTAAAACTCACCTAAAATGTCCTTAACAACCTCATAACATCATTAACCATCAATCCCCACCATTACCCATCATTTCCATTCCTTAAACAATGTTTTTGGTCCATACAACGCCTTGTCCGAACTTGTGTCCGACTTCCCAAGTTCGGACGCTGTTCGAGGCCAAACCAGAGAAATAAATAGGTGTGTCCGAACTTCCCATGTTTGGACGGTAGTTCGGACGCTGTTCGAAGATCAGAATATTCACGCGCACACAGGCACGTCCGAACGTCCACATTCGGACGGTAGTTCGGACAGCCAAGAACTTCACTTTCCAAGTTTTATTTCATCTATTCTCTTCATCCATTGACTACCCAAGATTCATACATGAACTTAGGCATATTCTAATACTAGAATACCACTTTGATTCACCTTAAAACATTGTCCAACTTGTTACTCAATCTTCTTATCAAATCTCTTAATACTTGTAACATTCCCTTTTTGTTTTCCAAGTGGTGTTTCACCTTAAATGACCACTACACTAAAATGCTTCCTCACCTTCATAACATCATCTCCCAAGCATCTCCTCTTACTAACCAAATCCTCTTTTCACAACTTCTTGAATTCCTTTCTCAAAACCTTACCTAAACATCATTCCCTCCTTATTCATCAACATTACCTAAACCTTAAACAAACTTCTCCAAGACTTCATTACATCCTAAAACACTCATTGAATTCCTAGAAATCCAAGACAATACAAAGTCCTTGTAGCACTTTAGAACACCTTAAAAACATGTTTTCTTCCTTAGTAAAACATTTATCCTTTCCTAACATATCCTAGTTCACCGAAACTCACTTAAAACACTTAGAACCTCTTATACATTTTCCAAATTTTGCCATAGCTTCTCTTGTATATACTCACATCCAAACACTTAGGTTTTTACCTTATTTCATTCAAGAACACCTAAAATCCATCAAACACATTTTTATACACAAACTTCACACATTTAGCACTACATCACAATATAGTGCATAACTTAAATTGCTTGGCACTTAGGCCCTTAAATAACATGGCTCTTAGGCCCTTAAATTGCATAAACCTTAAACACTGAATTTCCCACATAAATAATGCCTTTGACCTGCAAATACACCCAACAATACATATGCCCTTAATAAACTCCTTGAGAGCATTTCACTAGGTCATTCACCTTTGGCTCCTTAGATCATTTTAACAAGCAATATAAGCTCATTTCTCCTAAGGCACTATACCACATTAGGTTAGTATGTTTACCTCTTTTCCACACAAACTTCTTTCTTGTTTCCTCATAAAACCGGTAAGGCATTTCACTCCTTGTCAACTACTTAACAATATACAAACATCATAATGAGTATTCAAGCTTTAAGCTCCATCTCATTGTAAACCCTAATTACATATATTGTTTTAACACATCAAGGTAATTGTTTTACCTTTGAATGGAAAGAGAGCTTGAATGAGTATCAAGAGAGGACTCCTCCTAGCCCTTAGAAGATTCAAATGAAGCTAAAAACAACACAAGAGAAGACACCATTACAAGGTGCATTTTCGGCCAACACCAAAGCATGGAGGAAACTTGATTTTTCTTTGAGATTCCTTACCTAGAAGCAAAGGAGATCAATAGTATGTGGAAAGACAAGCTCAAGCTCCTTCAATGGTGGAACTCCATGGCACCGAAATGGGGCTTTTGAAGTTTTGAGAAGATAGAAATGAAGAGCTTGATGAGAGGAAGAGAATGGTGGTGTTTGTTTTTGATTTGGTTAAGTGAGCAAGATTTTACAAGAGATCAAAGATGGACTTCCATGGTGGTGGTGCTGTATTAACGTGAGAGAACAGCAAGAAGGGAGGAAGAAGAAGGTTAGAACCGTGTGAAATGAGAAGGGAATGAGAGAAATGAGATTGGTTTTGCTTTTTGAAGATATTTATAACTTAAAGCAAATAGTAACCTATGAGTCATCTTTATTTACTTAACAAGTTAACATGTTTGGTGACTCATTACTACAAAAACCGGCCCCCTTTATATCACTAAGGTATTATAGTCTTTGTTGGTCAATTTAATTACTTATAACTACATATGTTACAAACTAGCTTATAAAATCACTATTCACAAAAACAAGGCACATAGAAGTGAAATTTTTGATTTCCCATTAATATAGACTTCCAAATGTGATACTATATAGTACACATGTTAATTAAAGAGTAATGATGGACATTTAGCCATTCAAAACTCATTTACAAGACAATTTTTCAAAAACGTGCTTTAAGACTCCTTAAAGCACTTTTTGTGTTTTAACTTGTTTTCAAGCTTGGTTTTCTTTAGTAATTGATTTAATATGTTCATTAACATATAAATAAGGCATAGGTATGACCATTAGGTCTTATACACATTTATCCCAAGCTTAGAGCACATTTTAGCCCATATTGACCTTAAGGTATTTATTTGTGTTTTGTTTGGTTTCATTGTCTACCAAGGTTTCCTAAGGACTTAATTAGCCTTATAAAATCATAATTTTATATTATCAAATCTTGGTAGGCTCTTTGGGTCCTAACCAAGTTCACTCCGAGCTTAGAGCACGTTTTTGCTCAAACCGTGTCTTAGTGTTTTATTGTGCTTTACTATGGTTTAAATTGTACACTGATGTTTCTAAGGCACTTTTAGCCCCTAGATGCCATATTTTAACATTTAAACAACATACCAAGGTTTGGGGTATTTCAATCTACCCCCCTTAAAAGAACTTCGTCCTCGAAGTTCACATTTCCACACATCATTGGATTAGAATACGGGAATTACTTTCAAATAAACTTCCATTACCAAACACCCTTTACATCCAACCTCGGACTTAATGGTCCGGGCAACATATCCACATTATACATAAAATATCATACTCACATGGTAACCTCGGACTTAATGGTCCGGGTACCTTCACCACACTTGCGCTTACATAATATCCCTCAGACTCTTAGGTCTGGGTGACATAACCACATTTGGACACATAGGCCCGGGTAACACAATCAATTCAGAACCCACCCACATTAGAACTCAAGGTCTAAAATAATATTTATTACTTATTCCACACAATATGTCTTAGCATGTATATCAAACAGAAATACCTTTTCCATCTCTCCATGGGTTCGAATCCCACGTTGAGTACATATACACTGTGATCCCGCAGAACCCGGTCGCGATGGACACCTTCTGGTCCCCGTTCCTTTGGGAGATCAAAACATTCACTTAATTTTTAACATATATACTTCTCATGTCACCGGTCCGAAGACAAAGGCTCATACGTCCTCAGCTCGTGAGCAAGTACTACAAAAATATTCTTTACTAGGTTAAGTATAAGAAGATCTTTTATTCAAAATATTAATCGATTGTTTGAAAACACCAATTGAAAATCCTTTTGAAAACACCACACAACTCCAAGTCCAATTTATGCTCCTTGTATTTTTCTTAACATGGTTGTTTGTGACCACTTACAGGGAGCTTCAAGAGTCATCCAACCCTGATGTGATCAGCATCAGTGTTGAACTATCTTTCCACCCAATTTGTGTTCGGCTTCCCTTGATCTCATGATAATCAAGTTTCACCTCCCACTTCATTTTCAACCAACAACTAATTCAAGCATGCCCCATTTTCTATCTTTAAATCCTTCTAGTCATAATCATTACATCTCCAAGGGATAGAACTTCGTCTATCAATCATCATCCAAATCCAACTTAATTCAAGTTACCTAGGGAATTTAATTCTCACTAGGTTCTATGTCGGTCTCATACCCCTTCATAAATCACAACATTGTATATATATACATATATTTTTTTTTCAAAATACAATACATGGTTTACATTTATGCACCGTCGGGGTTTTAGTTCCCCGGGAGTTTCTTTACTCCCTTCCACTTGTACTCTCACACACCACTGTTAACAAAATAAACACACTTCCCACAATGGTATTCACATCCTCTGTGCGCAATTACCACAATTTAACCACGAATGAATGCGTATGTTTATATAACACACGCGCCAACCATCATAGCAAATCATTTTTGTGCTATGCACAACATAGTTCACGTACACTTGTACGGTAAAACACACTAAGAGGCTTTACGCTCTACCCCCCTTAAAAGGGATTACGCCCACGTAATCAACCACTGAACATTGGCTTAAAATGTTCTGCCGTCGTGAGGTATTTTAACTTCCACGCGGTCTGCTATACAATGCGTTCTGGTTAGAGGATCTTAACCATATCGGCGGTTTAGTCCTTAAACCAAGAATTTTCCTAGGAGTTTATCTAACTCATAACCGGTTTCGGTCCTGGCCTGTGAGGCTTCTAGACGTTAATAATTAGCCATTCACTCATGTTCACCATGTACATTCAACACTTGAATCACTAGCTCACTAGTTTCTGCTGCGAAACTCTAATAACTGTAGAGCTTAATTGCCCCATTTGTTATTCGTACTATTGTACATCCCCAATTGTCGCCTTCATCTTGGTAACATGGTTTCTCAACCGACGCGTGGTATCTCTTACCGTTAGCGAATTCGGTGAGTTTCACAACTTTCCATCCACTTCTCTCATAACTTACTGCGTAAACTACTATGTAATTCACAATGATTGACTTGCTTCTACCGACTTACTGTCGGTTGAGATTGAGCTACTACCTAATGTGTAGTGCTCTCTCGGTTATTTCCCACACCTGGGGTATATTTCATACCGACATTTGGTATTTAGTGCCACTGTCATCACTTATTCTTAATCATGTCTCCATATTTGGTTTTGTACAAGTACTCTTTCATTGGTGCGGCCTTGCATTTCCCATGCATCGGCCATTATTCCTCTACAATTAACATTTTCCAATTCCTAGCTATCCCACTCGATCATCACTGCGCAAGTGCAATACCAAAACACTCAGTCATACAGAGTGCAGAGGCGTAAACTCTTGACAGTAAATCCCTTATGCGATTCGCCATGGAATTCCCACTGAGTTCCTCATCACATAGTACCTACCACTGGCTTATTGCCCAGTCTGTTTAACATCGCTTATCTTGCATCTCTACTAAGTTTAACTCATAACTTGTCTTATCTGCCACATCATTATTCAATAACACTTATACGACGGTCGCTTACTGCGCACCGTGCTTATTGTATAACATTAACTTCCACACATATACTTACATTATTCACATTATGGTTCGCCATCCATTTGGACGACTACTGAATGCTCCTGGAGCGTTGCTCATTCGAGTCACAAGCCGGCATTATTCAGCTCGGTGCTTCACTTTATACACATACTACTAAGCTAACTGCTCTCTTTCAATAATAACGTCGTCCATCCTTAACATATTTCTTGAACTTGATTTACATAACTACCGCTCCTGCGGTCTCACAATATCGAGAGGTATCCCCACTCTTAATGCAGTGGTTCGTTCTCCACCTATTCACTTATATAACATAAACTTTTGCAGTCAATCTAATTTTCATAAACATTTTATTTGTGGCTTATAAGCCTTACTGCCTTGAGCTGCGCTCATTGTAGGCTGTCCACACATATGTACTTCTCTGTACAACATTACATGGTTTGGATATTATATTGAACTCCATGACAAGGTCGTTGCATTCCGTTTCCTCTCATGGGATGCCCCTTAGGTTTGTCAGTCCGTCTTCTGACAATTTATGTTTAAACTGGGTGTTAGTTTCAACCCTTGCGTTTCAATTATATTGCTTCATCCAACAATGTTTAATCCAAATACCCCTCAAGGATTGCTCCTGGGTGTTATCAAAATATGCCATTACAATTGGCTTGCACTTATGGGTACTTTCAGTAAACTACGCCTTCTCCAATGTCTTTGTATAACAGTCGGTGCACTTCGCACCTCCTGTATCTTAAATATTTCCTTGCACACATTCACTGATTCCTTCAGTCTCTTTAATTTAGCTGGGTTCCTTTACTTCAACCATTCATGGTAATCCTTAGCTCTTGTTTGACTTACACTGCTGACCGTAGAACGGAGTCGACTACTTCCCGTGTTCTAGACTCTACACGTATACATATATGGGGTATCATACTGATACATTACTACTTACCCAACTAACCTATAAGTAGGTCTGTCAGGCCCACAAGCTCCTATCGGAGTGCGGTCGTCCCACAACACAGTTGGTACACTCGTAGTGTCCGTCACACGCCTAGGTGAAGTATTCTGTTGTCAACTCCCTTATATTTTCCCGTGACAATATTCATTCCTTGCTTCCCGAACTTAATCGAGGGAAAGTTTATCCACTGTTGTATCCTTGTCAACTGCCCCTGGTTTCACTGGTTTGGTTTAAAAGAAGGTTGGAAAGAAGTGTTGGTTTGAAAGAAAATCTGGTTTTGAAAAGAAAGGGTTTGAATAAATCTGGGTTTGAAAGAAAAGTTTCATGGTTTCGCAACATCTTCTTACCTTAGCCAAGTCTAGCTTCTTGCTGACTGGTGTACTTACAATTACAGAGGTTAGGCTAGCAGGCCCTTCCACTGTTATGACGATCACATTTAACTTTATTGTACTTTTCCAAGTACTTTGTAGTGGTTATAAATTTCCCGAATAGCCCTATTACAGCAGCACTTGCTATGGCAAGTGCGCCATGCTAACTGGCTATCGGTTCAACACATACCGGTTGTGGTATTGTTTTTTTTTTTTACCCATACTGTCATCAGTGGCCTTGTTGGCCCTCACTGATCTTACTGCCTTGATAATAACTCTTCTAGGTGACTTCTCACTGTCTTCACATGATAATCATCAACTAGGGTGTTTCCATTCTGGGAAACCCTCTTTTTTCATATTGTATTCTCTTTGTAGTGTTCCATGTATTTGGACACTACGTTGTAGTTCCTTTGTCGGTTGGTATACCGTTGGTGTATTATTTATCAACTGTGGTCCCGTAGACACTCGTCTCGGGTTTCACTAATCCACTTCTTGCCTGTTGCACGGTTGGTGCGTTGCAAGCTGGTTATTCTCGACTGCTCGGCATGTCGACCCAGGTTGCCAGAAATTCCATTCTCCTATACACAAGATTCTTCATTCTTCGCCATTAAGTGCGGTTAACATTGTTCAGATGGAAACCGTCTCCGGGATTCCCAGTTTTCGGGATCTACCGTATGACAGGTTCTCCGTACTCACAGTAGTACTTAAACATAGCCAGATCGGGTTTTCCCGAGTAAGAGAGGACTTCCATCTCTCTGGCGTTGTTTCCCAAGTTATAAAACAGGGATTGTGGAGGGCGGGAAGGATATAGTAGGTTTCCAGTATTCACTAGTAGTTCCTTACTAGCGTATCTCTCACGCTATCACTCAACCCTTAACCCAAAGTACTAAAATCCTAACTCGGTACTTCCTAAGCTCGGTAATTCAGTCATCAGAGCGATACTTCGCTCTGATACCACTTTTTGTAACACCCCAACTACAACCATACATTTAACAACACATTGCAGCGGAAACTCAACTCATCACATTACTTATTTCAATGGTGTTACACGCCGTTAACCACCCACGTGGCTAACAAGGCTAATACATGTACTTTGTATCGGTCTGATGGACTAGACTCCCGAGCCACTACACGTTACATTTGCTTCCCTTAACAACAACCCATATACTTTATACATTCCAATGGTACCAAGTATTTACAAACTAATGCCGATAACAATTTCGGTCTTACTACGCCTACCATGCTTACGCCATTTAAATGGCTACCCATGTATAAACATCTACCCCGTCCTACTCTCGAACGGCTTCCAGCTCCTTGTACCTGAAATAGAAAAGGAGAGAAAGGGTGGCCCCCAAGGGGCTCAGCACCTTTGCTGGTATGGTAATCCCGCAGCCCACATGCTACCGGGCCACGCACAACTAATTGTCGTCTTAGCATGCAGTTGATTATATTTAAACCATGCATACAAACCATAAACACACAACACTTTGCATACACCCAACAATAGGGCTCAACATATATCAAACACATCCACACTTAACAAATCATCTAATGATTCCTTTAACCCTAGAGTGGCTCTCCTCTAAAACGGAGCTACTTCCTTAATGAACGACACGTACCCATTAATCGGGTTATCCTTAAACGCCTCTTGTCACAAACTGGGATTCATTTCCATGTTCCACACACTCCATATCATACAACATATCTCATTCCTCACATAACAAAACATAACAAAACCTTTCTTGTTTCGGCGTACACATGACAACATCGCATTCATTTTAAACACCTAACGTATACATATCATAGCATAGCAAGGGAAATTGCCTAGCACAATAACAACACAAAACACCATAAGGTCGGTTCACACAAGGAACCTTCCACCATAGTTAGTATACATAGTGAGCCTAGAGATTAATGCCAATCTCATGCTAAGCTCGTTACCAACCTCGTTACCGTCCAGTTATATCGAACGGTTAACTTAAACCCAAGGTGTGTCGGATATAGTAATCCCAAGCACACCGAAATAACATGTGTATGCCCCTGTGGCCCGACGTGAGTCAGTAACTAGCTTTGGATAAGCTAAGGGAAGGTCGAAACCAAATTGGAATACAACCTATACATACACCAAGAGAGCCGAACCGGATATGACATCGACTCCCGTCCTCACACGCGTGGCCGGAACAACCAGACTCCTCACCCCCCATTAGTACAATATACTTATAAATAAGTAGTTAGAGATCCATTATGGAGCCTACCACATCCACACACCATACGGTATCATAACCGAGTTAAGCACACAAGGGAGGTTCACACACTTGCATACAACAACAATATCCATCTAACTCACACATAGCCGTGGTTAGAATGTTCCCAAGGTTTGGGCCGTTAACTCCGAATACCGATCACTCATGTGTTCCTAGATTTGGTTAGCTAAGGTTTAACACATATTTGAGGTTAAATGGTATCGGAGGCCAATTCGCCACATAAATGAATTACTATAAACTCATTACATGTTTTAATCTTACAAGGTGGCAAACACTCAGAAAAACACATTGGCATACAAGCCGGTGTAATCCGGTAGGACACAGGTTGCAAGAAAACCATACCTGTCACCGGAGTACATTTTACCATGTCCACTTACGTTCCTCGAACAACTGGCACATTAAAGTTACCTTCATTAACATTGGGGTAATGTGTTTGTGTAACGTCGAATGACCATAGTTAACCCCGTTTATAATCAAATATCTTTACATTTTTAACATGTTTCACTCTTTAATATTTTATTACAACTTTTCACCCACTTAATTTGTCATTAAAACTCACCTAAAATGTAACAACCTCATAACATCATTAACCATCAATCCCCACCATTACCCATCATTTCCATTCCTTAAACAATGTTTTTGGTCCATACAACGCCTTGTCCGAACTTGTGTCCAGACTTCCCAAGTTCGGACGCTGTTCGAGGCCAAACCAGAGAAATAAATAGGTGTGTCCGAACTTCCCATGTTCGGACGGTAGTTCGGACGCTGTTCGAAGATCAGAATATTCACGCGCACACAGGCACGTCCGAACGTCCACATTCGGACGGTAGTTCGGACAGCCAAGAACTTCACTTTCCAAGTTTTATTTCATCTATTCTCTTCATCCATTGACTACCCAAGATTCATACATGAACTTAGGCATATTCTAATACTAGAATACCACTTTGATTCACCTTAAAACATTGTCCAACTTGTTACTCAATCTTCTTATCAAATCTCTTAACACTTGTAACATTCCCTTTTTGTTTTCCAAGTGGTGTTTCACCTTAAATGACCACTACACTAAAATGCTTCCTCACCTTCATAACATCATCTCCCAAGCATCTCCTCTTACTAACCAAATCCTCTTTTCACAATATCTTGAATTCCTTTCTCAAAACCTTACCTAAACATCATTCCCTCCTTATTCATCAACATTACCTAAACCTTAAACAAACTTCTCCAAGACTTCATTACATCCTAAAACACTCATTGAATTCCTAGAACTTCCAAGACAATACCAAAGTCCTTGTAGCACTTTAGAACACCTTAAAAACATGTTTTCTTCCTTAGTAAAACATTTATCCTTTCCTAACATATCCTAGTTCACCGAAACTCACTTAAAACACTTAGAACCTCTTATACATTTTCCAAATTTTGCCATAGCTTCTCTTGTATATACTCACATCCAAACACTTAGGTTTTTACCTTATTTCATTCAAGAACACCTAAAATCCATCAAACACATTTTTATACACAAACTTCACACATTTAGCACTACATCACAATATAGTGCATAACTTAAATTGCTTGGCACTTAGGCCCTTAAATAACATGGCTCTTAGGCCCTTAAATTGCATAAACCTTAAACACTGAATTTCCCACATAAATAATGCCTTTGACCTGCAAATACACCCAACAATACATATGCCCTTAATAAACTCCTTGAGAGCATTTCACTAGGTCATTCACCTTTGGCTCCTTAGATCATTTTAACAAGCAATATAAGCTCATTTCTCCTAAGGCACTATACCACATTAGGTTAGTATGTTTACCTCTTTTCCACACAAACTTCTTTCTTGTTTCCTCATAAAACCGGTAAGGCATTTCACTCCTTGTCAACTACTTAACAATATACAAACATAATGAGTATTCACGCTTTAAGCTCCATCTCATTGTAAACCCTAATTACATATATTGTTTTAACACATGAAGGTAATTGTTTTACCTTTGAATGGAAAGAGAGCTTGAATGAGTATCAAGAGAGGACTCCTCCTAGCCCTTAGAAGATTCAAATGAAGCTAAAAACAAGACAAGAGAAGACACCATTACAAGGTGCATTTTCGGCCAACACCAAAGCATGGAGGAAACTTGATTTTTCTTTGAGATTCCTTACCTAGAAGCAAAGGAGATCAATAGTATGTGGAAAGACAAGCTCAAGCTCCTTCAATGGTGGAACTCCATGGCACCGAAATGGGGCTTTTGAAGTTTTGAGAAGATAGAAATGAAGAGCTTGATGAGAGGAAGAGAATGGTGGTGGTGTTTGTTTTTGATTTGGTTAAGTGAGCAAGATTTTACAAGAGATCAAAGATGGACTTCCATGGTGGTGGTGCTGTATTAACGTGGAGAGAACAGCAAGAAGGGAGGAAGAAGAAGGTTAGAACCGTGTGAAATGAGAAGGGAATGAGAGAAATGAGATTGGTTTTGCTTTTTGAAGATATTTATAACTTAAAGCAAATAGTAACCTATGAGTCATCTTTATTTACTTAACAAGTTAACATGTTTGGTGACTCATTACTACAAAAACCGGCCCACTTTATATCACTAAGGGTATTATAGTCTTTGTTGGTCAATTTAATTACTTATAACTACATATGTTACAAACTAGCTTATAAAAATCACTATTCACAAAACAAGGCACATAGAAGTGAAATTTTTGATTTCCCATTAATATAGACTTCCAAATGTGATACTATATAGTACACATGTTAATTAAAGAGTAATGATGGACATTTAGCCATTCAAAACTCATTTACAAGACAATTTTTCAAAAACGTGCTTTAAGACTCCTTAAAGCACTTTTTGTGTTTTAACTTGTTTTCAAGCTTGGTTTTATTTAGTAATTGATTTAATATGTTCATTAACATATAAATAAGGCATAGGTATGACCATTAGGTCTTATACACATTTATCCCAAGCTTAGAGCACATTTTAGCCCATATTGACCTTAAGGTATTTATTTGTGTTTTGTTTGGTTTCATTGTCTACCAAGGTTTCCTAAGGACTTAATTAGCCTTATAAAATCATAATTTTATATTATCAAATCTTGGTAGGCTCTTTGGGTCCTAACCAAGTTCACTCCGAGCTTAGAGCACGTTTTTGCTCAAACCGTGTCTTAGTGTTTTATTGTGCTTTACTATGGTTTAAATTGTACACTGATGTTTCTAAGGCACTTTTTAGCCCCTAGATGCCATATTTTAACATTTAAACAACATACCAAGGTTTGGGGTATTTCAATCTTAGTGTGAATTCCTATCGCAATCGCATAAGAGATTTACTGGCAAGGGTTTACGCCTCTGCACTCTGTATGAATGAGTGTTTTGGTATTGCACTTGAGCAGTAATGATCGAGTGAGATAGTTAGGAATTTGGAAAATGTTAATTGTGATAAAGGTAGAAAGAGGCTTATAACGCTATAAGAACCGAGGCATAGGAAATGCAAGGTCGTAAAAAAATGAAAGGATACTTGTACAAAACCAAATGTAGAGGCATGATTAGCAATAAGTGACAGCAGTAACACCGAATACCAAATATCGGTATGGAATGTACCACAAGTGTGGGAAATACTGAGAGAGCACTACACATTAGGTAGTAGCTCAACCTCAACTGACAGTAAGTCGGAAGGAGTCAAGTCAATCGTTGTGAAATACATAGTTGTATACACAGTAAATTATTAGAGAAGTGGATGGAAAGTTTTGAGACTCACCGGATTCGTGCACGGTAAGAAATACCACGCATCGGTTGAGTAACCGTTATTACCAAGATAAAGGTGATAAATCGGAGTTCTAAATTACAGTAACAATAACGAATGAGGCAACTAAGCTCTAAAGTTATCAGAGTCGCGCAGCAGAGACCAGTGAATGCCTGGAAGCCTCACAGGCCAGAACCGAAACTAGTTAAGAGTTAAAACAAACTCCTAAGAGAATTCTTGGTTTAAGGACTAAACCGCCAATAGGGTTAAGATCCACTAACCAGAACACATTGTATAACAGACCGCGTGGAAGTTAAAACACTCCACGACGGTAGAACATTTTAAACCAATGTTCATGGTTGATTACGTGGGCCTAATCCCTTTTAAGGGGGTTAGAGTGTAAAACCGCTTAGTTTTTTTACCGTACAAGTGTACGTGAACTACTTTGTGCATAGTGCAAAATAATGTGTTTGGATGATTGGTGCACATGTTAGATAAACATATGCATTCATTCATGGTTTAATTGTGGTAATTGCGTATAGAAGATGCGAATACCATTGTGATAAGTGTGTTTATTTTGTTAACAGTTGTGTGTGAGAGTACAAGTGTAAGGGAGTAAAGAAACTCCCGGGGAAACTAAAATCCCGACAGTATATAAATGTAAAACCGTGTGTTGTATTTTGATAAAATATATGTATATATACAATATAGTGATTCATGAAAGGGTATGAAACTGACATAGAACCTAATGAGAATAAGATTCCCTAGGTAACTGGATTAAAGTGAATGGAGATAACGGATAGACAGAGTTCTATCCTTTAGAGATGTAATGATTATGACTAGATTGACAAAAAAAGATAGAAAATTGGAAGGGTGTATTATTTGATGCTTGAAAATGAAGTGGGAGGTGGAACTTGATTTGCATGTGATCAAGGGAAGCCGAACACAAATTGGAGTGGAAGGAAAGTTCAACACTGATGCTGATCACATCAGGGTTGGATGATTCTTGAAGCTCCCTTTAAGTGGTCACATGTAACCGCGCTAGGAAAAGAAGCAACACTAGTACAAAAATGGTCTATTTCTGCGCCCCTATTTCTGCGGTTGTTAAGCAACCACAGAAATAGGGCACTTTCTGAAATTGGTCAGATACCTATTTCGGCGGTACTTACTTAAGAACCGCCGAAATAGGTCTGTTGTTTTTTTTAAATACGGACCACCTATTTCGGCGGTTGTAACGTACAAACCGCCGAAATAGGGCTCATTTTTTTTAAAAAAAAATATATCGACGACCTATTTCGGCGGTAGGTCCTTTAATAACATCTCCTACCCTAATTCATCGCATTTCACCCCGACGCTTCAACCCTCGATCGAACTCCCGCTGCTGCTGCGACCGAAGAGGTGACCGTGACTACAGCTCCTTCCGCCGCCGCCTCGTCCTCGCCGCCGCCTCGCCCTCGCCGCCGCGCCTTCCTCGCCGCCTGGTCGTCGTCGCCGCGTCGTCACCGGCGAAGTGGAACAGAAACAACAGCAGCAAGCGAATTAGGGGAGAAGAAGAAGGTAAATCGATTTTGACCTAAATTTATGGATTTATTGTGATTGTTGCTGAAATTGTGGTTGAATGTGAATGTGGATGATTGAATTAGTGGGTTGTATGAAATTTGTGTATATATGTAGTTGTAGAAGTGAAATTATATGTGCACACAAGGTGCTCGACAAAATGTTTGAGTGAATAATTGTGGTTTTTTTGCTCATTTTGTGTGGTTGTGCCTTTTTTTTGATTTTTACTTTCATTACTTTTCTTTTATTCTTGTTTTATTTCTACTTTGTGTAATTATATATCAAATTTGATTAGTGAGGATTAAGGTTGCTTTCGTTTTAGACTTTTAGTATTTGTTCGGATTTTTGTTTTTCGTTTTTGATTTTGCGTTTTGCTTTTCGTTTTTAAATGCTTGAATATGAGGAACTAACATTGCTTTGAGTATTAGTGGTGTTATTGTATAATGAGGAAGAGATTGAGTTGTTTTAGTGTTAATAAAATGATGATTAAAGGTGTTGGAAGCCAAGGGGAAATAGATGAGTTTGTGTAGAAATTTAATGTATGTTAGTGCTTAATGTTGTTGTGGATATTAGAAATGAGTTGGTGCGCTGAAATTGGTGTGTGCAATGCTAAAATTATAGGGGAAACTCTGTCAAAATTGTCCTAGAAATTAGATGACTTGAGTTGAAGAAAAAAGAACCTAGAGTAACTAGGTGTTGTAGAGGTAAACTTGAGTTAAGTTGAGTAGAACCTTGGGTGAAGATAAGGCAAGTGTGTGCTAGATGACACTAGTTGAAGGAACATGGAGTGGTAGGAATGAGAACAAAATCTATAACAAGGAGAACTTAGAAAACTAGAGCACGTGTTGAAAATTATTTTGTTTATTTTGTCATCAGTTGAATTGGTTTAGTATTAGGTTTACATAATTCTTTTTTTTAGGTTTTAAATTTAATTCTGTAGGTTAATAGTATGTAGTTCGTTTATCTTTTCTCTTAATTCAATTAGGATATATTTACATGCTAAGTTTTAATTTGCTTTCCTTTTTAAAATTTTGTTACGTGTTTTTTTTTTCATTAGTCTTTTTAATTCTTGTTTTATTTTTACTTTGTTTAATTATACGTCAAATTTGATTAGTTAGGATTACGCTTGCTTTCGTTTTAGACTTTTAGTATTTATTCTGATTTTTTGCTTTTTGTTTTTGATTTTGCGGTTTGCTTTGTTTATTTTATTTTTTGTCATTACTTGAATTGGTTTAGTATTAAGTTACATAATTCTTTTTTTAGCTTTCAAATTTAATTCTGTAGGTTTAATAGTATGTAGTTCATTTATCTTTTCTCTTAGTTCAATTAGGATATATTTACTTGATAAGTTTTAATATTTTTTTCAATTTTATTTGCGTTTTTATTTTATTTCGAGTCGATTAATTAATTTTATAGTTTTATTTTTGTGTTTTATTTTTGTTTTTTTTACTCATTTGGTGTGGTTATGCCTTTGTAGGGGGAAATCACAAAATGGGCTCACCAGATTGAAGTCGTACGGGGCTGAATACACTTCATTTGTGAACCCGTAATATACTCAACTTACATCTTCATCTTTTTAGCTTATTATATATATTTTTGCAATCCTAATTACGAACAATTAAACTAATGAGTATCTATTCTATCTATAGAGAAGTGCTTAAGATTTCCCCATTCATTGCACGGTATATTGAAAGCGGAGTGGAAGAACCGGTAATATAATCTAACTTATCTTTTTCTCTTTTATACTTTGTATTTCCACAAAATATTGAAATTTGGTTTGATGAATAAATTTGGTATTAGTTTGATTTGTGATGGAAATTTGTGTTGTTGAATGATTGGTGAATGCTTAATAATAAGCATGGGATAGATAAAATTATGCAAAGGTCATGCTGATTTTTTTAAAACAAAATCTTTGTAATTAATATTGTTTGATGTATGTGTATATGTATAACATTATCTAAATTTTGTCTTTATCAGGTCTCACCACATTTAAGTCCGTGAACCACCTCTCCTATTTTCCACCTTCTTCCATCACCGTTGCAGTTTCCTTTTCTGTGTACAAGTAAGCAACTAAACTTTGCTTTTTGTTTGATCATTGAGATTATGTATTCGATAATATAGGTGCTAGTATATAATTTAGGTTGAAACCTTATAGTTAGAGTAGCTAGCTTATTTAATATGCATCCAGTCACGCTTCATTAGAGTATTAATACATAGAAAGCAATACAATCCATGATACAAAAACATTTTCATTTTGAGTATACGGTATTAATCGTACCGTTTTGTGTTTCAAAAATAGTATGGAACGTGAGTGGATGTACGGTGATCGAGGGGATCACTATGACAACATGTTGAAAGAGTTTTGTAAAGCGGCAGTGCAGCACAAGGACATGACAATGGCGGAGAAAATACCCTGTCCTTGTGTAGACTGCGGTGTGATAAGGAAATTTTCAAACATTGGGGAAATTGAATTCCATCTGAAGACTCGCGGTTTCATGCCACACTATAAGAGATGGATTTTTCATGGAGAAAGTGTTGGACATAATGTCGGGTCCTCGTACATTAATGAAAGGAAGATGATGACAACCGACCACACATTTGATTTTGTCGAGTCGCAACCGATCCCAAGTGCTTCCGGAGTCAATGACAGTGAACTGACTTATCATGATGAGCAAATAAACGAGATGCTTGATAACGTTGAGGATAATTTTGTCGATCGACCGGATGAGTATCAAAGGTTGTTGGACGCATCCAAGACGGCATTGTATCCTACGTGCACTAAGTACACGAAATTGACGGCTATATTGAATTTGTTCAACCTGAAGGGAAGATATGGATTGAGTGACAAAGGTTTCTCGGCATTCCTCGAGCTGATTCATGATATGCTACCGGATGAAAATGGTCTCCCTACCACCACCTATGAGGCAAAGAAATGGGTGTGTCCAATGGGAGTAGAGTACAAAAAAATTCACGCGTGTCCAAACAACTGTGTGTTGTATAGGGGTGAATACGAACATCTGGACAATTGCCCGAAATGTCTGTTGTCCCTGTATAAGCATAAAGATGGTGAGTACTCCTCCGTTCAGAAAAAAAGGCCTCCAGCTAAACTACTATGGTATTTGCCGATTATACCCAGATTCAAACGGTTGTTTGCGAATCCGAAAGATGCAAAGAACTTACGATGGCACGCAGAGGGTAGAAATAGTGATGAGAAATTAAGACATCCAGCAGATGGACCTCAGTGGAGAAACATCAATAGACGGTTCAAAGAACATTTTAGAGGTGAAGATAGGAATTTGAGGCTTGGGCTATGTACTGACGGGATGAACCCGTACGACACATTAAGCAGTCAACACAGTACTTGGCCCGTTTTACTAGTGATCTACAATTTGCCTTCGTGGTTGTGTATGAAATGCAGGTACATAATGTTATCACTTTTGATATCTGGCCCCAAGCGCCAGGTAATAATATTGATGTATACCTCGCCCCATTGATTGATGATTTGAAGTTGCTGTGGAATGAGGGAACCGTTGTGTATGATGCTTATGCAAGGGAAAATTTCACGCTCAAGGCGTTGTTGTTCTGTACGGTCAACGATTTCCCTGCATACGGGAACTTATCTGGATACACTGTGAAAGGAACATTTGCATGTCCGGTGTGCGAGGATGACACAAGTTCGGACCGTTTACAAAATTGTGGTAAGAATGTTTACATGTGTCATCGACGTTTTCTACCTGAAGATCACCCTTATCGTAAGAAGAAGAAACTGTTCAATGGTGAGGCCGAGACTCGAGTGGCCCATCTACCTTTGACCTCTGAGGAAGTGTATGCAAAGGTTAAGGACATTGTGAACGTCTTTGGAAACACATCGAAACTGGCAAAGAACATTTGGAAAAAATGCTCTATCTTCTGGGATTTACCGTATTGGTGTCATCTGCCTGTCAGACACTGTTTGGATTTCATGCACATCGTAAATAATGTTGGTGAGGCAGTGAGTGGAACTTTGCTCAACATACCCGGCAAAACGAAAGACGGATTGAAAGTGAGAAAAGACATGCAAGCCATGGGTATAAGAAAAGAGTTACACCCACAGGAGAGTGAGAGACGAATATACCTACCTCCTGCATGCTACACACTTTCAAAGAATGAGAAGATCAGCTTCTGTAAATGTCTACACTCGGTAAAAGTACCGTCTGGATATTCTTCAAACTGGAAGAACATTGTATCAATGAAGGATTTGAAACTGTTAGGCATGAAAGCTCACGATTATCATGTATTGATGTTACATCTTCTGCTAGTAGCAATCCGTGGGATATTGCCAAATGATGTCAGAAATGCGTTAACCAGATTGTGTTTCTTCTTCAATGCTGTCTGCTGCAAGGTAATTGATGTAAACTCTCTCGATGATCTACAACGTGAAATTGTGGTCACATTATGTCAATTAGAGATGTATTTCCCACCATCATTCTTTGACATAATGGTGCACTTGATAGTCCACATTGTTCGAGAGATCAAATATTGTGGTCCGGTCTACTTACGCTACATGTACCCTTTTGAACGATACATGGGTATTCTAAAGGGTAGAATGAGGAATAGATATCGACCAGAAGGGAGCATAATTGAAGCAACGGTGACTGAGGAAGTCACAGAATTTGTGACTGATTATCTGAATGAAGCAGAATCAATCGGTATCCCAAAACCAAGACACTACGGCAGATATAAAGGCAAAGGTGTCATTGGAAGAAAGATTGTGCACGTACCACGTCAACTGATTCATCAAGCACATCTGTTTGTGTTACAACACCTTGAGGCTATTGAACCCTTCTTTAAAACTCATATGAATGAGTTGAGACAACAAAATCCTACCAGAAACCATCTTTGGCTTACGAAAGAACAAAACCGACTGTTTGTCGAATGGTTCATCTATTATGTCTTTGAAAAAGCATTATCAAATTCAGAAGTTCTCAATGAAGAAATCAGATTTTTGGCAATAGGACCTGAACCTACTATTGTATCATTTGAGGAGTATGACATTAGTGGGTATACTTATTACACTGCACGCCAAGATGCTAAATCAATAAACCAGAATAGTGGATTAAAAATAGAAGTGGCATTTAATGAGTATAACATCGGTAACCAGTCTCAACCAGTGAGGAGCTCCAGTTGGTATTACGGTGTTATCGAGGACATTTGGGAGCTAGACTACCATATTGATTCGTTTTTAGTGTTCCGCTGCAAATGGGTGGACAACCGACATGGAATCCAAAACGATGGAGGTCTTACCTTGGTTGATCTCACACGTGCCAGTTTTAAGGATGATCAGTTTGTTATGGGAAAAGATTGTAACCAAGTGTGGTATGTTCCGGATCCAAAAGACTCCAGATGGTCTGTTCTTTTTCCAGATAGAAGACTGGTTCTGATTGAAAATGAAAATGAGGATGATGATGATGAGAATGAGACGATTGAAGGAACAACATTGTTTCCTACGGGGTTGCGGGATTTAAATGATGATACTCAAAACGACTTGATTTATGCACGATCTGAAATACCCCAAACCTAAGTATGCTAAGTAAACATCAAATTATGATGTAGTAAGGCTAAAATATGCTTTAGAATGATTGGTAGACAATTTAAACCAAGGAAAACACAAGAAAATGCCTTAAGAGCAATTAAGGCAAAAACGTGCTCTAAGCTTTGAGTGGCTTTGATTAGCACCCAAATACCATTATAAGACTTTAGTAATATGCTAATGGACATGTTAAATCAATTATCAAAGGAAACCAAGCTCAAAAACAAGCTTAAACACAAAATGTGCTTTAAGACTCCTTAAAGCACCTTTTTGAGAAATTGTCTAGAATTGAGTTTTGAGTGGCTAAATGCCCATGATTACACCTTAATCAACATGTGTACTAATTAGTATCACATTAGGAAGCCTAAATCAATGGGAAACCAAAATTTTCACAAATTTGTGCTCTAATTTGTGAATAGTGCCAAATAGTGCCTAGTTTAGTCTTTAATCAACTTAGTTTAGTTAATTAGTCAACAAAGGCCAAAAATGCCCTTATTTAACAAGGGGGCCGATTTTTGAGAGTAGTGAGTCACCACATGAGTCATCCAACTTAAGAAAAGAAGAGGGAAATAAGTAAAGTTACTATTTGCTTTATAAAACAAATATCTCCTTATAAGCTACTTTTCCTCTTCTCTCTCTTTATTCTCTTCTTTCCACCGGTTTCTTCTTCCTCTTCTCTTCCAAGGAAAACGTGAAGCTCCATCCATGGCTCCTCCCCTTCATTCACTTGCCAAATGCAACTCCAAGCTCCAAATCCAAAACAAATTGCATATTTGTCTTAGTTAAGTCAAGGCCCTCCTTTCTATCTTTTCAAATCATTCAAAGCTCCATTTCGGTGCCAAGATAAAACTCCATCGATGGAGGAAAATCAAGTTTGAAGAGCCCATTTGGTTCTCCATTCATTCAAGGTAATGAAAATGTAAGAAAAACCATGTTTCCACCACTTCTTCTTCATGACCGAAAATTACCTTCTCATGGAGCCTTGTTTTATCCATTGTTCTAGCTTGATTCTATTCTCCAAGGGCTATAGGAGGTCCTACTTTGTAACACCCCAATAACGTACTTCACAACTAAATGAAATCGCAGCGGGAATAAATAACTAAACAGTAACTAAACGAATGGTGCTACAACGCCGTCAACCACCCACGTGGTTAACAAGGCTGAATAAATACAATTGTACCGGTCTGATGATCAGACTCCCGAGCATAGAACTAATAACCATACATATACATTAAACAAAATACCGAGTTTATACATCCTTCATTGTAAACATCACTGTTAACCATCACTGTAACCGTCATAACCAATATATATCACGCCACGGGAGCACAGGCGCATCCCGGGCCAACATCCAAAAGTATTCAAAAGTAACCTGCATCCTAGGATCTAAAGCCACTCCGCTTCTTCGATCCTCATCCTGCAGTAAAAGAAATATGGATCCCCCGAGGGGGTCAGCAACCCTTGGCTGGTATGGTTAACGCGCAGCCCATCGGCTACCGGGATACGCGCAACTAATTGTCATGATAACATGGCATTCATTTTTATACATAACATAAACATAACATAATATTGTGGATAGCATCAATAGTGCACAGCACAACATCACATACACAGTGGATCTTCGTTCCACAATAACAAACCACGAAGGTCAAATAACATAAGAGCCTAGAGAATGATTCACCCTCATATTAAGCTCGTTACACACACTCATTACCGTTCTGTTATTCGAACGAGTAACTTAAGTCACAGATGGTTCGGATATAGTGACCCGAACACATCACACAAACACATGTTCCCACTAAACCGATCATAAGTCAGAATAGGTAAGCTTTGGAGGAAGCTAGCGGGAGATCGAACGCCAAATTAAGGTGAACAATCTTAACAACATAAGAGTCGAATCTGATTCAGATATCTACTCTTAACTTACATGCATGACCGGACAACCGGATTCCTCACTTCCCAGTTAACACTTGTTAGAAGTTCATGGTGGAACTTAACAACCAATACACAATAGGTGGTAAGTCATGTTAGACACACACAAGGGAAATGAGTCACATCATAACATCACAATAATATGAACAACTGTAAACTCATTACATGTTTAGATCTTATAACGTCATAAACACACAGAAAAACATACAACACACAAGCCGGTGTAAACCGGTAGGCAACAGACTGCAAGAAAACCATACCTTGGTCCTTGCCTCGATTGATTTCCTCCGTAGGTCACTCCTATACATGATTAATAACGTCGGTTAATTATTTATTTAACTTCAACTTACTAAATGTTTAACATGATTGTATGACATGTTTTAATGTCTAACTTACCCTAGGTTACCTTCATTATACCCCCTAGGGTTAACTACATAAGTCACATTCTTTTATGTTTTTTTTTACAAGTTTTGGTCCGACCGACCTTACCGACCGACCTTGCACAAGGTCGGTCCATTCCAGAACATATTTCCGTCAAAATTTTCTACTCCGACCGACCTTGCAAGTTCGGTCGCATGGTCGGTCCATTCCAGAGAGTTTCTTCCCTTTGAAAATTTAGCCCGACCGAACTTGCCAAGTCCGGTCCCATGTTCGGTCGATTCCAGTAACTCAATCCGTACACAAAATACAAGCCCGACCGACCTTGCAAGTCCGGTCCCCAAGGTCGGTCCTTTCCAGAAGCCAATTCTCGCAGGGTAAACTGGGCTCGACCGACCTTGCAAGTTCGGTCGCAAGTTCGGCGGGTCTGCCCCGACCCTTGTTTTCCTTTTCACACATTCAACTCCAAACTTCACCCCATATATCCTAGTACACCCTAACCTCATTTGGGCACTTCAAACACACCTTAAGACATCCTTAAACACTCATAAAACTCATTTTCTAATTCCTTAAGCCTTTACTCATTTCTTCCCAAAATTCCTAACACTTATGCTATTTCCTCCTTAGTTTTTCAAGTGGTGCTTCATACCTATGATAACTACTATCCCAAACTGCTTTCTCCCTCATTTTAACATCATCTCCCAAGCATCATTTCTCACAACTAACTCCTTATGTCATTCTTGAAATCCTTTCCCAAGTTTACACTTTCTCCTTGTTCACCAAAGTTTGCCTAAATCCTAACACAAGTCCAAATGACTCTATTGCATCCCAAAACATTCCTTGCATTATAAAATCCTCTAGAACATTTTCTAAGCCCTTCTCACATCTTAAATCACCTTAATGCATGTTTCTTTCACAAGGAAAGCACCTAACCATTCTATATACTTCTTAACTTATCAAACTCATTTTAAACTCTTAGAACTTCTTGTGTATTACCTAAATTTCGACATAGGTTCTCCTAGAACATTACTAACCCAAAACATATTGTTTTCACCAACAAACAACCAAGAACACTAAAAATCCATCAAGCACTTTCTTATACACAAACTTCACTCATATAGCACTACATCACAATATAGTGCATAATTTAAATTGCATGGCACTTAGGCCCTTAAATGACATGGCTCTTAGGCCCTTAAGATGCATAAATCATAAACACTGAATTTCCACAATATATTGCCTTTGACCTGCAAATACACTCAACACACATATGCCTTTTACTAAGCTCTTGAGAGCATTCTTCTAAGTCACTTCTCATTGGCTCCTTAGATCATTTTCATAAGAAATACAAGCTCATTTCTCCTAAGACATTAAAACAACATTAGGTTAGTATATTTACCTCTTTTCCAAACAACTTCTTTCTTGTTTCCTTATAAAACCGGTAAGGTATTTGATTCCTTGTCAAGTTCTAAACAATATACAAACATCATAATGAGTATTCAAGCTTTAAGCTTCATCTCATTGTAAACCCTAATTTTACATTGTTTCAAAAACATTAATGTAGTTGTTTTACCTTGGTCTTTGAAGAGAGTTTGAATATCTATGAAGAGAGGACTCCACCTAGTCCATGAGAGGTTGGAATGAAGCTAAAACAAAGCCATATAAAGAGCACCTTCAATGGGTATTTTCGGTCACAACAAAACATGAAGGAAATGAAGTTTTTATTCGAGATTCCTTACCTAGAAGCAAAGGAGAGTAATAATATGTAGAAATACAAGCTCAAGCTCCTTCAATGGTGGAACTCCATGGCACCGAAATGGTGGTCTTGGAATTTTAAGAAGATAGAAATGAAGAGCTTGAGGAGAGGAAGAAGATGGTGGTCTTAGAATTTGATTTGCTTAAGTGAGCTATGAATTATTGATGGTCAAAGGTGGTGAAATGGTGGTGGTGCTGTAGTACCGTGAGAGAATGAAGAAGAGAGGTTGAAGAAGGAGTTTGGAACCGTGTGAAATGAGAAAGAAATGAGAAGGTAAGTTGCTTTTGAAGATATTTGTTTAAAGTAAAGTAAATAGTACTTAACTTGTCATCTTTATTTAACTAATGAGCTAACAAGAGTGGTGAGTCACCACCCTTAAAAACCGGCCCCCAATAGTAATATGAGGGTATTTTAGTCTTTGTTGAACATTTAATTACTTAATACAACATATGTTACAAAATAGCTTATTAAAATCACTATTCATGAGAACAAGGCACATAGAAGTGAAATTTTTGATTTCCTATTGATATAGACATCCAAATGTGATATTATATAGTACACTATATATTTAAGAGTAATGATGGACATCTAGCCACTCAAAACTCATTTACAAGACAATTTTTCAAAAATGTGCTTTAAGACTCCTTAAAGCACATTTTGTGTTTAAACTTGTTTTCAAGCTTGGTTTTCTTTGGTAATTGATTTAATATGTTCATTAGTATATAAATGAGGTCTTGGTAAGTTCATTAGGTCTTACCCAAGCTTATTCCAAGCTTAGAGCACATTTTAGCCCTTATTGACCTTAAGGTATTTAATTGTGTTCTTTATGGTTTAAATTGTTTACTAATGTTTCTAAGACTCTTTTTAGTCTTAATACACCATATTTAGGTGTTTAAACAACATAACTAGGTTTGGGGTATTTCAATCTACCCCCCTTAAAAGAACTTTGTCCCCAAAGTTCATACTTCCACATATCCTAAATATTAGAACACGGGAATACTTATAAACAATACTTCCATACATCATTAACAACACACTTACATAACACCGGACACAAGGTCCATACAACATAACATCGGGTACATAACATTGGACACAAGGTCCATACAACATCATCCACATCATTCAGACACAACGGTCTGTAACATAACAACATAACATAGACGATGTATTCAAATACACGTCGTACACACATAACCGAAACGGCTCTACCCCCCTTAAAAGGGGTACGCCCCGTACCCTATACACATAAGCACTAAGAAGTAAACAATGACGGGTACTTCGCCTTCATCTTATCTTCCAGCTCCCAAGTGGCCTCCTCAACATCCTGGTTAGACCAAAGAACTTTCACCAGTCTCACAGACTTATGGCGAGTGTCTCGAGTCTTAGTATCCAGAATCCGTACCGGAGTCTCCGCTGATCGCATGGTCGGCTCTAAGGTTAGCCTTTCAGGCTGAAGCACATGAGACGGATGAGAGATATACTTCTTCAACTGGGACATATGAAATACATCATGTACCTTGCCCAGCTCGGCGGGTAGATCAAGTCTGTAAGCTACTGGGCCGATCCGCTCCGTCACAACATAAGGCCCCACATATTTTGGGCTCAACTTGCCCTTCTGGCCAAAACGAAATACTCCCTTCATGGGGGATACTCTCAAAAATACCTGATCGCCCACGACGAACTCCAGGTCACGTCTGCGCACATCTGCGTACGACTTCTGTCTATCCTGAGCTGTCTTCATGTTAGCCCGGATCTAGCGAACTTCTGCCTGAACTTGTTCAAGATACTCTGGTCCTATAATGACCGTCTCACTCGACTCATCCCAGCATAATGGCGTGCGGCATGGTCTACCGTACAAGGCCTGGAAGGGAGACATCTTGATCGATGCATGATAACTATTGTTGTAACTAAACTCGATCAGATGCAACTTATCAATCCAGCTGGTCTGAAAGTCAAGTGCACATGCACGTAGCATATCCTCAAGTGCCTGTATGGTGCGCTCACTCTGACCATCGGTCTGTGGGTGAAACACTGTACTCAATTTCAGTTCGGTACCCAATGCTTCTCGTGTAGACTTCCAATACCTCGATAAGAATCTGGTATCCCTGTCAGATACAATTGTTTTCGGTACACCATGATGATCTTACAATTTCTCTATCAAAGAGTTCTGCCAGTTTTGCCACTTTCCAGGTGTCCTTCATCGGGATGAATCGGGCCACCTTGGTCAGTCGGTCAACAACAACCCATATCATATTCAGACATCCCCTTGTAGGCGGAAGCCCTACTACGAAGTCCATGGAAATATCATGGAACTTCCACTCAGGCACTGGCATTGGCTGTACCATACCACCAGGCCGTCGGTGCTCAAACTTGACCTTCTGGCAAGTGAGACACCTCAACACATAATCACTTACATCTTTTTTCATTCCAGTCCACCAAAATATCTTTTCATACCCTTATACATCTTTGAAGCTCCGGGGTGAATTGATGTAGTAGAACAATGGGATTCACTCAATATGCGCTCCTTCAACTCAGCTACTCCTAGGTATACACAATCGGCCATTGAGCCTAATCAGGTCATCATCGTGGAGTCTGAAGTCGTACTTCTGACCCTCGAATGTGCCATCAATAAGCTTCTGCCGGATCTCCAGCATATACTGATCCGTCATCTGAGCACTCCGCACCTCTTCAACCAAGCCAGTATGAGAGACTAGCGAATGGAGAGAGTGTGCTCGGCGACTCAATGCGTCAGCTACCACATTTGCCTTACCCTCTTTATACTGCAGATTAATATCGTAGTCATTCAGAAATTCAACCCACCTTCTTTGTCTCATGTTCAACTCCTTCTGAGTGAACAAGTACTTTAAACTTTTGTGGTCAGAATAGATTGTCACACTTACCTCATACAAATAATGTCGCCATATCTTTAATGCGAAGACAATGGCACCCAATTCTAAGTCGTGGGTAGGGTAGTTCTCCTCATGCTTCTTCAGCTGTCGGGAGGCGTATGCTACGACCTTCCCGTGTTGCATCAATACACAACCCATACCTCTACCTGATGCGTCGCAATAGACCTCAAAACCATCTGGACCGTCTGGTATAGTCAGGACTGGTGCAGATGTCAGAGCATCCTTGAGACTCGTGAAAGAACTCTCACAGTCGACTGTCCACTCGAATGGTGCATCCTTCTTCATTAAGGAAGTCATCGGCTTCGAGACACTGGAGAAGTCCTTCACAAACCTCCTATAATAACCTGCCAGACCGAGGAAGCTCCTGATATCGGTAACTGTCTTCGGCCTTGGCCAGGTGCGCACAGCATCAATCTTTGCCGGATCAACAGCGATCCCGACCTCAGAAATCACATGTCCAAGAAAGGATACTTGGTTCAACCAAATTTCACATTTCGAAAACTTTGCATACAACTGATTCCTCCTCAATGTTTGTAACACATTCCTCAGGTGGCTTTCGTGCTCACCTCTCGATTTCGAGTACACAAGAATATCGTCGATGAAGACTACCATAGACTTGTCCAACTGATCTTGGAACAAGCGGTTCATTAAGTCCATGAACTTAGCTGGTGCATTTGATAAGCCAAACGGCATAACTGTGAATTCATAATGCCCATACCTAGTTCTGAATGCTGTCTTTTCGATATCACTGTCACGGATGGCAATCTGATGGTATCCGGATCGTAGGTCTATCTTGGAGAATACTGATGCTCCCCTTAGCTGATCAAATAGATCGTCGATGCGTGGTAAAGGGTAACGGTTCTTCACCGTAACTGCATTCAGCTCCCGATAGTCAATACACAGGCGGAGGCTACCGTCCTTCTTCTTCACGAAGAGGACCGCGCTCCCCATGGGAAACACTAGGGCGGATAAAGCCCTTGTCAAGCAGGTCTCTCAGCTGCTCCTTGAGCTCTGTCATCTCTGCTGGAGCCATACGATAAGGTGCCTTCGCAATGGGTCCAGTGCCCGGAACTAAGTCAATCTCAAACTCCACCTCTCGTGCTGGCGGCATGCCCGCAGTTCCTTAGGAAATACATCAGGAAACTCCGACACTACCCACACATCTCTGGACTAAACTCTGGATCTCTCTCTATGTCCTGGACATAGCAGAGGTATACATCACTCCCTCGTCGTAGTTCACGACACATAGCCATGGCGGTGATGGTCTGAGTCAAAGGCTCCCTGGGCCTCTGGCGGTAAGATATAGTAACCCCAGACGGACTCCGAAGAAGCAGTCGATGCTCGGCACACAGGATTCTGCCCTTGTACCGCTCCAACCAGTTCATCCCGACAATCACATCAAAGCCAAGTCCGTCGAACTCAAGTCGATCGGAAACTCTTCACCTCTATTCTTACAACAGCATCTCGGTGGTAGCGGGTACACCTGATCCGCTCTTTCGACGGGGAGTGACTAGAAGTCTGGCATCTCATCACCGTCTAACCCCAGCCTCTTCGCAAAAGATAGCGAATAAATGTGTGTGAGGCTCCGGAGTCGAACAAGATCGAAGCGTCCATGCCATTGACTGGAAAGGTACTGGTGAGGATTGTGCCACTCTTGCCGGCTTCTGCCTCATTGCAGACACTCAGTGTACCTCCCGTTCCGAGTGCACAACCTAATTCATTGGCAAACTAATAAGTACTGGGTAACAACACGGTTGATATACTTCAATAACTCCACTTTATTCATTAACACATTCTCCTTACAACATTGTTGGTTTACACGGTTGAAATAACTTAACACATACATAACTTCCTTAACATATACTGGCTTAACACATTACACAATTATACAAGGCTTTAAAACTGTCTGAAGGTCAAATTCAAACGTCCAGGTTTCATGTGTGTGGCATTGATCACTGCCGACGGTGCGGTATTCAGTTTGATCATTCTGATGCCATGATATAGCATCCTTGACTACCCACCCATGATTAACACATCTCCTGACTTTAGTATTAACTTCCTTGCAAGATCAGCACGCTTCTGCTCGCCATACACAAACACTACGGTATCACCAATGGACCAAGACACCACGGGTACTCCCTTACTTAGAGACTCGGGTGACTCGTCCTTATCTTGGTGTAAACCTAACCGTCCACTTTTCTGGTAGAAGTTCACAATGCATAGATCTGCTTTCACATCCGGAATTGAATCCGTTTCAACTTGTTGAGCAATTCCCACGACGTGGTTAACGACCGCATGGAACTCCTCAGGTATACTTGGTATTGTTGCTCCGTCTTCAGCTCGCACTTCTTGATATGACTTGGTGTAAGGGTTCCAGTCCTTACCCATGCACATCATCTTCAGTTGCATTCTTGAACCGTTCGGGTATTCGGGTGTGTAGAAACCTCTAGGTTTTGCTCCTAGTTCATCGCATCGTCTGATGATATGGATTTGCGCTTCCGGTGTCAGGTATCCATTTAAGAGTATCATACCTAGCTGGATAACCTGACATTGCTCCATTGGAAAGTCGGTGATGTTGATGGTGGTTTCTTCAGGGTTTGGTGTGGGTGGGATTGGATAACATATATTGAAGGTTCCATTAAGTTTAGAATTATCTAATTAGGTGACTTTCATACTATACTTTAACTTTTCACTCACATGATGACACATTGGACTCACTAGTACGCACATGCATGAAATGCGGTACGCAATCACTTATTACATTCAACAGTTTAGGCGGTACCTGGTCTAGAAGAGGGCCCTGGCGCCTCAGACCGGTCCACCACATTCAGGGCGGCCTTGCTAGGTCCTGACCCCTTCCCCTTCTGGAATCAGTATATCTCTGATTTGTGGGTGGCTGGTTAGCCGTCTTCGGGCCATCAATAGCTGCTGTGGCCTTACCCTTCCACTGCCCCTTGGGCTTGTTGACTCTGCTGTTGGGGTTCCGGTAACACTCGTAGTCACGGTGACCCCACTTCTCGCAGTATCGACACTGCACTTCATTTCCCTTGCAGTCCTTGCCGGGGTGGTCTCCATTGCACCACTTACAGTAATAGTGGCGCTCCGGTCCAGAGCCCGTGCTAGCTGCTATCACAATACACAATCAATACTTGTCTCACAACTTATCAACTTACACTTCAACTTATCACACAAGATTAAATAATTACCCTTAGGTGGGTAAGAGCGTAGGGGTTTCGCCGCATAAGCATATGTGAGCTTCAGTGGCTCCTCAGCTGTGGTGGTTTGGGCTTGGCCCTTGTCACCCTGGTGCTGACTCTTCTGGGGCTGGGGATAAGGTTTCTTCTTCTTCTTTCCTCCCCCGTACCCCTGCGGACTTTGGCCCTCACTCGTAGCCTTGCGCTTGTGCGCATTCTCCTCGTCCCTCAGACGGACGGTGATCTCCACCTTAGCAGCGGCATGATAGCACTCCTGAATTTAGGATGTCAGTCATGCCCCGCAATACATACTCACAAACTTACATTAATATTCACTTATGGATTACACTTTGTCACATCACACTTCATTAAAATTACCTGCAAGGTAGTATACTCAGCTGGCCCCATCCCATAGCGAAGACGGTGGCTGACACCGTTGTAAAAACGGTTTACCAGCACCCGGTTCGAGTATCCCAGGTCCGGTAACAGGTGGATAAGGCCGGTGAATGCAGTGTAGTACTCATCAACCGACACCTTGTCCCCCTGCCTCAGACTATCCAGCTCCAGGCGCTTGGCCTCTTGAACGTGCACAGGGTAGTATTTGGCTCGCAGTAGAGCCGTGTACTCCCTCCATCCAAACTGAGGATCCGCCATCCGGTCCTCTCTCACAAGCTTTCACCAACTCTGTGCCAAACCCTTCAGGTAGTAAGCGGCAAGACGGACCTTAGCCTCTGCAGGTATAGCCAAGGTCTCGTAGGCGGTCTCCAACTTGGAGATGTACGCCTCCAGCTTACGTGGGTCGGTCTCCCCATGAAATAAAGGGGGTCTCAAGTTTGCCAGTGCCTTGACCCAGTTGGTCTCTCGTGGCGGTGGCGGTGGTGGTTGAACTCCGGGCGTTTGCCCCTGCTGAATCCCAGCTACAAGTTGGGGTACCATTTGGGCTACAGCGGCTGCTACAGCCTCAGCCATAACCTGGGCCGTAGTATTCTCGCCCTGGTCACCCGTATCTCCATTGCCGCCTCCGCGGCCTCGACCTCGCGGTTACCTGACATCTGAATTCACATGAACATTATTAGCTTTGCTTACACACTTATCGGTTCCAACGGTTGAAACGTTTCCCGACAACAAGGTATCTCCACACTTGGTTAGTGGTTAACCTTTCCATAACTGATCACTTAGGTAACTGTAGTTAGGTTTCCTAACTTGGTATATTCCTAAGCTCGGTATTCTAGTCATCAGAGCGATACTTCGCTCTAATACCACTTTTTGTAACACCCCAATAACGTACTTCACAACTAAATGAAATCGCAGCGGGAATAAATAACTAAACAGTAACTAAACGAATGGTGCTACAACACCATCAACCACCCACGTGGTTAACAAGGCTGAATAAATACAATTGTACCGGTCTGATGATCAGACTCCCGAGCATAGAACTAATAACCATACATATACATTAAACAAAATACCGAGTATTTACATACATCCTTCATTGTAAAACATCACTGTTAACCATCACTGTAAACCGTCATAACCAAATATATATCACGCCACGGGAGCACAGGCGCATCCCGGGCCAACATCCAAAAGTATTCAAAAGTAACCTGCATCCTAGGATCTAAAGCCACTCCGCTTCTTCGATCCTCATCCTGCAGTAAAGAAATATGGATCCCCCGAGGGGTCAGCAACCCTTGGCTGGTATGGTTAACGCGCAGCCCATCGGCTACCGGGATACGCGCAACTAATTGTCATGATAACATGGCATTCATTTTTATACATAACATAACATAACATAATATGTGGCATAGCATCAATAGTGCACAGCACAACATCACATACACAGTGGATCTTCGTTCCACAATAACAAACCACGAAGGTCAAATAACATAAGAGCCTAGAGAATGATTCACCCACATTTAAACTCGTTACACACACTCATTACCGTTCTGTTATTCGAACGAGTAACTTAAGTCACAGATGGTTCGGATATAGTGACCCGAACACACCACACAAACACAAGTTCCCACTAAACCGATCATAAGTCAGAATAGGTAAGCTTTGGAGGAAGCTAGCGGGAGATCGAACGCCAAATTAAGGTGAACAATCTTAACAACATAAGAGTCGAATCTGATTCAGATATCTACTCTTAACTTACATGCATGACCGGACAACCGGATTCCTCACTTCCCAGTTAACACTTGTTAGAAGTTCATGGTGGAACTTAACAACCAATACACAATAGGTGGTAAGTCATGTTAGACACACACAAGGGAAATGAGTCACATCATAACATCACAATAATATGAACAACTGTAAACTCATTACATGTTTAGATCTTATAACGTCATAAACACACAGAAAAACATACAACACACAACGCCGGTGTAAACCGGTAGGCAACAGACTACAAGAAAACCATACCTTGGTCATTGCCTCGATTGATTTCCTCCGTAGGTCACTCCTATACATGATTAATAACGTCGGTTAATTATTTATTTAACTTCAACTTACTAAATGTTTAACATGATTGTATGACATGTTTTAATGTCTAACTTACCCTAGGTTACCTTCATTATACCCCCTAGGGTTAACTACATGAGTCACATTCTTTTATGTTTTTTTTTTTACAAGTTTTGGTCCGACCGACCTTACCGACCGACCATGCACAAGGTCGGTCCATTCCAGAACATATTTCTCAAAATTTTCTACTCCGACCGACCTTGCAAGTTCGGTCGCATGGTCGGTCCATTCCAGAGAGTTTCTTCCCTTTGAAAATTTAGCCCCCGAACTTGCCAAGTCCGGTCCCATGTTCGGTCGATTCCAGTAACTCAATCCGTACACAAAAACAAGCCCGACCGACCTTGCAAGTCTGGTCCCTAAGGTCGGTCCATTCCAGAAGCCAATTCTCGCAGGGTAAACTGGGCTCGACCGACCTTGCAAGTTCGGTCGCAAGTTCGGTCTGGCCCAGACCCTTGTTTTCCTTTTCACATTCAACTCCAAACTCCACCCCATATATCCTAGTACACCCTAACCTCATTTGGGCACTTCAAACACACCTTAAGACATCCTTAAACACTCATAAAACTCATTTTCTAATTCCTTAAGCCTTTACTCATTTCTTCCTAAAATTCCTAACACTTATGCTATTTCCTCCTTAGTTTTTCAAGTGGTGCTTCATACCTATGATAACTACTATCCCAAAATGCTTTCTCCTCATTTTAACATCATCTCCCAAGCATCATTTCTCACAACTAACTCCTTATGTCATTCTTGAAATCCTTTCCCAAGTTTACACTTTCTCCTTGTTCACCAAAGTTTGCCTAAATCCTAACACAAGTCCAAATGACTCTATTGCATCCCAAAACATTCCTTGCATTATAAAATCCTCTAGAACATTTTCTAAGCCCTTCTCACATCTTAAATCACCTTAATGCATGTTTCTTTCACAAGGAAAGCACCTAACCATTCTATATACTTCTTAACTTATCAAACTCATTTTAAACTCTTAGAACTTCTTGTGTATTACCTAAATTTCGACATAGGTTCTCCTAGAACATTACTAACCCAAAACATATTGTTTTCACCAACAAACAACCAAGAACACTAAAAATCCATCAAGCACTTTCTTATACACAAACTTCACTCATATAGCACTACATCACAATATAGTGCATAATTTAAATTGCATGGCACTTAGGCCCTTAAATGACATGGCTCTTAGGCCCTTAAGATGCATAAATCATAAACACTGAATTTCCACAATATATTTGCCTTTGACCTACAAATACACTCAACACATATGCCTTTTACTAAGCTCTTGAGAGCATTCTTCTAAGTCACTTCTCATTGGCTCCTTAGATCATTTTCATAAGAAATACAAGCTCATTTCTCCTAAGGCACTAAAACAACATTAGGTTAGTATATTTACCTCTTTTCCAAACAACTTCTTTCTTGTTTCCTTATAAAACCGGTAAGGTATTTGATTCCTTGTCAAGTTCTAAACAATATACAAACATCATAATGAGTATTCAAGCTTTAAGCTTCATCACATTGTAAACCCTAATTTTACATTGTTTCAAAAACATTAATGTAGTTGTTTTACCTTGGTCTTTGAAGAGAGTTGAAATTAATGAAGAGAGGACTCCACCTAGTTCCATGAAGGTTGGAATGAAGCTAAAACAAAGCCATATAAAGAGCACCTTCAATGGGTATTTTCGGTCACAACAAAAACATGGGAAGGAATGAAGTTTTTATTCGAGATTCCTTACCTAGAAGCAAGGAGAGTATATATTATAAATACAAGCTCAAGCTCCTTCAATGGTGAACTCCATGGCACCGAAATGGTGGTCTTGGAATTTTAAGAAGATAGAATGAAGAGCTTGAGGAGAGGAAGAAGATGGTGGTCTTAGAATTTGATTTGCTTAAGTGAGCTATGAATTATTGATGGATTCATATCCAAGCTTGTTTTGAGAATCCAAGGTAAAGCATTCAATTTAATACCTTAAAACATATTTTCAACCTAGGGTTTACTCCTTAAGGTTAGTGTATTATTTAGCACTCATGAGAGTCATTGTGTATTGATTAGAACATTGGCAAGGGAAGTTAAGATGGTGGCCGAGATTCCCAAGGGAAAAGGTCTAAGGAGGAAGTTAAGATAAGCATGAGAAAACAAGGTAAATTGCTTACCTAATGATGGTTTAAGGAATGAGTTTTAGATGAGTACCAATGTAGCCTAGGGCTTACATTAGGTAATGGGTTATAACCTAGGAAAAAATTTAAACAAGCTTGTGAACTTGTGACTAAGGAGCCAATGGGAATGAGTTAGTAATATAAGTTTAAGATGGATTTTAAGAGCATTATAACTACTATGAGATTGATGGGTGTATTTGCAGGTTGAAAGCTTTTATATGTGGGAAATTCAGTGTTTAAGTTTAAGTCATTTAAGGGCCTAATAGCCATGTCATTTAAGAGCCTTAATGCTATGCAATTTAAGATTATTGCAATATATTGAGTTTGTTGTGAATGAGTTGGTTTGGTTGATGAAATATGATGAGAAAGAACTTGATGTGTGTGAGATGGTTGAATGAGGAAAACAATGCATTTGGGCATGACAATATAATAGAGAAGCTATGGCGAAATTTGAGTAGAAAACAAAGTGTTTAAGTGGTAGTGGTGAGTTAAGATGCCCTAGGATTCACTTGGGATCATTAAAAAGGGATTTGAGTGGAAATGAGTTAACTAAGGAGTTCTTGAGGTTTAGAATGACCTAGAATTGTCTATGAGGAAATTAAAGTTCAAAAGGGTGTATTGAACACACCAGAGTCATGGTAAGAGGAATGGTGAGACTTGTGCATAAATTTGAAGGAGAAGGTGTATAATGCTTAAGGTGATTTAGGTATGAACTAGGGAATATATCAATGAAAGTCTTGGGAAGCTTGTGTAAGTAGTGATGATGCTAGTAGTGGAACAACAAGGTTTTAGTTTAGATGGTAATGAGTGGACTTAGGTGATGGGAGTGAAGATTGAAGGAGAATGTTGTAGATTGACTAGGAATGTATAGGAGTGTAAGGTCATGAGAATGGTGAGTAATTGAGTAAAAGAAATGTAGATGTCTAAGGAGGGTGTAGGAAGGTCAAGGTAAAGAAGAACAAGGTTAAGGTGCTAAAAGGATGGGAAGAAATGTTTAGGTATGTCCAAGAGTTTAGAAATGATGAGTAACAAATGGAAAAGAGAGGAATTGGTGCATGGATATGCAAGGTCAGTTGGTTGAAGTTTTGGTAAGGTTATAAGATGGAAATGTAAGGAAATAAGTCCTAAGTGTTAGGAGTTTTAAAAGGATTGAGTGAATGTTTAAGAAGATCTTTGGAAATTGTATTGGAGAGTTTGGTGGAAGTTCTAAGGTGAGTTTAAGTGCCTAAGTGGTATTAGGACACATGGGGGAACTTGTGGAGAAGTTTGGAGTCAAATGGGAATTTAGAAACAAGGTTCTGGAGCTGACCGACCTTAGGGACCGGACCTGCAAGGTCGGTCGAGCTCAGTTTACACTACCGGAAAGAGTTTCTGGAATCGACCGAACTTGGGGACCGGACTTACAAGTTCCGTCGGGCTTGTATTTTGTGTTCGAATTGAGTCTCTGGAATCGACCGAACTTGGGACCGACCTTGGCAAGTTCGGTCGGGCTTAAATTTTCCATGGGAAAAACTCTCGGGAATGGACCGACCTTGGGGACCGGACTTGCAAGGTCGGTCGGGGTAAAATTTTCAAACGGTAATAAGTTCTGGAATGGACCGACCTTGGGTAAGGTCGGTCGGTAAGGTCGGTCGACCCTAAAGATGAAAAAAAAAAGAGAGAAACCCTAAGGAAGTTTAGTGGTATTAATTGTACCCCATTAAAAGGGCAATGATGAATAGAGGTATAAAGACCTAAGAGATTAAGATAAGTATAAACTTAAAAGTTTAAGGTTAAGTTGTAAGATTAAGTTGTAAAACTTAAGAGGTGTTAGGTGGGAATCATTATGGGTTAAGTAAGTTAAATAAGTTGAATTAAGTTAAGTGATTAACACCCTAAAACTGAATGAATGTTTTAGGGCTTGAGTATTTGGACTCCGGAAGAGAGTAAGCAACCGAACGACCAACGGTGAACGGTACAGTTCTTCTTGTGACCTGCTTGCTAACGAGGTGTCCCTCGGCTTGTGTGCTATTTGTTTTTTGTGCTCACTAAACAAGATAAAGCATGCAACCGGAACATTATGTTTATTGTATTGTTGTGTGATGTTTGAAAACTAACACAACTTACCGTGAGAACTTGCTAACCAACGTTTAGTAAGGAATTGAGTGAGACTAAGGAACGCTCCCTAATATTAGTTTGTTATAAACCGAAAGAGGTTAACCAACAAACATTGTCTTGAGACTTCTACTAACTGGAACTTAAGGGGGAGTGAGGAACCCGGGACTGACTCCGATCATGCATGCTAAGGAAAAGGGGGTCGGTATCTATACCAGATCCGACTTCCGCTTAAGGACTTGTCTTCGGACTTGTTGCCTAGGGTCGGTTGCCGGCTCAGCTACGTTGGACATACAGTCCTAGGTAGGAGGCATTAAGATGGTGCGGTAGGATCACCTAAATCCTAAATTATAAGATAAGTTGTTTATTCAACCAATGGAGTTAATAGCTCATTGGCTAGGGTTGCTTTTGACCCGACAAAAATAAACATTGAGGTAAGATGCAGTCATTTCTATTTAAAGAGTGGTTTGTATTCTAAGATTAAGATAAGGTTTGAGATAAGTTGCAACCATTCCTTTTTAAAGGATGGTTTGTATTATAAGACTAAGATAAGCTACATCCATTCCTTTTTAAAGGATGGTAGTTTCTAAGGCTAAGATAAGACTAAGATTGAGGTAAGATAAGGATGGACTAAGATTAAGAGGAAACATAACTTAAGGAGTTAAATAATTAACTCTCTAATTAAGGGATCGCATTTAAGTCGTTCATTATGTTTGAACTTTGATTGTTCATATTTGGATTGTTGTTTACTGCACTTTCTATTATGTTGTGCATCTAATCAACCTCCATGCTATCGACAATTAGTCGTCGTAGCCACGTTAGCTTGGGGGCCATGAGAGGATCGTACCAGCATTCGTGCTGACCCCCTTTGGGGGCTGTTTTTACTACACGGGTGAACATCAGGAGGCGGCCGTCACGAGAGTAAGATGGGGTACAAGCGTTACGGGTTAAGTGTGCCCTACGAGTTGTGCATGTACACTCGTATGGCATTTTGAGTTAGTAAGATGTATAGGATGTGAGGGGATTGTAAGAAGGATATGTATTTGGTTAAGATTGGTATGTACTAATGTTCGGTATATTCTGTAGTCAGACCGTGGCAAGGTCCTGGAATGTATTAGAATCCGCTGCAGAGTTTGTATATATGGTGTTAAGTTTGTGATAACCACGATTGGATCGAGATGGGGTGTTACAAAAAGTGGTATCAGAGCGTAGTTACGCTTTGAAGACAATAATTAACGAACTTAGGAGAATACTGAGGTTGAGTTTGAGTTCTGGGTTAAGGGTTGAGTGATAGAGTGAGAGGTGCGTTAGTTAGGACTTCTCGGTATTTACCGGATATCCATAGTACCTAGACCCGCCATCCACATCCCTAACCCTGAATATGTGGAACAAACGCCGGAGAGAAGAAAGCCTTCTCTTACTCGGGAAAAACCCGATTTGGTAGGTAGTTAACAGTAAGCAATACGAGAAACATCTTGTTGAACAACAGTTCACGGGAACTTGAACCTTTTAATTGGAGCGCAACGAGGAGATAGGCGCTGCCAACAGAATTTTACCAGTAAGAGAACGGTAATTACCGGCAACATGGGTCGACATGCTACGCAGTCGAGTTACACCGTAATACCAATGATAAGAAAAGCACTACTAGTGCAATGGATAAGGAAAAGATAAGCGACGTGAGTACCGGACAGTGGTCCGAATGAGCATAGCAGTGGGATAATATAAATCTTGAGGGTTAAGACTACCGGAAGCTCCAGTTAGGAACGGGAACTCCAAACCCCCATACAATGAAGAAGGTTGCAAACCTGGCCGACATAACGCAGACGACGGTAGAAACTCATACAACTATACACCAGAATAGGACTACGATGTAGTGCCTAAAGGAGAATCATTACTTAGTAACCACAACAAAATGTGTGGAGACAGGAGCTAGGACTAAGACAGGAGTAAATAACAAGGGGTTTCCTCAGAAAGAGGAATGCCTGATAAGTGATAGCACGATCAAAATGGCAAGGAAACTACTAAAGGGTCAGTTATCCAAACTAAAGAACATCGAAGGAGTCCCGAGGACTATCAAAGATATGGAAACTAGGTGGAAGTACCACTACCGACGCACACGGTACCGGAAGCTCATCTTGCATGGCGCACTTGCCATAGCAAGTGCTACCACGGTTAAGCTACACGGGAGAATGAGGCCTTGGAAGGGCCTGACGGCCTGACCAGGATGAGATGAGTGGACACACCAGTCAGCAGGGAGCTGAACTTGGACATAATACTAAATGATAAAAATATTAGCAAAAGTACAACCTACGACAACAACAACCGACAATGCGGTAAGAACATCAATCCAGAACCTCAGGGAGAGGAACCTAAGAGATCACTCAATAATCCGAGCAAAACACTATATAAGCAATAATATACAAGGGATGTATTATAAGATACGATTGAGACTGTTGACGCTACGACTTCCAACGAAAACGGGATAAGACTCCCAGAGTGACCATTAAGAATACCAATAACAAACATCCTACAATGAAGATGTTGGTGAACCCCAGAAACAGGGACAGAAGGAATAAACTTAAGCAGTAATCTACTAAGGATTAAAGATATACAATCCCGACAGAGGGAAGCTCAGAGGACCACCCCCACAGAGCGGGCATAGTCGAGCTGAACAAACTGATGAATGACAGTTAATACTGTTTGTCTAACTCATTAACACCCAAGTATGATTGATCATCAACGGGTGGCATAGTCAACGGAAGTTGAACGAAGCGTTGAGATGGAAGTATAAGATGACAGGATGATATCCAACTTGGACACCGTAAGGCAAAAGGCCTAACACGAACCTAACCTTGATTGCTAAGAGACATAAATCTTTTAAAATGACAGTATTTTCGAGAACACTAAATGACCTCAGATCACTTGAATAAACTTCCATAGCAGGAAGCAGGATGCAGCAACTTACCATGAAATCCGATACTACATTTAAAATGTAACCTAATGGTGGATAGCGTCTAAGAACCAGAACTTATGAGGATAACCCACAGATGAGTAAGAGTACAGGGAGTGAACCGAGCACCGACTCTCACCCAATGATATTAAGCATTAAGAGCCTACAAGCCAAGGATGCTAACCACATCAGAGCCCGAGGCGTAGTAAGTTGTAAAAGAGCTTATTCAAGCCATGAAGGAACTACAATTCGTAGATGTGAACGGTTACCAAACCTATAACTTCGATTAGGGAAAATATTGCCAGGAAAAGGCACCAATGAGAATATTGAGATAATGCTAAAGACGGGGGCGGAGAACGAACCATGTCTTTAGGGTAGGGATACCACTCCTTGTTATGAGGCCAAGAGTGGGAATAAACCCCTCAAAAAGGGCTTTCACTTATTCGAGAAATAATACACTTTTGTTAGAGAATGGAAATTGTAAACCTAGAGATTACCTTAGAACATACCAGATACACTTGAGTAATAAGGAACGCTGCAGAGATAGACCCCATATCCAACACCTAGGATGTAAGAATCAGTGATCGTCAGAGATAAACATTGTGAGTGCACATTATGGCACGTCAAGTGACCAATGCTCAGAAGAGCTTGTGATTCAGCGAATCACTTCTTTAGGAACCGGTTAAATTACATGGTAAGCAACATCATAAGGATGAAAGAATGCGAGAGAAATTAGCCTTCTTACGAATCTGAGATTGAAGCAGAACATCTTCATATCAAGAGTCAACCATTTTACAACACGGTACGGCAACCGCCAAACACCGAAATTAGAGAACTCCCAGTGTGTTTACACCAAGAAGGGATTGAATATAAGATAAGATGTTAGAGTAAATGAGTAAGTAGTTGCGCCATGAATGGGCAACATGGTAAAGGCCAGCTACCACGGTAGTAGTGGTCGTGAGTACAATATTTATATAAGGGGATTAAGTCATGGTGCGCGGTAAAGCGACCGTTATGTATGAGCCGTCAAATATTGACACTGAGGCAATTAAATTTATAAGCTAAGACCGATATAAGTAAGGGAATAAGATGGTAGACGAACTGTGCATTGATGCCAGTAGTCTGGACCTGGTTAGGTAAGATTTCACAGGAAGCACACTACCCATTCCTTAAGGAACTGGAAGTGCATTCCTAGTAGAGCAAAAATGAGAAAGAAGATAAGAGGCTCTATGGAAAGAGACCTCAGTTACTAAGAGACCGAATCAGTACAGAAAACATAAAGGAACTAGAGTATACCATACCCAAGAACACAGTAAATGGATTTCCCTTGATTAGATTCAAGAAGAACAATAAGTGTTATTATGGAGCGATGAAAGAGGAGATCGACAACAGAATACTTCATAATTAACAACAGCTAAACGTGTGACAAACACTATGAGTTTACTAAAACGAGACGTGGGACGACTGCACCCCACAAGGGCTTGCAGGCCTAACACGCTCATTTATGAGTTAGTTGGGTAAGTAGTAATGTACCAGTAAGGTACCCCATGCATGTAAACGAGTGGTGTAAGGAACAAGGGAAGTAGTCGACTTCGTACCACGGACGACGACGCAAGATCAGACAAGAGCGGCTACTACCACAAAAGTTGAAGAGAAAGAATTCAGTTGAACCGACAACACAAAGGAATCACAGAACAAATAATTAAGGACTATGGAGTGCGAAGAGCACAGATTGTTAAGCACTGACATTGGACATGTCTTAAAGTGTTAAGGATAAGACTGTAAAGCGCAATAAGCACTAAACAGTAGTTTTAGATTAAGGGTCATCCTCAGACCAAAGGTCAGTTGGAGAGAACAATTTAGACATTCGAGAAAACACTAAGAGTATGAACATAAGATCTTCAAGGAGAATGGATAGACGGGTTACAACTCATTAAGGCCGTGTATATAAAAGATAACACGTGTCCACTGAGAGACCAATATTCCTAAACTGTAAGGCAGAAGGATATACAATACTATGAACGATTAGAAAGGCAGTTAAGCCTAAGATTATAAGAGTCGCGCAGCTGAAGCTAGCAGACCACTACCTTTGAGATTAGACCAAACTAAGTTAAGAAAATGGTATAAGTACCGTTAAGAATCCTCGATGCAGAGACTAAGTCATTAGCATAGTTATGACCCTCTGATCGAATTATAAGTGAGATAAACGACATGGAAGCTAGAATGCTTAGTGAGAATTAGACATCTTGAACCTATGTTCAAGAATGATGTGGTGTTGATTACGTGGGCGTAATCCATTTTAAGGGGGGTAGAGCGAAAACCGCTTAGCGTATGCTTATGTACTTAGTACATAAACTACGGTGCATAGCACAAAATTTGAGAATATGTTTTACATAAACATTTTGAGATAAATCATGGTTATGCACACAGAAGATGTGAATACCATACATAATTAAGTATATTGTTACTCCGGTGTGAGTACAAGTTAAGAGAATTAAGGAAGAGGATTAAGGAGACTTAAGAATATGGAATATATGAGATATGGGTCGGTATGAGACTATGTGTGAGATAAGAATAAGATAACACTATGGGATACTGTTCGATATGAATATAAGGAAGAAAATAGTAATGCTATGAGATATAAGATGGTGAGAATTGGTATGAGACGGTTATAGAACTTAGTAGGAATTTAAGTCTTGAAGTAATTACTAAGAGATGAACTGAGAATGATTGATGGACTGAGTCCACACCTTGGAGATGTGTTGATTACGATTAGAAAGACTAAAAAGATAGAAAATTGGACATGAGTGAATTATTTGATGTTTGAAAATGGCGTGGGAGGTGGAACTTGATTTTCTAGGGATCAAGGGAAATCGAACACTAATTGGGGTGGAAGGATAGTTCTACACTGATGCTGACCACATCAGGGTTGGATGATTCCTGAAACTCCCTACCAGTGGTCACAATTAAATCACGCTAAGGATGGAGGCGTTAGTATAAACGAAATTGGAGTCGATTGTATTTTTAATTAGAGGAATTATTCCTCACATGACCTCGTAAAAAGGATTACCTTTTTACTGAGTCTTGCCCATGAAGTCGAGGACGCACGAGCCTTTGTCTTCGGACCGGTGACATGAGGAGAGCAGAGTTGTTTTGTATTCTGGCCCATGGTAACAAGGACGAAGGAGCCATTGTCTACGGACCGATGACATGGGAGGATACGTTGGAAATAATGTGAATGTTTTAATCATCAAAAGGAACAAAGGGAATTTTGAGTGCTATACATGCTTAAGCATGTTGTGTGATATTTAAGTATAAGCATATGGTGGATCTAATGATTCAATAAGTTTAAGTATACATAAGTATGATCTATATGATCTATGGAATGAGGTAAGACAGGTATTCTAATAAGATGAGATGCATGGGAACTTTGGGGACAAAGTTCTTTTAAGGGGGGTAGATTGAAATACCTCAAACATAATTATGCCAAGTAAACATCAAATTATGATGTAGTAAGGCTAAAATATGCCTTAGAATGATTGGTAGACAATTTAAACCAAGGAAAACACAAGAAAATGCCTTAAGGGCAATTAAGGCAAAAACGTGTTCTAAGCTTGGAGTGGCTTTGATTAGCACCCAAATACCATTATAAGACTTTACTAACATGTTAAATCAATTAGCAAAGGAAACCAAGCTCAAAAACAAGCTAAAACACAAAATGTGCTTTAAGACTCCTTAAAGCACCTTTTTGAGAAATTGTCTTAGCATTGAGTTTTGAGTGGCTAAATGCCCATGATTACACCTTAATCAACATGTGTACTAATTAGTATCACATTAGGAAGCCTAAATCAATGGGAAACCAAAATTTTCACAAATTTGTGCTCTAATTTGTGAATAGTGCCAAATAGTGCCTAGTTTAGTCTTTAATCAACTTAGTTTAGTTAATTGGTCAACAAAGGCCAAAAATGCCCTTATTTAACAAGGGGGCCGATTTTGGAGAGTGGTGAGTCACCACATGAGTCATCCAACTTAAGAAAAGAAGAGGGAAATAAGTAAAGTTACTATTTGCTTTATAAAACAAATATCTCCTTATAAGCTACTTTTCCTCTTCTCTCTCTTTATTCTCTTCTTTCCACCGGTTTCTTCTTCCTCTTCTCTTCCAAGGAAAACGTGAAGCTCCATCCATGGCTCCTCGCCTTCATTCACTTGCCAAATGCAACTCCAAGCTCCAAATCCAAAACAAATTGCACATTTGTCTTAGTTAAGTCAAGGCCCTCCTTTCTATCTTTTCAAATCATTCAAAGCTCCATTTCGGTGCCAAGAGAAAACTCCATTGATGGAGGAAAATCAAGTTTGAAGAGCCCATTTGGTTCTCCATTCATTCAAGGTAATGAAAATGTAAGAAAAACCATGTTTCCACCACTTCTTGTTCACGACCGAAAATTACCTTCTCATGAAGCCTTGTTTTATCCATTGTTCTAGCTTGATTCTATTCTCCAAGGGCTATAGGAGGTCCTACTTGATTCATATCCAAGCTTGTTTTGAGAATACAAGGTAAAGCATTCAATTTAATACCTTAAAACACATTTTCATCCTAGGGTTTACCCCTTAAGGTTAGTGTATTATTTAGCACTCATGAGATTCATTGTGTATTGATTAGAACATTGGCAAGTGAAGTTAAGATGGTGGCCGATATTCCCAAGGGAAAAAGGTCTAAGGTGGAAGTTAAGATAAGCTTGAGAAAACAAGGTAAATTGCTTACCTAATGATGGTTTAAGGTTTAAGGAATGAGTTTTAGATGAGTAAAAATATATCCTAGGGCTTACATTAGGTAATGGGTTATATAACCTAGGAAAAAGAATTTAAACAAGCTTGTGAACTTGTGACTAAGGAGCCAATGGGAATGAGTTAGTAATATAAGTTTAAGATGGATTTAAGAGCATTATAACTACTATGAGATTGATGGGTGTATTTGCAGGTTGAAAGCTTTTATATGTGGGAAATTTAGTGTTTAAGTTTAAGTCATTTAAGGGCCTAAGAGCCATGTCATTTAAGAGCCTTAATGCTATGCAATTTAATTATTGCAATATATTGAGTTTGTTGTGAATGAGTTGGTTGTGAGATGAAATATGATGAGAAAGAACTTGATGTGTGTGAGATGGTTGAATGAGGAAAAACAATGCATTTGGGCATGACAATATACTAGAGAATCTATGGCGAAATTTGAGTAGAAAACAAAGTGTTTAAGTGGTAGTGGTGAGTTAAGATGCCCTAGGATTCACTTGGGATCATTAAAAAGGGATTTGAGTGGAAATGAGTTAACTAAGGAGTTCTTGAGGTTTAGAATGACCTAGAATTGTGTATGAGGAAATTAGAGTTCAAAAGGGTGTATTGAACACCCAGAGTCATGGTAAGAGGAATGGTGAGACTTGTGCATAGATTTGAAGGAGAAGGTGTATAATGCTTAAGGTGATTTAGGTATGAACTAGGGAATATATCAATGAAAGTCTTGGGAAGTTCTGTAAGTAGTGATATTGCTAGTAGTGGAACAATAAGGTTTTAGTTTAGATGGTAATGAGTGGACTTAGGTGATGGGAGTGAAGATTGAAGGAGAATGTTGTAGATTGACTAGGAATGTATAAGAGTGTAAGGTCATGAGAATGGTGAGAAATTGAGTAAAAGAAATGTAGATGTCTAAGGAGGGTGTAGGAAGGTCAAGGTAAAGAAGAACAAGGTTAAGGTGCTAAGAGGGGGGAAGAAATGTTTAGGTATGTCCAAGAGTTTAGGAATGATGAGTAACAAATGGAAAAGAGAGGAATTGGTGCATGGATATGCAAGGTGACTTGGTTGAAGTTTTGGTAAGGTTACAAGTTGGTAATGTAAGGAAATAAGTCCTAAGTGTTAGGAGTTTTAAAAGGATTGAGTGAATGTTTAAGAAGATCTTTGGAAATTGTTTTGGAGAGTTTGGTGGAAGTTCTAAGGTGAGTTTAAGTGCCTAAGTGGTATTAGGACACATGGGGGAACTTGTGGAGAAGTTTGAAGTCAAATGGGAATTTAGAAACAAGGTTCTGGAGCCGACCGACCTTAGGGACCGGACCTGCAAGGTCGGTCGAGCTCAGTTTACACTACCGGAAAGAGTTTCTGGAATCGACCGAACTTGGGGACCGGACTTACAAGTTTGGTCGGGCTTGTATTTTGTGTACGAATTGAGTCTCTAGAATCGACCGAACTTGGGACCGACCTTGGTAAGTTCGGTCGGCTTAAATTTTCCATGGGAAAAACTCTCGGGAATGGACCGACCTTGGGGACCGGACTTGCAAGGTCGGTCGGGGTAAAATTTTCAAACGGTAATAAGTTCTGGAATGGACCGACCTTGGGTAAGGTCGGTCGGTAAGGTCGGTCGACCCTAAAGATGAAAAAAAAGAGAGAAACCCTAAGGAAGTTTAGTGGTATTAATGGTACCCCATTAAGAGGGCAATGATGAATAGAGGTATAAAGACCTAAGAGATTAAGATAAGTATAAACTTAAAAGTTTAAGGTTAAGTTGTAAGATTAAGTTGTAAAACTTAAGAGGTGTTAGGTGGGAATCATTATGGGTTAAGTAAGTTAAATAAGTTGAATTAAGTTCAGTGATTAACAACCTAAAACTGAATGAATGTTTTAGGGCTTGAGTATTTGGACTCCAGAAGAGAGTAAGCAACCGAACGACCAACGGTGAACGGTACAGTTCTTCTTGTGACCTGCTTGCTAACGAGGTGTCCCTCGGCTTGTGTGCTATTTCTTTTTGTGTGCTCACTAAACAAGATAAACATGCAACCGGAACATTATGTTTATTGTATTGTTGTGTGATGTTTGAAAACTAACACAACTTACCGTGAGAACTTGCTAACCAACGTTTAGTAAAGAATTGAGTGAGACTAAGGAACGTTCCCTAATATTAGTTTGTTATAAACCGAAAGAGGTTAACCAACAAACATTGTCTTGAGACTTCTACTAACTAGAACTTAAGGGGGAAGTGAGGAACCGGGGACTGACTCCGGTCATGCATGCTAAGGAAAAGGGGGTCGGTATCTATACCAGATCCGACTTCCGCTTAAGGACTTGTCTTCGGACTTGTTACCTAGGGTCGGTTACCGGCTCAGCTACGTTGGACATACAGTCCAAGGTAGGAGGCATTAAGATGGTGCGGTAGGATCACCTAAATCCTAAATTATAAGATAAGTTATTTATTCAACCAATGGAGTTAATAGCTCATTGGCTGGGGTTGCTTTTGACCCGACAAAAATAAACATTGAGGTAAGATGCAATCATTTCTATTTAAAGAGTGGTTTGTATTCTAAGATTAAGATAAGGTTTGAGATAAGTTGCAACCATTCCTTTTTAAAGGATGGTTTGTATTATAAGACTAAGATAAGCTACATCCATTACTTTTTAAAGGATGGTTGTTTCTAAGGCTAAGATAAGACTAAGATTGAGGTAAGATAAGGATGGACTAAGATTAAGAGGAAACATAACTTAAGGAGTTAAATAATTAACTCTCTAATTAAGGGAACGCATTTAAGTCGTTCATTATGTTTGAACTTTGATTGTTCATATTTGGATTGTTGTTTACTGCACTTTCTATTATGTTGTGCATCTAATCAACCTCCATGCTATCAACAATTAGTCGTCGTAGCCACGTTAGCTTGGGGGCCATGAGAGGATCATACAGCATTCGTGCTGACCCCCTTTGGGGGCTGTTTTTACTACACAGGTGAACGTCAGGAGGCGGCCGTCACGAAAGTAAGATGGGGTACAAGCGTTACGGGTTAAGTGTGCCCTACGAGTTGTGCATGTACACTCGTATGGCATTTTGAGTTAGTAAGATGTATAGGATGTGAGGGGATTGTAAGAAGGATATGTATTTGGTTAAGATTGGTATGTACTAATGTTCGGTATATTCTGTAGTCAGACCGTGGCAAGGTCCTGGAATGTATTTGAATCCGCTGCAGAGTTTGTATATATGGTGTTAAGTTTGTGATAACCACGATTGGGTCGAGATGGGGTGTTACACGATCAGACCATGACGAGGGTGTTTGGGTTGATAACACCAAATCATAGAAGTATTTATGGTAATGTTATGTTTAATATTTTCCTTGACTTGTTCAACATTTGTCTTTACATTATAAATTCATCCAATTAATTTGACTAACTTATCTTTACTGCAGTGGCTGATCACCCTATGGACCAGCCCATTGAAGAAGCTGATCCTCATCAGAAGAGACCAGCAAAACGGGTCACACGAGGAGGAAAGAAGGGGAAGACAACTCACCCACCGGAGGATGAGGCTTGTCCATCACAGCAGGTGACAGAGCCACCAGCCTCCTCCTCCTCCGGAAAGAAGGTGAAGAAGAGAGGTGCCACCCATGGACTGAAGGCAAATAAAGGCCCCCCCACGAAGCCTTTGCTGTTCAATCAGTTCAACCAGCCATACGGTAATTGGAAGAGTGATTATACTGCATATGCTGGCCACCTGGTTAAAACTTACTGCAACATAAATCACAATTGGAAGCAAGTGCCACAATCATTGAAGGACACTATGTTTGGGCTTCTTCAGGTGTGTTATTTTTTTATAATATGTTATATGATTTTAGAGTTTCTCGTTACTTGTGTTACTAAATGACTTATAATTGTTTATGTAGAGTCATTTCTGCATTGATCCTTCTCTTAAGGAGGATATCCTGAAAAAAATGGGGCAACAGTTCTGCGACCATAGGAAATGGCTCTGTGACAAGTACATTCATGATGCTGCGTATCAAGACCCTGAATCGGATGATGCAGAAGGAGGCGATGAACTGCCACCCTGGGAGGCGTACGAGGGCATCACTGAGGAGCAGTGGACGCGGTTTGAGGAGTATCATCACACGCCAGAGTACCAGGTAGAGCTAATATTCAACACTGTCTTTTATACATTTTTGCAGTTTTATTTGCTTATTTTTATCTTACACGTTACATATGTATTTGTAGGCTGTTCGTGCAAAACAGCAGGCAAATGCGAAGAAAAATCTATACCCACATCACTTAGGTGGTAAAAGTATTGCCGAACGCGTACCAGAGTGGGAGCAAAAGGGATTGCTTCCAATGGATGTGGCTCCTAGCGACAGGAGGATGAAGGTGTGGGAGTTGAGTCGAGTGCCAAAAAACTCGACGCCGAAAAATCCTCAGTACGATGATGCCACGAGAGAGATTATAAATCAAATGGTGAGTATCTAATTTCGGTACATAAGTTTAATTTGTTTGTGTACCTGTATATTAATGAATTTTTTTATTTTTGTGTTTTATAGGAAGAGTTACAATCTCAAGTTACTAAGGGTTCTTGGGCTCCGAACAGACAATATGATCCCCTTTCTCATGCTCTTGGAAAGGTGGATCATCCTGGTCGCGCTATTGGTTTTGGTGGACAAGTTGGTATCCGCCAAGTTTTTGGCAATTCGGGGTCTAGGAAAGGCTCACAAGGAAAGATGATCAGCTATGAGGAACATTTGAAGGTTACTGCTGATTGAGCAGAGGCTTAGGCAGAATGTTCATCAGTTGGTTGCAGAGGAGATGACTAAAATACGCTCACAGATGTGCAGTAGTCAGGAGGTGACTAGACCAGCCCCTGCACCATCAGCTGATAGGCAGGAGGGCACACCAGTATGGCAGAGTAGTGTGCAGTCGATAGATCCATATCCATATGCATCTATTAAGGTTTAGTCACATTAACTTAGAAAATAAATTATTGATTATCATCTATTTACTTCGATTGTGTTCGTTTAACCCTTCTTTACTTAATGTTCAGGAACCCGTTTTATGCACGTTGTTCATGCCGATGGGAGGTGAGGATATTAAGGTGGCGTGGGGTAAATTTTTTCCCTCATCTTACAGACACCGTCGGCGGTGAACCACTACGGCAGGGGTATGTCCGGGTGCTTGTAGATCATTATGTGACAGAATATGCTGATGTTGCTATACCGGTACCTCTGGCACAGAGAAACATACTTCGCTCTATTCAAACAGCTACAATCCAATGGCCGGGTACATGGGTCAAAATCTCGGGCCAGGTAAACACAACTAACGCTTACTCTAAAATTATAATTATCCAATATTTCAATTAGTATATGGTTTGGAGTGAGTCACTTAAACTTAATTAATCAACAACTTAGGAAAATGTCAAGATGAAAAAAACTTCTAAAGGAAAAGGAAAAAGTGTTGCCACACCAGCTCTCACGGGGGCATCCTCCAATTTCATGATGAGACCTGCTTTAGTAGAGAAGAACATATTGGATGGGTTGTCACAGAACATGAGACTTCTGCACTCGGCCTTGTTGATGATGTCACCTCAGAGTGATAGGATCCAAGTGGAGGATAGCCAGGGTCTTTTTCACCACCACGAACCCGAAGGACAGACTCATACGTTCGATATATATATATATATATATATATGTCCGACTTCGTTGATGTATTCAAGAGAGACTGGTTAAATGTGTCGATTCTGAAGTCAGCTAGCATGTGAGCGATCTCATACCTTTTCCTATATTAATGAAATACTTGAATTAGTTTTTGTACTTTAACGTCGTTCACTGATGTTGTTGTCTTTATGGTGCAGGCATGTGCATTCTAAGGTGATACGAGATCATCAGACTAACAGCTTCAGATTCCTATGCCCTACTACTTGCTGTGAAGTGACTATGTCAATGGATCCTCAAGGTCTTTTGCGGTACTTGACGAACACAATATTTGAATGTACAGACAAGTCATACATTATGCTTCCATATTATCAAGGGTAAGTCATACTTCCATATCTTATTACGTTTTATTTATAAGTTATGTTATCTGTGTCATGATTTCAATTTTATTCATCACGTGAGCAGTCGTCATTGGTCGTTGTTGGTTTTGGCCATGAAATACCGGAGAGTCTTTCAGTTAGACTCACTTGGTACGAGTGCCAAGAAGCCAGCGATAGTAGCGGATCTAATGAGGTGAGCTATTTAAATTATACAACAATTGTGATAACTTAATAAATTGTTTCGTTAAATTTGATTAATTTGTGTATTACATTCAAACTATTTATTTTGTATAGTGGCTTCAAAGCTGCACTGCGTGCATTGCAAAAGACACCGAAGAACATCCCTTGGACTGCAGTGATGGTAGTTTTACTTATTTTGTGCAAATAGTCAACATGTTAATAGTAGACCTGCAAGTATGACTGATAACGCAATGTGTGAATGTATAGTGTCCAGTACAGCCTGGAGGATCAGAATGAGGTTACTATGTTATGAGGTTTATGCATGACTTAGTAGCATCATCCAAGTTTTTGCCAGAAAAATCATTGGACAAGGTATAAAACTATCTTTGAAAGTCTTGGTTTATATGTATTTTTATTCTTTGTCATTCTTTGTGTAGTGTCTCATTAACTATTCATTTTTGTTGTTCAAGGCTTTCGAAGAAATCGTGGGCATTGGAAATTATGAAGAGAGGCACATATCTGAAATCCTCGAGGATTGGGCAGAATTTATCTCCATCGACGTACTTAGTTGATTCCTCTTAAGTTAGTTTGCGTTGAACGTTAGTTGTGTTATTATGTATTTCATTAGATTGAAACGTAGTGAATTGTATATTGTAATGGAGTGTGACGTGGAGAGTGTGGTGAAGTGTACAACTAATCCTTATTTTTGTTATGAATTTTCTTGCTTTCTTGCATTTATTGATGCGTGCCGATGATTATGGCCGCTTTATGGGTTTATAGTATGCTACTGAGGCGCCCCACTGTTGTGGTAGCATTATACAATGTCTTTGCAGGTTTGTTTAATTTTGTGGTGTATTTGGGTGCATTAATAAGCTGGAAAGGAAAAAACAAAAAATAAATACTACCTATCTCGGCGGTTCCTGCTAAAGAACCGCCGAGATAGACCTATTCCATTTGACCGTATACGTTTGACCTGGCCACCTATTTCGACGGTTCTATGTAAGAAACCGCCGAAATAGGTGGCCAGGTCAAACGTATACGGTCAAATGGAATAGGTCTATCTCGGCGGTTCTTTAGTAGGAACCGCCGAGATAGGGTCGTCTATTTCGGCGGTTCTAGAACCGCCGAATTAGGGTAAAATACCTATTTCTGCGGCGCTCATTTCTGTGGTTATAAACCACAAAAATAGGCCCTTTACAACCACAGAAATAGGCTGTTTAGTGCAAAGAGCATAAGGGACTTGGAGTTGTATGTGTTTTTAAAAGGATTTTCAATTGGTATTTTCAAAACCTTTGGTTGATACTTTAATTAAAGAAAGTTATCCTACTTAACCTTATAAAGAATATGTTTGTAGTACTTGCTCATGAGCTAACGACATACGAGCCTTCGTCTTCGGACCGGTGACATGGGAAGTATATATGTTAAGGATTAAGTGATTGTTTTGATCTCCCAAAGGAATCTGCGGGATAACAGTGTATACAAAAGGTATTTTTGATTGCTATACATGCTAAGACATGTTGTGTAGTATGTGTAATAAATATTATTTTGACCTTGAGTCCTAATGTGGTTGAGTTCTGAGAGTTGTTATGTTACCCGGGCCTATGAGTCCGAATGTTGTTATGTTATCCAGACCTGAGAGTCTGAGGGTGTTATGTAAGTAAAATGTTGTTAAGATACCCAGACTATTGAGTCCGAGGTTATCATGTAAGTGTGTTATGTTTTGTATGGCTGTGGATATGTTACCCGGACCGTTAAGTCCGAGGTTGTGATGTAAAGTATGTTTGGTTATAGAAGTTTAATTTTGTAAGTAATCCCCGTGTTCTAATCCAAATGCTGCGTGGGATATGTGAACTTCGAGGACGAAGTTCTTTTAAGGGGGGTAGATTGAAATACCCCAAACCTTGATATGTTGCTTCAACATTAAACTATGGTATATTAAGGCTAAAAAGTGCCTTATAAACATTAATGAACAATTTAAACCATAGTAAAAACAATAAAGTACCATAAACACAGTTTGGGCAAAAACATGCTCTAAGCTTGGAGTGAACTTGGTTAGGACCCAAAGAGCCTACCAAGACTTAATAATATTCAATTATGATTTGATAAGGCTAATTAAGTCCTTAGGAAACTTCGGTAGGCAATTAAACCAAACAAAACACAAGAAAACACCTTAAAGTCAATTTAAGCAAATACTTGCCCTAGATTGGTGTAACCTTGTAAATACCTAAAGGTCATTCCTAGACCTTATTAACATGCTAATGAACATTTTTAAATCAATTACTAAAGAAAACCAAGCTTGAAAACAAGTTAAAACACAAAATGTGCTTTAAGGAGCCTTAAAGCACATTTTTGAAAAATTATCTTGGAAATGAGTTTTGAGTGGCTAAATGTCCATCATTACTCTTTAATCAACATGTGTACTAATTAGTATCACATTAGGAAGTCTAAATCAATGGTAAATCAAATTTTCACAATTATGTGCCTTAATTTGTGAATAGTGCTCAAATAGTGCTAGTTTAAGTTATAAGTCAATATAAGTCAATTAAATGGTCAACAAAGACCAAAAACCAGTCAATGTACAAGAGGGAGGCCGATTTTGTAAGTGGTGAGTAAACACCCTTGTTAGTTTATTAAAGGAAGGATAAATGATAAAGTAAAGTACTATTTGCTTTTTAACATAAATATCTTAACTAAAGGCTTACCTCTCACCTCCTCTCATCATTTCCCCCATTCACCACCGTATTCATCTTCTTACTCCCCTCTCAAAACCGTTCTCCTACTGTAGCACCTTATTCTTCATCTTCTTTTGCTTGTAACTTATGATTCCATGCTCCAAAATCAATTTCAAGAATACCTTTGTCTTAGTTAGAGTGAGCTCTTCATTTCCCTCTTTTCAAATCTTCAAGAACTCAATTTTGGTGCCATGAAGATTCACCATTGAAGGAGCCTGAGCTCATATTTTCATGCCTTGTCATTCTCCTTTGCTTCAAGGTAAGGAAAATCAAAGAAAATCCAAATTCCCATCATTTTTGTATGTAACCGAAAATTAACCCCTTAATGGTGCATTATCTTGCTCTTCATTTATCTTAATTCAAACTTCAAGGGACTAGGAGAAGTCCTATCTTGCTACTTATTCAAGCTCTCATCCAAATTCCAAAGGTAAACATCAATTTTAGTGTTTTAAGACACTTATGTAAACCTAGGGTTTAATGATGAGTTTAAGTATTAAACTTAGTGCTCATTACCCTTATATGTGTATTGGTTAGAAGATTGACAAGTGATAAAAGCTCCTTGCCGATTTTCAATCAAGAAAGAACAAGAGAAAACAAGTGAGAAAGCTTGGAAAAAAAGAGGTAAATGACCTCTCTTAATGTGGTTTCTTATACTAGCAAATTGAGCTATATTTGCTTAATAAATAACCTAAAGAGCCAATGGGAAATGAGCTAGAAAACTATCCACAAGGTGGACTAAAAAGACATGGGAGCATTATTATGTGTATTCGCAGGTTGAAGGCATTTAAATATGGAAATTCAGTGTTTTAAGTTTAATACAATTTAAGCGCCTAAGTGCCAAGCAATTTATGTTTATGTACTATATTGTGATGTAGTGTTGTTTAAAGGTTTAGTTGTGTGTGAAGATCATCTCTAGTGAAGACGGATATATTTGATGGTTAAAGGATGAAACACAATATGTTTGTGTGTAAGGAATGTGTATTAAAGGATTTATTGTTCTTGGATTGTGTAAAGGTGGAAAACTATATGTTTTGGTGCAAGGTAATATAAGGGAAGCTATGGCAAAATTTAGTTGATAAAAAAAGGAGTTTATGTGTGGTAATGAGATTTTATTACCTAGAAGGTACTAGGAATTGTTAAGTGCAAATATGGTGAAAGAAAGTGAGTTAAGGTGTTCTTAAGTGTTAAGATGCCTTGGGCATAGTCTTGGAGATTTAGAGAACTAATGGACGATTTCTAGATACACCAAGGTCATGGTGGAAATGTGGTGTGGTAAAGTCTTGTGCAAAGTTTGGTGAACAATGGAAGTGTAATGCCTTGTGAAGGTTTAATAATGAACTTGTGGGAAAGACTTGAGGAGTGTGTGTAAAGGGGATGAGTGTGATGCAAAATGATGCTTTAGGAGTGGTTATCTTGTGGTGGAAGAACAATTTGGTTAGTGGAAGTTTTAAGCAAAATTACAAGTTGCAAGTGTAAGTAAAATGTTCTAGGTGTTAAGGATTTAGTAAAATTTGAGTAAAAGTTTAAGGAGTTTTTGGGATGATTAGAGAGGGTTTTAGTGTGCCAAAAAGATGTTAAAACATGTGGGAAAACATGTGTAATGCATAGGAAAATATTGGGGTGAATGTGGAGTTCAAAATGAGGAGAAAGGCACTTTGAAAAATGGGGTCTGTTCTGGACCGCCCCTGTGGGGAGGTCCAGTGGAATTATGCAGCTGTAGGAGCTTCTGATGTGGACCGCCCCTGGGACCTCCCCATTGGGGCGGTCCAGACCAGAAAGAAAGAAAAAAATTTGTTTAAGGGTTCTAATGATGGGGGATTGAATGGTAATGGTTTTAGATGATGTTTAGGCCTTGTTTGGTGACATGTAAAGGCCTTAGAATGTGTAAACAAGTGTTAGGTTTGATGTGAGAGTTGTGAACTTAAGATCACAAGAGTAAATTAAATATACCGGGATGACGGGGTTAACTATGGGCGCATTAGACGTTAAGCAATCATGTTACTCCAATGTTAATGAAAGTAATTATGATGTTACCAGTTGTACGGGATTTGTTGAAGGAACCTAGGAGGACACAATATAGTGGACCGTGGTGAAAGGTATGGTTTTCTTGCAACCTGTGTCCTACCGGATTACACCGGCTTGTATGCCAATGTGTTTTTTTGAATGTTTGCCACCTTTTAAGATGAAAACATGTAATGAGTTTATAGTTGTTTAATTATGTGGCTTGCGTAGTTTCGATACCGTTTAGCTTTAGTTATGTGCTAAACTTAACTAACCGACTCTAGGATTACATAATAGATCGGTATTCGGATTTAACGACCCAAACCATGGGAACGTTCTAACCACGGCTATGCATGAGTTAGTTATGTGTTGTTTGTGCATGTTAGTATGTTCACTACCCTTGTGTGTGATTAACTAGACCTAACCACCTATTTGTGAATTAATGTACTAAGTCCAATAATGAGACTTCTAACAAGTACTAACCGGGGAGTGAGGAGTCCGGTTGTTCCGGCCACGCGTGTGAGTATGGGGGTCGTTGTCATATCAGGTTCGATCCTCTCCGTATGTTATGGTTGTTTTACTTTTTGGTTCTCAACCTTCCCTTTAGCTTAACCAAGGCTATTACTGAATCACGTCGGGCCCAGGGGCATACTATGTTTGTTCGGTGTGCTTGGATTACTATATCCGACACACCTCGGGATTAAGTTATCCGTTCATCTAACAGGATGGTAACGAGTTATGTAACGAGCTTATCATGAGTTTGGCAGCATTCTCTAGGCACTACAAGTGAACTAACTATGTTTGGGTCGGCTCTTAAAGAGAACCGTTCCCGTTATGTTATGTGTTATTGATGTACTGCAATTCTTATTGCGATGTTATGTTGTACGTACGTTGAAACGTGAAATGAGTTGTTATGTGGAGTATGCGGATCATGGATATGAATCCAGGTTATTATAAGACGAATTTGAGTATAACCCGACTGGTGGGTAGTGTCGTCTATTAAGGAAATAGCTCCATTAAAGGAGAAACCCCCTAGGGTTAAGGAACACAATGAGTGATTTATCGAGTATAGATGTGTTGACTGTTTATTGAGCCCCATTGTTGTGGGTATGTAATGTGTTATGTGTTTATAGTTTACATGCGTGATTTAAATATAATCAACTGCATGCTTAGACGACAATTAGTTGTGCGTGGCCCGGTAGTATGCGAGCTGCACGATTACCATACCAGCATTGTGCTGAGCCCCCTGGGGGCCCCCTTTCTTTCTTTCCCATTCTTCAGGTACAAGGAGCTGGGACCCGTTCGAGAGTAGGACTAGGGTAGTTGTTAGTGTATGGGTAGTCGTTTTAATTACTTATGTATCGTAGGAGTAGTAAGACCGAAATTGTTATCGGCATTAGTTTGTAAATACTCGGTACAGTTGGAATGTATATGTATTATGATTGTTGGTAATGGAAAGGGATTGTAATGTGTAGTTGCTCGGGAATCTGGTCCATCAGACCGATACAATGTATATGTATATGTATTACCCTTGTTAGCCACGTGGGTGGCTAACGGCGTGTAACACCAACGAGTAAGTAATGTGATGAAGTATGTTTTCCGCTGCAAATGGTTATTAAGTGTATTGTTATAGTTGGGGTGTTACACCCCCAATAATATATATTAGTCAAAAGTTCCCTTATGGAACCTATCACATCACGACACCATATGGTGTTACAAACTTGGTTAAACACACAAGGGAGGTAAACACTCTTACACACAACAGCAACACACACCTAACACACGGATAGCAGTAGTTAGAACGTTCCCGTAGGTTAGGTCGTTAAATCCGAATACCGATCTCTTATGTGATCCTAGAGTCGGTTAGCTATGGTTTAACACATATTTGAGGTTAAATGGTATCGGAACTAGATACCCCACATAAATGAATTGCTGTAAACTCATTACATGCTATATCTGGCAAACACACAGAAAAACAGGTTGGCATGCAAGCCGGTGTAATCCGGTAGAGCACAGGTTGCAAGAAAACCATACTTGTCACCTTGAGGGTGGCTAGCCTTACATGGTGACCTCTTAGTCCAGGCTTCCATCTCCACTAGTTTTCGTTCCTATAATTAATTCAGATGGAATGGTCAATTTCTGTATTAACTTCGGCTACTTGTCATAACGTACGATGTCCTCTTGTCGTTTCCTACATTCTATTAACTACTCACTTATTACTCACCTTATTTCAAGGTTTCTTATTGAGTAACACTTGTGATCCAAGGTTTCTAATGTTGTCATTAACATTTACCTTTTAGTTCTTAACTTTGCATTAGGATTTCCGATTAACTAAGTATTTTACATCCTTATATGACATGATTTTACATTCAAACTTACACCTGTTTATCCTCATTACACTCACTAGGGTTTACTACTAAAGGCCCTTACCATTCTAAAATTTTTCTAATTTTTTTTACTGGACCTCCCCACAGGGGCGGTCCCTAGGGGCGGTCCGAGACAGAAACAAATCACTCAGGAAATTAAACTGGACCTCCCCACAGGGGCGGTCCCTAGGGGCGGTCCACAACAGAACCCATTTTTCAAAGTGTTTTTCTTCACATTTTGAACTCCAAATTCACCCTAATCTTTTCCTAATCATTCCACATGTTTTCCCACATGTTTTTACATCTTTTTCGCACACTAGTACCCTCTCAAATCATCCAACAAACTCTTTAAACATTTACTCAAATTCTTACTAAATTCTTAACACTTAGTACCCAATTTCTTACACTTCCAACTTGTAATTTTGCCTAAGACTTCAACTAACCAAAATGTTTCTTCACAACCATGATAACCACTCCTAAGCATTATTATACATGATCATCATCTCCATTACACACACTCCTTAAGGTCTTTTCCACAAGTTCACACTCAATCCTTCACAAGGCATTATACTTCTTTTGTTTATCAAATTTTGCACAAGTCTTAACAACACTCTTACCATAACTTTGGTGCGTCTTAGACACCCATTTGAACTCTAAATCCTCCAAGACAATTCCTAACTCATTTTAACACTCAAGAACACCTTAATTCACTTTCTTTCACCAATATAACCTTTAATGATTCCAAGAACTCCCTAGGTCATAAAATCTTTTTAAAATACTTAAAACTTTTAGTTTATCAACTAAACTTTGCCATAGCTTCTCTAGCACATTCTTACACACAAACACATGGTTTTCCATCCTTAAACAATCAAAGACTTTCAAATCCACTATGAATGTTCTTTACACACAAACTACATCCAAACTACACTACATCACAATATAGTGCATAAACTTATATTGCAAGGCAGTTAGGCCCTTAAATGACACGGCTCTTAGGCCCTTAAATGACATAAATCTTAAACATTGAATTTCCCAAATATATATTGCTTTCAACCTACAAATACATACATCAATCTCATATGCCCTTATAATCCACCTTGTGGTTATTTTACTAACTCATTTTCCTTTGGCTCTTTAGATTGTTTATAAACAATGCAAGCTCAATTTCCTAAGGTGCTAAACTACATTAGGATAGGTCATTTACCTTTTCCTCTTCAAGATTTCCTCTCCTTCACTTGTCCATCTTGATTGAAAACCGGCAATAACTTTTGTTTACTTGTCAATCCTCTAATAAGTACACAAATGAGGGTAATGAGTACTAAGCATTAAGCCTAAACTCATGTACAAACGCTAGATTTACAAGAAGTGTTTTAATACACTGGAATTGGTGATTACCTTGAAATTTGAAAGAGAGCTTGATAAAGAAGAAAGGTAGGACTTCTTCTAATCCTTTAGAGATTAAAACAACGCTAATTCAAGGAGAAAAGAAAAACCCCATGAGAAGCCATTTTAGGTAATGTACAAAAATGGAGGAAACTGGATTTTTCTTTGACTTTTATTACCTTGGAACAAAGGAGAACAACAAGGTGCAAGAAGCTGAGCTTTCCCACCTTCATTGGCGATTCACCATGGATTCAAACTTGAGTTCTTGAAGTTTTGAAAAGAGGGAAATGAAGGGCTTGGTCTAACTAGCACAAATATGCTCTAAGAATTTGATGTAGAGCATGGAGTTGGATTTGGCAAGGGTTTGAAGTTGGAGAAGAGAGGTTGTAACACCCCCAAACACTGGCCTAGGAGTTAGGGGTATTACACGCCGCGTATTATTACTTAATAACGCAAGGCTCTAATATTCAAATGCAAATAAGCAAATAAGGCCCAAAACCGAATACTTAAATAAAGTATAATCAAAATGATGTCGCAACATCCCAAAAGTTATTACAGAACCCACCAAACAGATGTCAAAAGCGGAAGCTAACAAAAGTGGCCCAAAGGCTCAAATTCAAATACAAAGTCTTAAATGAAACAAATAGCAAACTGAACTAAACTCCAGAGCTGCAAAGTGACCCTCGCTGATCAATCTGCAATGTTAGATAGAATAGGGTGATGAGCACACAACTATGCCTAGTAGACGACCAACTTCATCAACCAGCATGCTCAAAACATTTTACAGAATATTGACAAATCAGAAGGAGTCAAAGGAATCCATAAGCATGTCAGAAAACTGGAGCAGAAGTCCACACAACAAAGGACTAAACAGAGTAGAAGCAGACAGAATCAGAAAACAGAGTGGAACACTAGCGATCACAGCATACAGACAGAACGAGCAACCAGCTCGTGAACAGAACGAGGAAACCTCACTCGTAAACAGAACAGGTGTAAACACCCGTGAACAGAACGAGGAACATCACCCGTGAACAGAAGGATCCTACATAGCGCGCTACGAGACAGCGAAACCAGCCATCCAAAGGCTCAGACACAGAGATAACTAGGTCCCAAAACAGAAGCTTAAATACAGATAAGCATATGTGCACAAAAGGCACCAGAAAGCACATAGATGGCTTGGAAATCAGAAGGGGAATCCAACCCCGCAAACGGAAGTCAAAACGGAGCTCAAACGAGCAAGTTATTGTCAAAACAGAGGCATGTCCGAACTTGTGTCCGGACATCAATGTTCGGACACAAGTCGAGACTCAGAAGTCAAAAACAGATAGATGTCCGAACATGTGTCCGAACTACGAAGTTCGGACACAGGTCGAACTTCAAAACAGAAGCAGAGACAGAGGTGTCCGAACATCCAAGTTCGGACGGATGTTTGGACGATCTTCGGAAACCAGAACGTGTAGAGTCCGAACTTGTGTCCGGACATCAATGTTCGGACACAAGTCGAAGCCAAAATCAGAGAATGCAGAAGGCTGTGTCCGAACTTCAAAGCTCGGACAGAAGTTCGGACACAGTGAAAACTTCAGAAAGTTTAAGCGCAGAAGGGCATGTCCGAATGTCCAAGGTCGGACGGAAGTTCGGACATGCCAAAAAACTCAGAAGACAGAAGTGAATTCAACACGAACAGAGGCACAAAACCAACTCAAATCAACACACGCATTTACAAAACAACATTGGGGGTTTAATCCATTGAAATGGCATTAAAACAGGCACAAGTCACACACAAACACAAGGCAATCATTAAATTAATTTGCAGAATCCAAACTCCCCAAGGCTGAACACACGGATCGAATCCAAAAGCCACCTACCTCAATTACAGCAGAGACGAAACACGGTCTGAACAGCAGAGAATCCCGAATCCGAAACAGAGCAATCGACTACACCGTCACAGCTAGACAGACCAAATGCAATTCCAGAATTCTGAATAACCACAACGCAGAACAATGCCAATTCAGAAACGGAAACTCAAACCCTGAAACCGGAATTGCAATCTAAAACTGCACACAACCCTCACCTGAATTCTGAGACGAAAACCTCAGACGAAGCCAATCGCAGAAGAGGATTGATAGAAACGCAAGGGCTAACGCTTAATCACAATTAGATTGCAGAGGCACAATTAGAAAGGGGGAGTTCTCAAAACCTAAAACCTCAAACTGAAACTGAATTGTATAATCCATATACAATTCGCAAACCTGATCGCAGAGGAGAAGACGAAGCAGATGCAGAACCCTCCACACAGCACAACAACGAACGGATCAGAACACAACGCAGGAGAGGAGAAATGCTCTGAATAACAAGAGAGAGAGAACAGAGAGAGGACAGAGAGAGAGAGAGCGTCTCAGCAGTTGAACTGATCGAGGAATTAGAAAATGAGAGCGTGGTGAGGAACGTGGTTAGGGAAGTAATTAAGGATAATTTAATAAGGAATAATGATGGGTTCTCACCAGGAAATCAAATGAGAAAGGAAAAAGACTTCCTCGTCCCCAACTTAATTAGAATGGACTTCCTTGTCCTGAGTAATGAAATAACTCAACATAAGGCAACGTTGCACGAAATAAAATTGTAACGAATTTTGGGTTATAACATCACCTCCCCCTTAAAAGAATTTCGTCCTCGAAATTAAAACATACCTACTGCTCAAAAGGGCGGGAAACTTAGAACGCACTTCGCTTTCGACCTCCCAGGTCGCCTCTTCCTCGGACTGACCCGACCACTGCACCTTCACCAAGGGCATGGTCTTACTCCTGAGCTTGCGAACATCCCGGGCTAAAATCCTCGAAGGACAACCTCAAACGTGAAGTCCTCCCTCAACTGAAGCGGACTGAATCAATCACATGCGATGGGTCCGGAATATACTTCCTCAGCATAGAAACGTGGAAAACACTGTGCACTGCTGCTAAAGACGGAGGCAGAGCCAAACGATAGGCAACCGGTCCGATCCTCTCTAGGATCTCAAAAGGACCCACAAAACGAGGGCTAAGCTTGCCTCTCTTCCCAAACCGGACGACTCCTCGAACTGGGGACACCTTCAGATACACATGATCGCCCACCTCAAACTCTAGAGGTCGTCTCCTCTGATCGGCGTAGCTCTTCTGACGACTCTGAGCCACCAGCAAGCGCTCTTTGATAGACTGAATTTTGCCCATAACATCCTGAACAAGTCTGGACCAATAATGCTCTCTCCTTCAGGTCGTCCCAACAGATGGGTGACCTGCACCTCCTACCATACAAAGCCTCAAACGGAGCCATCCCGATACTGGTCTGAAAACTATTGTTATAGGCGAACTCAATCAATGCAACGTGCTGATCCCAGCTGCCCCCGAAGTCCAACACACATGCTCTGAGCATGTCCTCAAGGACCTGATTCGTCCTCTCTGTCTGACCGTCCGACTGAGGATGATATACTGAGCTGAAAGACAACTTCGTACCCATGCCTGATGCAAACTCTGCCAGAATCTGGACACAAACCTCGGATCTCTGTCAGACACAATAGAAGCGGGAACCCCATGTAGACGCACAATCTCATCCATGTACAGCTGAGCCAAGCGATGCAAACTGAAGGTCTTCCTGACAGGCAGGAAGTGAGCGCTCTTCGTGAGCCGGTCCACAATAACCCAAACTGCATAGCCTGTCTTAGGCAGTCCCATAACAAAGTCCATACCGACGCTCTCCCACTTCCACTCCGGAACGGGAAGAGGCTGAAGCAAACCAGCTGGTCTCTGATGCTCGGCTTTGACCTGCTGACAGGTCCGACATCTGGATACAAATCAGAAATATCCCTCTTCATGTTGCCCCACCAGAATGTCTCCCGTAGATCCCGGTACATCTTCACCCCGCCTGGGTGTACGAGTAAGGAGCTCCATGAGCCTCCTGCATGATCTCACGTCTCAAAGTGTCGTCCGCCGGCACACATACACGGTCTCTGAACCTCAAACAGCCGTCCTCTGAAACCCGGAACTCAGACTCCTGACCAGCAGCAATCTCATCTCTGATCTTACGCAAACTGACATCAAGCTCCTGACTGGCCTTGATCCTGTCGATCAAGGTAGGCTGAATCTGCAATGCTGCTAACATCCCAGACCTCTCTGGTCGGACGACCCAGATACCCATGCGCTGCAACTCAGAGCAGACCTCTGCACACCAGACAAAGCACAGACGGTCCCAGATGGACCCCTCCTACTGAGCGCATCAGCCACAACGTTCGCTCTACCAGGATGGTAGAGGATCTCCAGATCATAGTCGTGTAGCAACTCCAGCCACCTTCTCTGCCTCAAGTTCAACTCCTTCTGAGTGAACAGATACTTGAGGCTCTTGTGGTCCGTATAAACTTTGCACGCTGCTCCATACAGATAGTGCCTCCAAATCTTCAGAGCAAACACCACAGCAACTAGCTCCAGGTCGTGGGTCGGATAGTTCTTCTCATATGGCTTAAGCTGACGAGCCATATGCAACCACCTTCCCATGCTGCATCAGAACACACCCAAGTCCCCTATGGGACGCATCACAAAAACCTCAAGACCCTCGGTCCCCTCCGGAAGAGTCAAGATCGGCGCAGATGTCAACCTCTCTCAGCTCCGAAAGCACAGCTCACATGCTCACTCCACTCGAACTTCACATCCTTCTGCAGCAGACGAGTCAAGGGATCACTAGCTTGGAGAATCCCTCCACAAACTTACGATAGTAGCCCGCTAGTCCAAGGAAGCTACGAATCTCCCCAACATTAGTAGGCCTGGCCCACTCAGTAATAGCTCGAATCTTCTCCGGATCCACGGAGATACCATCCTTAGAGACAACATGTCCCAAGAACACCACCTGATCCAACCAGAACTCACATTCTTCAGCTTGCGTACAACTCGTCTCCCTCAGAGTCTGGAGAACGGTCCTCAAATGCTCCTCGTGCTCCTCAGCACTCTTGGAATACACCAAGATGTCATCAATAAACACCACAACGAACTGGTCCAAAAACGGCTTGAACACCGGTTCATCATGTCCATAAACACTGAAGGCGCATTCGTCAACCGAATGGCATCACTAGGAACTCGTAGTGTCCATAACGAGTCCTGAAAGCGGACTTAGGCACGTCGTCTGCCTTAATCCTCAGCTGATGATAACCGGACCTCAGATCGATCTTCGAAAACACCTTAGCTCCTGCTAACTGGTCGAACAAGTCATCTATGCGCGGGAGAGGATACTAGTCTTAATGGTACCTTGTTGAGCTCCCTGTAGTCAATGCACAAGCGCATGCTACCGTCCTTCTTCTTAACAAATAACACCGGCGCTCCCCAAGGCGACACACTAGGGCGAATGAAGCCCTTATCCAGCAGCTCCTGCAACTGGACCTTCAACTCCTTAAGCTCAGCAGGCGCCATCCGGTATGGGGCCTTCGAAATCGGCTGAGTCTCAGGTGCGAGCTCGATCGAGAACTCCACCTCTCTGACAGGGGGAAGCCTAGGTACGTCATCCTGGAACACATCGGGAAAGTCTCTGACCACTGGAATCTCTTCCAACTTCGCATCCTTGCGAACCTCAGGGATGTAGCACAGATATCCCTGGCATCCTTTCCTCAGAAAGCGGAACGCCTGCATCGCTGATATGACTGGCGGCGAGCACGGGAGTCCATTCCCTGCTACAATCAAACGGGGCTGGCCCGGCTCCTCAAAAGTGACTCTCGAAGCGGCACAATCGATGTGGGCATGGTGCGCAGCAAGCCAATCCATGCCCAGGATCACATCAAAACTAGTCATCTCCATCGGAATGAGGTCAGCACACAGAATCCTATTCTTGACTAACATAGGACTAGCTTTACAGACATAATTCAACAACATAGAAGAGTCCCTAACCAATGGACTATGCGCACACAGCTCAACACCCAGAGGCACAACAGGCAAACCGAGCTCACCCACCAACTCAGCAGAAATAAAAGAGTGGGTGGCTCCAGAGTCAAACAAACAAAAAACAGAATGAGAAGACAGCTGGAGAATACCTGTGACAACTCTGTCAGTCGATCGGTCTCTCTCTCCAGCCATCGCGTACACTCTGGCCTGGCCCTGGGGCTTCTTCTGCTCAGCCCGGTCTCGATCTCTTGACCCTGAAGCAGACTCAACGGCTCTACCTCCAGAACTACCCCTGCTCCTCTCAGCCTGAGGGCAATCAGCAATCCTATGTCCCATGGATCCACACTTGAAACAGGCCCCGGACTTCCTGTAGCAGTCCTGACCTCTGTGAAACTTGCCACGACCTGGCACTTCGGAGGGAGCTGACGAAGACGAACCACCTCTATCTCGTGAGCGGTCTCCAGAGCGGTCTCCAGCTCGGTCTCCAGTAGACTGCTTCTTTGAGAAGCAGACTGATCCCTCCTGTCGCTCTCATCGGTCCTCTGCTTCCTCTTCTGGCCCTTCCCTCCAGACTGGCGACCTCTCAAGTCAGCCTCTACCAACAGGGCGACATCAGCTACGTCCCTGAAGGTCTTGTGACGCAGAGGCGTCACAGTAGAAGGATATCAGGCCTCGGGCCGCTCTCAAACTTCCTGGCCTTCCTATGCTCGTCAGGCTCAGGTGCAAACTTAGACAGACTGATGAATTTGCGCACTACTCCTCAACGCTCATGTCCCGACCCTGGCGTAGTCGGTTATACTCCAGAATGCGTTGATCCTTGTAGACTTCGGGGGTAGAACTGTTTGTTGAACTCCCCAGTGAACTGCTCCCACGTCCAAGGCTGTGGGAATCTCCCCATAACTGACCTCCACCACTCCTTGGCTTCGGCCTTGAAAAGAAAGGTGGCAAAGTCCACCTTCTGCTCCACCTCTGAGCCCATGACTCGTAGCAAGTCCTTCACCTCGACAGCCAATGACTGGCCTCCTGGGGGTCTCCTGCCCCATCGAACGACGGCGGCTTCAGCTTTATGAACCTGAAGCGCCTTCACATTCCTCCCACCAGCATCTGCCCCAGCTGGGCCTGCTCCGCCAGCTGGACCACCCCCTGCAGCCATGGTCTGCATGAGCTGCGTCATAAACTGCTGAACAGCATCAGCCACATTTCCTGGAGCCCTTCTTGGCGGCATTCTGAAAGTCCAACAGCAAGCAGTTAAACTCAGATACTAGCACTGACATTTCTGACAGACTGGCTAACTTAAAATCCCAGTAGATTAGAACCCAGAGCTCTGATACCACTAAATGTAACACCCCCAAACACTGGCCTAGGAGTTAGGGGTCTTACACGCCGCGTATTATTACTTAATAACGCAAGGCTCAAATATTCAAATGCAAATAAGCAAATAAGGCCCAAAACAGAATACTTAAATAAAGTATAATCAAAATGATGTCACAACATCCCAAAAGTTATTACAGAACCCACCAAACCAATGTCAAAAGTGCAAGCTAACAAAAGAGGCCCAAAGGCTCAAATTCAAATACAAAGTCTTAAACGAAACAAATAGCAAACTGAACTAAACTCCAGAGCTACAAAGTGACCCTCGCTGATCAATCTGCAATGTTAGATAGAATAGGGGGATGAGCACACAACTATGCCCAGTAGATGACCAACTTCATCAACCAGCATGCTCAAAACATTTTACAGAATATTGACAAATCAGAAGGAGTCAAAGGAATCCATAAGCATGTCAGAAAACAGGAGCAGAAGTCCACACAACAAAGGACTAAACAGAGTAGAAGCAGACAGAATCAGAAAACAGAGTGGGACACTCGCGATCATAGCATACAGACAGAACGAGCAACCAGCTCGTGAACAGAACGAGGAAACCTCACTCGTAAATAGAACAGGTGTAAACACCCGTGAACAGAACGGGGAACATCACCCGTGAACAGAAGGATCCTACATAGCGCGCTACGAGACAGCGAAACCAGCCATCCAAAGGCTCAGACACAGAGATAACTAGGTCCCAAAACAGAAGCTTAAATACAGATAAGCATATGTGCACCAAAGGCACCAGAAAACACATAGATGGCTTGGAAATCAGAAGGGGAATCCAACCCCTCAAACGGAAGTCAAAACGGAGCTCAAACGAGCAAGTTATTGTCAAAACAGAGGCATGTCCGAACTTGTGTCCGGACATCAATGTTCGGACACAAGTCGAGACTCAGAAGTCAAAAACAGACAGATGTCCGAACATGTGTCCGAACTATGAAGTTCGCACACAGGTCGAACTTCAAAACAGAAGCAGAGACAGAGGTGTCCGAACATCCAAGTTCGGACGGATGTTCGGACGATCTTCGGAAACCAGAACGTGTAGAGTCCGAACTTGTGTCCGGACATCAATGTTCAGGCACAAGTCGAAGCCAAAATCTGAGAATGTAGAAGGCTGTGTCCGAACTTCAAAGCTCAGACAGAAGTTCGGACACAGCGAAAACTTCAGAAAGTTTAAGCGCAGAAGGGCATGTCCGAACGTCCAAGGTCGGACGGAAGTTCGGACATGCCGAAAAACTCAGAAGACAGAAGCGAATTCAACACGAACAGAGGCACAAAACCAACTCAAATCAACACACGCATTTACAAAACAACCTTGGGGTTAATCCATTGAAATGGCATTAAAACAGGCACAAGTCACACACAAACACAAGGCAATCATTGAATTAATTTGCAGAATCCAAACTCCCCAAGGCTGAACACACGGATCGAATCCGAAAGCCACTTACCTCAATTACAGCAGAGACGAAACACGGTCTGAACAGCAGAGAATCCCGAATCCAAAACAGAGCAATCGACTACACCGTCACAGCAAGACAGACCAAATGTAATTCCAGAACTCTGAATAACCACAACGCAGAACAATGCCAATTCAGAAACAGAAACTCAAACCCTGAAACCGGAATTGCAATCTAAAACTGCACACAACCCTCACCTGAATTCTGAGATGAAAACCTCAGACGAAGCCAATCGTAGAAGAGGATTGATAGAAACGCAAGGGCCAACGCTGAATCATAATTAGATTGCAGAGGCGCAATTAGAAAGGGGGAGTTCTCAAAACCTAAAACCTTAAACTGAAACTGAATTGTATAATCCATATACAATTCGCAAAACTGATCGCAGAGGAGAAGACGAAGCAGATGCAGAACCCTCCAACAGCACAGCACAACGAACGATCAGAACACAACGCAGGAGAGGAGAAATGCTCTGAATAACAAGAGAGAGAGAACAGAGAGAGGACAGAGAGAGAGATCGTCTCAGTAGTTGAACTGATCGTGGAATTAGAAAATGAGAGCGTGGTGAGGAATGGTTAGGGAAGTAATTAAGGATAATTTAATAAGGAATAATGATGGGTTCTCACTAGGAAATCAAATGAGAAAGGAAACAGACTTCTCGTCCCCAACTTAATTAGAATGGACTTCCTTGTCCCGAGTAATGTAACTCAACATAAGGCAACGTTGCACGAAATAAATTGTAACGAATTTTGGGTTATAACATCACCTCCCCCTTAAAGAATTTTGTCCTCGAAATTAAACATACCTACTGATCGAAGAGGGCGGGAAACTTAGAGCGCACTTCGTTTTCGACCTCCCAGGTCGCCTCTTCCTCGGACTGACCCGACCACTGCACCTTCACCAAGGGCATGGTCTTAAAATCCTCGAAGGAAATGCCTCAAACGTGAAGTCCTCCCTCAACTGAAGCGGACTGAAATCAATCACATGCATGATAAGTGTCCAAATGGCATGTTTTATAGGTGTATTTCATATATAATATTAACTTTTCTTGCTCATTTCTCCACTTCGGTTAGTTTTCCTCTAGTTTATATTTTATTGTTTTATCTTACAAATTTATTGGTTTACATGAGAAAAACCACGCTGGGAGTAAAGTAGACGAAGAGACGAACGCATAGACGCAAACGCTCAGAAACGGGGTCCAAAAGAATCTAGAGCCGGTCAAAGTTTAAGGAAAATAGGTCACGGTCAAGCTTACAACCGCCTAAGGCAACCGCCTAAACTCAGGCAGACGACTCACATAGGCAACCGCCCATAAAGTGGCGGACAGAGTAAGGCTTCAACCACGCCCATAAACTGGAGGACAAGAGTATGGCAACCGCCCATAAACTGGCGGACATCACACAATCAACCGACCGCCTATTATGGGCGGACAGCCACATAGTCACCCGCCTGTTATGTGGCGACACAACATGAAGAAACTGCCTATAATGAAGCGGACAAGACTATATGAAACCGCCTAATATGGGGCGGACATACATAAGGCAACCGCCTGTTATATGGCGGACACCAAGCGGTCGTGACTAAAATCAATGCCGCGACTAGTTTTCTTCTGCGGGCCGTCGTCGTCTGCAACTTGAATCGCCTTATCTATCTACTCCACCACCGCCTACCTTAATTCGCTCACGCATTTCGGCTCTGTCCCATGCAATTAATGAGCCATCAATCTGCAATTAAATTCGTAACGGATCTGTCTTTTCCTTTCCTTTATTTAAACCCAGCTCCTGCAACCTTAAACGAGTGTACGGAGAAAACTAGAAAATCAGACTACGCTCACCACATTCCATTCTCTTCTGTTAATTCTCTCCCGTGCACCACAACACACCATTCGCTTCCACAAAACCCAAACACTCCAGTTCACTCATTTCACATACAGTAACTTACGTACACGCTTCATTCTTCGTTTCTCTCCATTTCTCCATTCACAGCTCCGCATTATATTACGTCCAACCTCTGTCTGACTTATTACCAGTTAATATGTCAGGCTAAGGAGGATTTGCTTCGGGCGAGGGTTTAATTATGGTTTGTTAGTTGTGTAATAAATTTCTATTGGTTAAAATAAATTCTGTTTGTTACGTTTAAAGTTTTGTTTCTCTCCCTTTTTAATAAATTTCATCGATTTATAAAAGCCTTACTAAGTCTGTTTTTAATTTCATCGGTTAGAAACAGATGGGTTATTTAAGCTGTAAAACTGTAGGAACTTATCTATCGTTTAAGTTAGTACAAGTTGCAAGAATAAAGCCTCATACTCCTCTGCCGTTTACAGCTTTTGCTTGAGTTTTCATCGGACCTTGCATTACAGGTAAACGAGTTCTTAAGAGTTTTCATCGGACCTTAAGAAAATTACAGGAATCTTGCCACACTATTTTATTAAACCGGTAGAGATAGCACAATTAATTAAATCATATTAACCTGAACCCGAAGTTCCGTTTAATTCTCTTCACTTCACTTAATTAATCTGTTATTTAATTTCAGAAACAAGTCAATTAACCCCCCTCTTGTGACAAGCTTAGGAACTATTTTATCTCACTATAAGTCCCACGGTTTGACCCCGGCCGCTTCTGTCTTCTATACTACTGCGACCGGGTTTTAATTTGCAGCCCGACGGATATTTTGAGTATTAATTTCTTTCTTTTATCAATTTCACCTGTGCTAATAACTCACGATAAATCCACTCTGCAAAATGGCGCCGTTGCCGGGGACTTGATTTAATCTAGTCCCTAAGCCCCGGTTAATTCACCTGTTATATTATAATAATCTGTCAATACTATCTTGTTAATAACCTGACTTGACATCGGACTTCTGATCTGACTTGGACATTTGACTTCGGACTTTGGACATCTAAACTCCTGACATCATAATTTTATTGTCATTTCTTTCCATTGTCATTTCAATTCCATTGTCTCTAACTACTAACTTAAAATTTCCAATCATTTCGTTCCATTGTCATTTTGTTCCATTGTCATTTCAATTTTTTCTGTCATTTCTTTCCATTGTCCCTAACTACTAACTTTAAATTTTTGTCTACTAATTCCTAACATTTTTATTTATTCTAACGTATAACCAGTCTTTTCTCTGTTTTGAGTGGTGAATGCCTTTTACCAGGTCAAACAGTCTCCCGGAGAATATTAATAAATCACACGGTTGGTTATAATCCAGAGATCGAGAGAACCTTTCTACGTACCCTAAGGCAGAGACGAACTCAACGAAATACCACCACAGTGATAGATTCTGACCCGGAAGCTAACATGGCATCTACACCAGCGACGGTTCGAATATCAACAGGCCGTCTAACCAAGGACAGCAGCCTGCTATCATCCTTCCTCACCTTAGCTCATCTGAATACGATGAGTGGCAGAAACTGAAGCCGTATCATCAAATCAGATGTGTGAAGGAATTGGGCATGTTTGATGGCACCAGTCCAGACGAAGCCCTGTTACATGTTACAAAATTCTTGCAACATGCCAATAGTCTTACTGCGACCGACGCAGTACTCCAGTATGCAAGATTGTCATTATTCCCTCACAGCCTGACGGGAAACGCGAGCAAGTGGTATCATAGCCTAACACCAAGCACCATTGGTACATGGGATGACATGGCCACCAAGTTCTACGACAAATTCCTACCCCCGAGCCGAACATTGGAGATGATTGCTGAAATATATAATTTCAAGCAACCTGGGTCGGAGAATATTTGTGAGACTTGGGACCGTTTCAAAGGTCTACTACTTACTTGTCCTCACCACGGTCTGACGAAAGAACAAGTATCACAATTGTTCTACAAGGGCTTGATCGGTCCGTGCAGAACAATGGTGCTGTCTTCGTTAGGGGCTGACATTCTGAAAAAGCCAGGAGCACAATTTCTAAACAGCATGGAGTCTCTCTGTGAGGAAATCAGAGACTGGGCCTCCGGTGGATCAAGGAGCTGTACTCCAGGATTATATCATGTTGGGGAGAGTGATAACAAGTTCGACCAATTGATGAAAGCCATGAGCAACTCATGGAAAGCAATGCTCAGCAGGCAACAAAAGTCAGTACTCTGCAAAAAGTGGTTGAGCAGATGGCTATGAATTCCTTTCCCCAGCAAGCTAAGTCGATGATTTCCCAATCATCTGCAACTATTTCTTGTACGCAATGTGGCGGGCCTCATGATTATGAACAATGCCCCCAATTACAGAAATTAAAAGTAGCGGAGGAAGCAAACTATCTCACCACCAGTTCAGGATACAGACAACCTTGGCAACGTAACATGCAATCCGACCTTCGCTACTCAAACACAGAAAATATCCAAAACCCTCATACCCTACAAACATCCCAAAACTACAGATCTCAGTCCAATTTCCAAGGAGGCCAAAGGCAATATCAACAACAGCCTTATGGCAATGAAGCTTCATCGAGTCGATCAACTCAGCCTCCTTCGAATCCTGAGTCTGAAATGTCTCAAATGCAAGAGATGTTTAAGGCAATGATGGGTAAGTCCAGAGATACGCAAGAGGAGGTCGCAGCTCTGCAAAGACCAAACAGCCTTGCAGTCTCAGATTCAACAACTCCTAACTCAACAAAGACCTCCTGGCCAATCCCCTCACAAACCAATCCAAATCCAAAGGAGTATGCAAAAGCAATCTACGTAGTGGACCAGCCCATCACATTAGCTCAAAGGGAGCAACAACCCGAGAGTGAAATGGTCCCTGAAGTGGAGCAGCAGGCCGAGGAAGAGTACCTCGACACGAACCAACTGAAGCTCTATGCCAAATTAGTTGCGATAAACGAAATGATGGAAGGTCCACTAGACCTTACATCACAGCAACTTGAGAGCAAACTGGTTCATGTAGTGGACGATTTACCTGAGGATTTAAGTTACTCTATATCACCACCCCCGTTCGAAAATGAGCAAACGGTATCAAACCTTCTGCTTGAGCTTGAAGACAAGCCATCAGAGGACAACTTCTACCTCAACTTCATGGAGTCTCCTCCCTCTGAAGTCAATTACCGTTATTTTCCCTCCTTCTCTGTGTTATACCCAGACAATGAGGATTGTTACATCCTCAAGAATGAAGAGGAGGAAATGCTCGCTCCCGCCAGAACATCCAAACAAAATACCAATATCGCCTTCGAGGAACCACCTTCCTCTGAAGTTGAATTCAAACAAGGCTCTTCCTATGAGCCTCTCAAAGAAGACGAGGATTATTATCCTCAAATTTGAAGAGGAAAAGCCATCCAACTTTGATCTTCATCTGGAGGATCACAGCCTTCCCCTCTTGTGCAACAAAGAAGTAGGGTGGAAACTCGAAGTCAGCTCGCTGAGTGAGAAGGCCACCTTTCCATTTGATCCAGGGTCAGAACTTGAAGATACAAATTTCCCAGAAGTTCTCCCTGAACCACTCAACGCTGTTAAGGATGTCTTCATCCTTAAATTTGAAAAGGATGATACTCACACTAAGGATCATCCATTGGAAAATTTGGGCCCTTCGACAAAGAAAAATAATGGCCACCCAACCCACCCGTTGAAGCCCACTTCCACCTTCATTTACATTCCAGAGGATAAAATTTACATCCTCGACTATGAGCAAACACCACCACTACCATCTTCCATGCATACGGCTAAACAAGAGAGGGAGAATGTTTACATTCTCCAGTTTGAGGAAGCACTACCACCACCACCCGGATTTCAATACAATATTAATGGCAACAAACACCTCCTTCAAAACCAAGTTTTGTGGAGTTTGTCTTTTCCTACTGTCATTGTTGCCGTAATTCTTTGTTTTGATCCAGGTGGTTCGGTCCTACATATTGCCAATTTCCTGTTCCCGGTACTACCATTGTCATCATTCATTTATGATCCAGGATAATAAAGAACATACGTCTAGCTAGAGACGTTAAAACCGGGCAGCTTGGTGGGAGGCAACCCACTATCTATCTTTTGTATTTCCTTAAATTGAATGCTGTTTTCTTTTTTGTACTATATTTCCCTTTTATTTGTTATAATAAAATGCAGGTTTCACTTGAGTTCTTCTGGCTGTGTAGAATATTCTTTACAGGTTCATTTCATGACATTCCACAGCTGCACTCAAGTGTGGGGGAGATCTACACACTCTACGAAATCTGGGGAGTACACTCTTCCCTTTATTAATTGCATGCCCTATTAATTTTATTCTATCTACGCAATGAGGGCATTGCTTGAACTTAAGTGTGGGGGAAGAGCCTTTTAGGGCATTTTGTGCTTAAATGTTTAAATCTCTCTGCTTATCTTGCATTTGTTCAAAAATTAAAATTATGTACCCTGCTAATGTAGGTTGTTCTCTTTAAAAATAAATACTGTTATGAATCGTGGGATAAATGGTACAAAATTTTAAAATTTTGATTACTTTTGAGGAGCATTTTATATGCGGTGTGACCAAACAATCTGCAAATGGTTGGATTTTATTGCTCAGGGTTTCTTTCTGTCTTCTCTCTTAGGGATTGCTAAGGGGTGCTTCACTGTTAAAAAAAATAATAAGGACTTGCAAGACACCATTGGTAACCAACAAAAGAGAGTTGAGTGTTCTTGAATACAAAGGCGTGATACCTATATTTTCTCATCTCTTATGCAAAAGTGAAACAAATGCATAAATCTATTTTCCTTTTGTTTTCTTCTCAATGCCCATTCTTGAGAGAAGTTGGCCATGGAAAAAGTTCTCAGAGTAACACAAAAGAAACATTGGAGTACCTTAGATCATACCCCGAAACTCTATATTTTATTTTTACACTGAGCACACCTATGCCACCAGCAGTTGATTTTTCACACTCCTCGAAAAGTTTGAAGATCATGTTTATCCTACCCTTCATAATAATATTGTTAGTATTGAGCATTTCCTAATTGCTTAGGTACATGGTTTTGCTTGAGGACAAGCAAAAAGATAAGTGTGGGGGTGTGATAAGTGTCCAAATGAGCATGTTTTATAGGTGTATTTCATATAATATTAGCACTTTTCTTGCTCATTTCTCCACTTCGGTTAGTTTTCCTCTAGTTTATATTTTATTGTTTATCTTACAAATTTATTGGTTTAACATGAGGAAAACCACACTGGGAGTAAAGTAGACGAAGAGACGAACGCATGGACGCAAACGGCTCAAAAAACGGGGTCCAAACGAAGAATCTAGAGCCGGTCAAAGTTTGAAGGAAAATAGGTCACGGTCAAGCTTACAACCGCCTAAGGCAACCGCCTAAACTCAGGCGGACGACTCACATAGGCAACCGCCCATAAAGTGGCGGACAAGAGTAAGGCTTCAACCGCCCATAAACTGGCGGACAAGAGTATGGGCAACCGCCCATAAACTGGCGGACATCACACAATCAACCGACCGCCTATTATGGGGCGGACAGCACACATAGTCACCCGCCTGTTATGTGGCGGACACAACATGAAGAAACCGCCTATAATGAAGCGGACAAGACTATGAAAACGCCTAATATGGGCGGACATACTAAGGAACCGCCTCTTATAAGGCGGACACCAGGCGGTCGTGACTAAAATCAATGTCGTGACTAGTTTTCTTCTACGGGCCGTCGTCGTCTGCAACTTTAATCGCCTTATCTATCTACTCCGACCACCGCCTACCTTAATTCGCTCACGCATTTCGGCTCTGTCCCATGCAATTAATGAGCCATCAATCTGCAATTAAATTCGTACGGATCTGTCTTTTCCTTTCCTCTATTTAAACCCAGCTCCTGCAACCTTAAACGAGTGTACGGAGAAAACCAGAAAATCAGACTACGCTCACCACATTCCATTCTCTTCTGTTAATTCTCTCCCGTGCACCACAACACACCATTCGCTTCCACAAAACCCAAACACTCCAGTTCACTCATTTCACATACAGTAACTTACGTACACGCTTCATTCTTCGTTCTCTCCATTTCTCCATTCACAGCTCCGCATTAATATTACGTCCAACCTCTGTCTGACTTATTACCAGTTAATATGTCAGGCTAAGGAGGATTTGCTTCGGGCGAGGGTTTAATTATGGTTTGTTAGTTGTGTAATAAATTTCTACCGGTTAAAATAAATTCTGTTTGTTACGTTTAAAGTTTTGTTTCTCTCCCTTTTTAATAAATTTCATCGATTTATTAAAAACCCTTACTAAGTCTGTTTTTAATTTCATCGGTTAGAAACAGATGGGTTATTTAAGCCGTAAAACTGTAGGAACTTATCTTCATCATTTAAGTTAGTACAAGTTGCAAGAATAAAGCCTCATACTCCTCTGCCGTTTACAGGCTTTTGCTTGAGTTTTCATCGGACCTTGCATTACAGGTAAACGAGTTCTTAAGAGTTTTCATCGGACCTTAAGAAAATTACAGGAATCTTGCCACACTATTTTATTAAACCGGCAGAGATAGCACAATTAATTAAATCATATTAAGCTGAACCCGAAGTTCCGTTTAATTCATCTTCACTTCACTTAATTAATCTGTTATTTAATTTTCAGAAACAAGTCAATTAACCCCCCTCTTGTGACAAGCTTAGGAACTATTTTATCTCGCTATAAGTCCCACGGTTTGACCCCGGCCACTTCTGTCTTCTATACTACTGCGACCGGGTTTTAATTTGCAGCCCGATGGATATTTTGAGTATTAATTTCTTTCTTTTATCAATTTCACCTGTGCTAATAACTCACGATAAATCCACTCTGCAATGCGACGGGTCCGGAATATACTTCCTCAGCATTGAAACGTGGAAAACACTGTGCACTGCTGCTAAAGACGGAGGCAGAGCCAAACGATAGGCAACCGGTCCGATCCTCTCTAGGATCTCAAAAGGACCCACAAAACGAGGGCTAAGCTTGCCTCTCTTCCCAAACCGGACGACTCCTCGAACTGGGGACACCTTCAGATACACATGATCGCCCACCTCAAACTCTAGAGGTCGTCTCCTCTGATCGGCGTAGCTCTTCTGACGACTCTGAGCCACCAGCAAGCGCTCTCTGATAGACTGAATTTTGCCCACAGCATCCTGAACCAAGTCTGGACCAATAACTGCACTCTCCTTCAGGTCGTCCCAACAGATGGGTGACCTGCACCTCCTACCATACAAAGCCTCAAACGGAGCCATCCCGATACTAGTCTGAAAACTATTGTTATAGGCGAACTCAATCAATGCAACGTGCTGATACCAGCTGCCCCCGAAGTCCAACACACATGCTCTGAGCATGTCCTCAAGGACCTGATTCGTCCTCTCTGTCTGACCGTCCGACTGAGGATGATATGCTGAGCTGAAAGACAACTTCGTACCCATTGCCTGATGCAAACTCTGCCAGAATCTGGACACAAACCTCGGATCTCTGTCAGACACAATAGAAGCGGGAACCCCATGTAGACGCACAATCTCATCCATGTACAGCTGAGCCAAGCGATGCAAACTGAAGGTCTTCCTAACAGGCAGGAAGTGAGCGCTCTTCGTGAGCCGGTCCACAATAACCCAAACTGCATCAAAGCCCCTCGGAGTCTTAGGCAGTCCATAACAAAGTCCATACCGACGCTCTCCCACTTCCACTCCGGAACGGGAAGAGGCTGAAGCAAACCCGCTGGTCTCTGATGCTCGGCTTTGACCTGCTGACAGGTCCGACATCTGGATACAAAATCAGAAATATCCCTCTTCATGTTGCCCCACCAGAATGTCTCCCGCAGATCCCGGTACATCTTCACCCCGCCTGGGTGTACTGAGTAAGGAGCTCCATGAGCCTCCTGCATGATCTCACGTCTCAAAGTGTCGTCCGCCGGCACACATACACGGTCTCTGAACCTCAAACAGCCGTCCTCTGAAACCCGGAACTCAGACTCCTGACCAGCAGCAATCTCATCTCTGATCTTACGCAAACTGACATCAAGCTCCTGACTGGCCTTGATCCTGTCGATCAAGGTAGGCTGAATCTGCAATGCTGCTAACATCCCAGACCTCTCTAGTCGGACGACCCAGATACCCATGCGCTGCAACTCCAGAGCAGACCTCTGCACACCAGACAAAGCACAGACGATCCCAGATGGACCCCTCCTACTGAGCGCATCAGCCACAACGTTCGCTCTACCAGGATGGTAGAGGATCTCCAGATCATAGTCGTGTAGCAACTCCAGCCACCTCCTATGCCTCAAGTTCAACTCCTTCTGAGTGAACAGATACTTGAGGTTCTTGTGGTCCGTATAAACTTTGCACGCTGCTCCATACAGATAGTGCCTCCAAATCTTCAGAGCAAACACCACAGCATCTAGCTCCAGGTCGTGGGTCGGATAGTTCTTCTCATATGCTTAAGCTGACGAGAGCCATATGCAACCACCTTCCCATGCTGCATCAGAACACACCCAAGTCCCCTATGGGACGCATCACAGAAAACCTCAAGACCCTCGGTCCCCTCCGGAAGAGTCAAGATCGGCGCAGATGTCAACCTCCTCTACAGCTCCTGAAAGCACAGTTCACATGCCTCACTCCACTCGAACTTCACATCCTTCTGCAGCAGACGAGTCAAAGGGATCACTAGCTTGAGAATCCCTCCACAAACTTACGATAGTAGCCCGCTAGTCCTAGGAAGCTACGTATCTCCCCAACATTAGTAGGCCTGGCCCACTCAGTAATAGTTCGAATCTTCTCCGGATCCATGGAGATACCATCCTTAGAGACAACATGTCCCAAGAACACCACCTGATCCAACCAGAACTCACACTTCTTCAGCTTCGCGTACAACTCGTGCTCCCTCAGAGTCTGGAGAACGGTCCTCAAATGCTCCTCGTGCTCCTCAGCACTCTTGGAATACACCAAGATGTCATCTATAAACACCACAACGAACTGGTCCAAAAACGGCTTGAACACCCGGTTCATCATGTCCATAAACACTAAAGGCGCATTCGTCAACCCGAATGGCTTCACTAGGAACTCGTAGTGTCCATAACGAGTCCTGAAAGCGGACTTAGGCACGTCGTCTGCCTTAATCCTCAGCTGATGATAACCGGACCTCAGATCGATCTTCGAAAACACCTTAGCTCCTGCTAACTGGTCGAACAAGTCATCTATGCGCGGGAGAGGATACCTATTCTTAATGGTAACCTTGTTGAGCTCCCTGTAGTCAATGCACAACCGCATGCTACCGTCCTTCTTCTTAACAAATAACACCGGCGCTCCCCAAGGCGACACACTAGGGCGAATGAAGCCCTTATCCAGCAGCTCCTGCAACTGGACCTTAACTCCTTAAGCTCAGCAGGCGCCATCCGGTATGGGGCCTTCGAAATCGGCTGAGTCTCAGGTGCGAGCTCGATCGAGAACTCCACCTCTCTGACAGGGGGAAGCCCAGGTACGTCATCCTGGAACACATCGGGAAAGTCTCTGACCACTGGAATCTCCTCCAACTTCGCATCCTTGCGAACCTCAGGGATGAAGCACAGATATCCCTGGCATCCTTTCCTCATAAAGCGGAACGCCTGCATCGCTGATATGACTGGCGGCGAGCACGGGAGTCCATTCCCTGCTACAATCAAACGGGGCTGGCCCGGCTCCTCAAAAGTGACTCTCGAAGCGGCACAATCGATGTGGGCATGGTGCGCAGCAAGCCAATCCATGCCCAGGATCACATCAAAACTAGTCATCTCCATCGGAATGAGGTCAGCACACAGAATCCTATTCTTGACTAACATAGGACTAGCTTTATAGACATAATTCAACAACATAGAAGAGTCCCTAACCAATGGACTATGCACACACAGCTCAACACCCAGAGGCACAACAGGCAAACCGAGCTCACCCACCAACTCAGCAGAAATAAAAGAGTGGGTGGCTCCAGAGTCAAACAAACAGAAAACAGAACGAGAAGACAGCTGGAGAATACCTGTGACAACTCTATCAGTCGATCGGTCTCTCTCTCCAGCCATCGCGTACACTCTGGCCTGGCCCTGGGGCTTCTTCTGCTCAGCCCGGTCTCGATCTCTGGACCCTGAAGCAGACTCAACGGCTCTACCTCCAGAACTACCCCTCTCCTCTCAGCCTGAGGGCAATCAGCAATCCTATGTCCCATGGATCCACACTTGAAACAGGCCCCGGACTTCCTGTAGCAGTCCTGACCTCTGTGAAACTTGCCACAGACCTGGCACTTCGGAGCGGGAGCTGACGAAGACGAACCACCTCTATCTCGTGAGCGGTCTCCAGAGCGGTCTCCAACTCAGTCTCCAGTAGACTGCTTCTTCTCAGAAGCAGACTGATCCCTCCTGTCGCTCTCATCGGTCCTCTGCTTCCTCTTCTGGCCCTTCCCTCCAGACTGGCGACCTCTCAAGTCAGCCTCTACCAACAGGGCGACATCAGCTACGTCCCTGAAGGTCTTGTGACGCAGAGGCGTCACAGTAGAACGGATATTAGGCCTCAGGCTGCTCTCAAACTTCCTGGCCTTCCTATGCTCGTCAGGCTCAGGTGCAAACTTAGACAGACTGATGAATTTGCGCACATACTCCTCAACGCTCATGTCCCGACCCTGGCGTAGTCGGTTATACTCCAGAATGCGCTGATCCTTGTAGACGTTGGGGTAGAACTGTTTGTTGAACTCCCCAGTGAACTGCTCCCACGTCCAAGGCTGTGGGAATCTCCCCATAACTGACCTCCACCACTCCTTGGCTTCGGCCTTGAAAAGAAAGGTGGCGAAGTCCACCTTCTGCTCCTCCTCTGAGCCCATGACTCGTAGCAAGTCCTCCACCTCGACAGCCAATGACTGGCCTCCTGGGGGTCTCCTGCCCCATCGAACGACGACAGCTTCAGCTTCATGAACTCCTGAAGCACCTTCACGTTCCTCCCACCAGCATCTGCCCCAGCTGGGCCTGCTCCGCCAGCTGGACCACCCCCTGCAGCCATGGTCTGCATGAGCTGCGTCATAAACTGCTGAACAGCATCAGCCACATTTCCTGGAGCCCTTCTTGGCGGCATTCTGAAAGTCCAACAGCAAGCAGTTAAACTCAGATACTAGCACTAACATTTCTGACAGACTGGCTAACTTAAAATCCCAGTAGATCAGAACCCAGAGCTCTGATACCACTAAATGTAACACCCCCAAACACTGGCCTAGGAGTTAGGGGTATTACACGCCGCGTATTATTACTTAATAACGCAAGGCTCTAATATTCAAATGCAAATAAGCAAATAAGGCCCAAAACAGAATACTTAAATAAAGTATAATCAAAATGATGTCGCAACATCCCAAAAGTTATTACAGAACCCACCAAACAGATGTCAAAAGCGGAAGCTAACAAAAGAGGCCCAAAGGCTCAAATTCAAATACAAAGTCTTAAACGAAACAAATAGCAAACTGAACTAAACTCCAGAGCTGCAAAGTGACCCTCGCTGATCAATCTGCAATGTTAGATAGAATAGGGGGATGAGCACATAACTATGCCCAGTAGATGACCAACTTCATCAACCAGCATGCTTAAAACATTTTACAGAATATTGACAAATCAGAAGGAGTCAAAGGAATCCATAAGCGTGTCAGAAAACAGGAGCAGAAGTCCACACAACAAAGGACTAAGCAGAGTAGAAGCAGACAAAATCAGAAAACAGAGTGGGACACTAGCGATCACAGCATACAGACAGAACGAGCAACCAGCTCGTGAACAGAACGAGGAAACCTCACTCGTAAACAGAACAGGTGTAACACCCGTGAACAGAACGGGGAACATCACCCGTGAACAGAAGGATCCTACATAGCGCGCTACGAGACAGCGAAACCAGCCATCCAAAGGCTCAGACACAGAGATAACTAGGTCCCAAAACAGAAGCTTAAATACAGATAAGCATATGTGCACCAAAGGCACCAGAAAGCACATAGATGGCTTGGAAATCAGAAGGGGAATCCAACCCCGCAAACGGAAGTCAAAACGGAGCTCAAACGAGCAAGTTATTGTCAAAACAGAGGCATGTCCGAACTTGTGTCCGGACATCAATGTTCGGACACAAGTCGAGACTCAGAAGTCAAAAACAGACAGATGTCCGAACATGTGTCCGAACTACGAAGTTCGGACACAGGTCGAACTTCAAAACAGAAGCAGAGACGAGGTGTCCGAACATCCAAGTTCGGACGGATGTTCGGACGATCTTCGGAAACCAGAACGTGTAGAGTCCGAACTTATGTCCGGACATCAATGTTCGGACACAAGTCGAAGCCAAAATCAGAGAATGCAGAAGGCTGTGTCCGAACTTCAAAGCTCGGACAGAAGTTCGGACACAGCGAAAACTTCAGAAAGTTTAAGCGCAGAAGGGCATGTCCGAACGTCCAAGGTCGGACGGAAGTTCCGACATGCCAAAAAACTCAGAAGACAGAAGCGAATTCAACACGAACAGAGACACAAAACCAACTCAAATCAACACACGCATTTACAAAACAACCTTGGGGGTTTAATCCATTGAAATGGCATTAAAACAGGCACAAGTCACACACAAACACAAGGCAATCATTGAATTAATTTGCAGAATCCAAACTCCCCAAGGCTGAACACACGGATCGAATCCGAAAGCCACCTACCTCAATTACAGCAGAGACAAAACACGGTATGAACAGTAGAGAATCCTGAATCCGAAACAGAGCAATCGACTACACCGTCACAGCAAGACAGACCAAATGCAATTCCAGAATTCTGAATAACCACAACGCAGAACAATACCAATTCAGAAACGGAAACTCAAACCCTGAAACCGGAATTGCAATCTAAAACTGCACACCCTCACCTGAATTCTGAGACGAAAACCTCAGACGAAGCCAATCGCAGAAGATGATTGATAGAAACGCAAGGGCCAACGCTGAATCACAATTAGATTGCAGAGGCACAATTAGAAAGGGGGAGTTCTCAAAACCTAAAACCTCAAACTGAAACTGAATTGTATAATCCATATACAATTCGCAAACCTGATCGCAGAGGAGAAGACGAAGCAGATGCAGAACCCTCCAACAGCACAGCACAACGAACGGATCAGAACACAACGCAGGAGAGGAGAAATGCTCTGAATAACAAGAGAGAGAGAACAGAGAGGACAGAGAGAGAGCGTCTCAGCAGTTGAACTGATCGGGGAATTAGAAAATGAGAGTGTGGTGAGGAACGTGGTTAGGGAAGTAATTAAGGATAATTTAATAAGGAATAATGATGGGTTCTCACCAGGAAATCAAATGAGAAAGGAAAAAGACTTCCTCGTCCCCAACTTAATTAGAATGGACTTCCTTGTCCTGAGTAATGAAATAACTCAACATAAGGCAACGTTGCACGAAATAAAATTGTAACGAATTTTGGGTTATAACAGAGGTGCTGTAGCATGGACGGTTTGGAGCTGGGAGAAGGCAAAATAAAATGGTGAAGGAGGAAGGGAATGGAAGAAAGTGAGGTGAGAGGGCGCAATTGTGAGATATTTCACTTATAAAGTAAATAGTGAGTTTACTTTAGTTTCCTCCTCTTACTTTAGTTGGATGGCATGTTATGGTGACTCATCACCTTCAAAACCGTCCCCCTCCTTTATTTAAGATATATATGGCCTAGTTTGACCATTGACCACTTAAATAAGTCATTTGACTCATTTTGGGCACTATTTGGATACTATTCATAATTAGTGCACATATCTGTGAAATTTTTTATTTCCCATTGATTTAGACTTCCTAATGTGATACTAAGTCGCATACATGTTGATTAAGGTGTAATCATGGGCATTTAGCCAATCAAAACCCATTTCCAAGACAATTTTTCAAAAATGTGCTTTAAGATTCCTTAAAGCACAATTTGTGTTTGAACTTGTTTTTGAGCTTGGTTTTCTTTGATAATTAGTTTAAAATGTCCGTTAGCATGTTAATAAGGCCATGGTAAGCTCTTTGGGTGCTAACCAAGGTTGTCCCATGCTTAGAGCATGTTTTTGCTCAAATTGTCTTAGTGGTACTTTATCATGTTTACTATAGTTTAAATGGCTTACTAACATTTCTAAGGCACTTATTGGCCTTATAATACTATATTTTACCATTTAAATAACATACTTAGGTATGGGGTATTTCACACTTCCTCATTGGTGGTACTTGGCATCTATTGGCTATGTAGGTTTTATGGATCTATCTGATACCCCTATCTCATAAACTCACCATAATCACCATCTCAGAATAACATGTCCAAACATAATATAATAATTACAAGAAATTAGTGTAATAATGACACTTATTTTGTGACACACAAACTAAGCGTAACATAATTTTATACATTTAAAAGTGTCTTCATTTTTTATTACATTTTAAAATGCAACTATATTTTACTTGACACTTGAGAATGTCACAATCATTCTCATTTTATAATAGTAAAACACAATATAGTGGCAAATGTCCTCCCGCCAACTCTCTCCACACCAAATATTCTGTCACCGCCAAAATTCTTATTTGCATCTACTATTTTCAAGCCAAATAATTTTTAAATGAAAAATAGACAAAGAGATGCACGGTAGAAAAAAATAGTCCAGCAAAATAAAAAAGTTACCTCTTTTAGTGGGGTGGATATTTATTTTAATTGCTCTCTATTACTGAATCACACCAAAACACCCGAATTAACTCTCTGGTCAATGCGTAGTGATTTCCATCGGCGCCTTTTTCGTCACACCCTTCCTTTATGTAGAAGTTGGAGCAGCAACCACGATATTACTGGAACTCAAATTTTCTGCTCTTCTTCTACGGTTCTGAGGTAATACACATTGTTTATTTTCATTTTAAATATAAATTTCTACCGATTTAGGGTTTCAACTAATTGATTTCTAATTATTCTACTGTGAGGTAAAATTGTTACCAATTCACTGTGAAGGGTGCGCGTAGCTGTATGCAAGTAGAAAAGAGGAGGGGAATCCGGTCGTGGATTTGGATGAACTTGTGTCATATCGCTATCGATGGTGGCTTGGATAATTTAATTTGTCCTCCACTATTTCATGTTTATTTCGGATGTTCACAATATTCATCAACAATCTAACCATGAGGGATACATTGGCGATTTTGCTATTGTGTTTTGGTAAGTCACCTTGCTGTAAGTGATTGTTTTTTATGTATATTATGTTTGGGTGAGATAGGACTGGATTTAATCTGAAAATTTTGTTAAGGGTAGAGGAGATGAAATTTACTCTGTGTGTGATGTTGAGAAGATTGTGAGATGTTCCTTCTTTACTCGTGAGAAACAAACTGGTGAGAAACAAAAAAATACCGAACAGCTAGAACCATAAGGCGAATGATTTTTTTAGATAAATGTTAGAGCAAACTCGGTGGGTGGACCCTAAAACATACAATTTAGAGCCATCTACAAGCGATCAACCCAGATCTGCTTTCAATATTTTCATTCCCCAAAAGCCAATTCATCTGACACATGCAAGCAAAAAACAGACATCAGCACTAAAGAGCTTCTTAGAAACACTACCGAGACTCTGCAAAGGAAACCAACAACCAACCAACTTGGGAAAGAAAGACAAGACAATCTGGAACTTCAATTTATACAGACAATGAGATAATGTAATGAGATTGGCTATGAAAGTTTATGTTTTAGTAGACTTCTTTGATGCGGCTTTCTTCCCGGCCTTTTCCTTTCTTTTTTCCTTCCTTTTATCCATCTTTTTCTGAAGAGCTTCGAACTCTTCCTCAGTGGGCTCTGAGCTAATATTTTCGGAAGGTCCACCACCATATTTAGATATTATAGACGACAACGAATTATCAAACTGATCCTTCCTCTCTGCTCTGCGTTGTGTTATCATGGCATCCAGATCCGTGTTTGATGATTTCTTGCTTGATTCTTGTCTCAGTCTTGAAGGGCTGGTGGGTAGCTTCATTTCACTAATTTTCTTAGGCCATTTCTTGTATGTTTTCGTTTCCTTCAGCTCACCTGCAGATATAGCCTCATCAATTATCCTTGAACCGATGAGAATCCAACAATGGATCAGAACATAACATTGATCAGAAGTGCCTCTTCATATTACCCTTGAATTTCTGGTACAAGTTAAGGAGGTCATTTTTCTCAGATTTAGATCCTCTGTAGTTGGCTTCAAATTCTTCAATATCAGCTTCAGTTGATAATAGATTTTCTGATGGTGGCAAAAATATATAAACAATATATATTGTAAGCATACTTAATTAATATGCATTCACACCTATAGCATAAAGGGGAGTTTTAGTATCTTTAAATCCTCTAAAGATGCCTTGCATAGCTATGTAGAGAAGAACAGCAGGGGAGCCCAAAGCTCTCAGTGTTAAGTATTTATAGCTAAGAAGCAAGCAAATTGTAAGCTGCGGAGAGTGTAGCTCTTTCGATCAATTCCATTATTCCATTAATATTAGGCTTGATGTTACATCTGACCATGCTTAAAAAAAATATTTCATACTATGACAAGCTGTATTCAGTATATTTTTGTTTCGATGCTGGAAGAATTTTCCATCTCTAAACAAACATATTAAATACATCTATCCATCTTAGGAACTAAGTGTGCTCTTTTTTCACATGAAATCGGATTATGTTTATATTCCCAATTCAATATATTTTCATTTTGTTTAACAAAATGTAGATCAAAAACGGGTAGTCAAAGAGAAAAAAACTACAAAAACTCATTTATTGGGTCCTTCTTTGTTCTTCTTTTTATAGTAAACAATTGGAAATGACCATGAGAACTATAAAAATTAATAATAATAATAACGTTAGTGTTTCTATGCAAATAGGTTCTATAGGTGAGTGTGAGATTTACAGAATGTAAGTTTTTTTATTAAGTAAACTCTTTCAAAAGAATATCATGATGGGGTTTGCTAGAATCTCGTTCATTTGCTATGCTGTGGTGTGGTGGGTCAATAAAACGGCACAATAGATTTAAAGTTAGTATATTTTGGTTTACTATATTAATATCTAGAGTGAAGTTATGCTAAACATTTGACATTTTTCTATATATTGTTCTGATGTTTTTTGCTTGTTTTTGTGTTAAACTACAGTACTTGAAGGAAGAACATGGGGAGTTGGTCAATTCTAAGGAGAATCTCTCTTTTTAACTTGGAAGAAAAGTTCAGTTTAAAAGGTTGGTAATTTGCTTCCTTTACATTCTCTTACTTTAACTTATTGGTATAAAGGCTTTTTTTAATGTTTCTGTGATGTATGCAGCTCTTGAAAACAAGAATAATATAAAACAATTAGCTAGTTCACTTGAATTAATTCTAGAACTATTTAATATTATAATTATTGGTGAAATTTGATCTAGAATATTTGGTGAACTGAGATTAATTAACTATCATCCGATTTTATCAGAGTTACCATGACCTGATTAACTAAAAAGAATCATGGGCATGTCAATGTACAACTCATGCTTTCTTTTGTGATTTCTAGTGCTAAGATTTAAAGGTCGATTTCATTAATATTATATAATTTAATTATCTTTATTAGCATCACTATACAAATGTTCTTCTTTTTCAGCGTGAAATACACATTCTCTTTCACTTGAGTGTCTTTATGGATAAAAGTTGGATTAATGCTCCATTAGGGAGTGAAGTCTATAAGGGTGGATGTGAATCCTTTATAAAGTTTGCTTCAGCTGTTGCCCATAATGGAACGATTTCCTGCCCATGCCTAATATATGGCAATAGAAAAAGTCTAACACTTAAAGAAGTGCTACGCCACATTCTGTTCAAAGGCTTTTGCCCAGGATACACAACATGGACGTTACATGGAGAACATGTCACTTCATCTCAATATGACACCCCTTTCATTAAAAATCTTGTATCACAAAATACAAGTCATCCATCTAATTTCTCACGTGATACTGATACCATGAGAGATAAGATCAATGTTGCACTAGGAATGAATCTCCCCAAAGGCTCAAATGAAGCAACGAGATGTTCTATAGAAAATATTGATAATGGTAATGATAGTATTCCTCGAAGTTCACATCGTGACTCAGACACCTCTAAATATCAGAAGATACTAGAAGAGTATGAGAATGAACTTTATCTAGGTTGCAAGTACTCACAATTATCTTTTACCTTGCATTTGTATCATATCAAATGTATGGGAGGGCTTTCCAACAAATGTTTCACTATGATGTTGGAATTTTTAAAGGACGTTTTTCCGTATTTAACATCATTACCATCATCGGCATATGAAGCTAAGAATATATCCAACGATTTAGGACTTGGATATAAAAAATCCATGTTTTTCCCAAGGATTGCATATTGTATTGGGGTGACTTTGCTAGCCTAGAATCTTGTCATGTGTGTCATACTTCTAGATGGAAATTTGAGGAAAAAGATAAGGATGAAGTGACATGTGAACTGGATGAATCTACTTATATGTGTAGAAAGAAAAATCCAGCCAAGGTATTACGTTACTTTCCTTTAATTCCTAGGTTGAAGAGAATTTATGCTTCACTCAAAACAACAAAGAGTATGAGATGGCATGAGGTGGATCGTACAAAAGATGGGTTGTTAAGGCATCCAGAAGATGGTCTAGCTTGGAAAATTTTTGACAAGTTCCATCCTGAGTTTGCAAAGGATCCTCGTAGTGTTAGACTAGGTCTTGTAAGTGACGACTTTAACACTTTCCGGACAATGAGTTCTACATATAGCACCTGGCCTGTCTTATTAATTCCTTACAATCTCCCTCCATGGCTATGTATGAAGCAACCTTCTTTCATGTTGTCCATGATCATTCCAGGAGAGAAAGGCCCAGGAAATGATATAGACATCTTTCTTCAACCTTTAATACATGAGTTGAAAGAATTGTGGAATGGTGTAGATGCATTCGATGCTTTTGCAGGTGAAAATTTCAAACTGAAATCAGCCTTGATGTGGACTATTAATGATTTTCCCGCATATGCCATGTTATCTGGGTGGTCCACAAAAGGACGTGTTGCTTGCCCTATCTGTGCTAATTCTACATCTTCAGTTTGGTTGAAGCATGGTAGAAAGTTTTGTTACATGAGTCATCGTAGGTGGCTACCAGAGTCGCATCCTTTTAGATTTCAAAAAGAATCCTTTGATGGTACTGAAGAACATCGGATGCCTCCCAAGCCACTAAGTGGATTTGATATTCTAGAACAGCTAGATGGCTCCGATTTTATCTATGGTAAATCATCTAAGCCCTCAAGAAAAAGAACGAGGCTTATAGTTGATAGCCATGCTACTGCTCGTGCAATAAGCAATGAGGTATCTTTTAATGATGAGATTTTTGAAGAGTTAGAAGACTTTATCAGTGAAGATGCTCATGAAGAAGAGCAACTTTGGAAGAAGAAAAGCATTTTCTTTGATTTGCCTTATTGGAAAGACCACCTCCTAAGGCATAATTTAGATTTAATGCATATTGAAAAGAATGTATTTGATAATTTGCACGGGACATTACTAAATTTGGAAGGAAAATCTAAGGACAATGAAAGGGCACGCATGGATCTAATGGAAATGGGAATTAGACATAATCTTTATCTTATTTATCAACCAAATAAGAAACCGCTTATCCCCCCGGCATGCTACACTCTATCTGTAACACCCCTACCGTTAATCCTATGCTTACCGTCTAATCGTCCTGTTAATCATATCAGTTCGCAGCGGAAATTCTACTATTACTACGGCGGGTGGTACAACGCCGCTAACCGCCCATACGGCTAGCAAGGCTATTACTACTTACAGTGACGGTCTAATGCCTAAGTGTACCGAGCTACTACAATTACTTACTGATTATAAAAGGTATCGCACTTACATTCCTGGATCACCGAGTATTTAAAGTATGTTCAATTACATTCCCCTTTCCAATCTACCAAAAGAATGAGTTTAACAACTACTCATCTATACCAATGCTCCATCCTTCCATTATCCAAAAAGGTGTACCCCATGGTACACCGGCTAATCAAAAACTACAGTCGTGTACTACTTAGTACACCATTCCTCATTCAATGTTTACAATCCAAAAAGAAATCAAAATAAAACTCTTCGTCCTCTTCATCCTTCTCGAGTACCTGTGTGTAGTAAAAACATCGCCCCAAGGGGCTCAGCAAAAGCTGCGCATGAACTCCGCATATATCGCGTGCTAGCTAGGGCACGCCGACTATTTGACGTCCACTAATCATGCGGTTCATTAATTTCATACATACATGCTTTACATACAACATACATGCATATACATTACATTATACAATTCAAGTTAACAATACAGTGGCACACACACACACACACATACTTACCTTCACCGTGTTAGCCAAATTACGCATCCGGGTTAATCGGAATGCTTATTACTCTTTTACTCATTACATGTTACTTATTCTTACTTCACTTACTTACTTCCATTTACTTTACTTACTCATTCTTACTTACTTACTTATACTCAAGTTAAGTCGGTATGACTCACCAATCCGGGATGCTACCCACTTAAGGGATTTGGGCTGCAGACCAGTTTAAGAGTCAGGAATCGGATCCAACCTCTTGTGTCTCCTCATCCTCACGCGTGGCCAAAACTATATCGGACTTCTACTCATTCCAATTTAATTACCAATTTAAGTTAGATTGGTTAGCTTGTTAGGAGTTAGTTAGAAGTCCAATCATAAACATGTTCGGTCACAGTACATCACAACATTCATACACACATTCATATTCATCCATACCTTTCATGAATTATACAAACTAAGATTTAAGAAAATACTCACAACATACAACACTACATATAAACAAGTATGCATAGTAACTCCGATTTGTGCATTTATCTTATTTGGTGATCAATTAGCACACAACACACAAATCAGAGTAACCAAGATAGCATACGGGGCATGAGGAATTCATACCGTTCACCGTTGTACTTGTATCCCAACGTTCCTTCGGTGCTCACAAATCAAGTCCTATAACATACATATGTTCGGTGATTAATTTAACTATCATTAGCTTAATTCGATTACTCTTGCGTTTCCTAAGTCATACTTACTAAGTCCTTTCCATTCTTACACTTACACATTACTTACTTACTCTTCTTTACTTTAAGTTTATTTCCTTACTTAACATTGGTATACTTACATAATTGTACATATGTATATAAGGGTATACATATATATATTATTTAATTTAATTAATTTTTTTTTTGTAAGACCCAACCGACCTTACAAGTCCGGTCCCAAGGTCGGTCGAAGTCAGTAAGAATTACACTGGAAAATTCAGGGCCAACCGACCTAGCAAGTCCGGTCCCAAGGTCGGTCCATTCCAGTAAGTTTTGGTTTCGAAATTCTGGAGTCGACCGACCCTACATGTCCGGTCCCAAAGTCGGTCCATTCCAGTAAGTTTCGTTACAGGCGAATTTTAGCCTGACCGACCTTGCAAGTTCGGTCGCAAGGTCGGTCCATTCCCGTAGCTTACAAGACGGAAAAATTTTGAGTCGACCGACCTTGCAAGTCCGGTTGCAAGGTCGGTCCATTCCAGTAGGTTACATTACGGGAAATTCTTCTGGCCGAACGACCTTGCATGTCCGGTCCCAAGGTCGGTCCATTCCAGAAGGTTTCCGTCCATTGTAAATCTGGGCTCGACCGACCTTGCAAGTCCGGTCCCAAGGTCGGTCCGGCCCAGTATTTGCATTTTCATTTCTGTTTTCAGTTCTATCTTTCAGCCATTACTTCCCCATTGTTCCTACACTTATTCCCACGTGTGTTACCAATACTTAAACACTCTAAATCATGCTATTTCATTCCTTAATTCATTTACACAAATCCTATACTAACTTACACTCTTGTTCTTCCCAAATTCCATTTCAACACTCACATAGTTTCTTCTCTAGTTGCATTTTGCTACAGATTTTAGTCCTAACTCTCCCCAACTATAACTCCCTCTTCTAATGTCACTCCTAAAGCTTATAATGCATTACACACCCCTCCTAACTTACCCCCTAAGCTAACTCGATTAAAATCTGTTACAACATAAATTTTCCACCTAGCTTCTAGTTCACTAAGTGTTCTATTCTTAGGCAAATTTTGCCATAGTCTCCCTTATATTTCTATACTCTCACCACATTGTTTATTCACACATTTCTATCATCTCACCTGTTTATGTACAACATCATTAATACACTAACACTCCAACACAATACTACACATTAAACACTATAAAATTCCTGCACACTATGTTCAACTCCCATCCCATTTGTGACAGCTTTAAAATGTCTTTTAAAGGTTTAAAACACTTGTTTTCTCCTACACATTACACTATCAATACACTACCATTTCACAATGTAAATTTTACTCCATTAAAATATGTTACACATACAAATATAAGGCTACACAAGTGAGCATCCTTACCTTGTTTCTCCTTCTAGTTTTCTTTCTTCTTCTTGCTTCTTCTTTCTTTCTTTCCTTCCTCTTCTCACCGGTTTTGTAATCTCAATTCCTCTCACACTACAACCATTTATACACATGTTTCAATACTAAAAACTAACCCTAGCCATTATTCAAGTTTTAATGTAAGTTATAGGGTTTAGAAATCTCATTACCTTACAAGGGTGCAAGTGCTGTTTGGGATAGCTCAAGAACGAGATTTCTCACTCTCCAACAATGCCAAAATCGGCTAGGATACAAAGGAGCAAGCAAGAGTTTAGCTCAAATTTCGTTTTGCCCTTAAGGCTAGAAAGACAATGGAGTTTCAAGAAGATTTTTACCTCAAAAGAACAAGGAGAAGAAGGTGGTTCTAGTGGTGGTCTTGAAGCTCCAAATGCTCCATACCCATGGAGATGAAAGTTCTTGTTTTCGAATTTTGGAAAGGGGGAAATACTCTCCTTGATTAGAGGATTCCAATGGTACAAGTTTTGTAATTTTTGGAGGAGATTTGAGGGAGTAACAAGAGGAGAGAAGATAGAGTTTTTGTGGGGGTTCTCAAAACTCCATTGGCACCGGCTAGAGGAAGAAGAAATAGAGAGGAGGAGGGGAGATCTGCGTGAGTGAAGAGAATGAAATGGAGGAGAGAGAATAAAGGTAAGTGTGGGGTTACTTTATTATTTTGTTGTTTTGTAAATGAGTGAGTGAGTGTGTGAGAGAGTGTGAGAGGCCTTAAAATTGGACCCCCACTGCACACACCCAGGTTTCACGTTTTTATTTTCAAAAGTGGACACATAAGTTTTGGTTATTTATGTTTCTACCCCACAACTTCCCGTTTTTGACAGTTTTTACTAATTTCTCGTTTTATTGATTTTATTGGTTCTAAAGCTTCACTAATATTTATTAATGATTATTTAGTTGACCAAAGTTGTTACGAGTCTATTTGACCCGCTTAAAGTCACGTTTTCCCGGTTACCTTGAAAAACGTGCTTTAAGGTTTGTTAGCGATTTTAATCCGTTTTAAGGATCCGTTTTCTTCGGGATTTGTTCCCTCATGATTATTTATACTTAATTAAGATTCTAAATTATTCATTAGCCTAATTAATCACTATTTTTAATTACAGGGTATTTCAATCTACCCCCCTTAAGAAACTTTGCCCTCAAAGTTGCTCAAGGTTAATAGTTTATTAATTATTCTCATTAGGCAACCAATTGCCATAATGCATCTTTCTACCACCTATGAGGTGTTTACTTCCTTTCACACTGCAAGCATACACAATCCAAGCACAATACAAATTCACATACACAATTCATCATTTCCATACATACCATCACATTCACATTACACAATACACATTACACGTACATCACACATTGTACATACACATCCATACACACAGAGTACACCTACATACACATACGCTCCGCACTACATGTGCCATACAAAACCTATTACAATACCTAAACACTATGCAACGCTTACCCCGAAGCAATGCAAAAGCAAAAGGGTTCTACCCCCCTTAAAAGGGGTACGACCCGTACCAGTATTACTAAATGCTAGACTCCCTAGTCTATGAATAACTGTGGGTACTTAGCCTTCATGGCATCTTCCCGTGGAGGGTGATTTTTCGGTATGGGGGGGTCTATCTAAATATGGTCTGACTGAGAAGCCTAGATCCTAGCAAATGTCATTCTGTGGGGGGTGAAAACCCGTTATTCTGGCATCCCTCAAATACCTACTAAATCGTCCATCTTTCCCAGAAAGCATAAAGGGGAGTGCAAGTGTGCACTACACCCGCTCTCGATGGGCTCCACACGGACTTATGCCTCTATAAGGTGGAGTTGACTAAAGTCGCCACCTAGTTTGACCTAAGGAACTAGGAAGGGAGGAGAAGGGTTCAATGAACCGGTAATTGACTCTGAGATTTGCAATTGGATTGGACTTATCTGGTCATACCAAAGATTCTGTGTGGGTTCGCACTAGGTTACACCCCTTAGAAGTGGCAACAACCGCGACTTCAGATTGGTGCCCGAGGAAACCTCGATCTCCAATTGTCGGGACTACCTTCTTTCAAAACCTTTTTAGAGAGATTCATTTAAAAGTCAAGGATAGGATTAGGACAAGAAGAGAGAAAGAGTGGGGATGAGGTGAGCTTTTCAACCAAGATAGCGCCAAGAAGAGGAAATAGTGAATTCGGATGGGTATAGAATGAAGATTTGGGAATGGTCCGAGGTTGAGTGAATTAGACAATTCTTGAAGTCTGATGGTTTGAAGTTTGTGGGAGCCGAAGAAGGTTTGAGTGTATCGAGAGGTATGAAGAATGCCTTAGAGGGGAAAAGGGTTTTTTTTTGGAATGGGATCGCACCCTAGATGGGCTGCCTACGTACTCAACTCCCTATTGAGATCAGACCTTACGTAGTTCAGGGTTATAGTTTTTGGAAGTTTTGATGTTTGTGGAGTTTGAAGATATTTGAGGTGTTTGAGTTAGGGTTCGGAGTTTCGAGAAGTTTTGGGTTTGGAATGTTAGTCTGTGAGACGCTCGGGTCTATGAGATGTTTGAAACCTTGAGATGTCAAAGTCTGTGAGATGCTCGGGTCTGTGAGACGCTCGGGTCTGTGAGGCGCTCAGATCTATAAGACATTCGAATCATTGGAATGACAAAGTCTATGAGACACTCGGATCTATAAGACATTTAGAGTGTAGGAGAAATTGGAATGGAATTGTAGTAGATTTGAATTGGAATTTATTTGGCATTGAAATGGAATTGAAATCGATTTAAAAATTGAATTGAATTGGGCTGATTTGAGATTTGAATTGAATGTAACTGGGTTTGAATTGAATTTGGCTGAATGAATTGGGTTTGAATTGAATTGGGTTTGAATTGAATTTGGATTTGATTTGAATTTGGGTGTGATTTGAATTTGGGTTGGAAAACGGGCTGGGTCAAAGTAAGACTGAGTCAAAGTGGGATCAAGTCAAAGTTGTGTCAAGGTCAAAGTGAGTCTAGGTTGAAGTAAGTCAATGTCAAAGTGGGTCAAGGTCAAAGTTGAGGTCAAAATTGGGCTCCTGGGCCGAAATGGACTTTGTTTGGGTTTTTGGGCCAAAGTGGACCTTGTTTGGGCTTAAATGGGCTCTTGGGCCTGATGGGCTTTTAAGCCTGATGGGCTTTTTTATTTGGGTTGAAGTGGCCATTTTTATTTGTGGGCTGAAATAGACCTCGTTAATTTTGGGCCAAGGTTAGTTTTTTAAGTTGGGCTGAAGATTGTTTATGGGTTGATCTTGGGTTTTTGGGCCTAGTGGGTTTTAGGCCTTCTGGCTTTTGAGCCTGATGGGCCAAATTGAATTAATGGGCTAGGTTGGATGGGTTTGGGGCCAGACGGCTTTTGGGCCTGACGTTGGACTTGGGTCAGATTTTTGGATTTGGGTTGAATTTTACAATTGGAATTAGATGGGTAGAAATGGGCTGATTTGGGCTTGGACAGATTTTAGGAGTTTGGTTTTGATGTGGGCTTTCGAATTAGATTTTTGAATGAGGCTTTTGAATTGGATTTTTGAATGAGGCTTTTGAATTGGATCTTTGCATCACGTCTTGAATTTGGGCTTTTGAGTTGGGCTAAGATGGAGTTTGAAATTGGGCTGATCCCTTGAACTGTTGGGTTAGACTTTTTTTTTATATATATATATACATATATACATATTTTATTAGATGTGTGTCTTAGGGTTTAGGGTGTCACCTTGACCAAGAAGGACACATGACCCACTAAGTGCCAAGAGACACCCACTATCCTAGTGGCTAGGACCTAAAGGATAATTAGCTAGGGCTTAATAAATGTAAGGAATACAAGGAAATTAACAATTTGTAACAAAGCTAGACATGAAACATGTACATGAACATGTATAGTGCAGAGATAAATCAAGAGAGCATATCATCATGGTGGAAAAATGAGTCAAAATTATATACAGGTTACTAACCAAGCTTAGGAAATCATTTCTATTTTTTGAATTGCCTTTATTTGTCTACACCATCCCATTTGGGACCTTGTACTCGCACATGATTAAAGGAGAAAAAAAAATAAAGAACGCAATGGCCCCTGAGTTCGCCGCATTAATCTCATCCTAACCATTTTCTCCTCTTATTCTTATTTTGGCCACGGGCACATGCCTATCACTCATACACACGAATCTTAAATGTTACAAAATATAATTTTGTTGTAAACTCGAAAAGGGAAAGAGGATCGAGATACAAGTCGCATGCGTTTAGGGGAAAAAACAGGGATACCATCACATGGAATTAATCAAACAGAGAAAACTTAAACACATTCATATCAAACAAGATAGTAAGATATTCAGATTGGCTTAACTACCGGCATCGAGACAGACAGAGGTTTCCTGTAAGATTAACAACATGAGGATCAAAACAAAGGGAATATACTACAAAAGGAGTTAGTTCCTGGTGTCTCAACGAAACTTGCAGTAAAGATAGGAGATATATGAGGGATTCAAACTTCACTTATGCTGACAAAGTCAATCAAACTTCACTTATGCCGACAAAGTCAATCAGCTGCCCTACACCAGCAAACGAAAATTACTGTCTACCTGGTTCACGCACTCACACACCCAAACATAGTAACAACAGAGAGGCGCATTAGCGGTAAGGAAAACTTCATTAGCGACCATGTAGAGAAGGAGGTCAATGACTTCTAGATCCAGAATGAGATCAAACTGATAAGAATCTATACTCCAATCGTGTCAAGGTATATCAGACACTATCAATATGCTACTTTTAACACTAAACGATCGGATATCTGCAAGGAGTAAACGAAAGATAACACACGATAAGAACGAACACATTAGTGAGCAATTATAATCGAATGGACCAAGAAGAAGTAGGGAGGAACTGGTCGCGACTACGCTAAAGCTGGTTGTAAGCGCACTTCAGTTCTTACCCACAAGTTGGCTGAGTTCTCTGCAAAATAGGGAAACAACCATCCAACACGCAAACCAGAATATGCAGAGAAACTTACTAACAACAATGTTCCGTAGGGGTTTAGAGCCGAATCAAAGAAACGAAAAGAAAAATTGCAGAAGATAACCAATCGAATAAAGACATACGAACATAGCAGGGTAGAGGTTGTCTTTTGTTTCTCTTATAAAAAAGGGTGTTGGACGACACCCGTAATGACAGAAACATCACCCGTAATGAACAGAAACAGCTCTCTGCTCATTCAAATCCAGACACGGTCGAGGAAGAAGACGACAGCGGGAGGAAGAAATTTAGAAGACCAAAATGAATAAATATCTGGAGCCTTAAGATGGACTTCAGCCTCGTGCTAATCCCACGAACTGGAAAACCCACCTTGTTTCACCAGCATCGTCTTAAGGAAATGAGAAGGCAGTGGGGCGTGTGTGTTTGTTGTTCGCCGCTGGAGTGAAGAATAATGAAAGGGACAGGGCACGTATGCTCTTGCTTCACCGTTTGAGCTTGCGAATTACTGAGAGTGAAGAGATTGAGGAAGATGGAGCAGTGGAGCGCTATATTCCTTTTCGCCAGTTGGGATGCAAAATTACCATGTTGAAGAGATTGAAGAAGGGAAGAAAAAAAAATGAATCAAGAGGGGCGATGATTAACCAGAGTTTTGAATCAAGAGGGGCGATGATGTCGGGAATGGATGGGGAAAATGATCGAGCCAGAGCTGGAGGAAGGAGACTGCTCTTGTTCATCTCCTCTAGGGTTTCTTGCCTTTTTTTATAACAGATGATCAGGGTTGTTTTACCAGTGTTGTAGGGTTGAGCAGTGACTAGATTGGGCCGGCCAAGAAATGGGGCTTCGTGTAATAGGGCTTTATTTGGTCCAATTGAACAAAACTGAAGGAAATGAGGAAAAATAATAACAAGATATATTCTAGTGGGATTTGAACATGAAACCTCCTACTCGGCTACTTCTCTCACAAAGATATTGACCAGCTAAACTACTGAATGAACCTGATGTTGGTATGCGAGAAATAATAAAAGAACCTGACTTGATACGAATAAATTGACTAAAATGCTAATACTTTAAACACAAATACAAAGTAAAACAAAAGATGCTATGTAACAATAAAGTGTTCCCATTTTTAAAAAAAATGAAAAAGAAAAAGACATGAGGTAGTATAATGAAGATAAAAGAACATATAAACAAATAGGTAAAAAAAAGAGAATAAAAAACGCATAAAATAATAGAAACTATTCTAAAAATAATAATGATAAAAACAAAGCTAGAAGACAATACTAATAAATATATACATGTAACAACATCGATAAAATTGAATAAGTAAAAAGGGAATAAAATAGAATGAGATAAACAAAATTGATGGGTTTGAAAACGATTATTGTTAAAAAAACATTTTTGAAGGATTACGTTTTTCCACAATTTTTTAATTTGAAAATTATGAGGTAAAATGGTGGTTTTATTTTGATGTGCACAGTAATGTGTTTTGAGATGGAAAGGCGACGACCCACTTTTTTATTTGTTTTACTGAATTTTGTTTTAATGGGGTGAGAATTTTTGGTGTCTACAGATGGCTCCCCTTGATTCAATTCTACAAGGGAAAGCTTGTAGAATTGGATCAAGGATGATAGGACGCCAAAAATTCTCACTATGGCTTTGTCGTGCACCGAGATGCGACTATGGGTACAAAACTGTAGTGGAGGGATAGGAATATGATCTGATGACCGGATGTATGAGGACTTATGACGAGCCTAGAATGCGATTGAAAGTATGAGGACTTATGACGAGCCTCAACTAGACCTCTTGACATCTAGCTATAGGACTTATGACGAGCCTATAATACTAATAATTAGATTGGTTTTGGGTGCACGAGGACTTAGGAGAGCCTCAACTGGACCTCTTGACATCCAATCCTAGGACTTATGACGAGCCTAGAATGCAATTGAAAGTACCAGGACTTAGGAGCCTCAACTAAACCTCTTGACATCTAGCTATAGGACTTATGACGAGCCTATAATACTTTGAATGAGTACCGTACTAGTAGTGTAATAGCTGCCTAGCAGGTGGGTGTGAAACGATCTTGCACAAGTAGCGTAATAGTTGCCTAATGAAGGAAGAAACGGTGGGACCGCACTAGTAGCATAATAGCTGTCTAGCGGGTGGGTGTGAAACGATCTTGCACTAGTAGCGTAATAGCTGCCTAATGAAGGAAAAACGGTGGGACCGCACTAGTAGCGTAATAGCTGTATAGCGGGTTATGAAGTAAACGATCTCGCACTAGTAGCGTAATGGCTGCCTAGTGGAGGAAAAGATTGGGACCGCACTAGTAGCGTAATAGCTGCCTAGCAGGTTATGGAGTAAATGATCTCGCACCAGTAGCGTAATAGCTGCCTAGTGGAGGAAAAGATTGGGACCACACTAGTAGCGTAATAGCTGCCTAGCGAGTCATGAAGTGAATGATCTTGCACCAGTAGCGTAATAGCTGCCTAGTGGAGGAAAAGATTGGGACCGCACTAGTAGCGTAATAGCTGCCTAGCAGGTTATGAAGTGAACGAAAGAGTTTTACGAGTGAAAGGCCACCTGAGTAGAATGGAAATTATATTTCAAACTTGAGTGAAACCATTGATCGAATGACGTGAGTAATTTTGTGGTACCCTTAAAAGGATTCCCATGTGCAAATGAAATGAGATATGACTTGGTTAACAAATGCATTAAACGAATCAAACTCCCTGTCTGTGGATGTAGACTTTTGTGTGAGCTGACGGCTCTAGAGTCTTTTCGAATTTTGAGATGACTTTGGCATGTGTTGATGGCTCCGGTGTGCACTGATAGCTCCAGATTACATCGAAGGCTCCGATGTGCACTCATGGCTCCGGCTTACGTCGATGGCTCCGGTGTGCACTGATGGCTTCGGATTACGTTGATGGCTCCAGTGTGATCGGATGGCTCCAATGCGGTCGGATGGCTCCGGTGTGATCGGATGGCTCCGATGCGGTCAGATGGCTCTGACATGATTCATGACCCCATTATGACCAACGACTCTAGGATGGTTGGTGGGTTTCGATTTGGATTGAGATTTTCGGGATGGTTGGTGGGTTTCGATTTGGATTGAGATTTTTGGGATGGATGGTAGGCGGGTTTCGATTTAGCTTGGATTTTGAGTCGAGTGGTGGGTCAATGCGATTGGTGGCTTTTGATTTGATTGATGTATTCAAATGTGGTCGATCATTTTTGATGTGATGAATGGCTCCGGTCCGGTTATGACTTCAGGATTCTCTCATGATGGCTCCAGGATAGCTCGGGATGGCTCCGGGAAGGGCTACGAGATGGCTCCATTTGGTGATAGTGGGGAACAAAAGGAGAACTTTCATTTGAGGTGGTCGCACCCTGGGTGGGCTGCCTACGTACTCAGTTCTGTATTGAGATCAGACCATACGTTGTTCAAAACTCTGTGGGCTAGGCCTTGGTGAGGAAATGGCTTCTGTGTAGCCCTAAGGATGGTCTGAATGTCTGAGGATGGCTCCCGCATGGCTCCAGTTTGGTTCTTGATAAGGTGTTGATGAGGCTCGAGCATAATGCTGGATGACTCCAGGACGGCCTGCGTGTGGCTCCAGACAGCTCTAGAATGGTTTGATGTAGCTCGGTGATAGACCGTGATATCTCCGAAAAGGCTTAGATATAGCTCGATAATGGCCTGGGATGGCTCCAGCTTTGACTTCTTTGGATCGGAAGTTGTGCTTCAAAGACTACAATTGAAGTCGACTTTCAGCGAGACTAGGCAGAGTATTTACAAGTCAGATGTTGATGATGAACTGATGCGTGCAAATATTAAATGTTGTATACGATGCAAAATGCATATGCGATTTCTAGAGAGAAGGTGTGGCCGTATCTGTATTAATATGAGGTTTACGAATATAAGACATCTTCAAGTCAATCTTGAGTGATTGTTAAACTTGAATGCGTGAATCACTTTCCTCTCACGGAGGGATGCGGGTCAATCTCTCGTGAGTTTGGCTATGTGTGCAAAGCGGTGTGATGATACTCTCGATGCTCAGAGTAGTATTTTCCTGAGAATTTCCTTTCAAGGTTTTGGACTTTATGATCCTCACAAATGCCTCACTTGCAATGGGATTAGCTATTTATGATTTGGTGCTTCGATCAAATAATCACTCGCACTCGAAAGACCTTGTGGGGTAAGGTCACACTCCTCCGCTCATGGTCCCTTTGGGATGATGGGACATGTTGATAACGAGTATGAAGCTTATGATTCATGTTTCAGATCCGATACTTTCAGTTAACGCTCATCAACTAACGAGTCAGAGGTCTTTTATTGGGTTATAACGGGGATGAGGGGTATGATGTATGTCACATGGGACTGGAGGATTTGTTTGGAATTGTGGAGCTTTTGTGCAATAAAGGACGTGTTTCGCCTTTGCCGTGGGTGGAATGATTAGACGGGTTTTTGATAACCTTTTATCGATTTCTACGGGGCATCATTGGTCCTTTGGATTTGACTTCCTCATTCTTGCCTCTTTTGGTGTACGGTTTTCACTTTCTTCTCCTTCCTTTTCGGTGTGTGATCTTCTTCTTTGTGTTTTGCTTTCAGAAGTGCATAGGCTTATCGACTTTCTCAAGAATTCTTTGCTTTGTATTTTGGCTTTCAGCTTCGAAGTTGCATTGACTTATCGATCTTCTTGAACATTTTGATGTTCTTTTGGCGTTTAGCTTTGGAGTTGCATTGACTCACTGATTTCTTGGGCATTTCTTGTTAAAAGGGTTTCACTTTTGCTTTCAGCTTTGAAGTTTTCATTGACTCGATGATCTTCTCAAACAGTTTATTTGCTGTTTTTGTGAAAGATGGTGGGGAGAGACCATGGCTCCGGCTCCTTCATAATCCTCTATTACAAAGGTAGGTAAGTATATGTGTGTGAGTTGGTATGTTGTGGAGTTTCCTTTTTTCTAGAAAAAGTTTTTCATGAAAGGCTCATCAGGGCTCACTAAGGGATTATGTACAGGGCATTCAAAGCTTTTTGGTTTTGTGGAGATTTTGTTCCTAAGTGCCTCATCATCCTCATTAGTCAGTGATTGTTTTCTTACTACTTCTCGGATCTTTGCATGAATCACATTCGTATCATGTTTATCGACATTTCTCCTCACACGATTTTGCCTCTCCATGTGCTGAAGGAGTGCACATGTCGCTCGTCGTTTACCTCCATGCTCTCTCTATCTTCCCACGTCACTCAGTGGGTTGTCCAGTACCTTCATTTGAAATTCTAGGGAAAATACCGCTCTTCGCACCCTACTCACTTGGTTCGTGGTGCTTATTTTGATTGGACCCTTATGTTCATTGACGGGTCGAGAGTTATAGTGGTTCACGCACTCTATTCAATCAATCTCTTATGATTTTTCCAAAGATGTCGTTTCGATATGGAGGTATGCAAGCAACTATCTACAATGCCATTTATTGTAGTATATGAAATTGCTATGTATAGGATGAAAAATGGTGATGGGAATGGTTGGTTTTGAACTTCGATTGCAGTGCATGAACAATAAGATGATGACTAGTCTCGCTTGAGTCGGTCACAGTTGATGGTCTTATGAAACTCGTCCCGTCATTATTGGCTCTATGGATGGTCTTGGCTTTCGAGTCCGATGTGAGACAAGCTATTTTGGAATGATGTTCGACTGGTGGTTGGCCTCTGGGTTATGGACTTTTAGGGAGTGGAAACTCCTGCATGGTGGCCCCATAATACGATAGAGAGTACGACATCCTTCTCCTTTTCATAACTTCTTTTTTTTCATGAAGAGGAAACAGTTCTTTTCAAGCAATTACAGTGAATGTGAACAAAAGCAACTACTTTCTACAACTACGGCTGTTGGCTAAGAAAATCATGATGTTCAACTTGGTGATTTTTCAGGAAAAAGAACAGAAGTATCTTTCTTGGCCTAGAACATATGTTGCATTCCTAGTGCGGAGATGTTTCCCCCGTCTATCAACTCTTGAATTGCATCCTCTAGTGTGGTGCACTCGTTGGTGGTGTGCCCCCAAATTTTGTGATAGTCACAATACTCATGCAGGTGAGGCCCAAGCTTCTTAATTCGTGATCTTGTGTTGAAAAGTGCTAGATGACCCCCCTCGACTAGTATTTTCAATGCTTTGCTGAGTGACATTCCCGGATTTGAAAGTTGTCCTTGTGAGCTTTGTCCAAGTGGACTATCCTTCTTTTCCATTATTTCTTGTTGCTCAATCAATTTGATTTCAGTGTCCTCCAAAGCAATTACGGTCGCCATCAATCATTTGAACTCACAAATGCCTAGGTATTTGAGCCGACACTGGTACTCTTCTCTCAGACCGGAAATAACCATTTGTACTTGTTCCTCCTCAGTGGGTCGATTATTCATTTGCCCAGCCTTCACCCTCCATCGTTCTATGAATTCCCTTACAGATTCACCAGGGCTTTGGCGGGTGATTTCTAATTCTCTGCGTGTAACTTCATGATGAAAGTTATCACCGTATTGGGTGAGAAATTCGAAGTACAAATCTTGGCTTGACTTTCCTTTTAGATCCAGGCCCATAATCCAAGAGTAAGCAGGTCCCTGTAAGTAGAATCTAAAGCATGCAGCCTTCAGTTCATCAGATAAACCATGTAGATCCATGAGCTTATCATATTTGTCAACGTGATGCCTTGGGTTACCAATTCCTTCATACTTCTCCATTTCGGGTAGACTCAAGCCTTTGGGTAAACGAGCTTCAGCATACGTATTAATCGGTTCCCAGCCCACTGGTTTAAAACGTTGAGTTAGTTTCCACTCTTGCAATTCCATCCTCAGCTCTTGCATTAGTTCTATCATTGAGATCACCTTGGGATCAAATTTTTGGATGAAGGTAGAGGCTATATGAGGGTGGCTATCATCAAAGGAATGGGGAAATGGGATTGTTGCTCGTGGGTAAGGATACTGGGCAGACTTTGATGACTGGGGGAGTGTTTGCTGTGAAGGAACTTGTTTTTGTGTGGGTGAGGAGATGCTTAGGTCGGGATTTACAATGAGTGAGGATGAGGTTTGAGGATTTCCTCCATTATGGATGATTTGCGACTGCAGCCTTCTCAGAGGGGCAACTGGGGTTCTCAGAGCTGAACTGCATACAGACGAAGGAGGCATGCTTGGCACTGCTTGGGTTTGGACAGAGAGAGTGTACGGGTCCATCGCTTGAAACTTATAAGCATCGTATGCAGAGTAAGTTGGAGACTCCTTGTAACTGCTTTCCGACTCTGAATAGGCCTCTGTTATTTTTCTTTGGGCACATTCTCCTGTCCTCAAGTTTTTCTCCAAGTCACCACTAAGGTCATGGGTCAATCCTTCGTGAACAAACCGACCTTTGACTGCTTGATTGCTTCGGGGTGCTTGCTCCATCTTTTTGCCGCTGCTTTAAGTGGGTTGGTCTTCTTTCTTTTCAGTTACTGACTATCACGAACACCTGCACACACAAGGATTAGAATGAAGGAGAAAAGGTAAAGTCAGTATGCTCCGTTAAACAACAATGTGGTTGTGTGATGAGTATGAATGATTGTTGGGGAAAAAACAACTTTTATTCGTTTTGAAATTCTTTTGTGAATGATGCATGAATGTTATGGACGTGGGCATTTGTTAAGTGTCATTTCATCTTGTTTCTTCTTTTCATCAAGAAAAACTGGGTTTTAGAAAAACCATTTTGAAAACACGTGTTTTTCAAAGTGATGGATTCTCATTGATAGAATTTTGATGCTTGGTCATTCGCAAATAAAATAGGGAGTGGGGACCCCTGTACATATTGATCTAAATAAATTCAAAGGGGATGTACAACATATACACAATCTAGTCAGAAATTGACAAGAGAGAAAAGAATGCTAGGGAAAACCTATACATCAATTCTAAAAGTCATTAAATGGGGAGTTTGAGCTTAAAAACTTCTCCCGAATTCTTCTGCTTCGTCTTCGAGCTTCTGACTGACTACTTACTCATGTGCGGGCTCCTGATTGGCCGTTCACTCGTCTTCGGTTCTTGATTGGCTGCTCACTCATCTTCGAGTGACAAAGTGACGCTACATCCAGAAAAACGGGTTGGTGCTCTTCTGACCCTCACTAGCATCAAACTCGAACGGTCGTTGCTAGTCTTCATGTTGCTCGACTCGAGTTGGTGCTCCTCTAATTTTTTGATTTGAACCGTTGTTGTCAATCTTCATGCGCCTCTTGCTCTGACAAGAAAAATGAGGGATATTTTTTTGAGAAAGGAAAGTTGAATGACCGAGCACAAAATCTTTACGAAAATCCACCACTTTCGTGAAAACACAAAATGACTAGTACGCTCCACGGTAATGACCGTTGCTCTTAAAGGTGGGTTAAACTTCAAAAATAGCGGGACACAACATGGGGACTAAATCATTTATTTTGAAATACGTTTGTCAAAATCAACTTGAAAACTATTTTCCGGAACAAGTGTAAGATAATATCTGTGAAAAAAAAAAGTTGTTTGAAATTCGTTTGTAAAAAGTAGGTTATTGATACCTGTTTTTGAAAACAGTTTTTGAAATAACATATGTGAGAAATATTGATTGAAAATCATCTGTAAGTAATAGATTTTTGAAACCGGTTTTGAAAACTGCTTTAGAAATAACTATCTTGAAATCATTTTTTTTTTGAAATCATTCGAGATGGACGGCTTTGAAGATATTTCATTAGAGCGTTCGACATGATTCAATTTTCTGATTTTTGCTAATTTTCAAAATGTGATCACACATATATGTACGCACAAATGAAAATCGTGGCTGATTTTATATGGAGTTGTACGTGTTAATGTTGGGATAATCACCTTCCAGGTCAATCAATGCTTCCATACCACCGGGGGAACCGTCGTCCCTTCACTGTTCATCTCTCAGGATTTATCTCTGTTATGCCTTATGGGGCACGTCATCAAGAAAGTCCGAAGTGCTTAAGTTCGAAAGGTCAGGATACCTGAAGTGGTACAGTCACACGAGCCACGGCCGGGGATTATCACAACATACTCACTTTTCGGGAAACTCGGGGAAGTATGCATGGGAACGGGTCTCTCATCATCTGCACGGTCAGGTGTGTCTAAAGTCCAAATTATTCACTGACTACGTTGTGCCATGTATGGGTATCCGGTAAATACGGGATCCTCTATGGACGTGTAGCATGACATTGGGCTTTAGAGACACCCGTGGTGTAGAGGAACAATGGAGAACTGAGCCCATGCATTCTTCAGGGTAAGGTAGAAGGGTGGTCAGACAGGCGGCATACAAGGAGGTGACTCTCCGTAAAACCCGTCCTAGACACCGGATCAGGCAGCTGGACACTAAAGGCTCATGGTTCACTATATGCTGGCTTAGACTCGGATAATGGAGGATATATTTGGATCATGAGTATCAAGGCGTAGGTCGATGACCATCTCGCCCTGTGGGTATAACCATTCAAATGAATGACCCGACTCATAGGGAGTCAATCGTGGACCGATCGGCATCCCATGACTCGTGAATATAGCGGGTGACACAGAGGAATGCATGTCCTAAGCTACCCAACCAATGCACCCCACAATCATACAACATATAAGTAAAGTAGAGGAGTTAGCACCAACCTATTTACTAATGTTTGTCTTGAAGGTGGTAATTCCAATTTGTTGCTTATTAACCTAAAGGGAAGTTAGCTTCATTCAATCCTAAGTGTCTCTTTCTAATCGTGAGCTAATTATTAACCCAATTGTTGTAATGTTTGTTGAGGATCTATCAAGTCCTATCTGTCCTCATCAGATACACACTCTAGTGTGGAGTAGAATAATCCTAGAGGCATTGAAATGAATCTCTTGAAGGTTTTGAAAGAAATGAGGAAGTCCTGACAATTTTGAATGGAGTTCAGTCTTCCTTGAGTTTGAGAAAAACTTACTCAAGTTTTCCCAGCAGAGTCGTCATTCTATGGAGGGTGATTTTTCGGTATGAGGGGGGGGGGTGTATCTAAATATGGTCTGACTGAGAAGCCTAGATCCTAGAAAATGTCATTCTGTGAGGGGTGAAAACCCGTTATTCTGGCATCCCTCAAATACCTACTAAATCGTCCGTCTTTCCCAGAAAGCATAAAGGGGAGTGCAAGTGTGCACTACACCCGCTCTCGATGGGCTCCACGCGGACTTATGCCTCTATAAGGCGGAGTTGACTAGAGTCGCCACCTAGTTTGACCTAAGGAACTAGGAAGGGAGGAGAAGGGTTCTAAGAACCGGTAATTGACCTGAGATTTGCAAATGGATTGGACTTATCTGGTAATACCAAAGATTCTGTGTGGGTTCGCACTGGGTTACACCCCTTAGAAGTGGCAACAACCGCGACTTCGGATTGGTGCCCGAGGAAACCTCGGTCTCCAATTGTCGGGACTACCTTCTTTCAAAACCTTTTTAGAGAGATTCATTTAAAAGTCAAGGATAGGATTAGGACAAGAAGAGAGAAAGAGTGGGGATGAGGCGAGCTTTTCAACCAAGATAGCGCCAAGAAGAGGAAATAGTGAATTCGGATGGGTATAGAATGAAGATTTGGGAATGGTCTGAGGTTGAGTGAATTAGACAAGACTTGAAGTCTGATGGTTTGAAGTTTGTGGGAGCCGAAGCAGGTTTGAGTGTATCGAGAGGTATGAAGAATGCCTTAGAGGGGAAAGGGTTTTTTTTTAATGGGGTCGCACCCTAGATGGCCTGCCTACGTACTCAACTCCCTGTTGAGATCAGACCTTACGTAGTTCAGGGTTATAGTTTTTGGAAGTTTTGATGTTTGTGGAGTTTGAAGATATTTGAGGTGTTTGAGTTAGGGTTCGGAGTTTCGAGAAGTTTTGGGTTTGGAATGTTAGTCTATGAGACGCTCGGGTCTATGAGATGTTTGAAACCTTGAGATGTCAAAGTCTGTGAGATGCTCGGGTCTGTGAGACGCTCGGGTCTGTGAGGCGCTCAGATCTATAAGACATTCGAATCATTGGAATGACAAAGTCTATGAGACACTCGGATCTATAAGACATTTAGAGTGTAGGAGAAATTGGAATGGAATTGTAGTAGATTTGAATTGGAATTTATTTGGCATTGAAATGGAATTGAAATCGATTTAAAAATTGAATTGAATTGGGCTGATTTGAGATTTGAATTGAATGTAATTGGTTTGAATTGAATTTGGCTGAATGAATTGGTTTGAATTGAATTGGGTTTGAATTGAATTTGGATTTGATTTGAATTTGGGTGTGATTTGAATTTGGGTTGGAAAACGGGCTGGGTCAAAGTAAGACTGAGTCAAAGTGGGATCAAGTCAAAGGTGTGTCAAGGTCAAAGTGAGTCTAGGTTGAAGTAAGTCAATGTCAAAGTGGGTCAAGGTCAAAGTTGAGGTCAAAATTGGGCTCCTGGGCCGAAATGGACTTTGTTTGGGTTTTTGGGCCAAAGTGGACCTTGTTTGGGCTTAAATGGGCTCTTGGGCCTGATGGGCTTTTAAGCCTGATGGGCTTTTTTATTTGGGTTGAAGTGGCCATTTTTATTTGTGGGCTGAAATAGACCTCGTTAATTTGGGCCAAGGTTAGTTTTTTAAGTTGGGCTGAAGATTGTTTATGGGTTGATCTTGGGTTTTTGGGCCTAGTGGGTTTTAGGCCTTCGGGCTTTTGAGCCTGATGGGCCAAATTGAATTAATGGGCTAGGTTGGATGGGTTTGGGGCCAGACGGCTTTTGGGCCTGACGTTGGACTTGGGTCAGATTTTTGGATTTGGGTTGAATTTTACAATTGGAATTAGATGGGTAGAAATGGGCTGATTTGGGCTTGGACAGATTTTTAGAGTTTGGTTTTGATGTGGGCTTTCGAATTAGATTTTTGAATGAGGCTTTTGAATTGGATCTTTGCATCACGTCTTGAATTTGGGTTTTGAATTGGGCTGAGATGGAGTTTGAAATTGGGCTGATCCCTTGAACTGTTGGGTTAGACTTTTTATATATATATATACATATATACATATTTTATTAGATGTGTGTCTTAGGGTTTAGGGTGTCACCTTGACCAAGAAGGACACATGACCCACTAAGTGCCAAGAGACACCCACTATCCTAGTGGCTAGGACCTAAAGGATAATTAGCTAGGGCTTAATAAATGTAAGGAATACAAGGAAATTAACAATTTGTAACAAAGCTAGACATGAACATGTACATGTACATGTATAGTGTAGAGATAAATCAAGAGAGCATATCATCATGGTGGAAAAATGAGTCAAAATATATACAGGTTACTAACCAAGCTTAGGAAATCATTTCTATTTTTTGAATTGCCTTTATTTGTCTACACCATCCCATTTGGGACCTTGTACTCGCACATGATTAAAGGAGAAAAAAAAATAAACAAAAGAACGCAATGGCACCTGAGTTCACCGCATTAATCTCATCCTAACCATTTTCTCCTCTTATTCTTATTTTGGCCATAGGCACATGCCTATCACTCACACACACGAATCTTAAATGTTACAAAATATATTTGTTGTAAACTCGAAAAGGGAAAGAGGATCGAGATACAAGTTGCATGCGTTTAGGGGAAAAAACAGGGATACCGTCACATGGAATTAATCAAACGGAGAAAACTTAAACACATTCATATCAAACAAGATAGTAAGATATTCAGATTGGCTTAACTACCGGCATCGAGACAGACAGAGGTTCCTATAAGATTAACAACATGAGCATCAAAACAAAGGGAATATACTACAAAAGGAGTTAGTTCCTGGTGTCTCACAACGAAACTTGCAGTAAAGATAGGAGATATATGAGGGATTCAAACTTCACTTATACGGACAAAGTCAATCATACTTCACTTATGCCGACAAAGTCAATCAGCTGCCCTACACCAGCAAACGAAAATTACTGTCTACCTGGTTCACGCACTCACACACTCAAACATAGTAACAATAGAGAGACGCATTAGCGGTAAGGAAAACTTCATTAGCGACCATGTAGAGAAGGGGTCAGTGACTTCTAGATCCAGAATGAGATCAAACTGTTAAGAATCGATACTCTAATCGTGTCAAGGTATATCAGACACTATCAATATGCTACTCTTAACACTAAACAATCGGATATCTGCAAGAGTAAATGAAAGATAACACACGATAAGGACGAACACATTAGTGAGCAATTATAGTCGAATGGACCAAGAAGAAGTAGGGAGGAACTGGCCACGACTACGTTAAAGCTGGTTGTAAGCACACTTCAGTTCTTACCCACAAGTTGGCTGAGTTCTCTGCAAAATAGGGAAACAACCATCCAACACGCAAACCAGAATATGCAGAGAAACTTACTAACAACAATGTTCCGTAGGGGTTTAGAGCCGAATCAAAAAAACGAAAAGAAAAAACGCAGAAGATAACCAATCGAATAAAGACATACGAACATAGCAGGGTAGAGGTTGTCTTTTGTTTCTCTTATAAAAAGGGTGTTGGACGACACCCGTAATGACAGAAACATCACCCGTAATGAACAGAAACAGCTCTCTGCTCATTCAAATCCAGACAAGGTCGAGGAAGAAGACGACAGCGGGAGGAAGAAATTTAGAAGACCAAAATGAATAAATATCTGGAGCCTTAAGATGGACTTCAACCTCGTGCTAATCCGACGAACTGGAAAATCCACCTTGTTTCACCAGCATCGTCTTAAGGAAATGAGAAGGCAGTGGGGCGTGTGTGTTTGTTGTTTGCCGCTGGAGTGAAGAATAATGAAAGGGACAGGGCACGTATGCTCTTGCTTCACCGTTTGAGCTTGCAAATTACTGAGAGTGAAGAGATTGAGGAAGATGGAGCAGTGGAGCGCTATATTCCTTTTTGCCAGTTGGGATGCAAAATTACCATGTTGAAGAGATTGAAGAAGGGAAGAAAAAAATGAATCAAGCGGGGCGATGATTAACTAGAGTTTGAATCAAGAGGGGCGATGATGTCGGGAATGGATGGGAAAAATGATCGAGCCAGAGCTGGAGGAAGGAGACTGCTCCTGTTCATCTCCTCTAGGGTTTCTTGCCTTTTTTTTTAACAGATGATCAGGGTTGTTTTACAGTGTTGTAGGGTTGAGCAGTGACTGGATTGGGCCGGCCAAGAAATGGGGCTTCGTGTAATAGGGCTTTATTTGGTCCATTGAACAAAAACTGAAGGAAATGAGGAAAAATAATAACAAGATATATTCAAGTGGGATTTGAACATGAAACCTCCTACTCGGCTACTTCTCTCACAAAGATATTGACCACCTAAACTACTGAATGAACCTGATGTTGGTATGCGAGAAATAATAAAGAACCTGACTTGATATGAAAAAATTGACTAAAATGCTAATACTTTAAACACAAATACAAAGTAAAACAAAGATGCTATGTAACAATGAAGTGTTCCCATTCTTTTTTAAAAAAGAAAAAGACAAAGAGAGGTAGTATAATGAAGATAAAAGAACATATAACAAATAGGTAAAAAAAAAGAGAATAAAAACGCATAAAATAATGAAAACTATTCTAATAAAAATAATGATAAAAACAAAGCTAGAAGACAATACTAATAAATATATACATGTATCAACATCGATAAAATTGAATAAGTAAAAGGGAATAAAATAGAATGAGATAAACAAAATTGACGGGTTTGAAAACGATTATTGTTAAAAAAACATTTTGAAGGATTACATTTTTCCACAATTTTTTAATTTGAAAATTATGAGGTAAAATGGTGGTTTTATTTTGACGTGCGCAGTAATGTGTTTTGAGATGGAAAGGCGACGACCCTCTTTTTTATTGTTTTACTGAATTTTGTTTTAATGGGGTGAGAATATTTGGTGTCTACACTTCCAACTCCCATGTCGCTTCTTCTTCGACATCATTGTTTGACCATAGGACCTTCACCATGCGTATAGACTTATGGCGAGTGTCTCTGGTCTTCCTATCCAGGATTCTCACTGGGGTTTCAACGTATCTCATGGTCGGCTCAATGGATAGTCTCTCGAGCTCTAAGACATGAGAAGGATCAGCAATATACTTCTTGAGTTGTGACACATGAAATACATCATGGACATGCCCCAAGTCCTCAGTAGTGCTAACCTGTAGGCTACAGCTCCAACTCTTTCGGTGATAGCATACGGCCCTACAAACTTTGGGCTCAGCTTGCCCTTCTGGCCAAATCGGAAGACACCCTTCATAGGTGAAACACGCAAGAACACTTGGTCGCCCCCGGCGAACTCAAGGTCGCGTCGTCGCACATCCGCATAGGATTTCTGTCTATCTTGGGCTGCCTTCATATTAGCTCGAATCTGCTGAACTTCAGCTTGTACTTGCTCAAGATACTCCGGTCCTATGATGACCGCTTCACTTGACTCATCCCAACACAAGGGTGTATGCAAGGTCTACCGTATAGGGCTTGGAAAGGCGTCATCTTAATCGAGGCATGGTAGCTATTGTTGTATGAAAATTCGATAAGATGAAGCTTATCTAACCAACTCCCTGAAAGTCTAAGGCACAAGCCCGAAGCATGTCCTCCAGTGTCTGGATGGTCCTTTCTGTCTGACCGTCGGTCTGAGGATAGAAGGCGGTACTCAGCTTCAATTCTATACCCAACGCTTCCTGTGTGGCTCTCCAGTATCTCGAAAGAAATCAGGTGTCGCGGTCAGATACAATTGTTTGGGACTCCGTGATGTCTGATAATCTCCTTGTCCAATAGCTCTGCGAGCTTCACTACCTTCCAGGTGTTCTTCATCATCGGTATGAATCTGGCAACCTTGGTAAGGCGATCGACTACAACCCAGATCATGTTGAGTCCTCCCTAGCAGGTGGGAGTCCTACAACAAATCCATGGAGATATCGTGGAACTTCCACTCCGGAACTGGCATAGATTGTACCATTCCGCCGGGTCTACGATGTTCAAACTTTACTTTTTGGCATGTTAAGCATCTCAATACAATTCGGTCACATCCGACTTCATTCCAGACCACCAGAAGTACCTCTTCATGTCCCTGTACATCTTGGAGGCTCCTGGATGGACTGACAATGTGGAACTGTGTCACTCTCGCAGGATACGATCCCTTAGCTCAGCATTGCTTCGGGGGACGCATAGCCTGCCATTCAACCGAATCAAACCCATCTTCATGTAGCTTGAAGTCATACTTTTTCTTTTCAAATGTACCATTTTCGATCTTTTGTCTGATTTCGGTTAGGTAAGGGTCGCTCAACTGAGCGTCTCGCACCTCGTCAACCAAGCTAGAAGAAGCGAGTAGCGAATGGAGCGAGTGTGCTCGACGGCTCAGGGCGTCGGCTACGATGTTTGCCTTCCCTTTCTTATACTGTAGGTTGGTGTCGTAGTCTGAGAGAAACTCCATCCACCTTCTCTGTCTCAAGTTCAATTCTTTCTGTGTGAATACATACTGTAAGCTCTTGTGGTCGGAGTAGATGGTGATGCTTACCCCATAGAGATAGTGTCGCCATATCTTCAAGGCGAAGACAATGGCTCCTAACTCTAAGTCGTGTGTCGGGTAATTCTCCTCATGCTTTTTCAGCTGGCGGGAGGCATAGCTACAACCTTGCCATGCTGCATGAGTACGCATCCCATTCCTTTGCCTGATGCATCACAATATACCTCAAATCCCTCTGTGCCCTCTGGAAGAGTAAGGATGGGCGCTGAGGTCAATGAGTCTTTAAGGCTCTGAAATGATAGTTCGCACTCATCTGTCCATACAAACGGTGCATCTTTCTTCATTAGTGTAGTCATGGGCTTAGCGACTTTCGAGAAGTCCTTTACAAATCTCCGGTAGTAACCAGCTAGACCAAGGAAGCTCCTAATGTCGGTACAGTCTTGGGTCTAGGCCATGATCGTACAGCTTCTATCTTAGAAGGGTCAACTGAGATACCTGCGCTCGAGATGACATGACCGAGGAATGATACCTGATCTAGCCAAAACTCGCATTTGGAGAACTTCACATACAGCTGGTTCTCACGCAGTGTCTCAAGCACTTTCCTCAAATGAGTTTCATGTTCCTCTGCTGATTTGGAGTATACAGGTATGTCGTCGATGAAGACAACAACTGAAGTGTCCAACTGCTCACTAAATAGACGATTCATGAGATCCATGAATTTAGTTGGTGCATTGGACAAACCGAATGGCATCACTGTAAATTCGTAGTGGCCATATCTGGTACGGAATGCCGTTTTCTCGATGTCTTGCTCTTTGATAGCAATCTGATGATATCCCGAACGGAGGTCGATCTTGGAGAAGACTGATGCTCCTTTCAGCTGATCAAATAGGTCGTCGATGCATGGTATGGGTATTTATTTGTGACTGTGACCGCATTCACGAAGAGAACCGGTGCTCCCCAGGGTGATACGCTCGGGCGTATAAACCCTTTGTCGAGAAGGTCTCGTAATTGTTCTTTCAGTTCTGTCATTTCAGCAGGTGCCATGCGGTACGGTGCCTAGCAATGGGACCGGTACCTGGCAAAAGATCAATTTCAAATTCTACCGCTCTCTAAGGTGGCATGCCGGGTATCTCCTTGGGGAATACATCTGGAAATTCGGATACGATGGGTACTTCATCACTGAACTCTGGATCTCTCTCCAGGTCTTGTACATAACACAAATACACTTCTTGGCCCTTTCTGAGCTCCCGGTACATAGCCATAGCAATATAAGTGTGGTCGAAGGCTCTCTCGGTCTCTGGCGGTAAGATATTGTAACCCCAAAAGGACTCTTGAGCAGCAATCGATGCTCGGCGCAGAGGATTCTACCCTTGTGCCGCTCCAACCAATTCATTCCGATGATTAGGTCGAATCCCAATCCATTGAATTCGATGAAGGAAATGGGAAACGTTTCGTTTTTGATTTGGATTGTGGATGTTTGATAATATTTGGTGCACTGTACTCGCTCCTTCGATGGAGAGTAACCACAAAATTCGTAGCTCATCCGCATCTAGCATCAACCTCTTCACAAAAGATGATGATTACGAAGGTGTGAGAGGCGCCGGAGTCGAATAACACATTGGCATCAATGCCATTTACTGGGAAAGTTCCCGTTAAGATGGTGCCGCTTCTGCCGGCTTGTGCTTCGGTGAGGACACTCAGGTTACCTTCGGTACCGAGTCCACAACCTATTGAAGTCACAATTGGATAAGTATTGATGGTGGACACAAGTGGAATTAAATCAACACTGCTCTTTATTGATAAACCAATCATCATATATACCGTGTCTCTAATACACGTTATTAATAGATTACATGATACTATGAATTTAATACTTCCTAAAGGTAAGGTTCAGGCGTCCTGGTTTTCATGTGTGTGGCATTGATTATTGCCGGTGGTGCCGTATTCAGTTTGATCTTGTTGATCCCGTGATACAGCATCCTAGAGTTTCCACCCATGATTAGGACATCTCCTGATCTCAATACCAGTTCTATGCGAGGTCCACACGCTTCTGCTCGCTACAACCAGAATACGGCGTCATCACCAATGGACCAAGACACTACGGCACTCCTTGTTCAAGAGATTCCGCTGTCTCGTCCTTGTCTAGTGTAACCCCAGTCGTCCTTCTTTCTCATAGAAGTTGACGATACAGATCCACTTCAAGTGCGGGGATCGGTTCATGTTCCCATTGTTGTGCAAGTTCTACTGCTTGTGTGACGAGTGTCTGAAACTCTGGAGGTATTGTCGGTGGTTTGCTCCGTCTTGAGTTCGTGTCTCTTGGTATGTCTTTGGTATAAGGGTTCCAGTCCTTCCCAAGCACATCATTTTCAGCTTCATCTTCGCTCCACCGGGAATTCGGTGTATAAAATCCACCTTGACCCGTTCCTAGTTCGTTGCATCGTCGAATGATTGCAATTTGTGCTTTGGGTGTCAGGTATTCCTTTAATAGAATCATACCTGGTCGGATGACCTGACACTATTCACTGGTGTAGTAGTGGTTGGTGATGTCGATCTCTTCTTGATTCAGGTTTACCGGTATCGGATAACAGATACTAAAGCTTCCTATGGTTATAAATTTCATCTACGGTGAGTACTAGTTTCGACTACTTCATTTCATGTTTGATACACACTTCAATTTATTTACTCATGCATTCACTCATATAATTACTATAATGCTTAGACATGCTTCTCAAGGATTAAAGGTTCGGATAATTACCTGGGCCGGACTTAGAACCGGACCCGTCACGGTCAATAACATGAAGGACAGGCTGCCTCTGAGGCGCACCCCTTTAAGGACCCTGGGATCCCGGTCCCTGTGGTGCCTGCTGGGCCGGTGCATCGCCAGATGCAACCTCCTTGCCTTCCCTTTGCTTGTAGCTTTGGAAGTTCCCTTTTGACTTAGCATTTTTTCTGGGCATCTATTGGCCGTATGTCCCGGTTTCTAGCAGTTGTAGCATTTGATTTCTCTCCCATAGCAGTCCTTGCGGGATGGTCCTGGTTGCACTTTCTGCACACATAGGTGCGGCCATCTGAGAAGGTTTTGGTGGTGGTGACACGGAGCCAGAACCTAAGTTTAGAGGGTTAGCACATGTGTGTGCGGGTATACTAAGAATACTAAATGATACTTTTACCCTGAATGGGCACTGCTCTCACTTGGAATTTAGAATTGCTGAGAAGAATATGATACTTATACGAATACGATTTAGGAATAGAAGTTTACCCTTTGGTGGGTGTGATCTCAGTGGCTTCGCAGCCACCAGTGAAGAGAACCTAGTTGAAGCAACTCAACTGGTTTGCCCTGCTCAGCATGGGCACTGCTCTCACTTGGGAATTTCTTTTGGGATTGCTGAAAGAAATTTCCCTTATTTTTTTCCAGCTTTTACCCTGGTTCTGCTCCTCGCCATTGGTGTTCTTGTTGTTGGCCTTGTGCTTCAGCGCGGTTTCTTCATCCCTCAATTGGCAAGTCTCAACGCGAGAAGCCGCGTGATAACACTCCTGAAGTTTCAGGTATTAGCCGGGATTCTCATTTAAGAAAGGATAAAGAAGAGATTCAAGGAATTCAAGGAATTCAAGGAATTTAAGGAATTGAAATGATACTAAGGGTTAACCGATTTTTACCTGAAGGGAGGTAAATCGACTGTAGCCCATACCGTAGCGCAGGCGATGGCTCAGATCGCCATAAAAGCGATTGACCAACCCCTGGCCGGTGTACCCAAGGTTGGGTAGAAGACGGAGGATAAGTGAAGGTGCGGTAGTACTCATCCACAGACATCTTGTCTGTCATTTTCAAGGCGTCCAGCTCCAGCCTTTTCTTCGTTTTCACGTGCTCCCGGTAGTACTTGGATCGGAGAGTGATGCAAAGGACTCCCAATCGAATGTGGGGTCATTGACATGCTCATGTTTGATTAGTTTCCACCAGTCCATGGCTGCGTCCTTCAGATAGTAGGCTGCAACTCTAACTCGAACTCTAGCAGGAGCTTCGAAGGTTTTGAACGCCGTCTCCATCTCGGAGATATAGGCTTCTAGCTTAGCCGGATCACTCTCGCCCCTAAAGCAAGGAGGGCAGAGTTCTGCTACAGCTTTTACCCAGTTAGCTTCTCTGGGTGGAGGGGAGGGATTGGTCCCGCTTGGTTCTGTTGGTTTTGCTGATTTTGTTGCATCGCGGTGATTACTTGTGTAGCATCTGCGCTACCGTGGCAGCGACGATCTCTGCTATCGTCTGCGTGCCGGGTCCGTCAAATGTCTCTCCCCTAGGTCGGCCTCGACCTCGTCCTAACATCTGAACATTTAGCATTTACATTAGGCTTCGCAAGATATGACCGAAGGGTCTTGGAATTTAAACAAGGTATCGTTCCTAAGAACGTCAAAGGTATCCGTTATTAACAACGGTAGCTCCTAGTTAGGTTTCTAAGTGTCCGTCTTAAGGCGTTTGAAATCCTAACTCGGTAATCCCCTATGCTCGGTAACTAAGGACATCAGAGCGTAACTACGCTCTGATACCACTTTTTGTATCACCCCTACCGTTAATCCTATGCTTACCGTCTAATCGTCCTGTTAATCCTATCAGTTCACAGCGGAAATTCTACTATTACTACGGCGGGTGGTACAACGCCGTTAACCGCCCATACGGCTAGCAAGGCTATTACTACTTACAGTGACGGTCTGATGCCTAAGTGTACCGAGCTACTACAATTACTTACTGATTATAAAAGGTATCACCTTACATTCCTGATCACCGAGTATTTAAAGTATGTTCAATTACATTCCCCTTTCCAATCTACCAAAGAATGAGTTTAACAACTACTCATCTATACCAATGCTCCATCCTCCATTATCCAAAAAGTGTACCCCATGGTACACCGGCTAATCAAAAACTACAGCCGTGTACTACTTAGTACACCATTCCTCATTCAATGTTTACAATCCAAAAAGAAATCAAAATAACTCTTCGTCCTCTTCATTGAAATACCCCAAACCTAGGTATGTAGTTTAAACATTAAAACATGATTTATTAAGACAAGAAAATGTCTTAGAAACATTAATAAACAATTTAAACCATAAAGAACACAATTAAATACCTTAAGGTCAATAAGGGCTAAAATGTGCTCTAAGCTTGGAATAAGCTTGGGTAAGACCTAATGAACTTACCAAGACCTCATTATATACTAATGAATATATTAAATCAATTACCAAAGAAAACCAAGCTTGAAAACAAGTTAAAACACAAAATGTGCTTTAAGGAGTCTTAAAGCACATTTTTGAAAAATTGTCTTATAAATGAGTTTTGAGTGGCTAAATGTCCATCATTACTCTTAGATATATATGTGTACTATATAGTATCACATTTGGGTGGCTATATTAATGGGAAATCAAAAATTTCACTTCTAAGTGCCTTGTTTTTATGAATAGTGATTTTTATAAGCTAGTTTGTAACATATGTTGTATTAAGTAATTAAATTGGCAAACAAAGACAAAATACCCTTATTATATTATAGGGGGCCGGTTTCTAAGTGTGGTGACTCACCACTCTCTAGTTAATATGATAAGTAAATAAAGAAAACTAATTAAGTTACCTTTTTACTTTATAAAGCATAAATATCTCCTAAAAGTAAGTTCTATCTTCATTCTCTCATTTCTTTCTTCATTCACACACGGTTCCAACTCCTTCTTCCTCCCTTCTTGCTGTTCTCTCTCACGGTAATATCACCACCACCATTAAAACTCAAGCTTTGACCTCTTGTAAAATCTAGCTCACTTGTCCAAATCAAAACAAACCCACCAATCTCTTCCTCTCATCAAGCTCTTCATTCCTATCTTCTCAAAACTTCAAGAGCCCCATTTCGGTGCCATGGAGTTCCACCATTGAAGGAGCTTGAGCTTGTATTTTTACATATTATTACTCTCTTTTGCTCCTAGGTAAGGAATCTCAAATAAAAACTACATTTCCTCCATGTTTTTGTTTGTGACCGAAAATACCCATTGATGGAGCTCTTTGTGTGACTTTGTTCTAGCTTCATTCCAACTCTTCATGGACTAGGTGGAGTCCTCTCTTGATATATATTCAAACTCTCTTCAAAGACCAAGGTAAAACAACTACATTAATGTTTTTTAAAACAATGTAAATTAGGGTTTACAATGAGATGAAGCTTATAGCTTGAATACTCATTATAATGTTTGTATATTGTTTAGAGCTTGACAAGGAATCAAATACCTTACCGTTTTATAAGGAAACAAGAAAGAAGTGGTTTGGAAAGGAGGTAAATCTACTAACCTAATGTTGTTTAATGCCTTAGGAGAAATGAGCTTATAATGCTTGTTAAAGCTACCTAAAGAGCAAATGGTGAATGACTTAGTAAAGTGTTCTCAAGAGACTAGTAAAGGCATATGTGTTGTTGAGTGTATTTGCAGGTCAAAGGCATATATATTGTGGAAATTCAGTGTTTATGATTTAAGCATTTTAAGGGCCTAAGTGCCATGCAATTTAAAGTGATGCATTATATTTTAATGTAGTGAGAATTGAGTGAAGTGTTTGTGTAGAGAGTGTTCTTGGTGTTCTTATGTGTTTAATGGTGAAAACAATGTGCTTTGGTGTAACAAAATGCTAGGGGAACCTATGTCGAAATTTAGGAAATGTATAAGGAGTTCAAGATGTTTTAAAGGAATTTTGACGAACTAGGAAGTTTTCTAGAATGTAATGAGGACTTAGGCATGATCTTGTAGTTTTAGTATGTACCAAAGTCATTTTGGACTTAGGTAAAGACTTAGGCAAACTTTGGTAAGTAAGGAGAAAGTGTGAACTTGAAAAAGGATTTCAAGAAATGACATAAGGAGCTGATGGTAAGAAATGATGCTTGAAAGATGATGTTGAATGAAGAGAAAGTATTTTTGGGATAGTAGTTATTTAGGTATGAAACACCACTTGGAGACTAGGAGAAAACATTGTAAGTGTTAGGAATTTTGTGAAGATATAAGTAAAGGCTTAAGGAATTAGAAAGAGTTTTGTGAGTGTTTAAGGATGTCTTAAGGTGTGTTTGAAGTGCCCAAATGAGGTTAGGGGGTACTAGGTTATATGGGGTGAATTTGGAGTTGAATGTGAAAAGGAAAACAGGGTCTGGGGCAGACCGAACTTGCGACCGAACTTGCAAGTTCGGTCGAGCCCAGTTTACCCTGCGAGAATTGGCTTCTGGAATGGACCGACCTTGGGGACCGGACTTGCAAGGTCGGTCGGGCTTGTATTTTGTGTACGGATTGAGTTACTGGAATCGACCGAACATGGGACCGGACTTGGCAAGTTCGGTCGGGCTAAATTTTCAAAGGGAAGAAACTCTCGGGAATAGACCGAACATGCGACCGAACTTACAAGGTCGGTCGGAGTAGAAAATTTTGACGGAAATGTGTTCTGGAATCGACCGAACTTGGGTAAGTTCGCGGTAGGTCGGTCGGACCTAAACTTGTAAAAAAAAACAGAAAAGAATGTGACTTATGTAGTTAACCCTAGGGTGTATAATGAAGGTAACCTAGGGTAAGATAGACATTAAAAACATGTCATACAACCATGTTAAATACTTAGTAAGTTTGAAGTTAAATAAATAATTAACCGACGTTACTAATGTGTTTAGGATTCTCTCAAGGTGGAAACGAAACGAGGCAAGGACCAAGGTATGGTTTTCTTGCAGTCTGTTGTCTACCGGTTTACACCGGCTTGGGTGTTTTGCTTTTCTGAGTGTTACGACCTTATAAGATTAAGGCATGAAAAGAGTTTACAGTTGTTATATATTATGATGTTGTATCATTGTGACTCCTTCCCTTGGTGTGTCTAACAAGACCTAAACACTTACTTGTGTGTGACTTAACAAAATTGTGTGATCACTAACAAGTGCTAACCGGGGGAGTGAGGAGTCCGGTCATGTTCCGGCCACGCGTGTGAGGACGGGAGTCGATGTCATATCCGGTTCGGCTCTCTTGGTGTATGTATAGGTTGTATTCCAATTTGGTTTCAACCTTCCCTTAGCTTATCCAAAGCTAGTTTACTGACTCACGTCGGGCCACAGGGGCATACGAATGTTATTTCGGTGTGCTTGGGATTACTATATCCGACACACCTTGGGTATAAGTTAACCGTTCGATATAACTGGACGGTAACGAGGTTGGTAACGAGCTTAGCATGAGATTGGAAATAATCTCTAGGCTCACTATGTACACTAACTATGGTGGAAGGTTCCTTGTGAGAACCATTTTATGGTGTTATGTATTGTTGTTGTGCTATGCAATTTCCCTTGCTATGCTATGGTATGTATATGTTGGATGTTTAAAATGAATGCCATGTTATCATGACAATTGGTTGCGCGTATCCCGGTAGCCATGGGCTGCGCGTTACCATACCAGCAAAGGTTGCTGACCCCCTCGGGGGCTCCATATTTTACTGCAGGATGAGGATCGAAGAAGCGGAGTGGCTCTAGATCCTAGGTCGTTGATGTACTTTTGGTTATTTTGGTTGTTGAGCCCGGGATGCGCCTGTGCTCCCGAGGCATTACATTTTGTACCGTTCGTTAAACAGCGGTGGATGTTTACAGTGAGTAGTTGTGATGTAAATTAAAACTCGGTATTGTTGGTTATATATATATGTGGATGCTAGGATCTATGCTCGGAGTCTGATCATCAGACCGATACACTTGTATTTATTCTGCCTAGTTAACCACGTGGGTGGTTAACGGCGTTGTAACACCAAAGCGTTTAGTTATTGTTTGGTTGGTTATTTCCGCTGCTGCGATTTCAGTAGCTGGTAGGGGCGTTGTAGGGGTGTTAAAAAAGTCTTCGCTCTGATGACTAGAATACCGAGCTTAGGACATACCGAGTTAGGAAACCTAACCATAGTTACCTAAGTGAACAGATTCGGGAAGGTTAACCACTAACTAAATGTGGAATTACCTTGTTGTCGGGAAGATGCTACAATCGTTGGACCGATAAATGTGCAAGCACAGTGCTAATGAAATGTTCATATGAATTCAGATGGCAGGTAGACCACGAGGTAGAGGCCGCGGGCGCGGTACTGGAGGTACGGGTGACCAGGGCGATGATACTACGGCACAGACTATGGCTGAGGCAGTAGCAGCCGCCGTAGCCCCATGGTTGCTGCATTACAGCAAGGGCAACAGCCCGGAGTTCTGCCACCGCCACCACCACGAGAGACCAATTGGGTCAAGGCGTTGGCTGATCTAAGACTGCCGTCGTTCAATGGGAGACCGACCCTCGTAAGCTGGAGGCGTATATCTCTGAGCTGGAGACCGCCTACGAGACCTTGGCTGTACCTGCTGAAGCTAAGGTCCGTCTTGCCGCTTACTACTTGAAGGGATCGGCACAGAGTTGGTGGAAGTTGGTGAGAGAGGACAGGATAGCTGATCCTGAGTTTGGTTGGAGGGAGTACACGGCTCTACTGCGAGCCAAGTATTACCCTGTCATGTGCAGGAGGCCAAGCGCCTCGAGCTGGACAGTCTGAGGCAGGGGGATAAGATGTCGGTCGATGACTACTACACCGCATTCACCGGCCTTATCCACCTGTTACCAGACCTTGGGTACTCGAACCGAGTGTTGGTGAACCGGTTCTACAATGGTCTTAGCCACCGTCTCCGCTATGGGATGGGGCCAGCTGAGTATACTACCTTGCAGGTAATTAGAGTACCATGTTGTGAATCAATTTATGCCATGAGTGAATGTTAATGTGAGTTGGTAAGTTGTTTGGCGGGGCATGACTGACATCCTAAAATTCAGGAGTGCTATCATGCCGCTGCTAAGGTTGAAATTACCGTCCGTCTGAGGGACGAGGAGAATGCGCACAAGCGCAAGGCCACGAACGAGGGCCAGAGTCAGCAAGGGTATGGGGGAGGAAAGAAAAAGAAACCCTACCCTCAGCCCCAGAAGAGTCAGTACCAGGGTGACAAGGGCCAAGCCCAGACCACCACAGCTGATGAGCCACTGAAGCTCACGTATGCGTATGCGGCGAAGCCTCTACGCTCCTACCCGCCTAAGGGTAACTACTTAATCATATGTATCTAGTTGAGATGTATGTTGTTAAGATAAGAAGTGAGTATTGATTGTGTGTTGTTATAGCAGCTAGCGCGGGTTCTGGACCGGAGCGCCACTTTTACTGTAAGTGGTGCAACGGAGACCACCCCGGCAAGGACTGCAAGGGGAATGACGTGAAGTGTCATTACTGCCAGAAGATGGGGCACCGTGAGTTTGAGTGCTGGCAGAACCTAGTGGCAGGAACTATAAGCCAAAAGGGCAGTGGAAGGGTAAGACTACCGCGACCACCGAAGGCCCGAAGGCGATCATCCAGCAACTTCTGACAAGAAGTACACTGAATCCCAGAAGGGGAAGGGTACGGGGTCCGGCAAGGCCGCCCTGAATGTGGTGGACCGGTCTGAGGCACCAGGATCCTCTTCGAGACCAGGTACCGCCTAAACTGTTAAATGAAAAAGTGATTGCTTACCGCATTTCATGCATGAGTGTTGTATTAGTGAGTCTAATGTTAAACCACCTAAGTAATGGGTTAAGAATAATGTGAGAGACACCTAAATTAGACAATGTGGAAAACTTAGGAACCTTCAATATCTGTTATCCAATCCCGCCCACACCAAACCCTGAAGAGACCACCATCAGCATCACCGAATTCCCACTGGAGCAATGTCAGGTTATCCAACCAGGTATGATGCTCTTAAATGGATACCTGACACCGGAAGCACAAACCACATCATCAGGCGTTGCAACGAACTTGGAGCAGCACCAGGAGGTTTCTATACACCCGAATACCCGAGCGGTTCGAAGATGAAGCTGAAGATGATGTGCATGGGTAAGGACTGGAATCCCACACCAAATCATATCAGGATGTGCGAGCTGAGGACGGAGCAACTGTACCAGGCATACCTGAGGAGTTCCTTGCGGTCGTTAACCACGCCGTGGGAATTGCTCAGCAAGTTGAATCGGAACCGATTCCGAACGTGAAAGCAGACTTGTGTATTGTGAACTTCTACCAGAAAGGTGGACGATTAGGATTACACCAAGATAAGGACGAGTCACCCGAGTCTCTAAGTAAGGGAGTACCCGTAGTGTCTTGGTCCATTGGTGATACCGCTGTGTTTATGTACGGCGAGCAGAAGCGTGGTGATCTCGCAAAGAAGCTAGTGTTGAAGTCAGGTGATGTTAATCATGGGAGGACAATCAAGGATGTTATACCACGGTATCAAGAGAATCAAACTGAATACCGCACCATCGACAGTGGTAAATGCCACACATCTGAAACCCGGACGTTTGAATTTGACTTTCAGGCAGTTTTGAGCCTTGTGTAATCATGTAATGTATTAAGCCAGTTGTTCGATAAAGGAGCTATATATAGCCATGTCTACAATGTAACCAACTTATGGTGTAAAGACTGTGTTAATGAATAAAGGGATGTTGTTTTGGAGTGTATCAACGTGTTACTACCGTATACTTATGAGTTTGCCAATGAATTAGGCTGTGCACTCGGAATGGGAGGTATACTGAGTGTCTGCAATAAGGCAGAAGCCGGCAAGAGCGGCACATCCTCACCGGTACCTTTCCAGTGAATGGCGTGGATGCATCGATCTTGTTCGACTCTGGAGCCTCACATACATTCATTTCGCTATCATTTGCGAAGAGGCTGGGGTTAGACGGTGAAGGATGCCAGACTTCGTGGTCACTCTCCGTCGAAAGAGCGGATCAGGTGTACCCGCTACTACCGAGATGCTGTTGTTCGAATCATGGATGAGGAGTTTCCGATCGACTTGATAGAGTTCGACGGACTAGGTTTTGATGTGATTGTCGGGATGAACTGGTTGGAGCGGTACAAGGGTAGAATCCTATGTGCCGAGCATCGACTGCTTCTTCGGAGTCCATCTGGGGTTACTATATCATACCGCCAGAGGCCCAGGGAGCCTTCGACACAGATCATCACCGCCATGGCCATGTATCGTGAGTTACGACGAGGAAATGAGGTATACCTCTGCTATGTCCAGGACATAGAGAGAGACCCTGAGTTTAGCCCAGATGTGCTGGTAGTGTCGGAGTTTCCTGATGTATTTCCTAAGGAACTGTCGGGCATGCCGCCAGCAAGAGAGGTTGAGTTTGAGATTGACTTAGTTCCGGGCACCGGACCCATTGCGAAAGCACCTTATCGTATGGCTCCAGCAGAGATGACAGAGCTCAAGGAGCAGCTGAGAGACCTACTCGACAAGGGCTTTATCCGCCCTAGTGTTTCACCATGGGAGCGCCGGTCCTCTTCGTGAAGAAGAAGGACGGTAGCCTCCGCCTGTGTATTGACTATCGGGAGCTGAATGCTGTTACGGTGAAGAACCGTTACCCTTACCACGCATCGACGATCTATTTGATCAGCTGAGGGGAGCATCAGTATTCTCCAAGATAGACCTACGTTCCGGATACCACCAGATTGCCATCCGTGACAGTGATATCGAAAAGACAGCATTCAGAACTAGGTATGGGCATTATGAGTTCACAGTTATGCCGTTTGGCTTGTCAAATGCACCAGCAAAGTTCATGGACTTAATGAACCATTTGTTCCAAGATCAGTTGGACAAATCAGTGGTAGTCTTCATCGATGACATACTGGTGTATTCGAAATCGAGAGGTGAGCATGAAAGCCACCTGAGAGATGTGTTGCAAACATTGAGGAGGAATCAGCTGTATGCTAATTTTCTAAGTGTGAGTTTTGGTTGAACCAAGTATCCTTTCTTGGACATGTGATTTCTGAGGCCGGGATCGCTGTTGATCCGGCAAAGATAGATGCAGTGCGCACCTGGCTAGCAGGTTACTATAGGAGGTTTTGTAAGGACTTCTCCAGTGTCTCGAAGCCGATGACTTCCTTGATGAAGAAGGATGCACCATTCGAGTGGACAGTCGACTGTGAGAGTTCTTTTCAGAGTCTCAAGGATGCTCTGACATCTGCACCGGTTCTACACTACCAGACGGTCCAGATGGTTTTGAGGTCTATTGCGACGCATCAGGCAGGGGTATGGGTTGTGTGTTGATGCAACACGGGAAGGTCGTACCATACGCCTCCCGACAGCTGAAAAAGCATGAAGAGAACTACCCTACCCACGATTAGAATTGGGGGCCATTGTCTTCGCACTGAAGATATGGCGACATCATCACTTGTATGGGGTAAGTGTGACGATTTATTCTGACCACAAGAGTTTAAAGTACTTGTTCACTCAGAAGGAGTTGAACATGAGGCAAAGAAGGTGGGTTGAATTTTTAAATGATTATGACATCAATTTACAGTATAAGGAGGGTAAGGCGAATGTGGTAGCTGACGCATTGAGTCGCCGAGCACACTCTCTCCATTCGCTAGTCTCTCATACTAGCTTGGTTGAAGAGGTGCGGAGTGCTCAGATGACGGATCAGTATATTGCAAACGGAATTTTTGATCTACTAAAACTATGAAAATAATCTAGAATTTAGTAAATAAAAAAAACCGACGGTTGCAAAACAATCCCGGTCGTAGTAGTAAAGTAAAATAAGCTACCGGGATGTCGAACCAAGGGACTAAACAAACTAGTCTAATCCTAGTGAAAGCTGTAGTTGTTGGGGGAAAATTGTCGGTTAATAAAATAAAGAACAAGAGAAAATCAAACTGATATTCAAATAATAAAAGCGGAACTCCGGGTTCAGGTAGTGGATCCTAGTTAAATCCTACAGTTTTATTTCCCAGTTGATTTGGGAAAAGGGTTCGGCAAATTCTTACAATTTCTATATGACTAAATCCTAGCCAATTAGAACTCCTCCGCATAGAACGCGATAAATTAAATCATGAACCTATCACTACAAATGCAGAGAGAATAAGCACAAGAATTTTAATCGCATCTGAAGGCTAAACTCATTAATCAGATAAAGTTTTTTCCACAGACTAACAGATTATTTGACCTATCTATCAATTACCTTACCGATCAGTTCTTGACAGATTTCGCAAGGCTATAAATAAATTAGCAATTTTTATTAATAGCTCATAGAAAATTTATAGTCTGAAACAAACCCAATATAAATCCCAAATCAACTGATAATAATTCTGTAAAGTTTAACTATTTACAACTACCATCCCCAGAGAAAAATCCCTTAGCCTAGCATATCTAGAGAAGAAATAAAAGGAGAGAGGTTTAGAAGTCATCTCCAAATTAATCTCAAGATTTGCTAGAAGTCAGGTTGAATGGACTGGTGAAAACGGAGCAGAAAATCTCTTCTTGATGTTGAAGAGGGTTCACGGCGCTGCGCTAGTCTTCCAAATGCCTCGTCTTGAAATCTGAATGTTGAATCCTGAATCGTGAATAGTGGATGAGTGGATGATGGATGAGTGGATAAGTGGATGAGTGGATGAGTTTCTTTGCAAAAGTCCTCCATATTTATAGGTTAAATTCAAGGCCCTTCACTTAGCTCATTGATGATATTATTTTAATTCCCTTCAGTTTCTTGAAATAAATGAAGACCTTTCACATCTCAAACTCTTGGAACCTTTGGAGTTCCTTTCTTTTATATTTCCAATCTCACCCCTTCTTCTTCTGAATCCTTTCACGGCAGTCTCGTAAATTATATATATATAAATATATCACATCGGACACAACTTTGACAGGGTCTAAATTCTTCATATGAGCTCCGATTTGTTCCCCGTTTGCGGCGTTGGAAAGTTTTGTGAGGAGATCTATGCATTTTCACCATCATTTCCTGCTTTTCAAATATAATTTGCATCAGATTTTACCCAAAGTAAGAGTCATGAAAAGCATACGATAAGTGTGAGAAAGCGCATAAAAATGCTACATAAAATAAGAATTTAACACCTATAAATCATATCAATTTCACACTTATCAAATCACCCCACACTTAGCCTTTTGCTTGTCCTCAAGCAAACTCTCAAGCACATGTAATGCCAAGCTATTGGAACTCAACAGGAAAGGAAGAGCACAGAAGAAAGGAATGGCTAGCTTTACCAATCAAGGGGGCAATTCAAACTATTCAAAATAATTCATTCTTTCCATAAACATTAAGTCATTCAAAGCTAACAATGAGAAACAAAACCATAAGAGCCTTGTCTTTAACCTTGAGCCAATCCACCTTTTTCCTTCACAAACACAACCACGGAAACGACAAGGGGCATGAAGTAAGATCATATTCCATCGTACCTTTCAATGCCACATACTCTTGATCCATAAAAGAAAATAATCTAAATTCAGCATAGCATGTGCATAAATATTTCAATTAAAGCGCTTTCAATTTCTTTCACACACAGACTTTTCTCTCCACCCATGTAGCGGCTTTGGTCAACTATCCCAGATCACAAGGACCTTAGGTGGCTAGGTGATGAAGCACCCCAAAGGACATAATAACCAAGTGGACGAGGCCTGATTTGGATCAGAATTAAAATTAGCATGCTTAGGATCAGCGGAGTTACCTTGCCTTGTTCTTTTTCAACCATTTCATCCAATTCATTCCAAGGCTCAAAGCTAAGAACAAAGTTCAGATGGAGAATATTCTCATTTATTTAAGCATTTCTAGAACAAAGACTTCAATTTAGCAATTAAAAACCATAAAACTTCAAAATTTTGCCCCCAAGATCAGCTAACCAACTATACTTCCTCTATGACTTCCTTCCAAGTTGAGTAATCACAGCAAGACTTTAACAAATGCAAGAGAAAAGAGCTCAGAGACGCACAAAAAACAAGCGGCGAAGGAGCTTACCCCCCCCACACTTAGAGTGAAGCAATGTCCTCATTGCTGAGGAAGAATTAACAGTGTGCAAGCAATCCAACGGGGAAACAAATCGTACACAGCAGATCACAAGGGAGCATGAAAAAATTTTAAGAGAAGAAAAGGTAAGAATACTCCCCAGAGTCCGCTCAGGGTGTGTAGCTAGTCCAACCCCACACTTGAGTTCAGCTAAGCGACAAAGTAAGCAAGATGAGAAATATAATCTGCAAAGCCAGGAGAACTCAAGTGGAACCAGACAAAAACCATCAGCAGAAAAATAAGAAGAGCCAAGCTCTTGCAGTAAGCATAGCACCAGTCAATACCACAAGCTAAAAGAGAAGGAAAAAAAAACAAACAATTAACTAAAAAAATGAAAAGAGATGCAAACCGTGGGTTGCCTCCCACCAAGCTGCCCAGATTTAAAGTCTCTGGCTAGACTTCCCAAGCTATTGATCAGAAGAAGAGGAAGTGTGGCTGGGAATACCACAACTTCCTAGAGCAAGCTTTCGAAGCTTCCTAAATGCATATCGAAGCCTCCAGGAATTTTATTCTTTTTATCTTTCGACTTCGAGAGACTTGAAGCATCTGGGGCAGCCGGCTGATCCAGCACAAATGCAACTGCATGCAAATCAATGTTAGCATCAACTATACCAAAGTACTTTTTCAAGCGAGCCCATTGACTTTAAACACTTCACCCTTTTTATTCTCAAGCTCGTAGGCTCCATAGGAAGTGATACCAACAACTTTGAAGAGGACCGGCCCAATGGGACTTAAGCTTCCTAGGAAAAGCTTCAATCTAGAATTGTAGAGCAGCACCCATCTCCAACTTTGAAGTCCCTTCTCTGAATCATCTGATCATGGAGCTTCTTGGTGGCTCTTTATAAATTTTTGCACTGTTAAGCTTCATCCCTGAGCTCTTCTAGCTCTGAGAGCTGAAACTTCCTTCTTTCACCAGCAACATGATATATCAAAGTTCAGGGCCTTAAGTGCCCAGTATGCCTTGTGTTCTACTCCACTGGCAAATGACAAGACTTAACCATACAACTAACCTGAAAGGAGACATCCCGATGGGAGTCTTGAATGCAGTTCTGTAGCCCATAGAGCGTCATCGACTTTCGGAGAACCAATCCTTTCTGGAAGAACTGACGCTCTTTTGGAGAATCCCCTTGAGCTCTCGATTGGACACTCATTGCTTGTCCATTTGCTTTGGATGGTAGGGCAAAATAGCAACCTTGTGGCGCACTCCATACTTAGCCATCAGGGCATCGAAGGAACGATTACAAAAATGTGATCCTCCATCACTAATGATCGCCCTTGGAACCCCGAAGCGAGTAAAGATGTGCTTCTTCAGAAATTTAACCACTGTTTTGGAATCAGCATGCTGGCAAGGAATAGCCTCTACCCACTTTGACACGTAGTCAACGGCGACGAGAATATACTGGTAACCCTGAGAAGAAGGAAAAGGGCCCATAAAGTCAATACCCCAGCAATCAAACAATTCAACTTCTAAAATACCGTGCTGAGGCATCTCGTGCCGTCTAGAAGTGTTGCCTAGCCTTTGACAACTATCACACTTGGCTACAAAGGCTTGGCAATCCTTATGAAGAGTAGGCCAATAAAAACCAGACTCCAAAACTTTTGCAGTTGTTCCTGTGGGAACCATGGTGACCTCCCGCCTCTCTGGAGTGACAGAACTCTATGACACTAGCAACCTCATCATCTGGAAGACACCTGCGAATTAAACCATCTGCACAAACTCGAAAGAGATAGGGGTCTTCCCAGATATAATGCTTAGCGTCAGATAAAAATTTCTTCTTTTGAGCATAGGAAAAGTCATAAGGTACCACCCCAGAAACAAGATAATTGGCCAGGTCAGCGTACCATGGCTCATGCACCTTATGCAAAACAAAAACAGTCTCATCAGGGAAAAATTCATTAATTGGTACACCATCATCAGGAACTACCAACCGAGAAAGATGGTCAGCCACGACATTCAATTTACCACTTTATCTCTCACTTCAATGTCAAATTCCTGTAACAAGAGAATCCAACGAAGCAAGCGAGGCTTGGCCTCTTCTCTTAGCAAATAAATATCTAAGAGCAGTGTGGTCAGTATGAACAATTACTTTACTTCCCCAAAGATATGATCTAAACTTATCTAGGGAAAATACCACAGCCAGAAGCTCTTTTTCAGTGGTGGTGTAGTTCCTCTGGGCATCATTCAATGTTTTGCTTGCATAAGCAATGACCCTGAGAATTTTGTCCTTCCTTTGGCACAGAGCTGCCCCCACTGCATAATCACTGGCATCACACATAATCTCAAAAGGTAATGACCAGTCAGGTGAAACAACAATGGGTGCAGCTACCAATTTTTGCTTAATCAAATCAAAAGCAGATACGCAATCATTAGAAAAGACAAATGGGGCATCTTTCAGAAGCAGGTCAGTCAACGGTTTTGCAATTTTAGAGAAATCCTGAATAAACCGTCTATAAAAACCTGCATGCCCTAAGAAAGCTCTTACCTCTTTCACACAAGTAGGTGTTGGCAATTTCTCAATTACCTCTACCTTCGCTTGATCAACCTCAATCCCCTTAGCAGACACTTTGTGGCCTAGCACAATCCCATCCTTGACCATGAAGTGACACTTCTCCCAGTTGAGAACCAGATTTGTCTCCTCACATCGGCCTAGGATTCGATCAAGTTGCTCCAAACAAACATCAAAGCTAGAGCCATAAACAGAAAAATCATCCATAAATACCTCAATGCTCTGCTCGATGAAATCAGCAAAGATTGCCTGCATACAACGCTGAAAGGTGGCAGGAGCATTGCACAGTCCAAAGGGCATTCTTCTATACGCAAAGGTACCATAAGGACAAGTGAAAGTGGTCTTGTCTTGGTCCTCTGGCGCAATGGGAATCTGAAAGTACCCTGAAAAACCATCTAAAAAGCAATAATACTCTTGCCCAGCCAACCTCTCAAGCATTTGATCAATAAAAGGGAGAGGGAAATGATCTTTCCTGGTGGCAGAATTCAAACGCCTATAGTCTATACACATGCGCCAACCAGTGATCTTTCTTTGAGGAATTGACTCACCTTTGTCGTTCAGAACAGCCTCAAACCCACCTTTCTTAGGAACTACCTGTACTGGACTCACCCATGTACTGTCAGAAATGGGGTAGATGATCCCAGCATCGAGAAGCTTCAACACCTCTTTCTTGACAACTTCTTGCATGTTGGGGTTAAGCCGACGTTGTGGCTGTCTGACAGGCTTGTAATCTTCCTCCATGTAGATATGATGTGTGCAGAAGGCCGGGTCAATGCCCTTAATGTCAGCTAACGTCCACCCAATCGCTCTCTTGCGCCTCTTCAAAACCTCAAGTAACTTGCCTTCCTGCCCAGAAGTCAAAGAAGAAGAAACAATGACAGGCAAGCAATTATTATCAGCAAGAAAAGAATACTTAAGGTTAGAAGGGAGCTCCTTAAGCTCAAGTGTAGGTGGCTGCTCAACAGAAGGAATGGGCCTCTGAACCTCTCTATCAAGCCTCTCCAACGGAGGGCGATAAGCATGAAAACCAACCCTTCCTCTCTCCATATGAGCAAGCGCTGCATTCACCTCAAGATTGGTAGTCTTTTCCTCCAAAGAAGCAACAAGAACTTGCTCCAATGGCTCAGAATCAGTAAGTGAAAAAGAAGTAAAAGCAAACATGTCATCATTATCTAACAAATCACAATCTTCTCCATCATCATTTACCAGACTTATCGACATCACAGAATGAACAGAATTAGAAGTTGATCATCATCTTTTTCATGTCAAACTCAATCTTTTCGTCCTCGTACCGCAAAGTAATCTCTTACCATCATGCACATCAATTACAGCTTTAGCAGTACTCAGAAAAGGTCGACCCAAAATAAGAGGAACTTCCACATCATCATCCATATCTAAAACAACAAAATCAGCAGGAAAAATGAAACGGTCCACCCCAACTACTAAATCTCGAACAATACCCATTGGTTTAATCTCAGATCTGTCGGCTAGCTGGAGCTTGAAGGGGACTGGTTGCAACTCTCCACCTCTTACCTTCAAGAAGGTGGCATAGGGCATGATGTTGATGCTAGCACCCAAGTCACACAAGCCACTACCGCAGTCTACATCACCAATAAAACAAGGGACAATGGGATTGCCTGGATCCTTTTGCTTAGGAGGAAGTGCTCGAAGAAGAGCAGCAGAGCACTCCTCTGTCAGGTGGACTGTTTCTTTATCCTCTTTCTTCTTTTTCTTTGTCAGGAGATCCTTCAAGAATTTAGCATAATTAGGCATCTCCTGCAAAGCATCAATCAAAGGAATATCAAGTGTTAGCTTCTTAAAAATGCTCAGAAATTTAGCAAATTGTTCATCTAGATGTTTCTTCTTCATCCTATTAGGAAATGGAAGCTCAACACGCTTAGGAGAGGAAGAAGAGACATCATTAGTAATGCGAGAAGGAGATGAAGTAGGAAGAATAGGAGCCTGGATCTCCTCAGAATTTACCTCAGGAGGGACTGAAGACCCTGATGGTACATCAACAATAGAAGGGTTGATCTCTTCACTAGTTTGATCTTCAGCCACTTGTTCTTTCTGCTTATCTTCCAACTGCCTTCCACTCCTCAAAGTTACTGCAGCAGATACGGTATCATCTTCAAGATCAACCACAGGAGATATTACCTCTTTACAAACAATCAACGCCTTAGCTGATTCCTTCGGGTTTGGATGAGGTTGGGAAGGAAATGTGCCAGGTTGTCGTTGTTGCTGTTGATTAAGGAGTATCTGGTTCATCTGATTCATCTGTTGCTGCATACTCTGAACCGAATTCTCTAAACTTTTCTGACCAGCCATCAAGGATTGATTGATATTGTTCTGCGTCTCAGTGTGAGTCTTCTGAGTACTCGCCATGGATGCAATCAACTCCTGAAGTTGGTCCATCTTTGCATCAGAGGAGGATTTAACAGGTTGTTGAGGTACAACTGGCTGATAGGAGCTCTGGCCCTGCTGAAACTGGCTTTGTGGGCGGGCTTGGTTATAAGAAGGCCAAGAGAACCCAGGTGGTCCCTGCTGGTTGCCCTGCAAAAGGTTAGGATTCAAAGCATTGTTGGGATTACCATACCTGAGATTTGGATGTTGATTTTTGTTCCAAGGTTGGTAATTCCCCTGCCCCACAAAGTGAGCTTCCTCAGCTTGTCTCATCTCCTCCAATTGTGGGCACATCTCAAAAACATGAGCGCCCCCACATTGACAACAAAGTGGGTGTGAGCCTCGATTTTAAACCCTATCCTATGTTGATTAAGGTGATTAGGATCCGATTGGGTTTTAGGTCCACTTATAGCCTAAGATTAACAACTATGTCATATAACAATAATTATTACAACCTAAGCTAGCTCACTGGAACCTATTATGAGTCGCCACCTAATTTTAACCTAGATCAAATTAGGAAAGGAGAGTTCGGGTTCGGGGGCTTGATATTCGACTTAATTAGGGTTCAATTACTTTCATTACCCTTCCTAGGTCGTTTTTCCTCTACTTAGTTTATTTACGGCTTATTACGAGTCGTTTTAACCTAAGTGCGCGAGCTTCTGTTTTTTTTGTTTTTTAGCAGTTTTTTGACAGAAAATTAAAGTGAAATTAAAAGCTACCTAAACTAGGGTTTCGGAGGCAGAATTAGGTCAAATTTTGCTTACGTCCGTAGCCACGGACCAAACGTCCGAGACCACGGACCCCAGTTAACCTAAATATACAGAAAAGTCGAAATTAAAGGAAAACGAAAATTTGCAAAGTCGGGGCCACGGACAGGCTGTCCGTGGGCCCGGACATCATTAGAAAAACCTAAATTTTGAATTTTTAAAATCCCGCCGCCGTCCGTGGGTGTCCGTGGTCTCGGACAACGCGTCCGAGGTCCCGGACCATAGGTCCGAGGTCACGGACCACCCACGGACAGGGGTTTTCAGAAGGTTCCCGAGGGTGTTTTGAGCTCAAATTTTATGGGTGTGTAGCCTGAAAGATGTACAAGACGTTAGTGATTGAAAGTTTTCAATTTGAATTCGAATTAAGCACGAAACTTAGCAAACAAGTTATCTGACAGAGGCTTAAACAAACAGCAATACAGAAGCCCACGAAGGTTAGTTTGAGCTCAAATTTCAAGGCAAGACAGATAATACCGTGGAGAATTAGGGAAGCTGAGTTTCTACCTGTTTTACCTTCGGATTCACAACGTTTCTTCACACCGGGATTCGTCGAGTGCTTCGTTGACGGCAGACCCGAAAGGATTTCAAACCAAGCTTCTGGTTGTGGTTGTTCTTGCTGTTCTTCACGTTTATGTGGTGTTTTTGTGGGGTTCTGATGACTATTGGTGCTTTGGGGATTGGAAAACGTGTTTAGATGGTGATTTCGGGGGATTTTTGGTATGATTGGGTGGCCGGGTGTTGGAAAACGTGAGAGAGAGAGAGGAGGCTGCCTTTTCTGACTCTCTAGGGTTCTTGAGTATGTGAGGTTCTGATTTTATCCAAAAACCATCCCCTTATATAGACTTCCTTAAAGATAAAGAGAATCTAGTAAAAGTAAGATTTTTCGATATTTTAACTAAGCAACTTCCCAAAGGAATTTTGCTATGAAATTTTAACCACATGTCAAGAATGGATATTATGAATTTTCTGAGGTGGAAACGAATTTTTTAAATGCTGGAGCATTTTTAAATTGAATTTCTCGTCAGATTCAGTCAGAAATTGCTAGAAAATTATTGGAAATTCGAAAAATCAAAATTCCAACGCCATTATGCTTAAAATGTCATCCTCTATCATGGGTTAAAATATCAAAGCATTTTGAGCTGATTTGGGCACCCTTTGGAGGAGAGAGAAAGCCTATAGGAGAACTCAGAAGCCTTAAAAAATTACGAAAACGCCCCTGACAATGACGAAACTGCTCCTCAGGCCCTGGAACACGCCGATTGGGCCGGAGTCTCTCACTGTTTGATGGAGATGGCTCTCACAACCTCGTAGACTTTAACCAGGGGGTCAAAATTTTGGGTATAACAGATTGCCCCCCGTCAACTGGACTTTGTAACGAATGTGAAAAGTCTGGTTGATGCTTGAGTGGTGCCCAAAATTTTGGACTCCACAGAATCCTCCACGTTGTGTGAAACGGGTTAACGATGCCCAGCAATTCGGAGGCGCTGACTACCTAAGCTACAAAGCATTGTCGAGCTTTTCTAAGGCGCTGACTACCTAAAGGTAATAATGAGGTAATGTCAGACTATTCTAAGGTGCCGACTACCTATAAGGATGATACGATGTCAAGCTATTCTAAGGCGTTGACTACCTAAAATGATGATATGCTGTCGAGCTATTCTAAGGCGCTGACTACCTAAAGTGATGAAAATGATGTCAAGCTATTCTAAGGCGTTGACTACCTGAAATGATGATATGTTGTCGAGCTATTCTAAGGCGCTGACCACCTAAAGTGGTGAAAATGATGTCAAGCTATTCTAAGGCGTTGACTGCCTAGGATGTGAAAACTGGATGCAAATGCAAGAATATGAAATGCTAATGATGCAAATGATGCTGATGCTGATGATAATGCCGATGATGTTGACGATGCTGATGATGCTGATGATGCTGATGATGCTCGGATGCTTCTGGGGGACCAAAACCCGTGCCGATGCTCCTGGCTGGACCCAATGTGGACTTATTGCCATCGCCCCCAAGCCGGTGGTGCAGGGATAACTCCTGGTAAAAACCCTGGGGACTTATTGCCTTGCCCACCATTCGTTGATCCCGAAAATAAGTTGACATCGCAAAAGGAGGATTTATTGCCATCACCTCGCCAACTTTTCTGTCGCCAGGTCTTGTGACGTGCCTGGATAATGCAACTAGGTCTTATGACGAGCCTATATGAATGTGATGAATGCAATGTGTTTGATGAGAGTGGGTAAGCTAAAGGGTAACGCTAGGTCTTACTACGAGCCTAAGAGAATGCAACTAGGTCTTATGACGAGCCTAAAGGATGGTTCTAGGTCTATGACGAGCCTAAGGGAAGGATCTAGGTCTTATGACGAGCCTAAGGGTTGAAACTAGGTCTTATGACGAGCCTAAAGGGATGCAACTAGGTCTTACTACGAGCCTAAGGATGGATCTAGGTCTTATGACGAGCCTAAAGGTTGGATCTAGGTCTTACTACGAGCCTAAGGATGGATCTAGGTCTTATGACGAGCCTAAAGGTTGGATCTAGGTCTTATGACGAGCCTATAGGGATGGATCTAGGTCTTATGACGAGCCTAAGGATGGATCTAGGTGAAAGTGAGTAAAATGTATGATGGGTCTAAATGGATGTAGAAGGATTAGGGTTTATGTCAAATCTGGAGATGGTGGGGCTCATGATGGCCCATGAATGTTTGAGTGTGAAGATAGGGCTTAGGACGGGCCTGCGGGTATTTGATGTGGAGGAAGGGCTTAGGACGGGCCTGAGAATGTTTGATGTGGATGCAAGGGTTTATGCCTGTGGTGGGATGGTGGTGCTCAAGCTTTAGGTTTCAATTGGTGTTGTCATGGCAATTGTTGGAACCAACAATTGCCCCCAGTATTTTTCCTTAGGACGATCTGAGTTAGAGCTCATGGCAATTGATCGGAACGATCAATTGCCCCCAGTATTTTCTTTGATTAAATGCGCGAACAAGTCTCATCCTCACAGGGTCGAGGCTTATGCTTTGATGTGGTGCTTCCTAACTACACTCGGCGTGTTTGGTGTTTGCACTCGTTTCTCACTTACAGTCACAACTTCTCAACCATTGAATTTGATATTTGTTAGGTTTACGTGTTCAACCTGTTATTTTCACTCGATCGGATACACAACTACTAAGTCGGAAGTCTTTTGAGCTTATAACATGGCCATGGGGTGTGATGAATGACAATAGGGTTATGGAGGGATGTTTAAGATATGTGGAGCTTTAAGGGTGACCAAAGCTGCAACTTGCACCGTCTCTCGGACTTGTCTTCTTTGCCTTGAAGACGTTTGGCTACTTCGTGATGACTTCGCTTATGAACTTGGGACTTGGAACTTTTGGATTGTTCTTTGCATCTTTCCTCTTTCTTCCAATTTTGGATTTCTTCGAGGCTTTTCAGGTTTGCCTTTCTTTGAATCTCCTTTCCTTCGGGGTTCTTGTGTTTCCCGGTTTTTGATCTTTGAGAGCTTTTTTATGTTAGCTCATTTTGGATCCTGTGTCACTTTGGGACCATTGGCGGATCGCTTCGTCACGCTGGTAGCGGTTCTGCTTCTTTGGACTTGTGAAGTTGTTGCTCAAAAGTCGGGCTCCTTGCTTCCTTTGGTCACCGGGTTGGTTATTCATCATTAGCTGGCTTGTTTGTGGAGCTTGTAACATTGTGAAAGAGGTCATATATGAAAAGCTCAGCGGGGGTGCCTAGGGTTTAATGTCTGGGTTCACAAGCTTTTTGGCTGTGTGGTGCTGTACCTAGGTGCTTCGTCATCCCTACAGTTGTGTATCTGTTCTTTGTTACTTTTCACAGGTTTAAACGTAAATTTACAATTATCTCTTCGGTCGGAGTCATGCCGTTTACCTCACTTTGAATGTGGCCTCTCTGGAGTCGTGTAAAAGTGACACGCTCTTCGCTCTTGGTTTCACGCTCAAGGCACTCTCGCGAAGTGTACACTCAGAGACCTGGTTGCACATTTAAACAAAAGGAAATAAACAAACGTTATCGTTCCTCAACTCAGATTGCCCCCAGTATTGATTTGGGGTTTGTGACAAGCCTTTTGAATACCCAAGTTATTTGTGGAAAGTGGTTGTGTGGAATAACAATGGTGAGTAGTGATGGGGTGATCTAGTGGAGCAAATTTTTGGTTTTATGTATTCGGTGAAATGTTGAGAAAGTGGAGTGGTGAGACACATGGGGTGTATATGATGCAGGTGGTATTTGTACGAGGAGTTGTAGTGAGTATGGACGGAGCGATGAGGTTGCCTTTTTTTGTTTTGATTGGAAAATGCTTTGCATGGAAATTATGAAAATGGAACCATGTATTATTCAATGCAAAAATAACGTTGGAAACTACAAACTCGGGAGAGCTGCCAAGAATAGTAAGGGGACTAACTACTATGAAAGCCAAAAGGTGACTAATAAAAGAAATCTACCTAATTGAAAAGCAGAACAATACTTAAAGACTACAAACTCTAATAAGACTCGGGCATGGATGCCCTGCCTACACCCCCATGTCCTTGAAATTGATGCCCTTGATCGATGAGATCTTGGATCGCGTGTCTCAAAGCCTTGCAAGCATTGGTATCATGGCCGGGTAATTGGTGGTACCAACAGAACTGACTTAGATTCCTTCCTTTTGAGGGTCCCCAGGTCGGGGAGTGAGAGGCTGTAGCATGTTTCGTTCCTGGAGCATTGCAAATGTCTGGCTTAATGGTTGGCCAATGTCTGAAAATTCTCTCCGACGGTAGCTCTGTCGGGGTGGTTCAACTGCTCCAATGATCCAACCTGGTTCTCTTTGACCGGCATTCGCCTCATGCTGCCTAGACCTTTTCCGGGTGCAACTTTGGATGCAAGCTGTTGTCTCATTGTCCGGTTCTATCTTCTCAATTGTCGTTCTGAGTTCTGCGGCAATCTCCTCGACATTCCCTTGCAATCCTTGGGCTCCACAGGAGCCGATTTTAATGCAGTCGTGAAGAGAGCCAAGAAGCCTACCCACTAGTGCATCCTGAGCTTGACGTCTGGCCTCCAGGGAAAGGCCTTTGCCTTCATTTCCTCGATTGCTGCGATGTAGTTCGACTCCATGGCATCCCTGACAGCACCATGTCTCCGTTCCATAGCAGCCATCATGGCCTCTAGTTCAGCTCGACCATTCTCTCTTGTATTAGCGGCTCCAAGAAAGTCCGCATCCCGAGAGTTGATCCTGTTTCTCAACTCTTCTACGGCTTCCTCCATGGCTTTTAGCCTAAGCTCTATCTCTGCCATTCTATCCTCCGTTGTAACTGGCCTTCCTTTTCCCTCCATGCTTGTGATGACAGCTTACCTGTTTTCAAAATACCATCTGTCAGAAAATAAAAGAGGAACGGACTGAAGTTCTGGGCCAGGAAGGAGTACTTGGTAAGACGGCGTTCTAATTTAGAGCTTGTTTGAGTCAAGTAATTCTGATTAGGCCTAAAAGATGACACCTAAACCTAGAAAATTGGGCCAAAGCCCGAGTTAAAAGCTTTCCTACACCAGAATGGGCCTTGAAACGAAGAGGCCTGATGGAATTTCATGGAATGCTTTAGGTGGATTTATTTTCATGGGCCTAGAACTAAATCGATAATTCAAGTTGGGCCGAAAGAGAAATCACCTAAGTCTAGGCTTTTGGGCCAAAGCCCAAATGACTCACAAATTAAACTAAACGGGGCCTCTGGGCCGCAAACACATGGTGCTGCCGATTCGGGTTGGGCTAGGTTGACGTAGGAGAAGTTCCTATCAATCTCTAGGCTGGGAAGGGGGCCGATCATACAAGCAGACAAGGCCCACACAAATTCAACATGTCCTCACTTGACGGTTAAATCAATTTGGGTATGGATCGATCCGGAGAGGTGCTTGGGGCTTGGGCCCAGGTCACCACAAAGGAATAGGGCTTGCACGCTATTCTCTTTGGGCTTCCCCACTTTTTTCACATCACTATTAAGTGTGCGTCTACGGCCGGGTCTTTGAATGACCAAACATTGGGCTTGGTAAGGACACTGCCAGGAAAACGCTTGGGGCTAAAGCCCAGGTATTAAGGTGATGTGGTTAGACGACACCCTCCTCTTTTCCCCCGCTTATTCACATCACCTAAAAGGTGTGAGTCCCTGACAGGGGACCCTTAAACGGGTCCCGGGGTGAAATCGTTTTATGTGGACCCTCGCTCTCATATGATGCAAAAGTACAGAAATTTAATTGCGCACAATAGTAAACAAACAATGTAATAAAGCCATAAATAAGCATTTTCAAGTTAAGCCCTCTTTCTTAAAATTAAACAAGTTAAAATTAAGAATTTATCCCCAGCAGAGTCGCCAGTCTGTGAGCCTCGATTTTAAACCCTATCCTATGTTGATTAAGGCTGATTAGGATCCGATTGGTTTTAGGTCCACTTATAGCCTAAGATTAACAACTATGTCATATAACAATAATTATTACAACCTAAGCTAGCTCACTGGAACCTATTATGAGTCGCCACCTAATTTTAACCTAGATCAAATTAGGAAAGGAGAGTTCGGGTTCGGGGGCTTGATATTCGACTTAATTAGGGTTCAATTACTTTCATTACCCTTCCTAGGTCGTTTTTCCTCTACTTAGTTTATTTACGGCTTATTACGAGTCGTTTTAACCTAAGTCCGCGAGCTTCTGTTTTTTTTGTTTTTAGCAGTTTTTGACAGAAAATTAAAGTGAAATTAAAAGCTACCTAAACTAGGGTTTCGGAGGCAGAATTAGGTCAAATTTTGCTTACGTCCGTAGCCACGGACCAAACGTCCGAGACCACGGACCCCAGTTAACCTAAATATACAGAAAAGTCGAAATTAAAGGAAAACGAAAATTTGCAAAGTCCGGGGCCACGGACAGGCTGTCCGTGGGCCCGGACATCATTAGAAAAACCTAAATTTTGAATTTTTAAAATCCCGCCGCCGTCCGTGGGTGTCCGTGGTCTCGGACAACGCGTCCGAGGTCCCGGACCATAGGTCCGAGGTCACGGACCACCCACGGACAGGGGTTTTCAGAAGGTTCCCGAGGGTGTTTTGAGCTCAAATTTTATGGGTGTGTAGCCTGAAAGATGTACAAGACGTTAGTGATTGAAATTTTTCAATTTGAATTCGAATTAAGCACGAAACTTAGCAAACAAGTTATCTGACAGAGGCTTAAACAAACAGCAATACAGAAGCCCACGAAGGTTAGTTTGAGCTCAAATTTCAAGGCAAGACAGATAATACCGTGGAGAATTAGGGAAGCTGAGTTTCTACCTGTTTTACCTTCGGATTCACAACGTTTCTTCACACCGGGATTCGTCGAGTGCTTCGTTGACGGCAGACCCGAAAGGATTTCGAACCAAGCTTCTGGTTGTTGGTTGTTCTTGCTGTTCTTCACGTTTTTTGTGGTGTTTTTGTGGGTTCTGATGACTATTGGTGCTTTGGGGATTGGAAAACGTGTTTAGATGGTGATTTCGGGGGATTTTTGGTATGATTTGGGTGGCCGGGTGTTGGAAACGTGAGAGAGAGAGAGGAGGCTGCCTTTTCTGACTCTCTAGGGTTCTTGAGTATGTGAGTTCTGATTTTATCCAAAAACCTATCCCCTTATATAGACTTCCTTAAAGATAAAGAGAATCTAGTAAAAGTAAGATTTTTCGATATTTTAACTAAGCAACTTCCCAAAGGAATTTTGCTATGAAATTTTAACCACATGTCAAGAATGGATATTATGAATTTTCTGAGGTGGAAACGATTTTTTTAATGCTGGAGCATTTTTAAATTGAATTTCTCGTCAGATTCAGTCAAGAATTGCTAGAAAATTATTGGAAATTCGAAAAATCAAAATTCCAACGCCATTATGCTTAAATGTCATCCTCTATCATGGGTTAAAATATCAAAGCATTTCGAGCTGATTTGGCACCCTTTGGAGGAGAGAGAAAGCCTATAGGAGAACTCAGAAGCCTTAAAAATTACGAAAACGCCCCTGACAATGACGAAACTGCTCCTCAGGCCCTGGAACACGCCGATTGGGCCGGAGTCTCTCACTGTTTGATGGAGATGGCTCTCACAACCTCGTAGACTTGAACCAGGGGGTCAAAATTTTGGGTATAACAGTGGGTCTGATGAGCTGGTAGCTATCCTCTTCACCTGCTGCACTGGTTGTTGATTAATCATAAAATCATCAAATCTTTAACCAGAGAGCTTACCAGAGTTTTTGTTTGTGCTTGGGTCTCCTCCATGTGTGCCATCCAAGGATCAAGATTTTGCACACCCTTTGCCCCAACTGTCATAGACCTGCTACCTTCTGATCCCCACTGCGCACCTCCTCATATATAAGTCTCCATGGCTGCCATGAATTTAGTACCAGACCTGTTGAGGATGTCACCACCCAAAGAAGATCGTACCTCACCTTATGTATATGGTGGAGCCCGTGGAAGAACGTTATAGCAATGCAGGTCATGTCTTGGCCATGGTGTGGGCACTGGCGAAGCATCTCCTTAAATCTATCCCATGCCTCACATATCGTCTCAGTTCCTGTCTGTTTAAAAGCAAGCAAAGCAGCTACCAAGTCAATAGTTTCTGGAAATAGGATAATTTTATCATAGAACCTAGTAGTCATCTGCTCCCATGTCGTGATAATACCAGAAGGAAGACGATAAAACCAATTCAGCCTCACCAGATAGGGTATTAGGAAAGAGACTCAACCGAACAAATTCCAACAAACCTTCAGAACACCCAATCTGATCAATGTGAATAAGGAAGCGATTTACATGATCCAGAGTGTCATTGGGATTAGTACCATTGAATGTGCCTCCAGGTAGCTCCCGAACAACCTTGGACTGGTGGAAAGGTTTCAAGCCCTTCCACTCCTCTGTGAGTGCAGGTGTGAGCACAGGGAGGACTACCGGACTTCTTCTAGGCACAGCTTCAGGTCGATTAAATTGCCTCATCGCCTGAGCACCATTACAGGAGCCGCCATTTCTAACTGTCTTTGGAACTGCTGTTGGCGTCTAGCTCGCTGAAAAGTACGCTCGATCTCTGGGTCCAAAACCTTATTTAAATCAATATAAGTATCTGACCGAGAGCGAGTATGTACCATCACTACCTGCAAAAGGTCACAAAAGAAACAACACAAACTAAAAAGGATTAGAACTGAAAATAAAATAAAGGATAGAAAAGTATATATGAAAAATACCGAAATAAAGAAAAATGAAATTAAGCTAATAGATAAATTAAAATAAACAGAAGGAAAACAAGGGAAAAAAAACAAATTAAAAAAACATAAACAAAAAATAAAAATAAACTAACATGTTAAGAAAAACACAAAATTAAAGTTATAGCTAAATTAAAACAAGAAAGAAATAAATTAACAAAATTAGTGAAATTGCTAATAACAAAATATACTAAAACCGAATACTAAATAAGAAAAAGAGTAATATAAAATTAGAACAATAACTAAAAATAATACTAAATAAATTAAGTAAAAACAACATAAAGAAATAACTTAAATAATATGAACTAAACAAAAAAAATCAATAAAAGAAAATTAAACAATTAACACCAAGGCTAAAGACTAGACAGAAATCTAGTCCCGGCAACGGCGCCAATTTGCAAACGGAATTTTTGATCTACTAAAACTATGAAAATAATCTAGAATTTAGTAATAAAAAACCCTACGGGTTGCAAACAAATCCCGGTCGTAGTAGTAAAGTAAAATAAGCTACCGGGATGTCGAACAAGGGATAAACGAACTAGTCTAATCCTAGCGAAAGCTGTAGTTGTTAGGGGAAAATTGTCGATTAATAAAATAAAGAACAAGAGAAATCAAACTGATATTCAAATAATAAAAGCGGAACTCCGGGTTCAGGTATGGATCCTAGTTAAATCCTATAGTTTTATTCCCAGTTGATTCGGGAAAGGGTTCGCAAATTCTTACAATTTCTATATGACTAATCCTAGCCAATTAGAACTCCTCCGCATAGAACGCGATAAATTAAATCATGAACCTATCACTACAAATGCAGAGAGAATAAGCACAAGAATTTTAATCGCATCTGAAGGCTAAACTCATTAATCAGATAAAGTTTTTTTCCACAGACTACAGATTATTTGACCTATCTATCAATTGCCGATCAGTTCTTGACAGATTTCGCAAGGCTATAAATAATTAGCAATTTTTATTAATAGCTCATAGAAAATTTATAATCTGAAACAAACCCAATAAAATCCCAAATCAACTGATAATAATTCTATAAAGTTTAACTATTTACAACCATCCCCCAATCCCCAGAGAAAATCCCTTAGCCTAGCATATCTAGAGAAGAAATAAAAGGAGAGAGAGGTTTAGAAGTCATCTCCAAATTAATCTCAAGATTTGCTAGAAGTCAGGTTGAATGGACTGGTGAAACGGAGCAGAAAATCTCTTCTTGATGTTGAAGAGGGTTCACGACGCGCGCTAGTCTTCCAAATGCCTCGTCTTGAAATCTGAATGTGGAATCCTGAATCGTGAATAGTGATGAGTGGATGAGTTTCTTGCAAAAGTCCTCCATATTTATAGGTTAAATTCAAGGCCCTTCACTTAGCTCATTGATGATATTATTTTAATTCCCTTCAGTTTCTTGAAATAAATGAAGACCTTTCACATCTCAAACTCTTGGAAACCTTTGGAGTTCCTTTCTTTTATATTTCCAATCTCACCCCTTCTTCTTCTGAATCCTTCACGGCAGTCTCGTAATATATATATATATATATAATATATCACATCGGACACAACTTTGACAGGGTCTAAATTCTTCATATGAGCTCCGATTGTTCCCCGTTTGCGGCGTTGGAAGTTTGTGAGGAGATCTATGCATTTTCACCATCATTTCCTGCTTTTAAAATATAATTTGCATCAGATTTTACCCAAAGTAGAGTCATGAAAAGCATACGATAAGTGTGAGAAAGCGCATAAAAATGCTACATAAAATAAAATTTAACACCTAAAATCATATCAATTTCACACTTATCATATATGGTGGAGATTAGACAGAAGCTTATTGATGGCACATTCGAGGGTCAGAAGTACGACTTCAGACTCCACGATGATGACCTGATTAGGCTTAATGGCCGGCTATGTATACCGAGGAGTAGCGCTGAGCTGAAGGAGCGCTATTGAGTGAATCCCATTGTTCTACGACTTCGATTCACCCCGGAGCTTCAAGAGTATAAGGGTATGAAACGTTATTTTTGGTGGGCTGAATGAAAAAGGATGTAAATGATTATGTGTTGAGGTGTCTCACTTGTCAGAAGGTCAAGTTTGAGCACCGACGCCTGGTGGTATGGTGCGCCAATGCCAGTGCCTGAGTGGAAGTTCCATGACATATCTATGGACTTCGTCGTAGGGCTTCCGCCTACGAGGGGAGGTCTGAATATGATTTGGTGTGTGTAGACCGACTGACCAAGGTGGCTCGATTCATACCGATGAAGGACACCTGGAAAGTGGCTAAGCTTGCAGAGCTCTCGTAAGAGAGATTGTAAGACATCATGGGGGTCCGAAACGATTGTATCTGACAGAGATACCAGATTCTTATCGAGGTATTGGAGATCCACACGAGAGGCACTAGGTACTGAACTGAAATTGAGCACAGCGTTTCACCCGCAGACAGATGGTCAGAGTGAGCGCACCATCCAGACACTTGAGGATATGTTACGTGCATGTGCACTTGACTTTCAGACCAGCTGGATTGATAAGTTACATCTGATCGAGATTAGTTACACACACCAGTTACCACGCTTCGATCAAGATGTCCCCTTCCAGGCATTGTACGGTAGACCAGGCCGCACGCCTTTATGCTGGGATGAGTCGAGTGAGACGGTCATTATAGGACCAGAGTATCTGGAACAGGTTCAGGCAGAAGTTCGCCAGATCAGGGCTAATATGAAAGCAACTCAGGATAGGCAAAGTCGTACGCTGATGTGCGCAGACGTGACCTGGAGTTCGCCGTAGGCGATCGGGTATTTCTTAGGGGTATCCCCCATGTAGGGAGTATTTTGTTTTGCCAGAAGGGCAGTTGAGCCCGAAATATGTGGCCCATATGTTGTGACGGAGCGGACGGCCCGGTAGCTTATAGACTTGATTTACACCGCCGAGCTGGGCAAGGTACATGATTATTTCATGTGTCCCAGTTGAAGAAGTATTATTCCTCATCCTCCATGTGCTTCAGCCTGAAAGGCTACCTGAGCCGACCATGCATCAGGGAGACTCGCGATCAGTGGACTCCCGTACAGATTCTGGATACTAAGACTCGAGACACTCGCCATAAGTCCGTGAGACTGGTGAAGGTCCTCTGGTCTAACCAGGACGTTGAGGAGGCCACTTGGGAGCTGGAAGATAAGATGAAGGCGAAGCACCCGTCATTGTTTGCTTCTTAGTGTTTATATGTATAGGGTACGGGGCGTACCCCTTTTAAGGGGGGTAGAGCCGTTTCGGTTGTGGATTTGTTCGACATGTTATGTATACATTGTCTATGTTTGTTTACAGACCGTTGTGTCTGAATGGTATTATGTGGTTTGGACCTTGAATCCGTTGTGGTGTAAGTATGGTGGTAGTGTTGGTAATGATGTTTTGGGAAGTATTGTGTTATAAGATTTTCCCCGTGTTCTAATATTAAGATATGTGGGAAGTGTGAACTTTGGGGACAAAGTTCTTTTAAGGGGGTAGATTGAAATACCCCAAACCTAGGTATGTAGTTTAAACATTAAAACATGATTATAAGACAAGAAAATGTCTTAGAGAAACATTAATAAACAATTTAAACCATAAAGAACATAATTAAATACCTTAAGGTCAATAAGGGCTAAAATGTGCTCTAAGCTTGGAATAAGCTTAGGTAAGACCTAATGAACTTACCAAGACCTCATTTATATACTAATGAATATATTAAATCAATTACCAAAGAAACCAAGCTTGAAAAAAGTTAAAACACAAAATGTGCTTTAAGGAGTCTTAAAGCACATTTTTGAAAAATTGTCTTATAAATGAGTTTTGAGTGGCTAAATGTCCATCATTACTCTTAGATATATATGTGTACTATATAGTATCACATTTGGGTGGCTATATTAATGGGAAATCAAAAATTTCACTTCTAAGTGCCTTGTGTTTTATGAATAGTGATTTTATAAGCTAGTTTGTAACATATGTTGTTTTAAGTAATTAAATTGGCAAACAAAGACAAAATACCCTTATTATATTATGGGGGCCGGTTTTCTAAGTGTGGTGACTCACCACTATCTAGTTAATATGATAAGTAAATAAAGAAACTAATTAGTTACCTTTTTACTTTATAAAGCATAAATATCTCCTAAAAGTAAGTTCTATCTTCATTCTCTCATTTCTTTGTTCATTCACACACGGTTCCAACTCCTTCTTCCTCCCTTCTTGCTGTTCTCTCACGGTAATATCACCACCACCATTAAAAATCAAGCTTTGACCTCTTGTAAAATCTAGCTCACTTGTCCAAATCAAAAACAAACGCCACCAATCTCTTCCTCTCATCAAGCTCTTCATTCCTATCTTCTCAAACTTCAAGAGCCCCATTTCGGTGCCATGGAGTTCCACCATTGAAGAGCTTGAGCTTGTTTTTTACATATTATTACTCTCCTTTGCTCCTAGGTAAGGAATCTCAAATAAAACTCTCATTTCCTCCATGTTTTGTTGTGACCGAAATACCCATTGATGGAGCTCTTTTGTGACTTTGTTCTAGCTTCATTCCAACTCTTCATGGACTAGTGGAGTCCTCTCTTGATATATATTCAACTCTCTTCAAAGACCAAGGTAAAACAACTACATTAATGTTTTTGAAACAATGTAAATTAGGGTTTACAATGAGATGAAGCTTATAGCTTGAATACTCATTATAATGTTTGTATATTGTTTAGAGCTTGACAAATCAAATACCTTACCTTGTTTTATAAGGAAACAGAAAGAAGTGGTTTGGAAAGGAGTAAATCTACTAACCTAAGTTGTTTCATGCCTTAGGAGAAATGAGCTTATAATGCTTGTTAAAGCTACCTAAAGAGCAAATGGTGAATGACTTAGTAAAGTTTCTCAAGAGACTAGTAAAGGCATATGTGTTGTTGAGTGTATTTGCAGTTCAAAGGCATATATTGTGGAATTCAGTGTTTATGATTTAAGCATTTTAAGGGCCTAAGTGCCATGCAATTTAAATTTATGCATTATATTTTAATGTAGTGAGAATTGAGTGAAGTGTTGTGTATGAGAGTGTTCTTGTGTTCTTAGTGTTCTTGTGTGTTTAATGGTGAAAACAATGTGCTTTGGTGTAACAAATGCTAGGGAACCTATGTCGAAATTTAGGAAATGTATAAGGATTCAAGATGTTTTAAAGGAATTTTTGACGAACTAGGAAGTTTCTAGAGTGTACTGAGGACTTAGGCATGATCTTGTAGTTTTAGTATGTACCAAAGTCATTTTGGACTTAGGTAAAGACTTAGGCAAACTTTGGTAAGTATGAGAAAGTGTGAACTTGAAAAAGGATTTCAAGCAATGACATAAGGAGTTATGGTTAAGAAATGATGCTTGAAAGATGAGTTTGAATGAAGAGAAAGTATTTTGGGATAGTATTTATTTTAGGGTATGAACACCACTTGGGGGAGACTAGGAGAAAACATTGTAAGTGTTAGGAATTTTGTGAAGATATAAGTAAAGGCTTAAGGAATTAGAAAATGAGTTTTGTGAGTGTTTAAGGATGTCTTAAGGTGTGTTTGAAGTGACCAAATGAGGTTAGGGGGTACTAGGTTATATGGGGTGAAGTTTGGAGTTGAATGTGAAAAGGAAAACAAGGGTCTGGGGCAGACCGAACTTGCGACCGAACTTGCAAGTTCGGTCGAGCCCAGTTTACCCTGCGAGAATTGGCTTCTGGAATGGACCGACCTTGGGGACCGGACTTGCAAGGTCGGTCGGGCTTGTATTTTGTGTACGGATTGAGTTACTGGAATCGACCGAACATGGGACCGGACTTGGCAAGTTCGGTCGGGCTAAATTTTCAAAGGGAAGAAACTCTTGGGAATAGCCGAACATGCGACCGAACTTACAAGGTCGGTCGGAGCAGAAAATTTTGACGGAAATGTGTTCTGGAATCGACCGAACTTAGGCAAGTTCGGTCGGTAAGGTCGGTCGGACCTAAACTTGTAAAAAAAAAAAAACAGAAAAGAATGTGACTTATGTCGTTAACCCTAGGGTGTATAATGAAGGTAACCTAGGGTAAGATAGACATTAAAAACATGTCATACAACCATGTTAAATACTTAGTAAGTTTGAAGTTAAATAAATAATTAACCGACGTTACTAATGTGTTTAGGATTCTCTCAAGGTGGAAACGAAACGAGGCAAGGACCAAGGTATGGTTTTCTTGCAGTCTGTTGTCTACCGGTTTACACCGGCTTGGGTGTTGTTTGCTTTTCTGAGTGTTACGACCTTATAAGATTAAGGCATGAAAAGAGTTTACAGTTGTTATATATTATGATGTTGTATCATTGTGACTCCTTCCCTTGGTGTGTCTAACAAGACCTAAACACTTACTTGTGTGTGACTTAACAAAATATTGTGTGATCACTAACAAGTGCTAACCGGGGGAGTGAGGAGTCCGGTCATGTTCCGGCCACGCGTGTGAGGACGGGAGTCGATGTCATATCCGGTTCGGCTCTCTTGGTGTATGTATAAGTTGTATTCCAATTTGGTTTCAACCTTCCCTTAGCTTATCCAAAGCTAGTTACTGACTCACGTCGGGCCACAGGGGCATACGAATGTTATTTCGGTGTGCTTGGGATTACTATATCCGACACACCTGGGTATAAGTTAACCGTTCGATATAACTGGACGGTAACGAGGTTGGTAACGAGCTTAGCATGAGATTGGAAATAAACTCTAGGCTCACTATGTACACTAACTATGGTGGAAGGTTCCTTGTGAGAACCGATTTTATGGTGTTATGTATTGTTGTTGTGCTATGCAATTTCCCTTGCTATGCTATGGTATGTATATGTTGGATGTTTAAAATGAATGCCATGTTATCATGACAATTGGTTGCGCGTATCCCGGTAGCCAATGGGCTGCGCGTTAACCATACCAGCAAAGGTTGTTGACCCCCTCGGGGGCTCCATATTTTACTGCAGGATGAGGATCGAAGAAGCGGAGTGGCTCTAGATCCTAGGTCGTTGATGTACTTTTGGTTATTTTGGTTGTTGAGCCCGGGATGTGCCTGTGCTCCCGAGGCATTACATTTTGGTACCGTTTGTTAAACAGCGGTGGATGTTTACAGTGAGTAGTTGTGATGTAAATTAAAAAACTCGGTATTGTTGGTTATATATATATGTGGATGCTAGGATCTATGCTCGGGAGTCTGATCATCAGACCGATACACTTGTATTTATTCTGCCTAGTTAACCACGTGGGTGGTAACGGCGTTGTAACACCAAAGCGTTTAGTTATTGTTTGGTTGGTTATTTCCGCTGCGATTTCAGTAGCTGGTAGGGGCGTTGTAGGGGTGTTACAATCCTTCTCGAGTACCTGCGTGTAGTAAAAACATCGCCCCAGGGGCTCAGCAAAAGCTGCGCATGAACTCCGCATATACCGCGTGCTAGCTAGGGCACGCCGACTATTTGACGTCCACTAATCATGCGGTTCATTAATTTCATACATACATACTTTACATAAACATACATGCATATACATTACATTATACAATTCAAGTTAACAATACAGTGGCACACACACACATACTTACCTTCACCGTGTTAGCCAAATTACGCATCCGGGTTAATCGGAATGCTTATTACTCTTTTACTCATTACATGTTACTTATTCTTACTTCACTTACTTACTTCCATTTACTTTACTTACTCATTCTTACTTACTTACTTATACTCAAGTTAAGTCGGTATGACCTCCGGCCGGGGACTACACCGTCCCACCATCGGGATTTACTTGACTCACCAATCCGGGATGCTACCCACTTAAGGGATTTGGGTCACGGACTAGTTTAAGAGTCAGGAATCGGATCCAACCTCTTGTGTCTCCTCATCCTCACGCGTGGCCGAAACTATATCGAACTTCTACTCATTCCAATTTAATTACCAATTTAAGTTAGATTGGTTAGCTTGTTAGGAGTTAGTTAGAAGTCCAATCATAAACATGTTCGGTCACAGTACATCACAACATTCATACACACATTCATATTCATCCATACCTTTCATGAATTATACAAACTAAGATTTAAGAAAATACTCACAACATACAACACTACATATTCACAAGTATGCATAGTAACTCCGAATCGTGCATTTATCTTATTTGGTGATCAATTAGCACACAACACACAAATCAGAGTAACCAAGATAGCATACGGGGCATGAGGAATTCATACCGTTCACCGTTGTACTTGTATCCCAACGTTCCTTCGGTGCTCACAAATCAAGTCCTATAACATACATATGTTCGGTGATTAATTTAACTATCATTACTTAATTCGATTACTCTTGTGTTCCCTAAGTCATACTTACTAAGTCCTTTCCATTCTTACACTTACACATACTTACTTACTCTTCTTTACTTTAAGTTTATTTCCTTACTTAACATTGGTATACTTACATATATGTACATATGTATATAAGGGTATACATATATATATATATATTATTTAATTTAATTAATTTTTTTTGTAAGACCCGACCGACCTTACAAGTCTGGTCCCAAGGGTCGGTCGAAGTCAGTAAGGAATTACGCTGGAAAATTTCAGGGCCGGCCGACCTTGCAAGTCCGGTCCCAAGGTCGGTCCATTCCAGTAAGTTTTGGTTTCGAAATTCTGGAGTTGACCGACCTTGCATGTCCGGTCCCAAGGTCGGTCCATTCCAGTAAGTTTCGTTACAGGCGAATTTTAACCCGACCGACCTTGCAAGTCCGGTCGCAAGGTCGGTCCATTCCCGTAGCTTACAAGACGGAAAAATTTGAGTCGACCGACCTTGCAAGTCCGGTCGCAAGGTCGGTCCATTCCAGTAGGTTGCATTACGGAAATTCTTATGGCCGACCGACCTTGCATGTCCGGTCCCAAGGTCGTTCCATTCCAGAAGGTTTCCGTCCTTTGTAAATCTGGGCTCGACCGACCTTGCAAGTCCGGTCCCAAGGTCGGTCCGGCCCAGTATTTGCATTTTCATTTCTGTTTTCAGTTCTATCTTTCACCCATTACTTCCCCATTGTTCCTACACTTATTCCCACGTGTGTTACCACTACTTAAACACTCTAAATCATGCTATTTCATTCCTTAATTCATTTACACAAATCCTATACTAACTTACACTCTTGTTCTTCCCAAATTCCATTTCAACACTCACATAGTTTCTTCTCTAGTTGCATTTTGCTACAGATTTTAGTCCTAACTCTCCCCAACTATAACTCTCTCTTCTAATGTCACTCCTAAAGCTTCTAATGCATTACACACCCCTCCTAACTTACCCCCTAAGCTAACTCGATTAAAATCTGTTACAACATAAAATTCCACCTAGCTTCTAGTTCACTAAGTTCTATTCTTAGGCAAATTTGCCATAGTCTCCCCTATATTTCTATACTCTCACCACATTGTTTATTCACACATTTCTATCATCTCACCTGTTTATGTACAACATCATTAATACACTAACACTCCAACACAATACTACACATTAAACACTATAAAATTCCTACAACTATGTTCAACTCCCATCCCATTTGTGACAGCTTTAAAATGTCTTTTAAAGGTTTAAAACACTTGTTTTCTCCTACACATTACACTATCAATACACTACCATTTCACAATGTAAATTTTACTCCATTAAAATCTGTTACACATACAAATATAAGGCTACACAAGTGAGCATCCTTACCATGTTTCTCCTTCTAGTTTTCTTTCTTCTTCTGCTTCTTCTTTCTTTCTTTCCTTCCTCTTCTCACCGGTTTTGTAATCTCAATCCTCTAACACTACAACCATTTATACACATGTTTCAATACTAAAAACTAACCCTAGCCATTATTCAAGTTTTAATGTAGTTCTAGGGTTTAGAAATCTCATTACCTTGCAAGGGTGGAAGAGCTGTTTGGATAGCTCAAGAACGAGATTTCTCACTCTCCAACAATGCCAAAATCGGCTAGGATACAAAGGAGCATGTAAGAGTTTAGCTCAAATTTCATTTTGCCCTTAACGCTAGAAAGACAATGGAGTTTCAAGAAGATTTTTACCTCAAAACAACAAGGAGAAGAAGGTGGTTCTAGTGGTGGTCTTGAAGCTCCAAATGCTCCATACCCATGGAGATGAAAGTTCTTGTTTTCAAATTTTGGAAAGAGGGAAATACTCTCCTTGATGAGAAGATTCCAATGGTACAAGTTTTGTAATTTTTGGAGGAGATTTGAGGGAGTAACAAGAGGAGAGAAGATAGAGTTTTTGTGGGGGTTCTCAAAACTCCATTGGCACCAGCTGGAGGAAGAAGAAATAGAGAGGAGGAGGGAGCTCTGCGTGAGTGAAGAGAATGAAATGGAGGAGAGAGAATAAAGGTGAGTGTGGGGTTACTTTATTATTTTGTTGTTTTGTAAATGAGTGAGTGAGTGTGTGAGAGAGTGTGAGAGGCCTTAAAATCGGACCCCCAATGCACACACCCAGGTTTCACATTTTTATTTTCAAAAGTGGACACATAAGTTTTGGTTATTTATGTTTCTACCCTACAACTTCCCGTTTTTGACAGTTTTTACTAATTTGTCGTTTTATTGATTTTATTGGTTCTAAAGCTTCAATAATATTTATTAATGATTATTTAGTTGACCAAAGTTGTTACGAGTCTATTTGACACGCTTAAAGTCATGTTTCCCGGTTACCTCGAAAAACGTGCTTTAAGGTTCGTTAGCGATTTTAATCTGTTTTAAGGATCCTTTTCTTCGGGATTTGTTCCCTCATGATTATTTATACTTAATTAAGCTTCTAAATTATTCATTAGCCTAGTTAATCACTATTTTTAATTATGGGGTATTTCACTGTCCCACAATGAAAAGGCAACTTTCCTTCAAGTCTTAAAAGACATTAAAATGCCTAATGGATATGCCTCCAACTTTTCAAGAGGAGTAAATTTGAAAGAGCGAAAGTTGTCCAACCTTAAAAGTCATGATGCCCATATTTTGATGCAAGATATATTGCCAATAGCTTGCAAGGCATCCATGCACTCACGTGAGCAAGCTAGAGTGGTAAAAGTTGTGTCAGATTTGTGCTTATTTTTTAAGGGGTTGTGTAGCAAAGTTCTTGATCCAAATGAGTTGGATAATTTGGAGTCTCAAGTAGCTATAACATTATCAGAGATGGAGAAATTGTTTCTTCCAAGTTTTTTCACTATCATGGTCCATTTATTAATTCACTTGGTCGCAGAGGCTAAGCTTGGAGGCCCAGTTGCATATCGATGGATGTATCCTATAGAAAGGTATTTTCTGATCTAATGCAAGTTTGGACCTAAACTTGTTAATCTATAAATTAATAGATCTACTTGACATTAAAGTTATGAATTGTCAAGGTTTTTGGTACGGTTGAATCCTATGTTCAAAATAGAGCTCAACCTGAGGGGTCAATTGCGGAAGGGTACATCGCAGACGAGTGCTTGACCTTTTGTTCACGATATTTTGAAGGCATTGAGACTCGCTTTAACAAATGTCAAAGGAATGCTGATGTTATTCCCAATCCAAGCAAATATTTATTTGAATCTGCTGGGCACGTTGTTGGAAAAGTTGAAAGTGTACAACTTGATGATCTATCATTAGCTCAAGCACATCGTTATGTGCTGTTGCAAAGCTCAAAAATCTCTCCATATATAGAGTAAGAAGTTCTTCTTTTGTAGTATTACTTAGTAAATTGTTTCATTAAAATAATAATAATTATATGAGGTGGTTGTAGCCATTTTTTAAAGGAACAAAAAAATGTCCATCGTGGTCGGGTTACTCAAAGTTTAGAAAGTAAGTGGATAGTTGAGGAGTTCCCTTGTGGCTTCAGAAGCAGGTTAGTTTTTAGTTAACATTAATTTAGAATCAGTACATGTAAGATAGTTTACCTAATGCTTTACTAAAAATTGATAGGTTCCAATTATGCAAAAGCATGGATGTGATGAAGAAACAATAGCACTTGCTAGAGGACCCAATAGTTATGCTAGAAGATTCAAGGCTTTCATCATTAATGGTTTAAGATTTCACACAGAGATCGGGAAATCTATCGAACAACTCAAAATTCTGGAATTGTGGTTGAAGTTGAAGAGAGTAGCATTGAAGGGGAAGAATGAAGAAGACAATCCAGATAAAAGCATAAAGAAATATTTTGGGGTAATAACAGCCATGTACGAATTAGACTATTATGGGAAAGGCAATATTGTTTTTTTCGATGTGATTGGGTTAATGTCAATTCACCTAGGGGGTTTAAAAAGGACAAGTATGGTCTTCCCCTTGTGAACTTCTCAAGGTTGATTCACACTGGACAATATTTGAAAGATGATCCATTTGTGTTGTCATCCAATGTAACAAGTATTTTATGTCAAAGATGGAATTCACAATGAATGGTTGCATGTTTTGTAAACTAAGCCAAGAGATATGTATGACATGGGGACAAACCTAGAAGAAGGAGATGAAGATAGTTACACAGAGTGCATGCCTTCAGAAGTGTTCACAGTTGGTGACGTTTCTCAACCCTTATGTTGGAGAAGAACAGACATAGCCGAGGAAGATAATGATACTACATAACCAACTAAAATGTAATTCCTAAGTATTTATCTAATTTTTACTATACACCTCAACCGTATTTTCATTTCTAACAATATGACTAACCTTTGATCTTTTGTTTGATTTGCAGCTTTGTGCTAATTTTTCTTCTCAAATGGAATAAGTAACCACTATTATCGTTGATTGTGAACATCATTTTATTTTGCCTTGTAAGTTAGTATATTAAATATCGTATAGCATATTATTACTTGCATAATTTTCTTAATATGTTGCAGGACATTTGAAAATATGTTCAAGTCTAAAAGAACAATGGCTCAAAAGAGGCAACCGCCTTCCACCAACCCACCTACTCACTTGCCATCTTCCAATTCTATAACTAACTTACAGGAAAAAGCATCCTCTATTTTTAATCACTTGATCCCACCTACCATTCCATCTGAGCATGCAAATTTGAGTCCTCGTTCTTTCTCAAGAACTTGCTCAAGGTTTCTACCAATACAGCCTCGAGCTAATCCTTCCAATTTAAACCCAAGTGTTACGTCACATTGTACTTTCCTCGTCAAGAAATTCTTCCTTCTCACCAATCTAGAAGTTTACAGCCATACAATGTTCCCCACGAGCTATCATCTTCTCCACCACGTGAATCTAATATTCCACATTCAAACCTGAAGATGTATCACCTTACCCTGCTAGCCATATGGCAAATGTTCATCATTCTCAGTTAGAGTCACGGGACAAAGATAATGTTAGTGATTGTGCAGCAAATGAAGAAGGTCCAGAGTTTGACTTACTTACAAAAGTTGAGATTGTTGGTAATGCTTACATATAATTTTTGAGTTTTATTATATGATACTTCTTCATATATTTTTTTGAATTATATTAATATATTTGATTGAATATATGCTACAAAACTATGGGTCTTAATATAGGAAAAGAAGGGAATGTGGAAATGACTTCTTCATCGATGAAAGCTAAAGATGTTTTCAAGATGGCTGTTCGTTTGAGAATTAAGGTTCATGTCGATATACATGGACAACCAATTCGAGCAGTTAGTAGAAAAATTTTAACAGGGTACATGACAAAGCTTATAAAGCAACCAAATCTTTGCACACCGATTTGAAAGATTTTCATGAGGTCAAGAACATTTATGGTGTGGAACTTCTAAGGGCTGTAAGGGTATGTAATATATGCATACTTGTAATTATATACTACAATGATATTATTATTCTCTCTTATATTGTGACTAATTTTATTTTAATACATGATCCAGGAGAAATTTTCGTTCCCTCCTCAAGAAAATGTGGATGATGTGCTAATTGCACTATTTAATAGCAAGTACCGAAACCACAAATATAGGATCAGGTCAAAGCTGATTCAGAATGCAAAAACAAGGTTAATGGATAAGCTGAAGGCAACATTGGAAGCTAGTGGTGCAAGTGGTGTAGAGGTGGAAGAATACATTAAGACATATGACTTTAAAGATGGTGAAATTGAGGGAGAATTTAAAGAGATGGGGCCTCCAGCTGGTTTTGCTCATCATCAGTGGCTCAAGTTTAAAATGGATATGAATTCAGAAAAGGCTAAGGTGGTATAAAAAGTTGTCATTCCTTTTTTAATATTTGTTGATCATAGTTAAGAGTTCCTTTTATGTATTTTATGTATATATCCTTGTTAATTGATTAGGAACTATCTAAGAAAGGAAAGAATGCTCAAGCTACTCAAACTCATATTCATACAACTGGTTCCAAGAGTTATGCTCAGTTGGAAGATGAACATGTAATACTCAATATTCTACATGTCTAAACTTTCATTTTTTTTATTTATTATATGAGTACAAATTCTTTATATGGTTATTCATGCTTTCACAGGTTATCAAACATAAAGTTGAACCTGGACTAGTGAAGTTTTTTAGTTAACTCATAAAAAGAAAGATGGCTCTTATGCACAAGATGAGTCAAGACTGTTCATGGTAAGTTACTTGTTATTCGATTATGATTAGAACTAAATAGCTTAAGATTTAAATCATCTATGATTTTATACTCATTTGATAGTCCTGAAATTTAAGCATAGTTGAAGAGTGTCATTTTGTGTGCCATATTTTCTTTGCCTGTTTGTTATAGACATCTAAACTCTTTGTAAAGGTTGTAAATTCCTTATGGTCGCAGCTTAACGCTTTTGTATGTAATATTTTCATGCAGTGTTTAGAACAGTTGGCATTTGTACAGGATTATGAGTCTCTAGTTTTGATTTGTTGATATTGGTTGTTGTTCTGCTGGTACTTGATTATTTCTTCTTGTTGTAGTTGTTGCTACACTTGTTTTGCTACATTCTATTCAGCTGCTACTCTTCATCATTTTCTCTTTCCTTGTCTCGTCTTTGTGTTTTATATTTGCTACTATATTGTAATAATTTTGAAGCTCAGATCTAGATCAATCTAGTTGTTGCTACACATACTTTTTTTCTGTTGTGATAATAAATAACTCTAGTGTAGTTGTTGCTTTACTATTTTCCTATTTTTGTGTTCTGTTGGTTTCATGTGACTATAGTGATACAAAACATGTCGTATATGGTTTCTGAATGAAGCCAGTCGTGACATACATTTTTTATTCTAAAGTTGTATCATATTTTTACATTAGGTGGCTGCTAGATCAGAGATTGAAGAAGCTAAAGCTGCAGGATCCTACAATAATGAGAAAGAGTTAGAGAACAATGTTTGGTATAAGCTTATGGTGAAGATAGTCCTGAACGAGCTCGTGGTTATGGGATAGGAGTGACAAAGTCACAAGTGTCGGTTTTCGTAGTCAACTTAAGAGAATGAGAAGTGAAAAGACGAGCAATGATGACTCAGCTAGTGAACTACAACAACTTCAACTTTTGCTTAGACAACAACAAGAAACGATTGCTGAACAACAACAAATGATGAAGACCTATATGTCTATGACAGATCGAACAATTGCTAGCTTGCGAGATGAAGTTCAAATTTATCGTACAACATTTGGATCATTTGCTGGAGTTGAGAATCTTGCAAATAATGCATATGTGGAGTCTCCACTTCTCAGGTTTGTTATTTATTCATTCTCTATGATAATGTCGATACTAGTTCACTGAATGCTCTGTTCCCTGAATGCTTATGTATGTTTAAGAAAGGAACATGATTTGTTCAACATGAACTCAAACAAGAGAAACCTTTTGACTCTCCATAAGCCATCTTGCACATAATCTATATTATTTGATCTTCGGTAAAATATCTAGGTGACGAGTATTATCAGTTGGTTGAATTATCATAACATGCTAGCAGAAGAGGTGTTTAAATTGTTATAGTTATGTTACATGCTGCTTTCTGAATGATATAGTAGTACTATCTTTCACTAATTAACCCTTTTCTTTTTCAGGACCCATATGATTTAGTTAGAAGAAATAGTCAAGAAAACATCATTTCTTCACCAGATGGAAGTATGTCAGATGCTTGAGTCAAGAATCAAGAAGTATACACCTGTAAATATGCTAACGTTTTTATGAGTGCTAAATCTTTGACGTAGTTAGATTATACGTAGTTAGATTATGTAGATTTTCCTTAGTTCTCAATTGTTTGGATATTAGTACATACTTTTAGCATTTCTATGTTGTTATGAGTTTTAATAAGGAAAGGAAGATAGACATATTTATTCAGCATTCTTTGTGGGAACAAAGCTTTTAGTTGGTTTCCTTTTTTAATTAGAGAAAGTTAACTTTAACTCCACTATGTAATGATATTATTTAATATATTATATATATATATTCATTTTGTATGCCTAGTGGTGATGTTAGAGTAATTAAATAATGTCATATACAAGGTATTAAAAAAACCAAGCAAATGTAGTAATGATCTAAATAATAATATATGGAAGTTATTTACGGTTCAAGAAGAGAAAAAAAATTCCTAACAATGATTTCTATATTAGATGAAATAATTAATATTAAAAGAAGAATAAAAAACTAAAAATAAATTCTTAACAATGATTTCAAATATATAGATAAAATAATTAATATTAAAAGAAGATAAAAACTAATATACAATGACGCTTAGAGGTGAGATAGTTAGTGTGTAAATTATAAGACATTTTTAAATGTCAAAGTTGAACTTGACAATTATGGGTGTCAATTAAATTTAGACAATTATAAGTTCACAATTTTTTATGATGCTTAAAAGTGTCATTTTAATTAGGCGACGCTACATTTTATGACACTTGGTTCAAATGTCACCCTTATTCTTAATGACACTTCTAAATGACATTAAATAAAAAATAAGTGTCATAATTGAGCATTTTTGTTGTAATGAATGGGAAGAATACAACAACTTCTAACTCGGGTGCTATCGTCATTCCTCACCCATGTGAGTAATGAAGCGTTCAATTACCACATACAACATAACCACTGTAATGACTTTATATTATATAGTTTCCAACTATACATTATGCTTATCATATATATATATTTATATATATAGCTCGCGCATTGTATATATATACACTTATATATGTTTCATGAATTATAAACTCTTATATTACATGTTACATTCTATCATTTTTATGTAAGATAATTAATCTTACTAACTAGTGTTATACTACACAATTTATAGTACTTATCTTAATATTATGTAACATCTTATGACATATCTTAATAATTCCTAAGGTTTATTTATATGAACCTTAGTTTATAATTCTCATTTATTTATTCCTGGTCACATTATTTCATGTAAATATTACTAACGATACTAGTTTCATTTAATCACACATTAATATTATATAATAGCTATAGTATTTAGATCATTGTAACTATAGCTTAAAATTCATTTTCAAGTATGAATATTTACGCTACAACCCCTTATGTTTTGAATATTATTTTGGCCACATATACAATGCTACATTTATATCTTTATATCATATAATATGATATTTTATCTCATTATTTATTATAACCTATAGTTTTATAAAAACTATATTTATGACCGAGAGGCACATATTTCATAACTCTAATTCCATTAACTTCCCATACTTCTTATTTATTACATAGCACCCCATATTTATACTATGTTATATATATATATATTATATATATATATATATTATTATAACATTTTAAACTTATAACAAATATAACCTATGGTTTTATATTTCCAAAAATTTCAGAACAGGCCTTAGGTATGTTCTGATTTATGTTTTCAGCACACTAATTTCTATAATTACACTTTTATCACATATCTTATAATACATAATATATTTATATATATATAACATATATTATATCATTTTAATATTTGTAACATGTATAACCTATAGTTTTGGGTTTTAATATTGTGAACAGACCCTATGGCTGCCTGTAATTTATTTCTCAACCCTTGTACTTCTTATTTATAATTTGCCCCAGATTTATAACATATACTTTTAATGTCATTAAAACTATATATTATACACTTTTCTTAATATAGCCTTTATAATTTCTAAAAATCACCAAACTTTACCCCAAATGTTATAAACTGTTATAGTTACAGTTTTAACCCCAAACTTTCGGTAATTTGCATTTCTACCCTAAAGTTTTGTAAATTTAATATTTAACTCATAACATTACTATAAGTTCATAATTTAATTATTCATGTCATTAAATTTGGTCAAGGCTCCTAACATGGTCAATATTGACCTATAGACTACCGGTATGACCACAAGTTATATAAATTACAGATTTGACCCAAACTTTCCAAAAATACATTTTGACCCCAAATTTTATAAAACTTTATAAAATTCATTTTAATTGAAATACCCCGTACTTAATTAGGGTGATTAAATTACTCTAATATGATATTGAGGGCCCATTAGTGCCTAATGAATCTTGGTAAGGAAAATAAATCCAAAAGAAACAAGAAAAATACTTAAAAAGCGAAAAAACGCTAAAACGAGCGTTAAGTGACCCTAGGAGAAATACAACCTTAGGAAGGGTATTAAATGAAATTAAAAGGCATAATAATGCGTAAATAATATATGGGAACAATTCCCGAAGAAAACGAATCCAATAAATGAATTAAACGCTAATAAAGCTTTAACGCACGTTTTTCGAGAAAACCCGAAAACGTGACTTTGAATGGTTAAACGAACCCGTAAAAATTATAGTTCATTAATAAATATAAATAAACATTAATGGAAGCTTGATAGCCATTAAAATTAATTAAACGGGAAAATTCCGGAAAACGGGCCCGGTTAGTGAATAGTGCTAAACCGGGTAAATAAACGAGCGTTTTCTGTAAAAGATGAAAAACGCTCCATGTAACATCCCCAGTCTTAACCCACATGTGAGATATTGTCCGCTTTGGACCGCAGCCCGCACGGATTTGTTCCTGGGTACCATCCCAAAACGCGTCTCACAAGGGAGAGTATCCCCACACCTATAAGGCATGGTTCGTGCTCTCTCCCGATCGATGTGGGAGGTGACCCCTACACTGGGTATCACACTCTACCCTACCCCCCTTAGGAGCCCAGCGTCCCCGCTGGCACACCGACCTGGGCCTGGCTCTGATACCAACTGTAACATCCCAGTCTTAACCCACATATGAGATATTGTCCGCTTTGGACCGCAGCCCGCACGGATTTGTTCCTGGGTACCACCCCAAAACGCATCTCACAAGGGAAGAGTATTCCCATACCTATAAGGCATGGTTCGTGCTCTCTCCCGATCGATGTGGGAGGTGACCTCTACACTGGGTATTACACTCCAGCTTGTCATATATATGGGGCCGGTTTTTAATTAGTAAAATAGCCTACTCACACCTCACTTACAACTAGCTAGTTAGTAAAAAAAGAAGAGAAAGGGAAAAAGTAGAAAAGCAAAAAGGGTACCCACTCTCCTCCTTATTTTCTTTTCCCCTCTCTCTCTTTCCTTTCTTCTTCTTTCTTCTCGCCCAGCCGACTGAAACTCCCTCTCCCCCTTGCTGGCGATTTCAAGATGCCATCCATGGAACCTCAACTTCTTTGCCTTGCCCAAGCTTCCTCCAAGCTCCAATCACAAAAATAATTACATATTTGAACTCCCCTCATCCTCCTCTATCATTCCCCCTTTTCAAATTCAAAAGGGATGATTTTCATCTCCATGGGTTTTCCCCATTTGAAGAGAAAAGCACATCATCTTGTAGCTTGAAGTCTCCTATTTCAAACAAGGTAAAATCTCCATGAAAGACCTCACTTTTATCCATCTCTTAATTATGGCCGATTTTGCTCTCTCTCTCTCTCTCCTCCTCTCTCTCTCACTCTCTCCCTCTCTCCTCGATCTCCTCTCTTCTCTCTCTCCATCCTCTCTCTCTCTCTCTCTCACTCTCTCTCTCTCTCTCTCTCTCTCTCCTACCTTGTTTTTTTCTCTTGTGTCTTGGAGCTTTGTTTCAACCCCTAATGGTGGAGTAACTCCCTTCTTGATTCAAGGGTGAGAACCCCTCTCAAAAATCTCCAAAGGTAAACCCTAACTTTGTGTTCTAAGCTCTTTGATTGAATTAGGATTTCCTAAGGGTTTAGATAATTAATTGAATGTATTTTTGTGCTTCTTGAATGTTGGAATGGAGTTTGGAAACTCCATTCCCTCTTGACCGATTTTGAGAAGATGAGGAGCAAGAGGAGGACTAAAAGAGAAACTTGTAAATTAAGTAAGAAATCTACCTTAAACTTTGTTTTAATTGCTTTAGGAATCGGGGTGGGCTAAATTAAAATAATGAACCCAAAACTATGTGAATTAATGTAGTAGTTTAAATTTCAGGGTGAATGTGAACTTGTGTTAATTTAAGGGCGTAAGAGCCATTGCATTTGAATGTGGAGCTATAATGTTGTTTGATGAATTTTGGATTGAGTTTATGTGCTGGTAGGACCCTTGTAAGGGTGTGGCTAGATTAGGAATAAAAATTGGTGAGATTTCATGGTTAGAGTATGCAAGGTTTTGGGGAGGTTATGGCAAAATTTTGGTAGAAAAACAAGTGCTTAGAGGTGACTTAGTGTATTGGAGAACTTAGGTGTTTAGTTGAGTTGAGTAGAGATGATTGGTAACCTTGAAATGGTAAATGGAGGAGGGATAAGAGAGGTGTAAAAATATGTAGCAACATGGCAAAGAGAATCTTAGAAATTCTAGGAATGAGTTAGTGTGCAAGATGTTGGAAACAAGAGTTGGACTTGGGTTTAGAGTGGTGTATATCTAGGAATGAATTGGTTGGTCATTAAATGATTTGGTAAGCTTGGTAAGAGGTAAAAACTAGGAAGAAGAAGTTAGTAATGCAAAAGAGTGAAAAATGCAAGATGTGAGAACTTGAATTGTTGAATTTGAACAAGAATTGAGTAGGGATTTAACCAATGATTTAAGGTGGTTTAAAGCATGTTTTAGGGTGATTAATTATGTAGAAACTTGTGGAAAGATTAGGAAAGTTTGAGGGTGGTTTAAGGGTTGATTAGGGGGTGAAAAATCACCCTTGTAGCAGGTTTTAACAGGGTCCGGGACTTGGTCCTTGGACAAAGTCCCGGACCACCCATTAAAAACAGACCGAGAGTTCTTGTAGCACTTGGTCCGGGACTTGAGGGATGGACAAGGTCCCGGACCACCTATTAAAATCATACCGAGAGTGAAGTACATGCTTTGTCCGGGACTAGAGATAGGGACAAGATCCCGGACCAGTGTAGGAATTCCCCCGGGAGTTTGATTATGCATTGGTCCGGGACTATAGGTAGGGACCAAGTCCCGGACCACCCCCAGAATTCACTAGAGAGTGTTTTTAAGGGTTTAAAACATGGAGGATTGAATGTTATTGGTTTTAGATGATGTTTAGGAGTTGTTTGGTGACCTTTAAAGGTCCTAAGAAGTATAAACAAGTGTCGGAAGTGAGTGAGTAAGTTGTGAGTTTAAGTACACTAAGTTAAACCGAAACAACGGAAAACGGGGTAAGTACGGGAGTAGCGTTTATGTACGTACCGTAACACCTCAAAATTAATTGAACCATTTGACAAGTAAATAGTGGTTCAAGAGTAGACATGAGGAACAAGTGTGAACCGAGGAGCGTGAGAACACCCGGTAAAGATAACCCCAGTGAAAGGTATGATTTCTTCATGTTCTGTATCCTAACTTGGTTACCCCGATTTGTGTGCTTGTTTGATTGTGTGATCACCTAACAAGATAAATGCATGAATCGGATTATGTACTCTCTTGTGTTCGTATTGTATTGTTGTGGTTGGATTGTATTCTTTAACTAAAGTTTGTATAATTCATGAAATGTGGATTGGGAATGAATTGCTTGATTGTGATTGTGTGTGGTAGTGCGACTCATAGTTGAGTCTTGTGTGAGTAGAGACTCGTAGAAGGAGTCAAGTGCGAACTAATAAAATGGTGGAAACACACTACAACTATCGAACCAATACACGGTAACATAAACCTACAACGCGCTAGAACGTGAGAAAGCATACGGGAGTAGTAACCTCCCGATAACGGTTAGAGAACCGAAATGACTTAATCCACGAAATAAACATTAGTGGAAGTATATGAGTAACCTCTAACTAGAGGTTTGGAAAGTTGTTCGAAATACGAACCGTGAGTAAAGTAAAGCTTGGTAAGGGATCACCAAACCCCTTAGAGATATAGTCGAACCCCAATGAGAGGAACCGACTAACATGAACAATGTCCCGAACATAAGAGTATTCAATAAGTTGGTTGAACCCTTAAATATTAGAATACTAGACATTGAGAATTCCCTAAGCCACTAGATGCTATCGAGAGAGATACCTCTAGGATGATCCTTGTGATTGTGAAATGACTTAGAGAGAGGAGTTTGGGAATTTGAGTAGTCCGGTAGAGAACTGGACGTTTGTGAACTTGAGGAACTCATCGCATAGATCCTTTTGTATTGATGAGCCCGGTGGTGGGTCTTGTGTATGACCCTGCCCGGAGGTCGTGGCTAAGACTTAAAAGATGCCTTTAAGTATTGAGTATTGGATTGAGAACTTAAGTATTGGGTATGGAGTATTGCATTATGTATGTGAATGACGAGAATTGAGTTGTGACTGGAGGGACTTGAGTATTGGAGTTGGGTGAGAACTGAGTTGAGTGTTGTAGTCCTTGTTGAGATTGTGAGTAAGAGTACCCCAGGGAATGAGTGGAACATGATTAATTGAGTAAGGTGTGGTGAGGTTGAACTCCCAAGCCTAATTAAGAACATATTAAACTAACCCCTTGACGAGTGTATTAGTGCTTGTGTTCAATGTTATACATATATAATGTATTATTGTATTGCATGAAGTTTGAATTAAAAGGAATCGCATGCTCTCGACCAAGTAGTCGGCGTACCCTTGCTAGTACGCGGGGTATGCGGAAGTCATTTCAGCGTAAGTTGAGCCCCTAGGGGCGACGTTTTTAGTGTGCAGGTACCTGAAGCGGACATGATCACAGAAGAGACCGACAGCTAAGCAGGGATAGATGGGAGTGAAATATAGATAGTAGTGAATTGTATAGGGCTTGTAGTCGGTCACCGTTTGAGAGTAGGACGGGGTTGATATTACTATAGGTAGTCGTATAAGAATTGTAATTGTTGTATTGTGGATTTGTAAGACCGAAAGGTCAATGATAAACTTAGGAATTGTCAATACTCGATATAGAACGGATTTGAGATTGTATTGTATATAATGGATTTGAAGTTGTATTTAGTTTGAGAATTGATTAAGTAAAGGAAGTATTTTGTATAGTGTACTCGGTATAAGACCCATCAGACCGATATTGTAATTGATGTGTATTTGTGTGTGGATTGGCCTTGTTAATCATGTGGGTGACTAACGGCATTGTATCACCCCCCGTTGTAGTTTGGATTTCCGCTGCTTGTGTACTGATAATGGAGACGGGTTAGAAGTTAATGGTGTGATTACCGGTAGGGGTGTTACAAAAAAGTGGTATCAGAGAGAAGTATAGCTCTGATGGTCTGAATACCGAGTTTAGGAAAATACCGAGTTAGGTATTAGAGACTTAGGGCTAAGGGTTGAGTGTTAGCGTGTGTGGTACGCTAGTTAGGAACTTCTAGTGTGAACTGGATACCTACATAACCAATCCCGCCCATCGCAACCCCCATTATAAGTTGGGGAAGGAACGCCAGAGAGATGGAAAGACCTCTTATACTCGGATTAACCCGATCTGGCAGTTGAAAATAACTTTGTAAAGAGGAGGAACCTGTCATACGGTAGATTCCAAGAACTTGAAATCCCAAAGACGGTTCCCGTTTGAATGACAATAACCGTACAAAATGGCAGAAGATTGAAGATCCTAATACAGGATAATGGAATTTGCGGCACCATGGGGCGACGTGCTTCGCAGTCGCGAGAACCATGTGCAGCCAACAAGAAGGGAAGCATAACTACGCAATGAAGTGAAAAGGGAAAGTACCAAACCGAGACAAGAGAAGCTACGGACTGCAAACACTTGGTAATACCACAATGGTATACAAACCGGCTATGGGAGTAGCCAAGGTTGGGCACTCCAAACCTACAACACCAAAGGGCGGTAATACCAAATAACATAGTTCGGACAACTATGAGAGTAATCATTAAGCTTACGCCCACAGGACTACCACGTAGTTCCTAAGGATCAGATAAACCTCGGTAACCACAACTAAATGTGGGAACGAGCTATGGAGCAAGGTACATGGAGTACCACAAGGATCGGGAAGCACCTGAATTAATAACAACCTTGTCAAGAACACCGAGAAGCTACTCAGGAGTTCGATCACTAAGATAAAAAAAATGGATGGAAGATCCCATCAAGCCACCAAGTATGGTGAAAACAATACCGTAACCGGTATTTGTTAACCCAAAAACTGACCTACCCGCGCACTTGCCAAGGCAAGTGCAGCAAACAAGACAAGTTGGAGGACGTTTAACGACTAACAAGTACTTATTAAAAGTACCGCCATGCATGATATGGAAGCAATCATAGGATTGCCAATCCTAAGAACTTGAAGAATCAAACCTTGGAAAGGCCTAACGGCCCGACCATTATACTATCAAACAAACCAATCAGTAGGGAGCTAGACTTGGTCAAGAACTCAAACATGGCAACGCCATGAAGATTTCTTTCCAAAACCCAGGATTTTATTTCAAACACAAAACCTTTCTTTCAAAAACCACAGCTTTTCTTTTAAAACCACAGATTTTTAAAACCAAACCAAAAGAATCACGGTTAGTATCATAGAGTGATACAAGAGGATTTGACAATAGAATACTTCACCTAGGCGTGTGGCGTGCACTACGAGTGTACCCAATTACGGGATGTGGGACAACCGCACTCCGAAGGAGCTTGCGGGCCTGACCAACCCTTTGTGAGTTAGTCGGGTAAGTGGTAACGTACCAATAAGGTACCCCACGTATGATACAAGGAGTGTACGAAACACGGGAAGTAGTCAACTCCGTTTTACGGACCATAAGTGAATTCAAACCGGAAAAGTTGGACACTTGAATCATTGAAGAACTCAGACGAGCTTACAAGCTAAGGAGTCAAGAACTCACTCAAGGGGTATAAGTAAGAGTTAAAAAGTGCGAGAAGCACTAGTAATTGACTAAAGACATCAGATATGTCCCAAGGATATTGAAACGAAGCATGAAACAGCCGGAATGGATACCCAGTCTAATACAATGAGGCGAATGCTGATAAGAGCACATCGACATTCGATGAATGGGATAAAGTACCCAGAGTGATCATCTAAGGTACCGGAGGATACCGTTCACCACCAAGGGAAATACCAAACCGGTTAAAACCCTAAGAAAAGTACTGTAGTCTACCCTAAGAACGGGAGACGTATGAACCTAAACGGGAAAACTTGTAATCCAGAACCGCTATGCGGAGAAGACAGAACATACTCAAATGCTAGCCGGATGTAACGGCATAATCAACAACACCCAGGAGCAATCCGTAAGGGTATCAAAGTCAACATAGTTGAATGAAGTATCGTAATAAGAGCATCAGAGCTATAACGAACACTCGGTTAGAACACCGAAGGGATCCCACTTACCAGGGGATACCCTAAGTTAAACAGATGGTACCAATCAACACCCAAATACTTAAAAGGGCATCCAATGGACGGAAGCGTGATGCACTGATCCTATCATGGAGCCCAGTAATACCTCCAACCGTTTAACGGTATAAGGAGAAGTAATTATGCGTAAACAGCCTACGATGAGTAAAGCTCTAGGCAACGTGGCTAGTAAGCCAGAAATCCATTGCAATACCAGTTTAACGGTTGCAAAACCATGGTGAACCATATGAAGAGTTGCCAAGAATGGAACTAGTAAGATTGTTTAACAACCAATGAGCAGGGATACCCCTAGTTAATGTGAGACCGCGAGAGCGGTGAACACATAGGTTCCAAAAAGGAATACCATCAGTGAACATCTGATAGTACATCTCTTGCAGAACTACTAATGTAGTGAAGCTTGAGCATACAATATTGCCAAGCAAGGTGGTAATATGCTATCGTAGCAATTATTGGAAACCAAGGGTAATCGATTAAGAGGAAATATTGTATGGGTATAGTGTGAAGTATAAGTAAGGAACGCTCAAGGAGCTTGGAAGTATGGTATAAATGGTGGAAATGCATGAGCTGAAGCTAGCAACAGCGGATGCCGTGTAAACCAATACTGTAAACAAATACGAACATGGTGCGCAGCAAGCGACCAATACATATGAGTAAGTCATATAATAAGATGGAGTTGATGATAAGATGGTAGACAGATCGAGAAATGAGGAAAACAATATTCATTCCTATTGCAATCTCACAAGAGATTTATTGCCCAGGGGTTTACACCTCTACACTCGGTAGGACTGAGTGTTTTTGTATTGCACTTGTGCAGTAATGATCGAGTGGGATAGCTAGGAAATTGGGAAGATGTCGATTGTGGAAAAAGGTAGAAGGAAACATACGAAATCATAAGGACTGAAGCATAGAAAATGCAAGGTCATAATTCAGGAGCTACTGACAACAGAGGAAGCACTACAACTAAGTAGTGGCTCAACCTCAACTGACAATAAGCAGGAGGAATCAAGTGAATAACCACGAAAATATACAACAGTATGTATATAGATTCCTAAAGAGCTGGATTGAGAATCCGAAGCTCATTGAATTCGCGTACGGTAAAAGAATACCACGCCTGGTTTATAAACCTTATTCCCAAGATAAAAAGGGATAAAATGATATTTGTATAACACATTAAGGATAACTAGAAGGGCAAATAAACCCTAAGTTATCAGGGTCACGCAGTAGAAGCTAGTGGGCCCAAACTCTAAGGTTTGATATACCTAGTGAATGAATGGATAATTATCAACGCCTTGAAGCCTCTAAGGCCAGAACCGAACCCGGTTAAGAGTTAAACAACTCCGATTAGAATTCTTGGTGCAGGGACTAACCAACAATATGGTTAAGACCCTTTGACCAAAGACCATTGTATAATCGACCACATGGAAGTTGAACCACTCCATGACGGCTGAACGCCTTAGACATATGCCCAATGTTGACACATGGTGGATTACGTGGGCGTAATCCCTTTTTAAGGGGGTTGGGCGAAAACCGCGAAATGTATGTTTTACGTGATAGGGCGTAAACTACAATGCGCATAGCGTAAAGTATTTGTGTGATGATTGGTACTTATGTTACATAATCATAAGTATACCACTCATAATGTAATTAAGGTTGATTGTGAGATTTGAAGTGGAAAGGATTATTGATTGTGAGAGATTTGAGGTGAATGGAGTAGAGAAACTCCATGGGGAATAAGAACCCCGGTTGATAATAATTTGGGAAATGAGTATGCTTGAGGAGATCGATGAGTATGTTGGGATATTTAAGGAGTATAAATCGGTATGAAACCGATGTTGAACCTAGTGGGAAGTGAGTCGCCTAGGTAATTTGAGTTGGTTGTATTTGTGAATAACTTGAGAATAGGAATTGATTTGACTTGTAAATGATTTGAGGATAGAAGAACTAATTTGAGAACTAACTTTCGAAATTCTTGGGTATAGTAGTTGAAGAGAGGATTGAGTAACAATTGATGAGATGAGTAGTAAATGAGTAAATGGATTCTAGAAATTGGTAAATGTATGATTGTATGATTATGACTGGAAAGACTATGAAGATAGAAAATGAAATAATGATTGACTATTTGATTGTGTGAATTGAGGTGGGAGGTGGAACTTGGTTTGCTAGCAATCAAGGGAAACCGAACACCAAAGTGGGGTGGATGGATAGTTCTACACCAATGCTGATCACATTGGGGTTGAATGACTCTTGAAGCTCCGTATAAGTGGCCACAAGTAATCACACTAGTAATAGGTGAGACTAACATAATTGGAATTTGGAGTTGCATGGAAGCTATCAAAATGAATTTCCAAAATTATTTTGGCAAATGATTTTCTTCAAACTTTAGAATGAGGATTGGTTTTGAAACCACTTCCACGGGCGCTAGTGGATCTTTCATGGCTAGGCACGGGTATCCGGTTGAATCATGGAGGCGAAGCTAGTTGTGAGTCGGTGGAGGTGTTGAATAGTTTTGAAACCACTACAACGGATGAGCAAGGGTACTAAGTGACCTGTAGGACGTTCATGGTGTGTGTTTTGTATTTGTCCAAGGGCCGCCGGATATGGGTAGTCCGGACAGGGAAGAGTACCCACTTTGGAGCCTGAGGATTCTCTAGAGTTGCAAATGATTTTGATCATAACCAAAGGACCGTAGAGCGAGAAGAGTAAGTGATCAATGTCATGACGGTCGTGAACCAGAGAGCGTAAGTGTTAAAACGTGACCGGTACCTGAGGAATCACTGGATTTGGGGGAGGACTTAGTGCCTAATTGTCTGCGGATGGACCCCCTTTGAGAGATTTGGGAAAAATATATTTTTGGTTGCTATGCATGCTTGACATGTTGTGCGGATATGTGGTTTGTATTCAGTCAGTCATTGGAGTCTGACAGTTGTAGAGAGAGTATAACCTTAGTATCGAGTACCTTGGTGACTAACAATCTTAGATTCACTAACTTTGTGGGCAAAGTTCTTTAAGGGGGGTAGATTGAAATACCCCGTATTTAATTAGGGTGATTAAATTACTCTAATATGATATTGAGGGCCCATTAGTGCCTAATGAATCTTGGTAAGGAAAATGAATCCAAAAGAAACAAGAAAAACGCTTAAAAAGCGAAAAAACGCTAAAACGAGCGTTAAGTGACCCTAGGAGAAATACAACCTTAGGAAGGGTATTAAATGAAATTAAAAGGCTTAATAATGCCTAAATAATATATGGGAACAATTCCCGAAGAAAACGGATCCATAAACGAATTAAAAACGCTAATAAAGCTTTAGCGCACGTTTTTCGAGAAAACCCGATAATGTGACTTTGAGTGGTCAAACGAACCCGTAAAAATTATAGTTCATTAATTAACTATAAATAAACATTAATGCAAGATTGATAGCAATTAAAATTAACTAAATGGGAAAATTCTGCAAAACGGGCCCGGTTAGTGAATAATGCTAAACCGGGTAAATAAACGAGTGTTTTCTATAAAAGACGAAAAACGCTCCAGCTTGTACATATATATGGGGCCTGTTTTTAATTAGTAAAACAGCCTACTCACACACTCACTTACAACTAGCTAGTTAGTAAGAAAAGAAGAGAAAGGGAAAAAGTAGAAAAGCAAAAAGGGTACCCTCTCTCTCCTCCTTATTTTCTTTTTCCCTCTCTCTCTTCCTTCCTTCTTCTTTATCCTCCTGCCCAGCCGACTGAAACTCTCTCTCCCCCTTGCTGGAGATTTCAAGATGCCATCCATGTCTACCTCAACTTCTTTGCCTTGCCCATGCTTCCTCCAAGCTCCAATCACAAATAATTACATATTTGAACTCCCCTCATCCTCCTCTATCATTCCCTCTTTTCAAAATTCGAAAAGGATGAGTTTCATCTCCATTGGTTTCCCCATTTGAAGAGAAAAGCACATCATCTTGTAGCTTGGAGTCTCCTCTTTCAAACAAAGTAAAATTTCCATGAAAGACCTCACTTTTCACCATCTCTTATGTATGCCCGATTTTGCTCTCTCTCTCTCTCTCTTACCTTGTTTTTTTCTTGTATTGGAGCTTGTTTCAACCCTCCAATGGTGGAGTAACTCCCTTCTTGATTCAAGGGTGAGAACCCCTCTCAAAAATCTCCAAAGGTAAACCCTAACTTTGTGTTCTAAGCCCTTTGATTGAATTAGGATTTCCTAAGGTTTAGATAATTAATTGAATGTATTTTTGTGCTTCTTGAATGTTGGAATGGAGTTTGGAAACTCCATTCCCTCTTGACCGATTTTGAGAAGAGGAGGACTAAAAGAGAAACTTGTAAATTAAGGTAAGAAATCTACCTTAAACTTTGTTTTAATTGCTTTAGGAATTGGGGTGGGCTAAATTAAAATAATGAACCCAAAACTATGTGAATTAATGTACTAGTTTAAATTTGAGGGTGAATGTGAACTTGTGTTGATTTAAGGGCCTAAGAGCCGTTGCATTTGAATGTGGAGCTGTAATGTTGTTTGATGAATTTTGGATTGAGTTTATGTGCTGGTAGGACCCTTGTAAGGGTGTGGCTATATTAGGAATAAAATTGGGAGATTTCATGGTTTAGAGTATGCAAGGTTTATGGGGAGGTTATGGCAAAATTTGGTAGAAAAACAAGTGCTTAGAGGTGACTTAGTGTATTGGAGAACTTAAGTGTTTAGTTGAGTTGAGTAGAGATGATTGGTAACCTTGAAATGGTAAATGGAGGAGGGTGAAATACCACAAACTTAGATATGGTGTTTAAGTGATAAACTAAGATATAAGAGGCTAAATAATGCCTTAGAAACATTAACAAACCATTTTAATCAAAAAAACATAAGGAAACACCAAAAGAGCAGTTTAAGCAAAAACGTGCTCTAAGCTTGGAGAGACTTGGGTGAGCACCCAAATATAATTCTTAGACCTTATTAATATCCTAAGGGTCATTTTAAACCAATTACCAAAAGAAACCAAGCTTGAAAACAAGTTAAAACACAAAATGTGCTTTAAGGAGTCTTAAAGCACATTTTTGAAAATTGTCTTAGAAAGGGGTTTTAAATGGCTAAATGCCCATGATTACTCCTTAATTAACTTGTGTGCTAGTTATTATCACATTAGGAAGTCTAAATCAATGGGAAATCAAATTTCATAAATATGTGCACTAATTTGTGATAAGTAACCAAATAGTGCCTAGTTTAGTCTTTAATCAATTAAGTCTAATTAATTGGTCAAAAAGACCATGACTAGCCTAATTAATGAGGGGGCCTGTTTTCTAAGGGTGTGAGTCACCAAGAGTAGCCAATTAATGTTAGAAGAAAAAGAGGAAAAGTAAGTGGTTACTATTTGCTTTTAAGGAATCAAATATCTTTTATGCCACCTCTCTCCTCCTTCTTCATTCTTCATCTTCTCCATCGAATTCTCTTGCTCTCTTTCTTCTCTTTCACGTAAGAAGACAACTCCATGCTAGCTCCATCTTCTTTTGCCCACATCTTGCTCATTTAAGCTCCAAAATCAAAACCAAGCACATATATCTCTTAGTTAGCTCAAGCTCTTCCTTTCTATCTTTTCAAAACTTCAAGAGCCTCATTTTGGAGCCAAGGAAAACCACCATTATAGGAGGAAACTCAAGCTTGGAGAGTCCATTAGCTTCTCCATTCTCTTAAGGTAAAGAATATGTAAGAAAAATGAAGTTCCCACCATTTCTTCACATGTTCGAAAATTATCACTCATGGGGCTTCATGTTTATGCCTTGTTCTAGCTTATTTTCTATTCTCCAAGGGATAGAGGAGGTCCCTCTTGCTTCATATCCAAGCTTATTCTAAGACTCCAAGGTAAAACAATCAATTTAATACCTTAAAGCACCTTTTTAGCCTAGGGTTGTTCCTTAAGGTTAATGTATTGTCTAGCACTCATTAGAGTCATTGGATATTGTTTAGAACATTGGCAAGAAGAGTTTAATTGGTGACCGAGATTGTTCAAGGAAAAAGCTAAGGAGGAAAGTTTGTGAGCTTGTAAAAGAACAAGGTAAATTACTTACCTTTAAGGTGTTTTATTGTTTAAGGGAATGGGATTTAGATATGTGATGAGTTTGGTGAAGAGTTTACATTGGGAAAAGGGTTTATAAAACCTAGGAGAAAGAACAATGATTATACTTGTGAACTTGTGACTAAGGCGCAAATGAGAAAAGGAGATAGTTTAAGAATGTCAAGGTGAATTATAAGAGCATTTAAATTGCAATGGGAGCCTTGTTGTGTGTATTTGCAAGTCAAAGGCTATATATATTGAGGAATTCAGTGTTCAAGATTTATGCATTTAAGGGCCTAAGAGCAAGTCATTTAAGGGCCTAAGTGCCAAGCATTTAAGTTTATGCACTATATTGTGATGTAGTGTAGTTTGGTGTATGATGTGTGTTAAGGAGGTTTAATGAGAGTTTGAATGTTGATAGCTATTTGATGGTGAGAAACTAAATGTTTTGGTGTAATAATATACTAGAGAACCCATGGCAAAATTTAGTGAAGAACCTAAGTGTTTAAGATGTGTAAGGAGATTTTATGACTAAGGAAGTACTAAGAAACTTTAGGAGTAGTTTTTGACGAAGAAGGTGAGTTTAAGGTGTTTTATGAGTTAGAATGACTTAGGCACCATCATGGAGGATTTGGGATCAAATGAATGTCTTGGCATATACTTGTGTAGTTAGGACTTGGGCTAATATTGGTAAACAAGTAGGAAGGAAAATAATGTTTTGGTAGAGGGAGGCATAAACTTGTGTAGAAACTTTAAGTAGTTTGCATAAAGGAGTTTTTATGGTGAAAGATGCTTGGGAGATGATGTTATAGTGGTAAGGAACCATTTGGCATAGTGGTTACATTAGGTATGAACCACCACTTAGAAACCTAGTGGGAAACATTACAGTGTTGGCATTATCATAAGGAGATGCATAATGACTAAGGTGGATATTGGTGAATGATTTAATGAGTTTAGTGGAGGGCTTAAGGGTGTATTTTAAGTGCCCAGATGAGGTTAGAACATACTAGGATATATGAGGTGAAGTTTGGGACAAAATGGGAATTTAGAAACAAAGGTCTGGACCAACCGACCTTAGGGACCAGACCTGCAAGGTCGGTCGAGCTCAGTTTACACTACCGGAAAGAGTTTCTGAATGGACCGACCTTGGGGACCGGACTTGCAAGGTCGGTCGGGCTTGGTATTTTGTGTACGATTTGAGTCTCTGGAATGGACCGACCTTGGGACCGGACTTACAGGTCGGTCATGCCTAGAATTTGTACGGGAATTGGTCTTCTCTTGGAATCGACCGAACTTGGGACCCGCCGGACTTGGCAAGTCGTTCGGCTTAAATTTCCCACGGGAAAACGCTCGGGAATGACCGACCTGGGGGACCGGACTTGCAGGTCGTCTTGGGTAAAATTTTCAAACGGTAATATGTCCGGAATGGACCGGTCGGTAAGGTCGGTCGAGCCAAAAACAAAAAAAAAGAATTCTAAATCTAAAGATGCTAACTGATTATAAGGTATGTGAAATACCCCAACTTAGATATGGTGTTTAAAAGATGAACTAAGTTATAAGGAGGCTAAATAATGCCTTAGAAACATTAAGAAACATTTCTAATCAAAGAAAACATAAGGAAACACCAAAGAGCAGTTTAAGCAAAACGTGCTCTAAGCTTGGGAGACTTGGGAGAGTACCCAAATATTGTTCTAAGACCTTAGTAACATCCTAATGGTCATTTTAAATCAATTACCAAAGAAAGCCAAGCTTGAAAAACAAGTTAAAACACAAAATGTGCTTAAGGAGTCTTAAAGCACATTTTTGAAAAATGTGTCTTGTAAATGAGTTTTGAATGGCTAAATGTCCATCATTACTCTTTAATTAACATGTGTACTATATAGTATCACATTTGGAAGTCTATATCAATGGGAAATCAAAAATTTCACAACAATGTGCCTTGTTTTGTGAATAGTAATTTAATTAAGCTAGTTTATAACATAAGTCAATATAAGTGAGATATTTGGTCAACAAAGACTTAAGTACCCTTGTTACTTAATGGGGGCCGGTTTTTATAAGGTGAGTCACCACCTTTATGAGTCATTAAGCAAATAAGAGTTATAAAGCAAAACTACTATTCACTTTACAAAGATAAATATCTTACCTTTAATCATCTCTCTCCTCACCTCTTCATTCTCTCTTGTTCCCACGGTTTCCTCAAGCTCTCTCCCTTCTCCATTAACGTGAAGAGCAACTCCATGCTAGCTCCACCTTCTCTTGCACAAACTTACTCATTTTAGCTCCAAAACCAAAACAAATTACATATTCCTCTTAGTTAGCTCAAGCTCTCTCTTTCTATCTTTTCAAACTCCAAGAGCTTTGATTTGGTGCCAAGCCAAACCACCATTAGAGGAGGAAATTCAAGTTTGGAGACTCCATTGGCTTCTCCATTCTCTTAAGGTAAAGAAAGTGTAAGAAAATCTAGGTTTCAATCACTTTTCTTCTTGACCGAAAATGTATGCTCATGAGGCTTCATTTTAATACCTTGTTCTAGCTTGTTTTCTACTCTTCAAAGGATTGAGGAGGTCATTCTTGCTTCATATCCAAGCTTTTCTTGAGAAACCAAGGTAAAACAATCACCTTAATACCTTAAAGCACATTTTTAACCTAGGGTTTGTTCCTTAGGGTTAATGAATTATCTAGTACTCATTGGAGTCATTGGATATTGGTTAGAACATTGGCAAGGAGATATATATTGGTGACCGAGATTGAGCAAGGAAAAACCTAAGGAAGAAAGCTTTTAAAGCTTGTAAAAGAACAAGGTAAATTACTTACCTTAAGGGGTTTTATTGTTTAAGGGAATGGGATTTAGATACGTGGTGAGTTTAGTGTAGAGTTACATTAGAAAAGGGTTATATATGACCTAGGAGAAACAATGACTATGTTTGTGAACTTGTGACTAAGGAGCAAATGAGGAAAAGAGATAGTTTAAGAATATCAAGGTGAATTACAAGAAGCATTTTATTTCAATGGGAGCCTTGTTGTGCGTATTCGCAGGTTGAAGGCAATTATATGTTGAAATTCAGTGGTTAAGATTATTGTCATTTAAGGCCTAAATGCCAAGCATTTAAGTGTATGCACTATATGATGATGTGGTGTAGTTTTGGTGTAGATTGTGTGTTAAGGTGTTGTGATGAGAATTTGAGTGATATTGGTTGGTTGATGGAGAAAAACCAAGTGTTAGGATGTACTATATACTAGAGAACCCATGGCAAAATTTAAAGGAGAACTTAAGTGTCTAAGATATTCTAAGGGGATTTAATGACTAAGGAAGTACTAGGAAGTTCTAGAGGTTGTCTTGATGAAAAAGGTGAGATTAAAGTGTTTTAAGGACTTATAATGACTTAGGTATCACCATGAAGGATTTAGGAATCAAAAGTATGTACTTGGGTATTTAGGACTTAGGTAGATGTTGATAAAAGAAGCTAGGAAACTTTAGTAAGTTTGATGTGAAAGAGCATAAAACTTTTAGGTGGTTTAGGTAGAAACGAGTTTAGAATTTAAGGAAAACCTTGGAAAGTGTAAGAAAAGATGCTTTGGAGATGATGTGGTAGTGGTGAGGAAGCATTTTGGCATAGTGGTTATAATAGGTGTGAACCACCACTTAGAAACCTAAGGAGAAACATTACAAGTGATGACATTATTGCAAGGAAACAAATAAAGACTAAGATGGATGTTGATGAGTGATTTAAGGAACTTAATGGAGGGCTTAAGGTGTGTTTTAAGTGCCCAAACAAGGATAGACCATGCTAGGAAATGAGATAAGTGTTTAAGGATTTAGAAGATGGGTATTTTGGCCTGACCGAACTTCCGTCCGAATTTGGAAGCTCGGACATGCCCTGTTGCGATTTAATTTTCTGAGTCTCGGCCGTGTCCGGACTTAAGTCCGACCTTAGAAGTTCGGACACTTGAAATTTTTCTTTCGATTTCTCCTCGACCTATGTCCGAACTAAGGGAAGTTCGGACGCATGTTCGGACACACGTCTGGTTGCACCCTTTTGAGTCTCGACCTATGTCCGAACTTGGGAAGCTCGGACACAAGTTCGGACATGCCACTGTTTTGGCCAAAAACCTTGTTTAAGGTTAGGAAATGATGAGGATAATTAGGTATTGATGTTATAAGGTTATTAAGGACATGTTTGGTGGGTGTAATGGTCGTTAAGAGGGAGAGTAAGTGTAATAGATAATTAGGAAATGATGCACTTAGGAGTTAAGTTAAAAACCATAAGGCTTAGTGAAAAACAATGAGTAAAAGTTGATGTCTAGGAAGGCTAAGTAATTGTAATGAGTTGAATTGAATAATAACCTAAAACTGAATGAATGTTTTAGGATTGGTGAATTGGGACTTGGAAGGAGATAAACCAAACGATCGTCGACGGTGAACGGTACAATCTTTCTTGTGACCTGCTTGCTAACGAGGTGTCCCTCGGCTTGTGTGCTATCTGTTTAATTGCTATGACTAAAACAAGATAAAGCATGCAACCGGTTATATTTGTTCTCGTTGTGTATGTGTTATCTTTGCACTAACCCGCGAGACTTGAGATTGTTACTAACCAAGTTTAGTACTTACTGAGTTAAGAATAAGAGTTAAGTTTGGTGGTTCTTGGTTAATGCCCGTTAAGGCTTAGCTAGCACATGGTGATTAAGATTTCTACTAACTAGAACTTGAGTGAGGAAACCCGGGACCGAACTCCGGTCATGCATGCTAAGAAAAGGGGGACGGTATCTGAATCAGATCTGCCCTTTGCTTAAGGACTTGTCTTCGGACTTGTAGCCTAGGGCCGGTTGCCGGCTCAGCTACGTTGGACTCCCGTCCAGAGTAGGTGGCATTAAGATGGTGCGGTGGGATCACCTAAATCCCAGGTTCGAATTAAGCTATAACCATTCCCTTCCAGAGCGGTTTGTATACTGAGATTAAGTTGAGATTGAGATTAAGGTAAGGTAAGGAACTGAGATTAAGGAAATGAGGACTAAGGAGGGGGTTACTAACCCACTTGATAAGGGAACGCTTGAGTCGTTCATTGTTTGTGAACTATGCATGTTCATCTGTGGATTATTGTTATTGCACTCTCTATCATGCTTGTGTATGTAATCAATTTCCATGCTATCGACAATTAGTCGTCGTAGCCCTGTTAGCTTGGGGGCCATGAGAGGGTGTACCAGCATTCGTGCTGACCCCCTTTGGGGGCTGTTTTTACACTTGCAGGTAAGAGACCCATGAGGATGCACTACGAGAGTAGGAGCGGTTAGACTTAGGATGGGATGTTTGTTTTGAGTTCGGGTTGCGCCTGTGCACCCGTCTGTTTATATTTAAACTGATGTAAGGTTGTGATTAAAACTTAGCTACTTGTACTCGGTGGTTGTGGTATTTTGGATGGTGATGTTTTTGGATGGTCATTTATTTTGGATAGTGTTGTAATTGATAAGGCCGGTATATTCTGACGATCAGACCGTGGCAAGGTCCAGGTGTTTATTATTTCCGCTGCGACGAATTCGATTAAGTGTTCAGTTTGCGATAACCACGATTGGCTTTGGATGGGGTGTTACAGTATGCCATTGGTAGGGTAATAATGATTAGGAACCTAAGAACCTAAGGAATTAAGTTAAGTTAAGTATAAACCTTAATGTTTAAAGTTAAGTTTATAAGGTTAAGTGGTAAGGACTTAAGGAGTATTGGATGGGAATCTTTAGGGACTAAATGAGTTAAGTAAGGTGCAAATAACTAATGCCCTAAAAATGAATGAATGTTTTAGGTTTGTGAATTGGGACCCCGGAGAAGGTTAAAACAAACGACAGTCGACGGTGAACGGTACAGTCTTTCTTGTGACCTGCTTGCTATCGAGGTGTTCCTCGGCTTGTGTGCTATCTGTTTATTGCTATGACTAAGACAAGATAAAGCATGCAACCGGTTATACTTGTTCTCGTTGTGAATTTATTTTCTTTACACTAACCCACGAGAATTGAGATTGTTACTAACTAAGTTTAGTACTTATTGAGTTAAGAAAAGGAGTTAAGTATTGGTATGTTGGTTAACACCCGTTAAGGTTTAACTAACACATGGGTTGTAAGATTTTCACTAACTGGTACTTAAGGGGGGAGTGAGGAACCGGGACTGACTCCGGTCATGCATGCTAAGGAAAGGGGGTCGGTATCTGAATCAGATCTGCCCTCCGCTTGAGGACTTGTCTTCAGACATGTTGCCTAGGGTCGGTTGCCGGCTCAGCTACCCTGGACTCCCGTCCAAGGTAGGTGGCATTAAGATGGTGCGGTAGGATCACCTAAATCCTAAGTTTGAGTTAAGCTACAACCATTTCCATTCTAGGAACGGTTTGTATACTGAGGTTAAGGTAAGATTGAGACTGAGGTAAGTTAAGGAGGACTGAGTATGAGAGGAATCAGATCTGGAGGAGGTTATTGCTAACCCATTTGTTAAGGGAACGCTTGAGTTGTTCAATGTGTGTGGACTATAAATGTTCATTTGTGGATGGTTGTTTATTGCACTTCATATTATGCTTGTGTATCTAATCAACTTCCATGCTATCGACAATTAGTCGTCGTAGCCCCGTTAGCTTGGGGGCCACGAGAGGGTCGTACCAGCATTTGTGCTGACCCCCTTTGGGGGCTGTTTTTACACTTGCATGTAAGAGGCCCATGAAGTCACACCACGAGAGTAGGAGCGGTTAGACTTAGGATGGGTTACTTATTTTGAGCACGGGTTGCGCTTGTGCGCCCGTCTGTTTACATTTAAACTAATGTAAGTTGGTGTTTATGACTTGGATACTTAAACTCGGTTGGTAGGTGGTATTTTGGTCGGTTGTGTATTGTGGATAAGTACTGTACTTCGGTTTAAGGTTTGGTATATTCTAATGATCAGACCGTGGCAAGGTCCCGGTGTTCGTTATTTCAGCTGTGACATTTTGATTAAGTGTTAAGTTTGCGATAACCACGATTGGCTTTGGACGGGGTGTTACAGAGGGATAAGAGAGGTGTAAAATCTATAGCAACATGGCTATGAGAATCTTAGAAATTCTAGGAATGAGTTAGTGTGCAAGATGTTGGAAACAAGAGTTGGACTTGGGTTTTAGAGTGGTGTATATCTAGGAATGAATTGGTTGGTCATTAAATGATTTGGTAAGCTTGGTAAGAGGTAAAAACTAGCAAGAAGAAGTTAGAAATGCAAAAGAGTGAAAAATGCAAGATGTGAGAACTTAAATTGTTGAATTTTAACAAGAATTGGAGTAGGGATTTAACCAAGGATTTGAGGTGGTTTAAAGCATGTTTTAGGGTGATTAATTATGTAGAAAACTTGTGGAAAGATTAGGGAAATTTTGAGGGTGATTTAAGGGTTGATTAGGGGGTGAAAAATCACCCTTGTAGCAGGTTTTAGCAGGGTCCGGGACTTGGTCCTTGGACAAAGTCCCGGAACACCCTTTAAAACAAACCGAGAGTTCTTGCAGCACTTGGTCCGGGACTTGAGGGATGGACAAGGTCCCGGACCACCTATTAAAATCATACCGAGAGTGAAGTACATGCTTGGTCCGGGACTAGAGATAGAACAAGGTCTCGGACCAGTGTAGGAATTCCACCCGAGAGTTTGATTATGCATTGATCCGGGACTATAGGTAGGGACCAAGTCCCGGACCACCCCAGAATTCACCAGAGAGTGTTTTTAAGGGTTCTAAACATGGGGGATTGAATGGTATTGGTTTTATATGATGTTTAGGAGTTGTTTGGTGACCTTTAAAGGTCCTAAGAAGTATAAAGAAGTGTCGGAAGTGAGTGAGTAAGTTGTGAGTTTAAGTACACTAAGTTAAACCGAAACAACGGGATAACGGGGTAAGTACGGGAGTAGCGTTATGTACATACCGTAACACCTCAAAATTAATTAAACCATTTGACATGTAAATAGTGGTTCAAGAGTAGACATGAGGAACAAGTGTGAACCGAGGAGCGTGAGAACACCCGGTAAAGATAACCCGGTGAAAGGTATGATTTCTTCATGCTCTATATCCTAACTTGGTTACCCTGATTTGTGTGCTTGTTTGATTGTGTGATCACCTAACAAGATAAATGCACGAATCGGATTGTGTGTACTCTCTTGTGTTTGTATTGTATTGTTGTGGTTGGATTGTATTTCTTTAACTAAAGTTTGTATAATTCATGAAATGTGGATTGGGAATGAATTGCTTGATTGTGATTGTGTGTGGTAGTGCGACTCATAGTTGAGTCTTGTGTGAGTAGAGACTCGTAGAAGGAGTCAAGTGTGAACTAATAAAATGGTGGAAACACACTACAACTATCGAACCAATACACGGTAACATAAACCTACGAACGCACTAGAACGTGAGAAAGCATACGGGAGTAGTAACCTCCCGATAACGGTTAGAGAACCGAAACGACTTAATCCACGAAATAAACATTAGTGGAAGTATATGAGTAACCTCTAACTAGAGGTTTGGAAAGTTGTTCGAAATACAAACCTTGAGTAAAGTAAAGCTTGGTAAGGGATCACCAAACCCCTTAGAGATATAGTCGAACCCCAATGAGAGGAACCGACTAACATGAACAATTTCCCGAACATGAGAGTATTCAATAAGTTGGTTGAACCCTTAAATCTTAGAATACTAGACATTGAGAATTCCCTAAGCCACTAGATGCTATCGAGAGAGATACCTCTAGGATGATCCTTGTGATTGTGAAATGACTTCGAGAGAGGAGTTTGGGAATTTGAGTAGTCCGGTAGAGAACTGGACGTTTGTGAACTTGAGGAACTCATCGCATAGATCCTTTCGTATTGTTGAGCCGGTGGTGGGTCTTGTGTATGACCCTGCCCGGAGGTCGTGGCTAAGACTTAAAAGATGCCTTTAAGTATTGAGTATTGGATTGAGAACTTGAGTATTGGGTATGGAGTATTGAATTGAGTATGTGAGTGACGAGAATTGAGTTGTGACTGGAGGACTTGAGTATTGGAGTTGGGTGAGAACTGAGTTGAGTGTTGTAGTCCTTGTTGAGATTGTGAGTAAGAGTACCCCAGGGAATGAGTGGAACATGATTAACTAAGTAAGGCGTGGTGAGGTAGAACTCCCAAGCCTAATTAAGAACATATTAAACTAACCCCTTGACGAGTGTGTTAGTGCTTGTGTTTAATGTTGAACTTGATTGTGATGATACATATATAATGTATTATTGTATTTCATGTTGTTTGAATTTAAAGGAATCGCATGCTCTCGACCAAGTAGTCGGCGTACCCTCGCTAGTACGCGGGGTATGCGGAAGTCATATTCAGCATAAGCTGAGCTCCTAGGGGCGACGTTTTTAGTGTGCAGGTACCTGAAGCGGACATGATCATAGAAGGACCGACAGCTAAGCAGGGATAGATGGGAGTGAAATATAGATAGTAGTGAATTGTATAGGGCTTGTAGTCGGTCACCGTTCGAGAGTAGGACGGGGTTGATATTACTATGGGTAGTCGTATAAGAATTGTAAATATTGTATTGTGGATTTGTAAGACCGAAAGGTCAATGATAAACTTAGGAATTGTAGATACTCGGTATAGAACGGATTTGAGATTGTATTGTATATAATGGATTTGAAGTTGTATTTAGTTTGAGAATTGATTAAGTAAAGGAAGTATTTTTGTATAGTGTACTCGGTATAAGACCCATCAGACCGATATTGTAATTGTTGTGTATTTGTGTGTGGATTGGCCATGTTAGTCACGTGGGTGACTAACGGCATTGTATCACCCCCGTTTTAGTTTGGATTTCCGCTGCTTGTGTACAGATAATGGAGACGGGTTAGGAGTTAATGGCGTGATTACCGGTAGGGCTGTTACATTAATAGCTTTTGAATCTTAGTTTTTGGCTATCATTAATATTTAGCCTCTAAATTTTGTTAAATTACAACTAGACCCCAAAATGTTTTCGGTAACTCTTATTTTAATTTTTTACTTGATTTAAGCTTAATATGACATAAATTAAAATGGCCTAAATTGCAAGGCCTTATTACAACATTAACATAGAATAAATTTACATATAAATGTCACAAATAACATATATATGGTTACGGCTTATAATATAGTTTTTCCTAATGTTTTCTAACATTATATTTTGTCACTTAATTGATTCTATGACATTATATGTCACTTAAGCATTATGTTAACTAGCCAAAAATGTTATACAACATTTTAATATATAGTTTGGTCATAATACACCTTGTAAGTTCATGACTTTATTTATTTTGTAACAAAATGTTATAAAAACATTATAATATGTAAGTTTAGCATACTTACTAGATTTCTAGGCAATTAATTTAGCCTAAGCTCTTCAACAGCTCATGGCTACATATATATATAATATGAAACCCGCAAGCGCTCCTAATGCGTCCCCGACGTGTCGTGGACATATCGTGGACTCTAATAAAACTTGATAGATGAGAGGCAATAATTAAACTAGAAAACACATTTCGATTGAGAATTTACACACACGAAATTCACTCAACCTCCCTTGCCCCACACACGGACTCCCGGGATAGTTTTGACTTTACCTCTAAAGTCTTCAACCTTCTCCTAACTATTGGCCTGCGGCTCACCAACCGTTCACCGACCTGTTGTCCTATCAAATACCCAATGTATGATACTCTAACCCAGTCCTCACTAGCTCACCAACTCTCTAGCACTTACACACACTCCTAAGTCTGATCAACACTTGCCCAGATTATCTCTATCTTTTCTCGTACAGGGCTTGTTTTACAAGGAACATTAATGCACCTATTTATACAAGTTAGTTGAGATGCCAACTAACAACCTAGGAGTTGTAGACTCTAAGAGTAGAATACTCATTCTTCTACAAATATAATATCCGCACCCTACTGCAGACTTTCGTCCAACTTGATTTGGAGCCACCAGCACACATGTTTCCTTGTGCATGGGCAGTTGGCGGCGCGTCTCCCAAGTTTGTTGGTCACCACTTGCACACTCCAACTTGTCTGAACTTGTCTGGCTCATTAATGCTCATAAATGCTCTCTTCTGAAGTATTACGACTATGTAATGATGTTCATCAATAGCCTTTATTTATCTTGTTATCTTGCACATTAATGAGATACACCTTTTGTCGTGTGCTTGTCATGAGCAAGTTTTTTGTGGTTGTGAATAATCTGAGTGAGTTTGTCGATGTTGCTAACTCTGTTTGGTCCTTGTTTAATGTTTGATATAAGAGATATGTGATGGGTGGTTCTTGACTGCCTGTGTCTAGCTAGAAGTCCTCAGCTCTCACCGACAGGTGCCGATTGGTAGAGCACATGTCGTGGATTGAGCGTGCTTGCAACCTTGCCTGCTAAGCCACTTATTCACCTGTCTATCTGAAATCATGACTCTTGACAAATGCATTAGATAGACAACACAAGGTTTGCTATCATCAAAACTAAAGGATCATGTCTTAACAATTTCCCCCTTTATGATGATGGCAACCTATATACTTTTATGTATTTGGCAATCAAAAATTGAGAGATTCCCCCTAAGTTTATTAAGGGTTTTTAAGAATGAAAGAATTTGAACAAATGATAGCAATGATAGCATAAGTGACAGCTTTTATTATGCATAAGTGACAGCTTTTATGTTATACCATAGATAAGGTTTCATTCAGATGATACATATTACAAGGACGATAGACATAGTCTCATAGGTACTCTCACAAGTACATATACGTTTCTTTCCCTCTTTGCCATATAGCAAAATAGGGAGCAACTACACGACATAAGATGTTGTAAAGGCCATGACATTCCATAAATTACAAACTACAAAATATGATCAAGATAATCTAGATGGAGTGACGTAGTTGGGTATCCCATTCATAATCCTCTGAGCAAGTAGGCTCTTCATCCGAAAAACCGGCTTTGATCCAAGAAGGTTTGGCTTTGGTTGTGTTGATCAAAGGAGATTCAGCTGTGGTAGAAAGGTCAGACTCATCAGAATCTATGGAGAACTCCATGTTGTGTGGAGAACGTGATTGTGATAGAGTGATACTTGAAGTGATTGACCAAGCTGTAAGGGAGTCGGAGTCTGGTTGGACATAGCTTTGGGCGACGTATTTCTTTGGTGTTTGGTGGTCATAAACTTGTGAATGGTGAAGTGAATGGTTTGCTCATTCGAGCTGGATGAGCTTTGTGGGTATTGAGCCATTCGTGAGATGATTGCGAGTGGTAAAAAGAGTGAGCAAGGTTTATAGACACTTTGGAAATGCTCAACGACTGATCGGTGAGTGGCATTTAATGAGGTGCTACGTCTTGTGGGCTATGTTTGTAGGCTTTTTAGGTGTCAAGGTCAGAGTTTGGATTAGTGGAATGGATGGGACTAATATATCAGATCATTTTGTAATTTTTAATCAAGGAAGAAGCAGCCAAGACAATAAATTATTTTGTACCCATCATAAGCATTCAAGTAACAAAAATCAGTTGCATTTTCATTGATATCCAAAAGGTACCGTGAAACAGATAGTCAATGGCAAGTAAAAATAGTAATGGAGAAGAATAAAATCTAGTTCTAACTCTAACTCTCATGGTCTCACTCGATCTCTCTAGGAGACAATGAACGCTCAGGCTATGTGGGAATCTATAAAATATATCAGTCCTTGAACCATGTGATGGACACTAGGTTCAGTGGAGACAGCCTACACAATGGTAAGAGTAACTCTTACACGCTGAAGAACGTCCCGAGTTGAAGTATCTAGACTGGTCCCCGACCTGTCGTAGACCGGTGAAAGACTTCTCTTCCTCTTAAGTGTTGATGCTCTTGCCGTTGGACGAGGTTCTGACCTTGAACCTTCACTCTTGGTTTGCTTCTGAACAACCACTAACTGATCTCCCTTAGTCTTTATACCTAATTTTGACAACATCTCTGAGCAGATGCTGTCTTGAGTAGTTCGAGTGCATTCATGGACCCCGTCGATGTCCACTCCACTTTCCAACAGAGTCTTGGTTACTACTCCCCTTGTACTAACCCTTGATTGACATGTCTACTTTCATCGAGAGTAAGGAGAATCATGGAAGGAAGGTCAATCTTCTCTTTGATCTTGAGAGCATAGAGTAACCTTACGTCTCTCGTGTTGACAATGTGAGTTCGTTGATTTCATGGAGTTATGTTGTGGACGAGCAGACTGAAAAGGACTCTGTCAGGTATTGACATTTCTGCTGCAGGAAATTCTTCAATGTTGCTCCTTTGTTGAGCAAGCTTACCATTTTTCCTCTCAGATGACCGAGATCGCTCCATGATGTTTCTTTTAGGATGATCAATCCTTCTGTTTCTAAACCAAAAGTTTCGGAGACCCAAGACTTGGAGATGGTGATTTCGTTGTCTTGAACCCGTGTGATGATATAGTCATCATCTTCATCACTCTAGAGTGGTCCAAGGCGTCTCATATGTTCTTTGAGCAGCTCTGTGTAGACAGGGATAGGCTTCTGGAAGAAGTCTACCCACCGTTGGAACTCCAGTAGCTCGACGATCTCTCTTAGGCCCATCTTTTTCATCCATTCAATGTCCAATGTCTTAGGTAGGACGGGATAAGGTTTGTCGTTGACGTTCTCAGCTTTGATCAAGGCTGGCTCAAGTTCCTTGAGTGTCTTGAGTCGTTTTAGAGATTGAGGAGGTTGAGATTGGGCGATGACCTTCTTAGCGTGAATGAGCTCCTCCAGTTCATCAGTATGTGGTGAAATGACCATTTTCTTTTTGCCTTTTTCCTCCTTTAGTTGCTCATGCTCCTTGGGCATGAGTGTGACATGTGATGGCGACTCTGTGTTGCTGTCTTCAACCTGAAGCTGTCGGTGAGGTTTCGGAGACCTATCTACGAGTGGTTCCCCAGACTCGGCGATGAGTTTCGCCTCTTCCTCAGAGTCAGCTGCTGTCTCTTGAAGTATCTCCTCTACTGAGGTGCCTTTTTGTGCCTCTTCTTCTTCCAGCTTCCATACAGCTGCCTCGATTTCAGCTGAAATAGTTGCTTCTCCATCATCAGAGAAGAGCAGTCATCGTGTGGTCTTTTCTGGAGTAGAGTGAGATTTTTGTGGTGTTGTTGGCTTTTGGGCGCTCCTAGAAGCGCGAGTTACACGACTCGTGGTGGCGGTTGAATGGCCTTGGACTTTGATTGTTTGGTTTTTTATTTCTTTATGGTGTTTTTGGAGGTTATAAGTGAGGGTGTAGGAGAAGACATTTTCGGTTCTTGTGTGGGAGCAGGATCAGGAATGATGGTGGGTTTGAAAGTGTCGGATGTGATGAGGTGGTAGGTTTTAGGAATGTGGGACTTTATATACTCTACCTCGCTGGCGAGAAGGTTATCTTATTGAATTACTCTAACCGTAAGCTCGTTCTCCTCCTCCTTTGTCAGTTGAGTTGGAGATTCTGTCTACTGGATGTCGGTCATTTGTTGTATGGAAGCTTATGTGAGGATTTCTTTAGCTTTAATTGTAGAGCAGTCTTTGGTGCTATTTTCAGTGTAGAGGATTTGTACTGGAATTTAATACTTTTTGCTCAGGTGTTCTTTAACGTCTGTGGGCGTGGGATTTTTGCTCTAAATCTTGCAGGAAATTTTGTAAGAGAGAAGAGAATATGCTTTGATCGCTTAGAGAGATTAGAGAGGGTGAGGGCAATAGTGTAACTGGAGTAAAACTCCCATCGCCCTTTTATAGATATCAAGTAACAGTCGGCGACTGCTCCTCGTCCGCTCGCTGACATGTCCTAACAGTACTATTCACAACGGGCATCAGTCGTGACGGTTGTCAGCGATCCATTGAGAAGTTTTTCCGTTTCTATCCGTTGGACTGCCTCTAACCTAATCTCACTTTTATGGAAAATGATCTAGGTGGGCTGATGTGAGCGCACACGAGTTGGTATGCAAAGGCACCGGTTGCCCAATTCCTGCACGAGACCAGGTTAGGTTAGTGCAGTCCGCACAAATTGTGAGAGACACGGCAGTTGATGCCAACTGAACTAAACAGGGAACCAAGTAATGATGACCCTACTCCCATGAGGACTTTGCCGAGGTCGGCAAATACTTTAACGGGGGGAGGGTTTGTCACGCACATTTTTGGGCTAGCAGCTTGACAACTATGACATGCATTGTTGCTTGCCTTGTCTAGTTGTATGTGATGGAAATCTAAATTGGTATGCCTTGTGCAAGTGCCATGAACATGGCCAGCCTTTGGGGTTGGCCTGAGGGTCGGTCCTAGGGGCGTGATGCCGAGGACACACGACCCTTGTTGTGCGCAGCCGATGCTGCGTGAGCCTTGCTGTATGCCTTGTGGGCGCAACAGTGTGGGGTCGCAGGCGCCAAGACCTTGTCTAGGGCGCCCTGTCCCTTATGCTGCAGGGTGATGGCGCCTGGGCACTGCCGCAGGCACCCAGTGCCCATCTGGACACTGCCGCAGCTCCCAATGCCCATCTGGACACTGCCGCAGGCTCCTAGTGCCCATCTGGACACTGTCCGCAGGCACCCTGCTGCAGCCGATGTGAAGTTGGCTCAAAACGTGTGGGAACTTCACAACTTTGCTGAGCACCTAAGAAGTCCAAATGTTTGCCCTTGATTAATAAGGGGTGTTGGCAAAGTTTGATGGCAATTGGAGCTTGTATCTGATTTTAGTGAATTTTTGAAGTGTCCCACGACAATGTAGGGGTTTGGCTGCAAAGGAGCATGTCTGTGTCCAGTATGGCCTAAAGGTACATTAATCTCTTTAGGGGGGCTGGTGTCACACGCTAAAATTAGCACTGTGACCGGCAAGAACTAAGCCTAGCTCCTCAGCCTTCGCCAACCTTCCTTTCTCCAATCGACAACACAGGAACAAACAGGACACAAGGATGAGAATACCTCCCACTGTGGTAACCAGTGCCACACGACCTTGCGCCTCCTGGACTTGTCTCTGATCAAGCCCCGTAAGTGTTGGTGTCACTGCACTAGAGGTAGGAACTGTGGAACACACGCTTATACACTTAGATCTTTGGGGAAGACCACTTCGTATAACGTAAGAGTTTATGAGAGAGATTAATCTTGCTTGAGAGAACACACAAAACCGATTGAGTATGGGTAGAAGATGATCGATATCCCTCAAGATAATCTCCTCGCCTTTAAATAGGCCCTTGGCAAGTTAGGATAAGGGAAGAATACCAAACTCCTTACCTTCCTCATTTAAATCCATAACTCCCGTAACCCCCAGCGAAACTCCTTTGTAGTTAAATGCATTCGAACCCTTTAAACAACTCTTAAACGATTAATGCCAAGTAACTACTCCCTTATTAGTGGTAGCACATATTAACTAGGGGGAGAGGAAACACCAACACCCACCCATTAAATGCCGCCCACCAAGGAGTAAGGACAGCCCAAAACCGCCCCCTTAATTGTTAAGTAACTCTTAACAATTAAGCTCCTTAATTACAAGCACTTAGATAAAGGAAGATGTTAAGGCAAAAACCGCCCACACCCATAAATTGAGAACCACCTCAATTTAATTCCCAAACCACCCAACAATGAAGGAGATGGAGTTACACTTTAACTCCCATTAGTTGAACAACAAATTCAACCTCTTCAATGTAGCTTAGGAATCTCTTTATTGCTCCGTAATTATCACAGGGATAGAGTTAAGCAAGCAATTATTATCTCCAAGATAATAACGCAGGGAAATACCAAGGTAAACTCAATGCTCCACTCGAAAGGAATTTTCTCTTTGCAAATATGTTAACCCAGTCAACATATTCTTCTACCAGCTTCCAGACAATAATTACTCAAGGGAGATAGGAGTCACAAATCCCAGAAAGAGCAACCCGCGTCGCGACGCCCAGCGCCCACGCATAGTCCTAACACAACCCGCGCACATAGTCACAGCCAACGCCCGTGCCTAGCACAGCCAGCGCCCGTGTCTAATGCCTAGCGCATGCAGCCACAGCCAGCACCTAGTGCCCGTGTCACCTGACGTCAAGCGCACACTGTCACAGCCAGCACCCAGTGCCCGTGTCTAGCATCGCACCCGCGCATGCAGTCACAGCCAGTGCCCGCGTAACACGCAGCCAGCACCCGTGTCATGCTATGCCACGCCTCGTCATGACAACTACTTGATAAGGGTGTCTGCTTACGTTGTGATTAGCTCTCTTCCCTTGTCATGGCCCAGCCACGAATCACCTTAGCAACCTTAATGCCCAAGGATGTCTGGTCATGTCTGATAGCACGCTGGCTACCGACACGATACCACATAACAACACAAAGCCATTTCCACCCACTTCTCATCCTTGGTGAGCCTAGCTCACGGGCCAAGTCCTAGACTCTCCCACCTCGTCAGGTTCCCGCGCATGACAACGTGCCAGGGACTCGAACCCATCACTTGTCACCGCTGTGTCATTCGCCAACCCCGTGACACGGCCTGGACGTTGGGCCACCGAGACGCATCCTTGCCCAAATGGCGAAGCCCGGCTTCCCACGCTAGCAAGAGCCTTACACATGGAAACATATGGGGTCACTGAGCTTAGCGCATTCACTCCAGAGACGAGAACCGTAACAGCTGGTTAGTTTCTACCTGACCTGTCCCCAGGTAGCCTTACACGGTTGGAAATCATTATCCCAAGATTTTCCTAGCCATCCCGCCTCGCATCCCCACTGCGCTCACCTTGCGAACTAGGAGTCAAAGCTTTACAAGTGAGTGGATGGATAACCTACTCAATTCAGGGTGAGTGCATCACAAGTGTCGTCACACAGGTGAACCCTTCGAACCTCCATACAAGGCTCCTGAAGCTGTGATTCAATCACACTTCCCATCTGTTGGCCAACCCTGTAGTCCTCGGTGCCACTCCCAGAGTCCGCCCTTGATCACCTTGCTTCGATACCTGCCCAAGCAGTCTCGACACCGCCACATGTCCATGACTCGGCACCGGTAATCAAGCCACTTGCCAACCCCTCGAAGTTGTCCAACAACACTCGAATTCCTCCAAGGCAGTCCACAAAGCGCCCCAGTATCCCTTGGCTCGCCCCCGGGACAGCCCCACAATCGGATACCATGCCAGGTCCTATCATGCCACACCGCACAACCACCATGCTTTCGGACACCTTCACTTGGAGAGGCCGCCAGATGCTCCAAGCACCTGTGGGTTATGGGCCCTCGTATATGCACGCTTCCACCCCTGGCCTAGCCAGCTCGTCCTTCGGGTTGTTCCTCTTCCAACTGGATCCCTATGCGCCTCCAAGGCCATATCCAAATCCAGCCCAGTTGTCCTCCCCTAACTATTCCTTGGCCCCGCCTTTAGTTCCTTGAACCCCGCTGCTCTTGAACGTTTGCTCCCAGTAGAATATCTCGCCTCGACAGGTTAGGAAAACTCAAGCCAAGATTCCCACACCATAGCTAGACTCGCATGCCACCACTAGAACACCACCTCCCATGGTCTCACTTAGTCTTACTGATGGAGCACTTGTCAAACACTCAGAGTTGACAAACCATCGACTCAGTGATTCTAGCTAGTGCAACGCCTACTATGCTCATGTGGTTCGCATTGGTCACCAACTAACCGTATCTTAGCTCACCTGAAAGTATGGAATCACCCAATACCTTTCAAGATCTACTTCTTGCTATCGCACATAAACGAACTCTTGCAAATCTTGAGCAAACTTCAACTTTATACAGCTTTTCCGGGTTCGAACTACAAGAGAAATAGAAAACACCGTAGTAATCCAACTATAGAGGACAACTTAGAAAGGAAATAGACTAACAACCGAAATTCAAAAGAACAAGGAAACGAGAACCTATTTCAAGCTACCCCATGCCCTAGAACTCTCCCCGGCATGAAGCTTCCTCACGAATGCTTGAACCAACTGGGTGATCTCCTACGGAGGGTGTGAGTCCATAGACCCAGCCATGCATAGACTCCACGCCGATCCACATGCGGTTCTGGAATAACTCGACGCTTGTCTTGGCCTTCCGAGCAAACGGCTCCCCTAGAATCATGGGAACGAGAGACAAATCCAAGAGATCAAAAGTAAGATAGCCTCCCTAGGGACCTATCTTCACATACGTCTTGACTCTCCCACATGTCTCTGCAGCAACCTCATCTCCCATCCTGATACACCTTGTATTATGAGCGATAGGTAGCTTGAGCTCTCTAGCCACACGTAAACTCAGACAGTTGCATCCTGCTCCGGTATCGACCAAAGCCATCACTCATGCACGTCTCTCTATCAAGGCATCAACATACAGCAGCGTGCTAGTCGGTGCTATAGCCGGATAATCAACATGAACAACCGAGAGAGAAGGAAGGACAGCACCTTCATAGTTCATCGGTGTTAGAGTAGCCACCTGCTCACTCCTCGGCTCCGCATCAACTACTGTAGCCGCCTTCTTCTTAGGGCACTACCTAGCCCAATGACCCGTCTCCCACAATTGAAGCACACATTGGAGGGTGATCTCGGCTTGCTCTTGCTCCCCCGGTCACCTCGGGTCTTTGGCGTCGCCTTAGTCTTGGCTCCACTCTTGGCTCTTCCTTCTTGGCACCACCCTGTGATACCTCAGTCAGACCCATCCTCCTTCTTGTTGGAGTTGTATCTTCGCCATGACTTGCGAAACTCGCCACCAGCCCCCTTGGTTTCCTTGACCTTGAAATCTCCCAGAGATTCAGCAAGTGCAACCGCTTCAGACAAGGTCTTCGGCTTCTTCAGCCACATCTTCTCCTGCGCATCTTTGGGCATGCCTCGGACAAAGTGGAAGACTTTGTATTTCTCCGGCAAGTCGGGTAACTCAGCAACAATGGAATTGAACTCCGACACATATTCCCTTACCGTGCCCTTCATCGTGATTGTAGTCAGATCATTCTGAGCCTTCCAGACATCATCCTTGGGGTAGAAATGCCTACGAACCTCCTTCTTGAAGTCCGCCCAAGTCTGTACGCTCTTCCGACCTGCGGTCCTCCACCATTGCTTAGCCCTCCCAGAGAGCCTTGACCTTGCATAGAGAATCCGCTCCCTGTCCTTCTTGATATCATTCGCCTCAAAGTAGTCAGAGAGATCTTGGAAGAAGTTCGCCAAGATTGTCCCATCTCTGGCGCCATCATACATCTCGGGATCTGGAAACTTCAATTTCCTTTTCCCCTTAAGCCCACGCAACTCATCATACGCCGCCTTGTAGCGCAGATACTTGGACTTATACTTATCCTGAGAACTCCCAGAGCTCTCCGAGGAATCACTCTCGCTAGGGTCCTCTTCTTCCTCCTCACTCCCGGAATAATCCTCGGAAGGAGAGCTAGAAGAACACCTGAGGAACCACCATCACCATCGCCTCCATGATGTCCAACACCATGCTCCGGCTCGGGCTTAACATCACCATCAAGTTCCTCGTCTTCTGGGCCAGCGTCATCACCACGACGACTCCCGCTTCCTCGACGACGGTAATCTTGCCTCTCTTCGTCAGAAAAGCGAACAATCTTGCTTTTCACCTTTGGCTATTGGGCATGAGCGACCCATCCTCATCAACCAACCAACGCCTCATCTCTTCTCTAACACTTCCCTCTCGCCTCACGGGATCAGTGCGTCTCGCTGGGGCATCGCGCCTGCGCCCACCATCATGCCCAGCATGACGATGACGCGACCGTCCTCGCCTAGGACTCAAGCCTTCATCTTCATCACGAGGACGACGTGCCACTCGCCCTTCTTAGCACCTTCTTGCTTCGCCTCACCACGATCCCGATTCTCCTTCAGGGCCTTTGCCACCGCCGCCCCTACCAGGTCTGGGATGGCCCCTAGCAAGGAATTGTTCTCCTGCATCTCGCCATGGAGATCATCAAGGAGGTTGCGCTGGTCCATTCCTGTCTCAAGGATCTGGCCTGCCAAGGATCTGGTAACGTCAAGAACTCGGTGCTGAGAAGAAAGACTCGTGGTGATGGGAGAAGATTCTCGCCAAACTTTGCCTCCAGTGAAGCAACCTTCCCGTCGAGAGATTTCGATGAAGCCATTACTCAAGGAAGAAGAGATAAAGGTGAGACCTATGACGTTGAGGAAGACACACGAACTAATTGTCGATGAAGAAATGGTACCCGAAGCTCTGATACCAACCTTGTTGTCACACGCTAAATTAGCACTGTAACCGACAGGAACTAAGCCTAGCTCCTCAACCTTCGTCAACCTTCCTTTCTCCAATCGACAACACAGGAACAAACGGGACACAAGGATGAGAATACCGCCCACTGTGGTAACCAGTGCCACATGACCTTGCGCCTCCTGGACTTGTCTCTGATCAAGCCCTGCAAGTGTTGGTGTCGCTGCACTAGAGGTAGGAACTGTGGAACACACGCTTATACACTTAGATCTTTGGGGAAGACCACTTCGTATAACGTAAGAGTTTATGAGAGAGATTATTCTTGCTTGAGAGAACAAAAAAAACCGATTGTGTATGGGTAGATGATGATCGATATCCCTCAAGCTAATCTCCTCGCCTTTAAATAGGCCCTTGGCAAGTTAGGATAATGGAGGAATACCAAACTCCTTACCTTCCTCATTTAAATCCATAACTCTCGTAACCCCCAGCGAAACTCCTTTGTAGTTAAATGCATTCAAACCCTTTAAACAACTCTTAAACGATTAATGCCAAGTAACTACTCCCTTATTAGTGGTAGCGCATATTAACTAGGGGAGAGGAAACACCAACAGCCCACCCATTAAAATGCCGCCCACCAAGGAGTAAGGACAGCCCAAAACCGCCCCCTTAATTGTTAAGTAACTCTTAACAATTAAGCTCCTTAATTACAAGCACTTAGATAAAGGAAGATGTTAAGGCAAAAACCGGCCACACCCATAAATTGAGAACCGCCTCAATTTAATTCCTGAAACCACCTAACAATGAAGGATATGGAGTTACACTTTAACTCCCATCAGTTGAACAACAAATTCAACCTCTTCAATGTCGCTTAGGAATCTCTTTATCTGCTCAGTAATTATCACAGGGATAGAGTTAAGCAAGTAATTATTATCTCCAAGATAATAACGCAGGGAAATACCAAGGTAAACTCAATGCTCCACTGGAAAGGAATTTTCGCTTTCCAAATATGTTAACCCAATCAACATATTCTTCTACCAGCTTCCAGACAATAATTACTCAAGGGAGATAGGAGTCACAAATCCCAGAAAAGAGGACCCCGCGTCACGATGCCCAGCCCCCACAGCCTAACACAACCCCCACACCCATACATAGTCACAGCCAACCAGCCCCCTAGCACAGCCAGCGCCCTATGTCTAATGCATCCGCATGCGCCAGCCCCATAGCCTAGCCTAGTGCCGTGTCACCCGACGTCAAGCGCACACTGTCACAGCCCAGCACCCAGTGCCCGTGTCAAGCATCGTACCCGCGCATGCAGCAGTCACAGCCAGTGCCCGCGCCTCGTCATGACAACTACTTGTCAAGGGTGTCTACTTATGTTGTGATTAGCTCTCTTCCCTTGTCATGGCCCAGCCACGAATCACCTTAGCAACCTTAATGCCCAAGGATGTCTGGTCATGTCTGCCATAGCACGTCGACTACTGACACGATACCACATAACAGCACAAAGCCATTTCCACCCACTTCTCAACCTTGGTGAGCCTAGCTCACGGGCCAAGTCCTAGACTCGCCCACCTCGTCAGGTTCCCGCGCATGACAACGTGCCAGGGACTCGAACCCATCACTTGTCACCGCTGTGTCATTCGCCAACCCTGTGACACGGCCTGGACGTTGGGCCACCAAGACGCATCCTTGCCCAAATGGCGAAGCCCGGCTTCCCACGCTAGCAAGAGCCTTACACTTGCAAACATATGGGGTCACTAAGCTTAGCGCATTCACTCCAGAGACGAGAACCGTAACAACTGGTTAGTTTCTGCCTGACCTGTCCCCAGGTAGCCTTACACGGTTGGGTCATGACGAGGCGCGGGCACTAGGTTAATTATCTCACCAAAGTGCCCGAGAGCCTCAATGGCTATATTTTACCCACAAATGGGGATGTCGGGACACTTGGACTCCTTGGCGGTGTTGGGCCCATGGGGCCCACACCGGCGGCTAGGTGAACTAGTCGTTGGTCACCCTGGGCTGCCTGGAGAGCACCCGTCTAGACACGTGAGTGCATAGAACATGCCTATTGGCATGTCCCACTACCTCTAGCTCGGGTAGTGGGCTCCAACGGCTGTGGGGCCTTGCCCAACCGCCGGTGTCCCTAATGTTAAGTTGTGCCAGCATGCGCTTGGCGTATGACTAGTTCTGCACATGGGTAAGTGCGGGAGTGCGAGGGGCGACGCACTAAGTTGGGACTTGTGTCCGGTATGGCCAAGATGGTCAAGGTGGTGGTGAGTGCACAGCATGGCCCACGCTGGTGCGTCCCTACTGAAGGTGCCTTGGCACTGGGGTTGCTCCACTAGGGAAGGTGTTCATTCAGTGGAGTGCACCGCACATCCATGCCTTTGGGCAAAGGGTGTGAGGATGAGGGAACTCACCGTGGGGCCGTTCAAGACCACCCTTAGTCATGCTTGAGGCACAAGGGTTGGTCCGGTTAGGATACCAATTTTGTCATGAGTATTTTTCCAAAATTAAATTTTTCGCTTGGAAGCCAAGTCCAGCGGTATGCACAGCACACATGTGACAAGCAAACACACACAACAATCATCAAGGAACAATATTTCGGCAACCAAAACAAGCGACACTCATGATCGGCGTCGGGCCAAGGCCCGACCAGCCTAACCGGACCAACCCTTGTGCCATAAGCATGACTAAGGGTGGTCTTGAACCGCCCCACAGTGAGTTCCCTCATCCTCACACCCCTTTGCCCAAAGGCAGGGATGTGCGGGGCACTCCACTGAATGAATACCTTCCCTAGTGGAGCAACCCCAGTGCCAAGGCACCTTCAGTAGGGACGCACCAGCATGGGCCACACTGTGCACTCACCACCACCCGGACCATCTTGGCCATGCCGGACACAAGTCCCGACTTAGTGCGTCGCCCCTCGCACTCCCGCACTTGCCCAAGTGCTGGACTAGTCATACGACAAGAGCATGCTGGCCTATCTCAATATTAGGGACACCGGCAGCGGGGCAAGGCCCCGAAGCCGTTGGAGGCCACTAACCCCGCTATAGGTAGCGGGACATGTCAATAGACATGTTCTAGGCACTCACGTGTCTAGCCGGGTGCTCTCTAGGGACCCCGGGGTGACCCACGACTAGTTCACCTAGCCGCCGGTGTGGGCCCCATGGGCCCAACACCACCAAGGGTCCAAGTGTCCCGAAATCCCCATTCGTGGGTAAAATATAGCCATTGAGGCTCTCGGGCACTTTGGTGCCTAGTCGAGACCTAGCCGTGTAAGGCTGCCTGGGGGCAGGTCAAGCAGAAACTAACCAGCTGTTACGGTTCTTGTCTCGGGAGTGAATGCGCTAAGCTCAGTGACCCCATATGTTTCCAAGTGTAAGGCTCTTGCTAGCGTGGGAAACTGGGCTTCGCCATTTGAGCAAGGATGCGTCTCGGTGGCCCAACGTCCAGGCCGTGTCATGGGGTTGGAGAATAACACAGCGCTGACAAGTGATGGGTTCGAGTCCCTGGCACATTGTCATGTGCCGGAACCTGACGAGGTGGGCAATTCTAGGACTTGGCCCGTGAGCTAGGCTCACCAAGGATGAGAAGTGGGTGGAAATAGCTTTGTACTGTTATGTGGTATCGTGTCGGTAGCTGGCGTGCTATGACAACATGACCAGATATCCTTATGCATTGAGGTTGCCAAGGTAGTTCATGGCTAGGCCATGACAAGGAAGAGAGCTAATCACAATGTGAGCAGACACCCTTGACGAGTAGTTGTCTTGACGAGGCGCGGCATAGCATGGCACGGGTGTTGGCTGCGTGTTACGCGGGCACTGGCTGTGACAGTATGCGCGGGGCGATACTTGACACGGGCACTGGGTGCTGGGTGTGACAGTATGTGCTTGACGTCGGGTGACACGGCACTAGGTGCTGGCTGTGCTAGGTAGGGGCGTTGGCTGTGACTATGTGCGCGGGTTGTGTTCGGAATGTGCGCGGGCGCTGGGAGTCGCGACGTGGGTTGCTCTTTCTGGGTTTTGTAACTCTTATCTCCCTTGAGTAATTATTGTCTAGAAACTGGTAGAAGAATATGTTGACTGGTTAACATATTTGGAAAGCGAAATTTCCTTTCCAGTGGAGCATTGAGTTTACCTTGGTATTTCCCTGCGTTATTATCTTGGAGAAAATAATTGCTTGCTTAACTCTATCCCTGAGATAATTACTGAGCAGATAAAGAGATTCCTAAACTACATTGAAGAGGTTGAATTTGTTGTTCAACTGATGGGAGTTAAAGTGTAACTCCATCTCCTTCATTGTTGGGAGGTTTTAGGAATTAAATTAAGGTGAATCTCAATTTATGGATGTGGGCGGTTTTTGTCTTAACATCTTCCTTTATCTAAGTTCTTGTAATTAAGGAGTTTAATTGTTGAGAGTTACTTAACAATTAAAGGGGCGGTTTGGGTTGTCCTTACTCCTTGGTGGGCGGCATTAGTATAGGTGGGCTGTTGGTGTTTCCTCTCCCCCTAGTTAATGTGCGCTATCACTAATAAGGGAGTAGTTACTTGGCATTGATCCTTTAAGAGTTGTTTAAAGGGTTTGGATGCATTTAACTACAAGGGAGTTTCGCTGGGGGTTACGGGAGTTATGGATTTAAATGAGGAAGATAAGAAGTTTGGTATAACTCTCCTATCCTAACTTACCAAGGGCCTATTTAAAGACGAGGAGATTAGTTGAGACACATCATCATCTATCCATACTCAATCGTTTTTGTGTGTTCTCTCAAGCAAGAATAATCTCTCCTAAACTCCTACGTTGCACGAAGTGATCTTCTCCAAAAGATCTTATAGTGTGAGCGTGTGTGAGTTCCTACCTCTAGTCCAGCGACACCAAAACTTGCGGGGCTTGATCAGAGACAAGTCCAGGAGGCGCAAGGTCATGTGGCACTAGTTACCACAGTGGGCGGTATTCTCATCCTTGTGTCCCGTTTGGTTCTAAGTTGTCGGTTGAAGGAAGGTTGGTAAAGGCTGAGGGGCTAGGCTTAGTTCCTGCCAGTCACAGTGCTAATTTTAGCGTGTGACAAGTTTGGTATCAGAGCTTTGGTTGAATTCTTCATCGACAATCAGTTCGTGTGCCTTCCTCAACGTCAAAGGTCTCACCTTTATCTCTTTTTCCTTGAGCAATGGCTTCATCGACTTTGCCTAAGTCTTTTGACGGGAAGTTGCTTCACTGGAGGCGAAGTTTGGCAAGAATCTTTCTCCCATCACCGCAAGTCTTTCTTCTCAGCACCGAGTTCTTGATGCTACCAGATCCTTGGCGGGCAAGATCCTTGAGACTGGAGAGGATCACCACTACCTCCTTGATGATCTGCATGTTGAGATCCAGGAGAACAATTCCTTGTTAGGGGCCATCCCAGACCAGGTAGGGGCGGCGGTGGCAAAGGCCCTGAAGGAGAATCGGGATCGTGGTAAGGCAAAGCAAGAAGGTGCCAAGGATGGGCATGTGGCACGTCGTTCTCATGATGAAGATGAAGGCTTGAGTCCTAGGCGAGGACGGTCGCGTCATCATCGTGCTGGGCATGATGGTGGGCGCAGGCGCGGTGCCCCAGTGAGACACACTGATCCCGTGAGGCGAGAGGGAAGTGTTGGAGAAGAGATGAGGCGTTGGATGGTTGATGAGGACGGGGTCGCTCATGCCCAACAGCCGAAGGTGAAGAGCAAGATTGCTCGCTTTTCTGACGGAGAGAGGCAAGATTACCGTCGTCAAGGTAGCGGGAGTCGTCGTGGTGATGACGCTGGCCAAGAAGACGAGGAACTTGATGGCGATGATAAGCCCGAGCCGGAGCATGGTGTTGGACATCATGCATGGAGGCGATGGTGATGGTGGTTCCTCAGGTGGTTCTTCTAGTTCTCCTTCCAAGGACGATTCCGGGAGTGAGGAGGAAGAAGAGGACCCTAGTGAGAGTGATTCCTCGGAGAGCTCTGGGAGTTCTCAAGATAACTATAAGTCCAAGTATCTGCGCTACAAGGCGGCGTATGATGAGTTGCGTGGGCTTAAGGGGAAAAGGAAATTGAAGTTTCCAGATCTCGAGATGTATGATGGCACTAGAGATGGGACGATCTTGGCGAATTTCTTCCAAGATCTCTCTGACTACTTTGAGGCGAATGCTATCAAGAAGGACAGGGAGCGGATTCTCTATGCAAGGTCGAGGCTCTCTGGGAGGGCTAAGAAATGGTGGAGGACCGTAGGTCGGAAGAGCGTACAGACTTGGGCGGACTTCAAGAAGGAGGTTCGTAGGAATTTCTACCACAAGGATGCTGTCTAGAAGGCTCAGAATGATCTGACTACGATCACGATGAAGAGCGCGGTAAGGGAATACATGTCCGAGTTCAATTCCATTATTGCTGAGTTTCCCGACTTGCCGGAGAAATACAAAGTCTTCCACTTTGTCCGGGGTATGCCCAAGATGCGCAGGAGAAGATGTGGATAAAGAAGCCAAAGACCTTGTCTGAAGCGGTTGCACTTGCTGAATATCTGGGAGATTTCAAGGTCAAGGAAACCAAGGGGGTGGTGGTGAGTTTCTCAAGTCATGGCGAAGATACAACTCCAATAAGAAGAGGAGGATGGGTCTGACTGAGGTATCACAGGGTGGTGCCAAGAAGGAAGAGCCCAAGAGTGGAGCCAAGACTAAGGCGACGCCAAAGACCCGAGGTGACCGGGGGAGCAAGAGCAAGCCGAGATCACCCTCCAATGTGTGCTTCAATTGTGGTGAGACGGGTCATTGGGCTAGCGAGTGCCCTAAGAAAAAGGCGGCTACAGTAGTTGATGCGGAGCCGAGGAGTGAGCAGCTGGCCACTCTAACACCGATGAACTATGAGGGTGTTGTCCTTCCTTCTCTCTCGGTTGTTCATGTTGATTATCCGGCTATAGCACCGACTAGCACGCTGCTGTATGTTGATGCCTTGATAGAGAGACGTGCATGTGTGATGGCTTTGGTCGATACCGGAGCAAGATGTAACTGTCTGAGTTTACGTGTGGCTAGGGAGCTCAAGCTACCTATCGCTCCTAATACGAGGTGTATCAGGATGGGAGGTGAGGTTACTGCGGATACATGCGGGAGAGTCGAAACGTATGTGAAGATAGGTCCATGGGGAGGCTATCCTACTTTTGATCTCTTGGATTTGTCTCTCATTCCCATGATTCTAGGGGAGCCGTTTGCTCGGAAGACCAAGACATGCGTCGAGTTATTCCAGAACCGCATGTGGATCGGCGTGGAGTCTATGCATGGCTGGGTCTATGGACTCACACCCTCCGTAGTAGATCACCCAGTTGGTTCAAGCGTTCGTGAGGAAGCTTCATGCTGGGGAGAGTTCTAGGGCATGGGCTAGCTTGAAATAGGTGTTCTCGTTTCCTTGTTCTTCTGAATTTCGGTTGTTAGTTTGTTTTTCCTTTCTGAGTTGTCCTTTGTAGTTGGATTACTACGGTGTTCTCTATTTCTCTTGTAGTTCGAACCCGGAAGTGCTGAATAAAGTTGAAGTTTGCTCGAAATTTGCAAGTGTCTAGTTTATGTGTGATAGCAAGAAGTAGATCTTGAAAGGTGTTGGGTGATTCCATACTTTCAGGTGAGCTAAGATACAGTTAGTTGGTGACCAATACGAACCACATGGGCATAGTAGGCGTTGCACTAACTAGAATCAATGAGTCGATGGTTTGTCAACTCTGAGTGTTTGACAAGAACTCCATCAGTAGGACTAAGTGAGACCATGAGGGGTGGTGTTCTAGTAGTGGCATGTGAGTCTAACTATGGTGTGGGAATCTTGGATTGAGTTTACCTAACCTATTGAGGTGAGATATTCTACTGGGAGCAAGCGTTCTAGAGCAGCGGGGTTCAGGAACTAAAGGCAGGGCCGAGAATAGTTGGGGGAGGACAACCGGGCTGGATTTGGATTTGGCCTTGGCGGCGCATAGGAATCCAGTTGGAGAGGAACAACCAGAGACAAGCTGGCTAGGCCAGGGATGAAAGCATGCGTATGCGAGGGCCTATAACCCACAGGTGCTTGGAGCGTCTGGCGGGCCTCTCCAAGTGAAGGTGTCCAATAGCATGGTAGTTGTGCGGTGTGGCGTGATAGAACCTGGCATGGTATCCGATTGAGGGGCTGTCCTGGGGGCGAGCCGAAGGATACTGGGGCGCTTTGTGGACTACCTTGGAAAAATTCGAGTGTTGTTGGACAACTTTGAGGGTTTGGCAAGGTGGTCAAGGGCGGACTCGAGAGTGGCGCCAAGGACTACATGGTTAGCCAACAAACGGGAAGTGTGATTGGATCACAGCTTTAGGAGCCTTGTATGGAGGTTCGAAGGGTTCACATGTGTGATGACACTTGTGATGCACTCACCCTGAATTGAGTAGGTTATCCGGCCACTCACTTGTGAAGCTTTGACTCCTAGTTCGCAAGGTGAGCGCAGTGGGGATGAGAGGCAGATGGCTAGGAAAACATGGGGCGATAATCTCCAAGTCCGGGAGCACTTGAGGCTTTGCCGAGGACGGACAAAACTCAGTTGGGGAGAATGTTACGGTTCTCGTCTCTGGAGTGAATGCGCTAAGCTCAGTGACCCCATATGTTTCCAAGTGTAAGGCTCTTGCTAGCGTGGGATGCCGGGCTTCGCCATTTGGACAAGGATGCGTCTCGGTGGCCCAACGTCCAGGCCGTGTCACGGGGTTGGCGAATGACACAGCGGTGACAAGTGATGGGTTCGTGTCCCTGGCGCGTTGTCATGCGCGGGAACCTGACGAGGTGGGCAAGTCTAGGAATTGGCCCGTGAGCTAGGCTCACCAAGGATGAGAAGTGGGTGGAAATAGCTTTGTACTGTTATATAGTATCGTGTCGGTAGCCGGCGTGCTGTGGCAGACATGACCAGACATCCTTAGGCATTGAGGTTGGGAAGGTGGTTCGTGGCTGGGCCATGACAAGGGAAGAGAGCTAATCACAACGTGAGCAGACACCCTTGACAAGTAGTTGTCTTGACGAGGCACGGAATAGCATGACACGGGTGTTGGCTGCGTGTTATGCGGGCACTGGCTGTGACTGTATGCGCGGGGCAATACTTGACACGGGCACTGGGTGCTGGCTGTGACAGTATATGCTTGACGTCGGGTGACTCGGGCACTAGGTGCTGGCTGTGACTGCATGCGCTAGGCATTTGACACGGGCGCTGGCTGTGCTAGGCATGGGCGTTGGCTGTGACTATGTGCGTGGGTTATGTTAGGACAGTGCGCGGGCGCTGGGCGTCGCGACGCGGGTTGCTCTTTCTGGGTTTGTAACTCCTATCTCCTTTGAGTAATTATTGTCTGGAAGCTGGTAGAAGAATATGTTGACTGGGTTAACATATTTAGAAAGTGAAAATTCCTTTCCAGTGGAGCATTGAGTTTACCTTGGTATTTCCCTGCGTTATTATCTTGGATAATAATTGCTTGCTTAACTCTATCCCTGAGATAATTACTGAGCAGATAAAGAGATTCCTAAACTACATTGAAGAGGTTGAATTTGTTGTTCAACTGATGGGAGTTAAAGTGTAACTCCATCTCCTTCAATGTTGGGCGGTTTCAGGAATTAAATTGAGGTGGTTCTCAATTTATGGGTGTGGGCAGTTTTTGCCTTAACATCTTCCTTTATCTAAGTGCTTGTAATTAAGGAATTTAATTGTTGAGATTTAGTTAACAATTAAAGGGGCAATTTTGGGCTGTCCTTACTCCTTGGTGGGCGGCATAGTATAGGTGGGCTGTTGGTGTTTCCTAAACCCCCTAGTTAATGTGCGCTATCACTAATAAGGGAGTAGTTACTTGGCATTGATCCTTTAAGAGTTGTTTAAAGGGTTTGGATACATTTAACTACAAGGGGGTTTCGCTGGGGTTTACGGGAGTTATGGATTTAAATGAGGAAGATAAGGAGTTTGGTATTCCTCTCCTATCCTAACTTACCAAGGGCCTATTTAAAGACGATGAGATTAGTTTGAGAGACATAATCATCTATCCATACTCAATCGTTTTTGTGTGTTCTCTCAAGCAAGATAATCTCTCCTAAACTCCTACGTTGCACGAAGTGATCTTCCCCAAAAGATCTAAGAGTGTGAGTGTGTGTTCCTGAGTTCCTACCTCTAGTCTAGCGACACCAACACTTGCGGGACTTGATCAGAGACAAGTCCAGGAGGCGCAAGGTCGTGTGGCACTAGTTACCCCCAGTGGGCGGTATTCTCATCCTTGTGTCCCTTTTGGTTCTAAGTTGTCGGTTGAAGGAAGGTTGGTAAAGGATGAGGGGCTAGGCTTGGTTCCTGCCGGTTACAGTGCTAATTTTAGCGTGTGACACCAGCCCCCTAAAGAGGTTAATGTACCTTTCAGGCATACTGGACGTAGACATGCCCCTTTGCAGCCAAACCCCGGCATTGTCATGGGGCACTTCAAAAATTCACTAAAATCAAATGCAAGCTCCAATTGCCATGAAACTTTGCCAACACCCCTTATTAATCAAGGGTAACATTTGGGCTTCTTAAGTGCTCAGCAAAGTTGTCAAGATCCCACACGTTTTGAAGCCAACTTCACATCGGCTGCAGCAGGATGCCTACGGAAAGTGTCCAGATGGGCACTGGGTGCCTGCGGCAGTGTCCAGCACCATCACCCTGCAGCATAAGGGACAGGCTCCCTAGACAAGGTCTGGGCACCTGCGACACCACACTGTTGCACCCACAATGCACACAGAAGGCTCACGCGGCATCAGCTGCGCACAACAAGGGTCGTGTGTCCTCGGCATCACGCCCCTAGGCCCGACCCTCAGGCCAACCCCAAAGGTAGGGCCATGTTCATGGCACTCGCACAAGGCATACCAATTTAGACTTCCATCACATATAACCAGACAAGACCAACAACAAGGCATGCCATAGTTGTCAAGCTGCTTGCCCAAAAATGTGCGTGACAAACCCCCGCCCGTTAAAGTATTTGCCGACCTCGGCAAAGTCCTCAAGGGAGTAGGTCATCTCTACCTAGTTTCCTGATTAATTCAGTTGGCATCAACTGCCGTGTCTTGCACCAACTTGTGTTGACTGCACTGACCTAACCTGGTCTTGTGCAAGAATTGGGCAACCGTGCCTTTACACACCAACTCGTGTACGATCGCGTCAGCCCACCTAACTTTGACGCTTTATCACTGGCACAGTGCCTTCCTACGCTACTCAGCGTGATCAACGCCAACCCCCCCCCCCCCCCCTCCGTCGTGAATGAAAATATGGCAACCCATGCCATTTCACGCACACATGCGTGACCAGCGTCAACTCCTCTCATTGCACATTGATAACCCAACACCCTGTGTTGGTTCGCGCACCCATGCGCGACCTGCATCAGCTTATCCTGCTGGTTGCTGAAACAACGGCATCCATAGCTGTCTTACTCCTGGCCAGGAGATCAACGTGAACCCACTTGGTTCCTCGTTGTAACTTGGCACCTCGTGCCATCTTGCGCACCATAGCGCATCCAGCATCATCGCCCGGCTACATGATGACTACTCGGCATCACATGCCGACTCACGCTCATCAGTGTGTTTGACGGCAACCCACCCGGTTACACGCCAACAATTTGCGGCACCTGGGACGTCTCTGTGCACAACATAATCAGCGTCAGCTCACCCAACTATCCATTGGGAACCCGACTTCCCGTGCCAAGCCACGCATAACCAGCGAGGCCAGCGCCAATCTACCTGATCGCGCGCTACAAAAATAGCATCTTGTGACACCCCCGTTCAAGCACGGTCAGCAGAGCCTACCTGGCGTCGAGCTGGAAACCCGGCATCACAAGTCACTCTCGTACTCATGTACCCAACACGGCCCAGCTTTCCCCCATTTTCAAATTGGGTCCAAGTATTTTCCTAAACATAACACAAAATTGGGAAAAGTGATTAAGGTTCCCAGAGAAAGTTCATCTAGAACACCATCGATTCATAGCAAATTTCCATTAACATTCAAAAGTCATTACAATATTTTGACCGCATTACATGCGCCAGTACAGAAAAATGGGTACAATCCATCCAAAAGGAATACAAGAGTCAATATCAACAAAACATTGGCCACCACAGCATACAAACTATTGAATATTACATGGTGATCACTCAAAAGTACAAAATTGCTACTCCAATAAAACAATAGTCCTCAACTCGGGGGTGCAGGACTGGTTCTGGGAAGTTTGGGAGATCCACTTTTGGTGGGATGGTTGCTCCTTTGGACCAACAAGGGTGTTCACACCCGCATTTGCAACCCATGGACATGCCCGCATGAAGTGCGGACCACCGCATCTAAAATAGCTAATGCCCAACTTGGATTTCGAGAACTTCTCCTTTGCCTCCGGGCTTGCATGATCTTGGGCATCATCACGGTCATGAGGAAGGGCAGGTTCGAAATCCCTTTGTGGTCTTCCCCGCTTCCTATCTTTTCTAGCGAAACGAGTATCTTTAGTGGGTTGTCTTTCCCATCTGAAGTCCACCAGACCCTCAGCCATAATAATTACTTGTTCGAGGGTGGAAACATCCCTCCTTCGAACTTCAGAATGAGCCCACGGTTTCAAGCCCTTAATGAAGTTGAACACCCGGTCCCCTTCTTGAATAGTGCCCGTCTGCTTTAGGTCGCTCAAACGATCACGGGCTCTGTCCTCGGCATCCTGGGGGAAGAATTGAGCCTTTAATGCCCTTTTAAATTCAACCCCGCATCGGATTATAGTTTGGCCACGTGCATGGTCACGTTCAACTTTGCACCACCACCATGGCTCAATTGACAGTCCAAGCAAGTCTTTGTCTTGTCCTACCAATGTCCATAAGAGAAACATCAGCAGGATGTTTAAGAAGTCAACTTTTTTCCTTCGACAAAACATTCAACACAGGAAACAATCTAACGATGAATGCTCAAATCATTCAAATCAATCCATTGAAAAGGCACTAGTGGAGACGGTTTACCGGTCAAGCGAAAAGTCCATCACCACATAAGCACCAAAAACCACTCATGCACCAGGGATAAGCTCCAAACACAACCACAAACGATGAGAAGCAAGCTAAAACTTCAAGTAGTCGTATGACATGTTTTCTATGCATTAAACTGATCGTTGACTACTGAATGACAATATAACAGGTGTTTGCTCACATGACGCTGACCGATCGTGGGAAATAAAAGACAATTTAACTGTGATTAATGAATATCATACCAAGATCATGAACAATCATAGTAAACCTTTCTCTACTTAATGGCTTAGTAAAGATGTCAGGTAGTTGGTTTTCAGTAGAAATAGACTTTAAACCAACTAATTCTTTTTCACAACAATCTCTAAGAAATGATGTCTAATGTCAATATGTTTGGTACTAGAATGATGCACAGGATTTTTGGAAATAGAGTTGGCACTTGTATTATCACACATAATTGGTAAAGTACCTCTTTTGACACCATAATCACCAATTTGTTGCTTAAGCCATAGGAGTTGGGCACAGCAGCTTGCAACAGCAATGTATTCAGATTCAGCTGTTGAGATTGCAACACTTTGTTGTTTCTTTGATCCCCATGCAATCAGAGATGATCCAACAAAGAATGCTGTCCCTGAAGTGCTCTTTCTATCGGTGATAGATCCCCTATAGTCTGCATCTGAAAATCCTACAATGTTACAGTTATTGAACTTAGGATAAAAGAGACCAAGATTCATGGTTCCCTTTAAGTAACGTAGGACCCTTTTTACAACTGTGAGGTGACTTTCTCTTGGATCTGCTTGAAACCAGGCACATAAGTAAACGTTATACATGATGTCAGGTCTACTAGCAGTTAAGTATAGTAGAGAACCTATCATCTCTCTGTAAGATCGCTGGTCGACCGGTCGGTCACCAGTCATGATGTAACACCCATACCGCTAATACCGTCATTACCATCCAATCTCCTCATAATTCCATACTCAAGCAGCGGATACATACTTACACACGGTGGGGATACGGTTACACGTTGACAAGGTTAGCCACTACTACCACACTACTACGACATACGACTACTACTACTACTACTACTACTACTACTACTACTACTACACAACATCGGTCTAACCAGCATATCCTAGTGCTACAAATACAATCCTTACTGCAATTACAACCAAGTACTACAACTTCCCATTCAATACAATACTCCATAAGTTCAATACAATATAATACACCGAGTTTACTAAGATCCTTATACAAATACAATACTTCTTCCAAGCTCATACTGTAACACCCCTACTCTATTCGGCTCCTAATCAACTTAATTAATAACGTAATCGCAGCGGTAATCTCAACAATTGTACTACTGGTGTCACCGTTCTTACTCGCCCATACGGTAATAACGTGCCTACTGATGTAATCTTAAATACGAAACATTTTCCCACAGTGACAACAAGAGATAGATCTAAACTTCCCAACCCAAGATAAAATACATTCACAGTGAGCTTTCTAAGTATCCAAAACCTATACACGTTTCTAGGTTCGTATCAAAATGCAACAGTGCATGTTCAAATAACTGTAATCAAACTACCCAGCGCATCACTCTCTTTGCCGACACCGGAAGCTGCATACCTGCAAAAATGGTTGTTTGTGGTATGGAATCAGCCCCTGCTGAGTATGACATTACCTGACTGTCACGCACCCTCGGACCACTCAGTTATTTGGTCGAGAGCATGCAATTCCTTTCCATACAAATAGTTTAATGTTAAAACTGTAAAACAACAATGTATATTGCAGTAAACTCAAATAACAAACAAGCCCCCGGCTTCACACATCGCATCGTAATAACCACTGAAAGCGTTACAACGCTTACATGAGTACAGAGACTTCATTCCAACAAACACTTAATAGTTCATAATTGAGTTCAGCGACTCACCCGACCAAACAATCCACCATAATCCACTCATGAGTACGGCGACTCGACACAACCAGTTCACAACACACAATATGAGCACAATGGCTCGTTCAACCGAATCCACCAACACACCATACATAACCACAAAGCACAACCAAAGAACAACAAGGCGAAACAACGAGAGTTATAAACGAGTATGAACTCTCGTCTTTGGCATGCACGCCCAAATAATGTTCGCCTAATGTACGAGTTAATATAATCGTTCGTAATTGTTCAGTCATGTCTAATGACAACGTCTTATTAGAACGACGTGTCTCTAAGTTACCCATCTCAAATGGCGGGTCACACACGGCAGTAGCCACTCCAGCGGTAGAGTCTCCGACCGACGAACCATCTGTAGTCCGTTGGAAATTTATCCAGATACTTACGGTTACCACACGGTACCCTAGTATCGTTAATGGATCACAGTTCACAGAAAGAGCCACGTCCTCTTGATAAACTGACCTATACCATCGCATTTGTTTTATTATTTTTCCTAACACAGCAGACTAAGGTCGTTAGTCCAATCCTGAGTATGTCGACTCGGGATCCAGTGTTAGATACGAGAGCGGCGTTAAAGAGGCCAATGCTCCGTATATAAGTCTCAGATAATATATATATATATCTTATTGTCTTAATGCTACAACGTTTTTCTTATGTTCCTTATATTACACATATAAGATAGCATCATTGCCGCTAGTTCGTTTTATATGTGTTCATATATACGAACTGTATTGTTATCGTGCAACAGTAATAATAATAAGCAGCATTAATATACAACTCAAGCATATTAATTCACACAAGCAGACATTCAATCTTAACACAGATTTTCACACAATGTCTGAACTGAGGAAATCCTCAGAGACAATCAAGCCACATAAATAACATACCGTTCACCCGGATTGTATTACGGTGGAGTATGAATCAGCAAGATCCTATGCTCCGTGTGTCGTCTCTAGCAGTCTAAACAACACATAATGCTACTGATTAGCATCCCGTATAACAGTACAACTCTACGGTACCCCGTACCGTCACTAATACCTCCCGGTTAATCCCCCGTTATAAACTGTGAATGTTTGTCGGGTTTTCGGCTTAACTCGAGATTGGTAAACGTTTTAATACTTGCGTAGTCTTGCCTTGTATATTAATATACTTATTGTTGAACTTTGTTATCGCATGTAACTTAATGTATATTTGTATATCGTATAGTTTGTTTCTTTATTCCATGTATGATCCTTTGTCATGCACTATACATCTCACCTTAGTATTTATTTTTCCAAGGTTTGTCTCTCTTTTTTTTTTCAATGTGGTATAATTCATATGCAAACAATACTTTTGAATCACATAAATCCTTATTATCCCATGTAAACTTCTTAACATTAGAATTCCATATCCAATGTTTATAATTCCTTCCTCTTCATCTATTATCATTTTAATTATGATAATTTATAGTTATTGAACGTCATGCCATCACCATAACATATATTTATTTATATACATGTATTATGGAACTATTCATTACATGGTAAGTCTTATAATATATATTCATTCTTTTTAATGAATACTTCTTATATTATAAATGTTATAACTTTATAACATTAAAACCATATTATAAATTTCATTCAAAAATATTAATATTTCCGAACAGCACCTATCTTTCTTAAGTATTTACAAAATCCACCACACATTTTACATAATGTTATATTATAGTTATATAACATGTATTTTGACATTTATGTCATTAAAACAATTATAACCTATAGTTATATATTGTTATAAAATACCATACAACACTAAACCTCTCGGTATTAATTAATTCCCACCAAACTTCCATAATTTACAAATCAACCCCAAATTATATTTCCTTGTTACACTTATAGTATATACCTTATATTATAATCCTTATTCCTTAACATAATTATAACCCATGGTTATATTTTCTCAAAATAACCGAACAGACCCCATGGTCTATTTAAATTTAATTTCCACCACTTAACTTCTTATAATCACCAAATAACCCCATTTAATAACATATAGTTTCTAATATCACCAACACTATATATTATACATATATCTTCATAAAACTTCATATATAATTCCAAAAATTACCAAACTATACCAAAGGTTATAAATATCATTATTAACCTTATACTTTCTCTAAATCTCGGTTTCACCACATATGTTACCCATTTACCCATTTGTACAATTTTATGAAATATCTTATATTATACTCATATAATTCATATAAACTCCAAATTTAACCAAATCAACTTCTAAAAATTCCTAATAACCCAAGGTTTGTACTAAACTCCATTTAGTACCCCAAGTTTTCAGAAATCACAATATCACCCAAGACTTATAAATCTTTTACAATTTAATAACTATCTTATTATAAGGTAGTATTTTAATTCCTTAAATTCTCCAAACTTGGTCAAAGTCTCCTATATAGTCAACTTTGACTTCTAATACCAACTTGGACCCAAACCTTTCGGTAATTACAAAATATAACCTATAGTTTTCTATTTTTACTATTTTGACACAAAACTTTATAAAATGTTATAATTTTTATTAAATTCATTTAAGAACCCTAAATTCCTCTAAATTAAGCCCACGGCTTTATATTTTCCAGTAATTACGGTTTGGTCCCAAAATTAATTATATAAGCATAAATCTAACTAAATAAGCTTATAAACTTAAATTAAAATGGCCTAATGGCATGGCCTCATTACAACCTTGAACTTGCAAAATAAATTACACTTTAAATCTCTCAAAATATAGTATATACTCACGGCCTCACTTGGATTTAATTATTTTTTCCACATAATGTCATAATTTGACCATTATGTTAATTAAATCTCTTAAATGACTAGCTTAATTTATCTTAGTCATTTTTTTCCATTTTTAGGTTAATATAACCCATATTATTAAGTTCACTCTCGCATATTTATATATACACTAAGAATTCATAAAATCATAAGTTTTAAGGTGTTTATACCTTGGTTTCTCCTTGTATGAACTCGGTCACTTGAAGGAAAATTCACCACATCATTTAGACATGTTTCATACACCAAAATAAGATATGGTTATACTCCAAGCTTGAGCTTAACCATAAGGAACAATTAATGTAAGATTTAAGGCAAAAATCACCTTAAAAATGCAAGGAAGCTTCTAGGTGGATTCGGCCTGAATCAAACACACCACAAGGTGTTAGATCCACCATATTGACATAGGAAATAGCTAGACAACAACAAGCTGCCTTGGTATTAGGTTTTACCTTGGAAAAATGCCTTAAAGAAGGGTATTTCCTTTGGATCTCGGCCACCCTTGCTCCAAATGGCTAACCAACTGATTGAACAAGTAAATATGAAGATTATGAGTGTGTAAACTCATAAAAATCAGAGGAAGAAAATCGGATGAAGAGTAGGGAAGCTTAAGGTATGTTTTTACCTTAAAATGAGATTTTGAGAAACTTTGGTCTCTTATCTTGCTTCAACCGAATTTGATTGATGTTCTAACCTTAGACCACTGAGAATAGCCATAGGAATTGATTAGCCACGAGATCTAAGCATAGATGGTGAAGAGATGAAGAAAAAGAGCCAAAAACAAGCCTTAAACCATTACTTAGAAGCTTAGAAGATGGATCTACCTTCCTACCTCAAGAGCCACGGTTGAGAGAGCTTGGGAGAGCTTGGAGGAGTAGCTTCATCGGTTGGAATGAAGCTAGGAGAGAGAGAGTGATTAGAATGGGTATTATTTGATTGAAAAAGCAAATTTGATTAGTTTATTCTTTTGTTAATGAGAGGTGACTCATCTAGGAGATAAGAGGGAACAAGAGGTCGGCTAATGGAGAAGAAATGAAGGCTCACACGGTTTTCCAGCTGGAGGAGTCAAATAATGGAGCTAATGGTGTATTAATTAATCAAAAGGCAAAAGTAACCCTTAATTTAGGGTGTTATGTTGGAGTGCTGTCCATGGTGTGTACAAGTGGCGAATTGGAGCCTCCTTAGCTTGTGGCTGCCGATCTCTTATGGTCCAAGGGGTCAACTTTGACCTCTTGACCAATCTTAGTCAATGTTGACTCAAGTGGGCCCCCTTTTAGGGTTTTATTAATATTTTAATATTAAATTTGTAAAAATTTGTAAATTTGGAATTAAATTCCTAATATGATATAATGTGATATAATATCATATTTAAAGGTAATTATAACCTTTAAGCCCATTAAAAACTAATTTAGAAGGCAATTTCACAAAAACGTGCTTTAAGGTGTTTTAGTGCACCTTTTTGTGTCACAGGGTGTTCCTGAGCTTAGTTTTCTTTGAGGACAGTTTTTTTGTGTTCCTTGTCTCATTTTAATACCTAGGAATCCACTTTGGATCCTATTTGGGGTCATACAATCTTTATGGTGCTTTAAAGCACATTTTGACTTTACCGATCTTAAGGCATGTTTTGCCTTGTTGAGATCTTTTAGATTGTTCCCCAATAATATTTAGATGTTTATTAACCATCTTAGATCATTAATAGATCATTTACTTATGTTTTAAGGTTAGGAGTATTTCAATCTACCCCCCTTAAAAAGCTTCGTCCCGAAGTCCTTATTCATAATCAGTTCACCTAGGGAATCCAGTTCCACTAAGTAATCACAGACAGATCATCACTAGGAAAATACATCCCACTACGTTCAGACCTAGTCTACTTGTATCACATTTGGTACAACATTAATCTCATTCCACATAGCCAATAATCATGACACATTCATTCATTAACAGCACTAACAAGGTGCAAAGCTCTTTCATACATAGCACTAGACAAGGTGCAAAACTCATTCATACACGCACTAGACAAGGTGCAAAACTCATTCATACACAGCACTAGACAAGGTGCAAAACTCATTCATACACAGCACTAGACAAGGTGCAAAACTCATTCATACACAACACTAGACAAGGTGCAAAACTCAGTAAAGTACTCAAAGGTGTCTCATAAGGGGTACTCCACGCACCCCTATTCATATGCTAGTATCTCGCGAGGATACCTCTACACCACTCCGTGTGTATGTGTATGCATATCTTTAACGATGGTAAATCATAGGGGAGCAGTCATGAAGACCAGGACTTGACGATCCCCAACCCCATGCTAACCAACGTCTACTACCCGTGGACACACCGGTTTAATAACGAAGGACACTGCGGTCCACGGCTCCTCGGACAGTAACACCTAATTTCCTTAATCACCCACAGACACACCGGTCTAATGACAAAGGGCTCTGCGGTCCACGGCTCTTTGGGTGATGTTACTCGCAGACACACCGGTCTAATGACGAAGGACTCCACGGTCCACGGCTCTTCGAGTGACGCCCTAGATTCCAATTTCTATTCATATCTGTGTCCACTTGTAGGATGTTTCGAGAGTCATTCAACCCTGACGTGGTCAGCGTCAGTGTTGAACTATCTCTCACCTCAATTTGTGTTCGGTTTCGCTTGATCGGACCAGGATCAAGTTCAACTTCCCACGTCAATTTCAATCAATCAATTGTTTTATTCATTTCAAATCTTGTTTCCTCTTGATATTTACCACCTTGTGTTCCAAGTTCCCTCGACTTATATTATTCATACCACTCCTAGAGTATTTTCTTTCACTAGGTTACACATCGGTCGCATGCCGATTCACTCATCGCATTTCAACAATCGGTTTCATACCGAGTCACAAATCACATAGTACGGAGTTTTTCTACTCCTTCTATCCGAAATCTCTCATCAGAGCTACAGATAGTCCTACTTGAATTCTCACATCAGAGCTAACAAGTTAGGCGTTATGTGACTATTGTTCGCAATGTTTGCGTAAATAATTGGAAATAGGGTAAGAAAATCTACCTGTACTCCCTTTCTTATTCGCCATAACTAATGCGAACTAAAATATATTTATGTTCATACACATAATACATCACAATATTACCTCAAGTAATATAACACAATCATAACACTTGTACTCTACGTACAATAATAGTGTTTGTAGCATGTGTACCATGCGCTACGTACTCCCACGTACGGTATATTTTAAGGCGTGCGAAGTCGCTCTACCCCCCTTAAAAATGATTACGCCCGCGTAATCTACGAATATATCATCTTGTAGTAATAAGTTCAAGATGTTCCATTCCAGTGGACTTATTCGTGCACTAATGTGCTACATATTTCATTACCCCCCTTTTTTCTAGGGTCGGGCTTTAGCCCCTCTGGTTATACAGCCTATTTCAGTTAGGTGTATGTATTTTTATACACGGTTTGATCGGGAGATGAAACACATCATTTGTTTTCCCCAAACCTGCTAGGTATGTCAAACCTATGCAATATGGGCCCACTCGCTCCGCAAGCAGTATGCCAATTATTCTATGGTTAGTTTACCTCTTTTAGGTAGTAGTTTTATGTCGTGTCGTTTCAACTCCACGTGGTGGTGTGTTCTACACGGCCTCCCATAATTATGGGAATGGAGTAAATTATTCACTACGTGGTATTGTTTGTCACACACGCTTATCATTTCAATTTTCTATTTTATTTATTCTTCCTGTATTCTATACCTGTTCATGGTATATTCCCAAGGGTTCATGTCACCCTACCGAACTAACCTTCGGTATAAGGGTTGTCGAGCTATGCTCTAGCACCTAGTGCTTGTAGTAATTTCCTTTAAATGTCAAAACGAGTCTGATATGCGCAACTAACTGGCGCCTCATGACTCAAAGTTATTTCCCTCAGGAATGAGTTCATTCCATAGGTATCTTATATGTCCTCTCTTGCTGGTGTGAACTCGAATCCCTAGTGTGTTGGTATTTTAGTACCCACACATATGGTTCATCCCTCTTCTCGATTAGGGGAATCCACTGGTTTATCTAATCTTTCATGTCCTGATTCATACTAACATAATTGTTTTTAATAATTATTATAATGGTCGCTTGTTGCGCACCATGTACCAGTCGATTAGACGGTTATCCGCTATTGCGGTTTGCAAGGAGTATCTAATCTCCAGCTTAGAGTATCTCTTGTAATGCTCGCTTTGCCCTTCGTCTGTTGTAAACATACGATATGACTGTGGGTTTTAGCTTGGCATTCGTTTTCTGTTCAGCCCTAATTGGTACTAACATACTAACGTTTTTATAGCTTGAGCATGTGGTTATTATTGTTTAATGCGACATCATCGCGGCGCCCTTAGCGCAATATGTAATTCTCTTGGAGCCCCCTTTTCTGGGTGGCATTTATTATCTTGCAAAGGTTTCTCTAACATAATTTCCTAAGATACCCCGGTTCCTCTTCTCATTCGTGTTCACCTCGCCTTTACCATAAAATAGGCCTTAGCTTTCTTGTTTACTTAAATCTTTAAAGCTTGTGTTCTAACTTATCCACTAAGGGATTGTGATCTCATATCGTTTTATTATCAAGCTATTTTTGATTTTCCCAACCTTGTTGGTTGGGCTGAGATCTTTCTCGTCATTTCATGGTTTACCTAGTCAGAATTCCATTCACTGACTTAGACACAGAGTTGATTACCTCCTGGGTGCTCACACTACTGTTTACATACATGGGGTACCATACTGATACATTACTACTTACCCAACTAACTTAATATAGGTTGTCAGGCCCACAAGCTCCTAGGAGTGTGGTCGTCCCATGTCGCGTTTAGTGCACTCGTAGTGTTTGTACCTGGTGGTTATCGTACTCTTAGCCCCGGTAATTTATGTAGAAATAACTATGCTGCCAATTCTTAACCTTTAATGTCAGAATGGCCCTAGAGGGTTCTCTGGGTTCCTTTATTAATGTATATTTTGCTTACTTTCTCCAAGATAGGTATTTGCGACTTATCGCCCTAATACTGGTTCCACATGCCCGTCATTGGTATCTATGAGTGGGGGTCAGTAACTACTTACTATTTCTCCCGTTCACTCCTAGGCTGTTAACGCCTTCAGATATGAGTTTTAAGTTCTCAAACTCCACCCAATCTATTGGGTTACACCCTCTGGTGTATTCCGGACTCCATGATAAGGGTTGACACCTTGTGTTTCCCTCTGTCTCACGGTAGTCCCTATCCAGCCTGACAATAATCAGTATTTGTGATTGATCACCTTTGTTCTTCTAGTTTTGGGTCATCTTGGTGGTACTAAGGGTATCCTTCCGTAGACCTATGTCATACAATATTCAGGCTTTATAGTTAAATGATTGTTGATCCTGCTATTAATTTAATTCTAGTTGGTTGTTATATTTTTTCCTAAGATTATAATTGGATGCCCACAACTTAGTGGGTTCCGTTCTTTATCGCTCCTCATTGTTTAATCCTTACTTTTATCCAACTTGTATTCCCTCCATCCTTTTTGAGGTGACGGTATTTCCCGTCCTCAGGCAATCTCACTGTTTAGCCAATATCCACTGCCCTCCGTACGGAAGTCTAGCAGCATAACGGATTTACACACCCCCGGTGTGTGTGGTGCGGGCATAACCTCGGCCCCTTTATTGCACGTTTTCACCTGCCTAATCTTTCTTACTACTACAAAATAGTTTGTCATAACGACATTTGTCTATTATTCCCATCTAATTAGTCGGATAAGTTTTTATTTAAATTCTTGGCTTGTATAGCTCACTTCTTTCCCTCTGGCAATGTTCAACGGTAGTGGTTTAACCACAAGTGTCACGCACTCCCTAAATATGGTTATGCTGGTCTGAAGACTCGACTCACACTCACCACCGGTATTGATTGACGTTTAATGTACATACCGGCTCTGGGTTTAGGCTTGTAGGCACTAATCACCGTTATTCTCATTACTCCCGTTTCTATATTCAACTAAATGGTATATTCTTTTCAGGTTTAATGGTTAGGACCGGCTAGGTCTTCCGAGGTTTTATCGACCTCAAACCCAAGGGTTTCATACCCCTGCCATTAAGAAGGCTATGTCCTGCTTTATTGCATACGGACTCACATAAAGTTTAGTGTTTATTGGTAACCGCCTGGACTACTACGTCCTTTAGGGATATTATCGTCACTGCACTTGCAGTAGCAAGTGCGCAAGGCAGGTTGAAATTTAATATTTTGGTTAATGTGGCACTTGCGTGGCAAGTGCGCCATGTAGACTGAGCCACCTGTACGGTGTGTCAGTGCAGTGCGATTCCCTAACTGGGTTTCTACTCTTGTTGCAGAAGTTCTTACTTAAATTACTACACTCAACCCCGCACTCGTTCTTGCCAATTTACCATGGTAGTAAGGTCTTACTCCCCTCTCGAGGCGTTGTATGATAGCAACTTAGTGAGTTCTTGGTCGTACAGTTCTCAGGATCTCCCTTCATGCACGTCAGGCCTTCATGAACCTTCAGTATTGCATGGATAGAGTTACTCGCTTCGGGTGAGACTTCTAAAAGGTCATCCATTCCGTCTGTTACATATCTCTTAAATCTCTTTTATTACTCGTCGTTTCTATCTCTTTTCCCCCAAGCGCACTAATCAGTGCTTTCCTGGATGTAAGACAGGGCTGCCCTGCTTATAGCAAGCTAGCCCCATTAGTCCTACGGGAATTATCTCCTCAACCTTGGTTTAGTATTCATCTGGTACTCGTATGGTAGACTTTATGTCTCTACCAGGACCCCCGGTCCTAAACATTACCTCAAAACACAAAATCTTATTTTCTACACTTAACATAGTTCTCATAACATCCACATCGGGTCTTCCCGATCAGGAGGGTTATCTCCGTGGTGTTCCTCTTTTCATTGTCTCACTAGCTAGTACTCTAGGTATGGGCTGCGGCGGGTGGGGTACCATTGCAAATTTCCCGGGATGTTCCCCCATCAAGTGCGAGCGGTTCATACCGTCTTCGCGTTACTTGGGGTTGCTGGTCCTTCACCGCCTTCCGCTGCTCCGCGTTCTTCCTTAGTACTGTTACCCTGACCTCTTCCTGGCATATGCCAAGAGGACGGGTTAGACCTTTACTCGGTCTAATACCGCAGTCTCGGTCGTTTAATATTGATGTGCCTCTACGGCTATAGTGTGCAAGTCTTAAGTATTGCATCAACCCCGCAAGGTCACGTATCCTCACAATGTTTCCCCGTATTCCCATAGCCTATGCTCACTGTATAAATCCTACTATCTCTTGTCATCAGAGTGGTACTCCGCTCTGATACCACTTTTGTAACACCCCTACTCTATTCGGCTTCTAATCAACTTAATTAACAATGTAATCGCAGCGGTAATCTCAACAATTGTACTACTGGTGTCACCGTTCTTACTCGCCCATACGGGTAATAACGTGCCTACTGATGTAATCTTAAATACGAAACATTTTCCCACAGTGACAACAAGAGATAGATCTAAACTTCCCAACCCAAGATAAAATACATTCACAGTGAGCTTTCTAAGTATCCAAAACCTATACACGTTTCAAGGTTCGTATCAAAATGCAACAGTGCATGTTCAAATAACTGTAATCAAATTGCCCAGCGTGTCACACTCTTTGCCGACACCGGAAGCTGCATACCTGCAAAAATGGTTGTTTGTGGTATGGAATCAGCCCCTGCTGAGTATGTTATTACCTGACTGTCACGCACCCTCGGACCACTCAGTTATTTGGTCGAAGCATGCAATTCCTTTCCATACAAATAGTTTAATGTTAAAACTGTAAAACAACAATGTATATTGCAGTAAACTCAAATAACAAACAAGCCCCCGGCTTCACACATCGCATCGTAATAACCACTGAAAGCGTTACAACGCTTACATGAGTACAGAGACTCCATTCCAACAAACACTTAATAGTTCATAATTGAGTTCAGCGACTCACCCACCAAACAATCCACCATAATCCACTCATGAGTACGGCGACTCGACACAACCAGTTCACAACACACAATATGAGCACAATGGCTCGTTCAACCAAATCCACCAACACAACATACATAACCACAAAGCACAACCAAAGAACAACAAGGCGAAACAACGAGAGTTATAAACGAGTATGAACTCTCGTCTTTGGCATGCACGCCCAAATAATGTTCGCCTAATGTACGAGTTAATATAATCGTTCGTAATTGTTCAGTCATGTCTAATGACAACGTCTCATTAGAACGACGTGTCTCTAAGTTACCCATCTCAAATGGCGGGTCACACACGGCAGTAGCCACTCCAGCGGTAGAGTCTCCGACCGACGAACCATCTGTAGTCCTTGGAAATTTATCCAGATACTTACGGTTACCACACGGTACCTTAGTATCGTTAATGGAGCACAGTTCACAGAAAGAGCCACATCCTCTTGATAAACTGACCTATACCATCGCATTTGTTTTATTATTTTTCCTAACACAGCAGACTAAGGTCGTTAGTCCAATCCTGAGTATGTCGACTCGGGATCCAGTGTTAGATACGAGAGCGTTAAAGAGGCCAATGCTCCGTATATAAGTCTCAGATAATATATATATATCTTATTGTCTTAATGCTACAACATTTTTCATACGTTCCTTATATTACACATATAAGATAGCATCATTGCCGCTAGTTATTTTTATAATGTGTTCATATATACGAACTGTACTGTTATCGTGCAACAGTAATAATAATAATCAGCATTAATATACAACTCAAGCATATTAATTCACACAAGCAGACATTCAATCTTAACACAGATTTTCACACAATGTCTGAACTGAGGAAATCCTCAGAGACAATCAAGCCACATAAATAACATACCGTTCACTCGGATTGTATTACGGTGGAGTATGAATCAGCAAGATCCTATGCTCCGTGTGTCGTCTCTAGCAGTCTAAACAACACATAATGCTACTGATTAGCATCCCGTATAACAGTACAACTCTACGGTACCCCGTACCGTCACTAATACCTCCCGGTTAATCCCCCGTTATAAACTGTCAATGTTTGTCGGGTTTTCGTCTTAACTCGAGATTGGTAAACGTTTTATTACATGCGTAGTCTTGCCTTGTATATTAATATACTTATTGTTGAACTTTGTTATCGCATGTAACTTAATGTATATTTGTATATCGTATAGTTTGTTTCTTTATTGCATGTATGATCCTTTGTCATGCACTATACATCTCACCTTAGTATTTATTTTTCCAAGGTATGTCTCTCTTTTTTTTTCAATGTGGTATAATTCATATGCAAACAATACTTTTGAATCACATAAATCCTTATTATCCCATGTAAACTTCTTAACATTAGAATTCAATATCCAATGTTTATAATTCCTTCCTCTTCATCTATTATCATTTTAATTATGATAATTTATAGTTATTGAACCATGTCACCATAACATATATTTATTTATATACATGTATTATGGAACTATTCATTACATGGTAAGTCTTATAATATATATTCATTCTTTTTAATGAATACTTCTTATATTATAAATGTTATAACTCTTATAACATTAAAACCATATTATAAATTTCATTCAAAAATATAATATTTCCGAACAGCACCTATCTTTCTTAAGTATTTACAAAATCCACCACACATTTACATAATGTTATATTATAGTTATATAACATGTATTTTGACATTTATGTCATTAAAACAATTATAACCTATAGTTATTATTGTTATAAAATACCATACAACACTAAAAACTCTCGGTATTAATTAATTCCCACCAAACTTCCATAATTTACAAATCAACCCCAAATTATATTTCCTTGTTACACTTATAGTATACCTTATATTATAATCCTTATTCCTTAACATAATTATAACCCATGGTTATATTTTCTCAAAATAACCGAACAGACCCCATGGTCTATTTAAATTTAATTTCCACCACTTAACTTCTTATAATCACCAAATAACCCCATTTAATACATATAGTTTCTAATATCACCAACACATATATTATACATATATCTTCATAAAACTTCATATATAATTCCAAAAATTACCAAACTATACCAAAAGGTTATAAATATCATTATTAACCTTATACTTTCTCTAAATCTCGGTTTCACCACATATGTTACCCATTCGTAACAATTTTATGAATATCTTATATTATACTCATATAATTCATATAAACCCAAATTTAACCAAATCAACTTCTAAAAATTCCTAATAACCCAAGGTTTGTACTAAACTCCATTTAGTACCCCAAGTTTTCAGAAATCACAATATCACCCCAAGACTTATAAATCTTTTACAATTTAATAACTATCTTATTATAAGGTAGTATTTTAATTCCTTAAATTCTCCAAACTTGGTCAAAGTCTCCTATATAGTCAACTTTGACTTCTAATACCAACTTGGACCCAAACCTTTCGGTAATTACAAAATATAACCTATAGTTTTCTATTTTTACTATTTTGACACAAAACTTTATAAAATGTTATAATTTTTATTAAATTCATTTAAGAACCCTAAATTCCTCTAAATTAAGCCCACGGGTTTATATTTTCCAGTAATTACGGTTTGGCCCCAAAATTAATTAATAAGCATAAATCTAACTAAATAAGCTTATAAACTTAAATTAAAATGGCCTAATGACATGGCCTTATTACAACATTGAACTTGCAAAATAAATTATACTTTAAATGTCTCAAAATATAGTATATACTCACGGCCTCACTTGGATTTAATTATTTTTTCCACATAATGTCATAATTTGACCATTATGTTAATTAAATCTCTTAAATGGCTAGCTTAATTTATCTTAGTCATTTTTTTCCATTTTTAGGTTAATATAACCCATATTATTAAGTTCACTCTCGGCATATTTAATATATACACTAAGAATTCATAAAATCATAAGTTTTAAGGTGTTTATACCTTGGTTTCTCCTTGTATGAACTCGGTCACTTGAAGGAAAATTCACCATATCATTTAGACATGTTTCATACACCAAAATAAGATATGGTTATACTCCAAGCTTGAGCTTAACCATAAGGAACAATTAATGTAAGATTTAAGGCAAAAATCACCTTAAAAATGCAAGGAAGCTTCTAGGTGGATTCAGCCTGAATCAAACACACCACAAGGTGTTAGATCCACCATATTGACATAGGAAATAGCTAGACAACAACAAGCTGCCTTGGTATTAGGTTTTACCTTGGAAAAATGCCTTAAAGAAGGGTATTTCCTTTGGATCTCGGCCACCCTTGCTCCAAATGGCTAACCAACTGATTGAACATGTAAATATGAAGATTATGAGTGTGTAAACTCATAAAAATCAGAGGAAGAAAATCGGATGAAGAGTAGGGAAGCTTAAGGTATGTTTTTACCTTAAAATGAGATTTTGAGAAACTTTGGTCTCTTATCTTGCTTCAACCGAATTTGATTGATGTTCTAACCTTAGAACACTGAGAAAAAGCCATAGGAATTGATTAGCCACGAGATCTAAGCATAGATGGTGAAGAGATGAAGAAAAAGAGCCAAAAACAAGCCTTAAACCATTACTTAGAAGCTTAGAAGATGGATCTATCTTCCTACCTCAAGAGCCACGGTTGAGAGAGCTTGGGAGAGCTTGGAGGAGCACCTTCATCGGTTGGAATGAAGCTAGGAGAGAGAGAGTGATTAGAATGGGTATTATTTGATTGAAAAAGCAAATTTGATTAGTTTATTCCTTTGTTAATGAGAGGTGACTCATCTAGGAGATAAGAGGGAACAAGAGGTCAGCTAATGGAGAAGAAAGGAAGGCTCACACGGTTTTCCAGCTGGAGGAGTCAAATAATGGAGCTAATGGTGTATTAATTAATCAAAAGGCAAAAGTAACCCTTAATTTAGGGTGTTATGTTGGAGTGCTGTCCATGGTGTGTACAAGTGGCGAATTGGAGCCTCCTTAGCTTGTGGCTGCCGATCTCTTATGGTCCAAGGGGTCAACTTTGACCTCTTGACCAATCTTAGTCAATGTTGACTCAAGTGGGCCCCCTTTTAGGGTTTTATTAATATTTTAATATTAAATTTGTAAAAATTTGTAAAATTTGGAATTAAGTTCCTAATATGATATAATGTGATATAATATCATATTTAAATGTAATTATAATATTTAAGCCCATTAAAAACTAATTTAGAAGGCAATTTCACAAAAACATGCTTTAAGGTGTTTTAGTGCACCTTTTTGTGTCACAGGGTGTTCCTGAGCTTAGTTTTCTTTGACGACAGTTTTGTTGTGTTCCTTGTCTCATTTTAATACCTAGGAATCCACTTTGGATTCTATTTGGGGTCATACAATCTTTATGGTGCTTTAAAGCACATTTTTGACTTTACCGATCTTAAGGCATGTTTTGCCTTGTTGAGATCTTTTAGATTGTTCCCCAATAATATTTAGATGTTTATTAACCATCTTAGATCATTAATAGATCATTTACTTATGTTTTAAAGGTTAGGGGTATTTCACATACACACTCATTAAGAGTCTACTTCTACCAATTCCTCATAATCTACATACTTCCATTACATAGGGAGTACCCCTTGGTACACTACTACTTCAAGGCTACAAGTCCAATACCATTCTCTACAATCTACATTGTCACCGGTCTCTTATTGCGACCATGTTCGCTTCGGGTACCTGCACACTAAAAACGTTGCCCCTAGGGGCTCAGCTTTCGTTGCATATGACTTCCGCATACCCCGCGTACTAGCGAGGGTAAGCCGACCACTTGGTCGTATACATGCAGTTCATTTACAAATACATACATACATACATACGTGCTTTCATTCATACTAATACAATACTTCACAAGGTCTACATACATACACACCGTACTTTACAAACAAGGAAGACAATACAAGTCAACCAATACTTACTTACCTTCTTCCGGAATACACATACACAATTCATACACATTACATACTCAATACGCAATACGGAGATACACTTCCCCAATTCATACATAAGGCTTGTTAGCTTCTTTACACACCCGGGTTAATCGGGTGTACAATACTCTTTTACTCAAGGTCAAGACTTACACTAGTCAAGACCAATACACATACAATACTTTACTTCTTACTTACTTTACTCAAGTCAAGTTGGTATGACCTCCGGGCAGGGATTACTACATCCCACCACCGGGCTTTAGGGTGGCCCACTAATCCAGGATGCTACCCATTAAAGGGGTTTGGTCCATAGAAAAGATTACAGCCAGGATTCGGAATCCAACCTCTTGTGTTTCCTTATCCTCACGCGTGGCCGAAACTATATCGGACTTCTACTAATTCCATTTTACTCAATACTCAAGTTAGGAGTTTGGTCATTAGGAATTAGTAGAAGTCATTACACCCATTCCAAGGGTTAATACACTACACATCCACATATACATACACTTCATTCTCATCCATATATTTCATGAATTATACAAACTAAATGTTCAAGAGAATACAACAAGAACAATATAGTCCAAACACAATTAAGTGCAATAAAAGTCCGATTCGTGCATTTATCTTATTTGAGTGATCACATAAGCACACAAATCGGGGTAACCAGGTTAGGATACAGAGCATGAAGAAATCATACCGTTCACCGTCGTATTCGAACTTCGACTTCCTTCGGGGTTCAACTATCCAAGTCCTATTCATACATAGGGTTGATTGGTTAATAATCTATTATTGACCTAACTTATCCTTACTTTACTAATTCCTTTACACACTTACTAGTTGTAACACACCTACCGTTAATCCTATGCTTACCGTCTAATCGTCCTGATAATCCTACTACATCGCAGCGGAAATACTACTACTACTACGGCGGGTGATACAACACCGCTAACCGCCCATACGGCTAGCAAGGCTTACACTACCTACAGTCACGGTCTGATGCCTAAGTATACCAAGCTACTACATTCCATACCGTATACAAAAGATAACATACTTACATTGCTGGATTACCGAGTATTCAAGTATTTAATTACATCCCTTTCACTCTTCCAAAAATAATGAGTTTCTACCAACTACTCATCTACACCATCTCAATACTCCTGTCATTACCCCAAAAGGGTGTACCCTATGGTACACCGGCTAACAAAAACCTACAGTCGTGTACAACATTGTACACCATTCCCCATTCACCGATTACAGACAAAAAGAAAACAAACTTAATCTCTTCATCATCTTCACCCGTCTCGAGGACCTGCGTGTAGTAAAAACATCGCCCCAAGGGGCTCAGCAAAAGCTGCGCATAAACTCCACATATACCGCGTGCTAACTAGGGTACGCTGACTATTTAAGGTTGACTGTACATGCGGTTCATTAATTTCATACATACATGCTTTACATACATCATACAATCATGCTCAATACAATACATAATCCAAACAACAATACAATAGCACACACAATACTTACCTTCACAAGGGTTAGCCAAATTACGCATCTGGGTTAATCAGAAGCAATTTACTTTTTACTCATTACACATTACTAACTCTTACTTAACTTACTTACTTTACCATACTTGTTTACTCATTCTTACTTACTTACTTTTACTCATGTTAAGTCTGTATGACCTCTGGCACGGGGACTACTCTGTCCCACCACCGGGATTTACTTGACTTACCAATCTAGGATGCTACCCATTTAAGGGGTTTGGGCCGTGGACCAGTTTAAGAGTCAGGAATTGGGGCCAACCTCTTGTGACTCCGCATCCTCACGTGTGGCCGAAACTATATCGGACTTCTACTCATTCCAATTTATTTACCAATTTAAGTTAGATTGGTTAGCTTGTTAGGAATCAGTTAGAAGTCCAATCGCAATCACATTCGGTCACAATACAATATATCATACATACACACACTCATATTCATCCATACATTTCATGAATTATACAAACTATGACTTAAAGAAAATATGCAACAAGGAACAATCTCATGATATTCACAAGTAAGCATAATATATCCGATTCGTGCATTTATCTTATTTGGTGATCATTTAGCACACAATACACAAATCAGAGTAGCCAAGGCAGCATACAGGGCATGAGGATTTCATACCGTTCACCGTTGTACTTGTATCCGACGTTCCTCTGGTGTTCACAATCCAAGTCCTAACATATACATACAATTGGGTGGTTAATTACCCTTACTTAGCCTCACTAATTACTTTACTTACATTTCCTGGTTTGTACTTACTAATTCATTGTTGTCCAAATACATATACTTAGGTTATTTACTTACAATTATTTTCTAAGCTTGTTTATGGCCTTAATGACCTTTAAACATCATTAATTATGTCTTACTCAACTTATACTATCACTACCCATCCTTAATTAAGCTTTAAAACACATTCTGTATCAATTTTGGGGCGGTCCGAGTTGTTGTCCGGGTTTACAGACCCGGACCACCACTTTGTATAAGTCTCGGGTGTAAAAATTGCCTGGTCCGGGTTTACATCCTGCCCTACAAACTCGGACAACATGTGTGTATTACTTACGGGTGTGTTTTTCGTATGGTTCGGGTTTGTGTACTCCTTTGCAAACCTGGACCACTTATTTTGGTAAGTTACGGGTAGGTTTTTGGGGTGGTCCGGGTTAGTGTCCTAGTTTGTAAACCTGGACCACTCCTTTTGTATAAGTTTCTGTCGAGTTTTTTTATGCTGGTCCGGGTTTGTGTACTGGTTTGCAAACCCGGACTAGTTACAGTTTTACAATTTGTGTAGTTTTTCAACTTGTTTAAATTCCAAATTTCTACTAATCTCTTCCCTAATATTCCTACATATATTCTAGTATGTTTTAACATTGATTAAGCAATTTAAACTAACCTAATACAACTCTATAAAAAATCTGTTACATTAACTCACCTCACTGTAAGTTTTTCTCCTCTGTTACATTTCTACTTCTTCAACTAATGCTACAGACCTTCCCATTCTTCTTCCCACTAACTAAATGACTCTCAAACTAGCCTAACTTAGTTAAACAACTCCCAATACACCATTTCCAACTTCACTCAACTACATCTCTCCCTCTGTTACGAAACAAAATGACATCTCACTCTTTTCTTCTCTGTAAACCCCTTCTGTTTCTTTATTTTCTAACAATAACCAAGTCTATAAATTCCTAACCAAATTTTGACAGAGGTTCCCTACATTTCTAAGTGCTCTCACCACATAATTTTGCACACTCACTATAGTTCACAACCTGCTCAAGGTATATATTATTCACACCACATTCTAAATATCACTGCACACTTACTACTTACACTTAGCAATTTATTTACTTGTTTTCAAAGGCTTCAAACTACCAATACCATTCAAATTAATATATCCATTCTTTTCCTACGGTTACAGTGGTTTAGTTCATTGCTAAAACAATATACCTATATATACACAACATTAAAAACTTTACAGAGACATTTCCTCACCTTGTGTTCTTGTTTCTTTTTCCTTTCTCTCCTTCTCCTTACAGCTCCTCTTTCCTTCTTTGTTTTCTTGATTTATTCGAGCCAAGCTACACCATGTAACAAGGCAGACACATACACACCAAACTAGTAAATTTTCTATCTCACGTATTAAACCCTAGATTATGAGAAACCACTTAAACTCTTAGGAAATCTTACCTTGAGCTTCTAATGGAGTTTTTGAGTAGAAATAGAAAAGGCTTCAGCTCTCACAGTGGCATGCCAAAATCGGCTGAACAATGGAATAGGGTTGCTCACGTGAGTTTTGACTTTGCAAGGAAAAATGGAAAATAGTGAAGCTTTGGTCTTTTTCTTACCTTAGAACATGAAGAAGAAGATTGAGATTCAAATGGTGCTTCCCAAGCTCTAAAACGATTATACCCTCAAAACTAAAGTTGGAGGTTTAGATTTTTGAAGGGTGTAAAATGTTCTCCGAAGCGATACGAATTCAACGGTATAATTTTTGTGGCATTTGGTGGTGATTTGAGGTTTCAAAAATGGAGAAGAAGATGGCTCTGTGTGGCTCCTTCTCAAATTGCCATTACAGTCGCACAGGAAGGAGAAGAGAAATAGAGAGATGCAGTACGTGAGGGTGTCTGAGTGAGTGAGGAGAGAGGTTAATTTTTTGCTTTTTGTTACTTACCCTCTTGTCTGATAGCACATAAGGAGGAATAAAGAAGAGGGGTGTTGGTTACTAATGCAGCCGGCTACACACACACCTCACATGGGGTTTTAAAATATTAATTGCAATAGTGGACACACTAACTTATTTTAATTACACTCTCACCCCACAACTTTTTGTTTTTGTCAGTTTTTACTATTTTCTCGTTTTATTGATTTTATTGGCTCCAGGCCTTTACTAATGTTTATTAATAACTATTTAGTTGACTAAAATTGTCACGAGTCTATTTGACCCGCTTAAAATCACATTTTCTCGGTTTTCTCGAAAAACGTGCTTTAAGGTTTGTTAGTGTTTTTAATCCGTTTTAAGGATCCGTTTTCTTCAGGATTTGTTCCCTTGTGATTATTTTGACATAATTAGGCTTCTAAATTACTTATTAGCCTAATTAATCACTATTTTTAATTACGGGGTATTTCAATCTACCACCCTTAAGAAACTTTGCCCTCTAAGTTGCTCAAGGGTTAATAGTTTAATTATTCTACTCATTAGGCAAACCAATTGCCATAATGTGTCTTACTACACCTATGAGGTGTTTACTTCTTCCACATTGCAAGCATACACCATTCAAGCATCATACACGATTCACATACACAATCCACATCTCCATACACATCATATCCACATTACACAATACACCACCGCAATTCACAATACACATTACACCAATACACCTAGGGATGTCAATCTTGACCCGAACCCAAAACCCGACCCGAAACCGACCCGTAAAAAGTTAGGTTCGGGTTGAGATTTTTGACCCGAAATGATTTTCAGTTCGGGTTGGGTCATTGAAACCCGCTTCGGGTTCGGGTTGAACCCGCTAACCCGTAACCTGAAAAAAAATAATTAAAAATAAAAAATATGTTATATTTAATGACTTAATTAGTATTTAATGATTAATTTATGACTAAAATAAACATTTAACCGATAACATATGCTTATATATTGTACATAATAATTAATTAATATTATAATATTATATTTTTTTATTAAATAATCCTAAATTTTAAAAATAAAATAAAATTTTGAAAAAACAGGTCGGGTTCGGGTCAACCCGCTCCAGGTTCGGGTCGGGTTCGGGTTGACCAAAACTATTTTCGGGTCGGGTTCGGGTTGAGCTCAACTCGACCCAAAACCCGATTTTGACACCCCTAAATACACCATACATTGCACATACACATCCATACACTACACATTACACAAGCATACATTCACATACCAAACACACTCCGCACTACATGTGCCGTCAAAATATGTTACAACACCTACACTCTATGCAATGCTCACCCCGAAGCAATGCAAAAGCAAAAAGGCTCTACCCTTCTTAAAAGGGGTACGCCCCGTACCCGTATGTACTACATACTAGACTATCTAGTCTATGAATAACTATGGGTACTTCGCCTTCATAGCTTCTTCCAACTCCCATGTCGCTTCTTCGACATCATGGTTTGACCATAGGACCTTCACCATTCGTATGGACTTATGGCGAGTGCCTCTGGTCTTCCTATCAAGGATTCTCACTGGGGTTTGACATATCTCATTGTCGGCTCAATGGATAGTCTCTCGGGCTCTAGAACATGAGAAGGATCAGAAATGTACTTCTTGAGTTGTGACACATGAAAAACGTCATGGACACACCCCAAGTCCTCAGGTAGTGCTAACCTATAGGCTACGGATCCAAATCTTTCGGTGATAGTGTACGGCCCAACAAACTTTGGGCTCAGCTTGCCCTTCTGACCAAAATGGAATACGCCCTTCATAGGTGAAACGCGTAAGAACACTTGGTCGCCCACGGCGAACTCAAGGTCGCGTCGTCTCACATCCGCATAGGATTTATGTCTATCTTGGGCTGCCTTCATATTGGCTTGAATTTGTTGCACTTCTGCTTGGACTTGTTCTAAATACTCCGGTCCTATAATGACCGCTTCACTTGACTCATCCCAACACAAAGGTGTACGGCAAGGTCTACCGTATAGGGCTTGGAAAGGCGACATCTTAATAGATGCATGATAACTATAATTGTACGAAAACTCGATAAGATGAAGCTTATCTAACCAACTCCCCTGAAAGTCTAAGGCACATGCCCTAAGCATGTCCTCCAGTGTCTGGATGGTTCTTTCTGTCTGACCGTCGGTCTAAGGATGGAAGGCGGTACTCAGCTTCAATTCTGTTCCCAACACTTCCCGTGTAGCTCTCCAGTATCTCGAAAGAAATCTGGTGTCGGGGTCAGATACTATAGTTTTCGGGACTCTGTGATGTCTGATAATCTCCTTGTCGAACAGCTCTACGAGCTTCACTACCTTCCAGGTGTCCTTCATCGGTATGAATCTGGCAACCTTGGTGAGGCGATCGACTATAACCCAGATCATGTTGAGTCCTCCCCTGGCAGGTGGGAGTCCTACAACAAAATCCATGGAGATATCATGAAATTTCCACTCCGGAACTGGCATCGATTACACCATTCCGCCCGGTCTACGATGTTCAAACTTTACTTTCTGGCATGTCAAGCATCTCAGTACATACTCTGTCACATCTGATTTCATTCCAGACCACCAGAAGTACCTCTTCATGTCTTTGTACATCTTGAAGGCTCCTGGATGGATTGACAATGTAGAACTGTGTGACTCTCGCAGGATGCGATCCCTTAGCTCAGCATTGCTTCGGGGGACGCATAGCCTGCCATTCAACCGAATCACACCATCTTCGTGCAGCTTAAAATCATATTTCTTCCTTTCAAATGTACCATCAGTGATCTTCTGTCTGATTTTGGTTAGGTAAGGGTCGCACAACTGAGCGTCTCGCACCTCGTCAACCAAGCTAGAAGAAGCGAGTAGCGAATGGAGCGAGTGTGCTCAACGGCTCAGGGTGTCGGCTACAACGTTTTCTTTCCCTTCCTTATACTGCAGGTTGATGTCGTAGTCTGAAAGAAACTCCATCCACCTTCTCTGTCTCAAATTCAATTCTTTCTGTGTATACACGTACTGTAAGCTCTTGTGGTCGGAGTAGATGGTGATGCTTACCCCATAGAGATAGTGTCGCCGTATCTTCAAGGCGAAGACAATGACTCCTAACTCTAAGTCGTGTGTCGGGTAATTCTTCTCATGCTTTTTCAGCTGGCGGGAGGCATAAGCTACAACCTTGCCATGCTGCATGAGTACGCATCCCATTCCCTTTCTTGATGCATCGCAAAATACCTCAAATCCCTCTATACCCTCTGGAAGAGTAAGGATGGGCGCTGAGGTCAATGAGTCTTTCAGGCTCTGAAATGATACTTCGCACTCGTCTGTCCATACAAATGGTGCATCTTTCTTCATCAATGTAGTCATGGGCTTAGCGACTTTCGAGAAGTCCTTTACAAATCTCCGGTAGTAACCGGCTAGACCAAGAAAGCTCCTAATGTCTGTGACAGTCTTGGGTCTAGGCCATGATCGTACAGCTTCAATCTTTGAAGGGTCAACTGAGATACCTGCGCTCGAGATGACATGACCGAGGAATGATACCTGATCTAGCCAGAACTCGCATTTGGAGAACTTCGCATACAGCTGGTTCTCGCGTAGTGTCTCAAGTACTTTCCTCAAATGAATTTCATGCTCTTCTGCTGATTTGGAATACACGAGGATGTCATCAATGAATACTACAACCGAAGAGTCCAACTGCTCACTGAATAGTCGATTCATAAGATCCATGAATTTTGCTGCCGCGTTTGACAACCCGAATAGCATGACTGTGAATTCATAGTGGCCATATCTGGTACGGAATGCCGTTTTCTCTATGTCTTGCTCTCTGATAGCAATCTGATGATACCCAGAATGGAGGTCGATCTTGGAGAAGACTGAGGCTCCTTTCAGCTGGTCGAATAGGTCGTCGATGCGTGGCAATGGGTATTTATTCTTGACTGTAACCGCATTCAGCTCGCGGTAGTCAATGCAAAGTCAGAGGCTACCGTCATTCTTCTTCACAAAGAGAACCGGTGCTCCCCAGGGTGATACGCTCGGGCGTATAAACCCTTTGTCGAGAAGGTCTCGTAGTTGCTCTTTCAACTCTGTCATTTTAGCAGGTGCCATGCGGTATGATGCCCTAGCAATGGGACCAGTACCTGGCAAGAGGTCAATCTCAAATTCTACTGCTCGTCGAGGTGGCATGCCGGGTAGCTCCTTAGGGAATACATCAGGAAACTCAGATACGATGGGTACTTCAGGATTGAACTCTGGATCTCTCTCCAGGTCTTGTACATAACACAAATACACTTCTTTGCCCTTTCTGAGCTCCCGGTACATAGCCATGGCAGAGATGACTGTGGTCGAAGGCTCTCTCGGTCTCTGGCGGTAAGATACAGTAACCCTAGAAGGACTCTTGAGTAGCAATCGATGCTCGGCGTAGAGGATTCTACCCTTGTGCCGCTCCAACCAATTCATTCTGACTATTACATTGAATCCCAACCCATTGACCTCGATGAAGGAGATGGGAAACGATTCGCCTTTGATTTCAATCATGGCTGACTTGTAGTACTTGGTGCACTGTACTCGCTCCTTCGATGGGAGAGTAACCAGAAAATTCGGTAGCTCATCCGCATCTAGCTTCAACCTCTTCACAAAAGATGGTGATACGAAGGTGTGAGAGGCGTCGGAGTCGAATAACACATTGGCTTCAATGCCGTTCACTGGGAAGGTTCCCGTTAAGATGGTGCCGCTTTTACCGGCTTGTTCTTCGGTGAGGATACTCAGGTTACCTTCGGTACCGAGTCCACAACCTATTGAAGTCACAATTTCATAAGTATTGATGGTAGACACATGTGGAATTTAAATCAACACTGCTCTTTATTGATAAACCAACCATCATACATACCGTGTCTCTAATACACGTTACTAATACATTACATGATACTATGAGTTTAATACTTCCTAAAGGTAAGGTTCAGGCGTCCTGGTTTCATGTGTGTGGCATTGATTATTGCCGGCGGTGCCGTATTCAACTTGATCTTATTGATCCCGTGATACAGCATCCTAGATTCTCCACCCATGATTAGGACGCCTCCTGATCTCAATAACAATTTCGGTGTGAGGTCCACACGCTTCTGCTCGCTATACATAAAGATGGCGTCATCACCAATGGACCAAGACACTACGGGCACTCCTGGTTCAAGAGATTCCGCTATCTCGTCCTTGTCTTGGTGTAACCCAAGTCGTCCTTCTTTATCATAGAAGTTGACGATACAAAGGTCCGCTTCAATTGCGGGGATCGGATTGCATTCGCATTGTCGTGCAAGTTCTACTGCTTGTGTAACAAGTGTTAGAACTTTTGGGGGTATTGTCGGTGGCGTCGCCCAGTCTTGAGTTCGTGTCTCTTGGTATGTCTTGGTATAAGGATTCCAATCCTTTCCCAAGCACATCATCTTCAGTTTCATCCTCTCTCCACCGGGGAATTCGGGTGTATAAAATCCTCCTTGACCTGTTCCTAGTTCGTTGCATAGTTGAATGTTTGAAATTTGGGCTTCGGGTGTCAGGTATTCCTTTAATAAGATCATACCTGGTCGGATGACCTGACACTGCTCGTTGGTGTAGTAGTGATTGGTGACGTCGGTCTCTTCTTGACTTGATTTCAACGGTATCGGATAGCAGATACTAAAGCTTCCTATGGTTGTAAATTTCATCTACGGTGAGTACTTGTTTCAACTACTTCATTTCATGCTCAGTACACACTTCTATTCATTTACTCGTGCATTCATTCAAACAGTTACTCCAATACTAGTCATGCTTCTCAAGGATTAAAGGTTCAGTTAATTACCTAGGCCGGACTTAGAACCGGTCCCATCTCGGTCAATGATGTGCAAGGCAGAATGCCTCTAGGGTGCACCCTTCTGAGGACCTCGGGATCCTTGTCCCTGCGGCGCCTGCTGGGCTGGTGCATCGCCAGATGCAACCTCCTTGCCTTCCCTCTGCTTGTAGCTTTGGAAGTTTCCTCTTGGTTTGGCATTTTCTGGGCAAAAGTTGGCTCGGTGTCCGGGCTTCTAACAGTTGTAGCACCGGATTTCTCTCCCTTGGCAATCTAGGCCGGGATGATCTTGGTTGCACTTCCTACACACATACGCGCGGTTGTCAGAGTAGTTCTTGGTGAAACCGGAGCCAGAACCTAAGGTTTAGAGGGTTAGCACATTTGTGCGGGGATACCTGTAACACCCCGTCCAAAGCCAATCGTGGTTATCGCAAAACTTAACACTTAATCGAATTCGTTGCAGCGGAAATAACAAACACCTGGACCTTGCCACGGTCTGATCGTTAGAACATACCGGCCTTATAAAATTACAACACTTATCCAAAGTAAACAACCGACTAATACACCACCATCCAAAATACCACCGACCAACCGAGTTTAAGTACCTAAGTCATAGTCACAAACTTACATCAGTTTCAATATAAACATATAGGAGCACAAGCGCAACCCGTACTCAAAATAAACAGCCCATCCTAAGTCTAAGCACTCCTACTCTCGTGGTGTGACTTCATGGGTCTCTTACCTGCAAGTGTAAAAACAGCCCCCAAAGGGGGTCAGCACGAATGCTGGTACTCCCTCTCATGGCCCCCAAGCTAACAGGGCTACGACGACTAATTGTCGATAGCATGGAAATTGATTAAGTACACAAGCATGATAAGAAGTGCAATAAACAACAATCCATAGATTAACATACATAGTTCACACACAATGAACGACACAAGCGTTCCCTTATCAAGCGGGTTAGTAACCCCCTCCTTAGTCCTGATTTCCTTAACCTCAGTTCCTTATCTTACCTCAATCTTAACCTTAACTTATTCTAAGTGTACAAACCGTTCCTAGAAGGGAATGGTTGTAGCTTAATCTCAAACCTAGGATTTAGGTGATCCTACCGCACCATCTTAATGCCACCTACCTTGGACGGGAGTGCAGCGTAGCTGAGCCGGCAACCGGCCCTAGGCAACAAGTCCGAAGACAAGTCCTTAAGCGGAGGGCGGATCTGATTCAGATACCGTCCCCCTTTCCTTAGCATGCATGACCGGAGTCAGTCCCGGGTTTCCTCACTCAAGTTCAAGTTTGTAGAAATCTTAAACACCATGTGTTAGTTAAACCTTAACGGGTATTAACCAACAATCACCAATACTTTACTCTTATTCTTAACTCAGTAAGTACTAAACTTGGTTAGTAACAATCTCAAGTCTCGTGGGTTAGTGTAGAGAAAACACATACACAACGAGAACAAATATAACCGGTTGCATGCTTTATCTTGTCTTAGTCATAGCAAGTAAACAGATAGCACACAAGCAGAGGGACACCTCGTTAGCAAGCAGGTCACAAGAAAGATTGTACCGTTCACCGTCGCCGGTCGTTTGTTTAACCTTCTCCGGGGTCCCAACTCACAAACCTAAAACATTGATTCATTTTTAGGCCATTAGTTATTTTCACCTTACTTAACTCACTTAGTCCCTAAAGATTCCCATTCAGTACCCTCTTAAGTCTTTGCCACTTAACCTTATAAACTTAACTTTATACATTAAGGTTTATACTTAGCTTAACTTAATTCCTTAGGTTCTTAGGTTCCTAATCACTATTACCCTACCAATGGCATACCCTAATACCAGTTATCATCAGAATTTGAAATTTCTTTCTTTTTTTTTTAGGCTCGACCAAACTTACCGACCGACCTTACCCAAGGTCGGTCCATTCCAGAACATATTACCGTTTGAAAATTCTACCCCGACCGACCTTGCAAGTTTGGTCCCCAAGGTCAGTCCATTCCCGAGAGTTTTCCCCGTGGGAAATTTAAGCTCGACCGAACTTGCCAAGTCCGGTCCCAAGTTCGGTCGATTCCAGAGACCTATTACCGTACAAAATTCTAGGCATGACCGACCTTGCAAGTCCGGTCCCAAGGTCGGTCCATTCCAGAGACTTAATTCGTACACAAAATACAAGCCCGACCGAACGTGTAAGTCCGGTCCCAAGTTCGGTCGATTCCAGAGACTCTTTCCGGTAGTGTAAACTGAGCTCGACCGACCTTGCAGGTCCGGTCCCTAAGGTCGGTCGGCTCCAGAACCTTGTTTCTAAATTCCCATTTAACTCCAAACTTCTCCTCATATATCCTAGTATGTTCTAACCTCATTTGGGCACCTCAAATACACCTTAAGCCAACCACTAAACACTTTAAATCACTCACCAACATCCACCTTAGTCATTATGCATTTTCCTTGTAATCATGTCAACACTTGTAAAGTTTTTCACTAGGTTTCTAGGTGGTGGTTCATACCTAGTATAAGAACTATGCCAAATGCTTCCTCACCACTATAATATCATCTCCCAAGCATCCTTCGCCATCTAAAACTCCTTTCTGCAACTACTTAAAGTTTCTTCATAAGCTTATGCCTCCATCCATCAACACATTATTTCCTTCCTAGTTGTTTACCAACATTTGCCTAAGTCCTAAATACTCAAGTACATTCTTTTGATTTCTAAATCCTCCATAGTGATGCCTAAGTCATTATAACTCATTAAAACACCTTAGACTCACCCTTTTTCATCAAGACAACCTCTAAAACTTCCTAGTACTTAATTAGTCATGAAATCTCCTTAGAACATCTTAAACACTTAAGTTCTTCACTAAATTTTGCCATGGGTTCTCTAGTACATTGTTACACCCAAACACTTGGTTTTTCACCATCAAACAACCAAGATCACTCAAATTCTCATTACAACATCTTAACACACAATTTACAGTAAAACTACACCACATCATCATATAGTGTATAAACTTAAATGCTTGGCACTTAGGCCCTTAAATGACAATAATCTTAAACACTGAATTTCCACATATATTTGCCTTTAACCTGATAATACACACAACAAGGCTCCCATTGAAATAAAATGCTTCTTGTAATTCACCTTGATATTCTTAAACTATCTCTTTTTCATTTGCTCTTTAGTCACAAGTTCACAAGTATAGTCATTGTTCTTTATCCTAGGTTTTATAACCCCTTTTTCCCAATGTAAACCCTACCCTAAACTCATCACATATCTAAATCCCATTCCCTTAAACAATAAAACACCTTAAGGTAAGTAATTTACCTTATTCTTTCACAAGCTCACAAACTTTCCTCCTTAGGTTTTTCCTTGCTCAATCTCGGTCACCACTTAAACTCTCCTTGCCAATGTTCTAACCAATATCCAATGACTCTAATGAGTGCTAGATAATACATCAACCCTAAGGAACAAACCCTAGGTTAAAAATGTGCTTTAAGGTATTAAGGTGATTGTTTTACCTTGGTTTCTCAAGACAAGCTTGGATATGAAGCAAGAAGGACCTCCTTTATCCTTTGGAGAGTAGAAAACAAGCTAGAACAAGGCATAAACATGGAGTCCCATGAGTACAAATTTTCGGACAAGGGCAGAAATGATGGAAACCTAGATTTTCTTACATATTCTTTACCTTAAGAGAATGGAGAAGCTAATGGAGTTTCCAAGCTTGAGTTTCCTCCTCTAATGGCAATTTGCCTTGGCTCAAAAATGAGGCTCTTGAAGTTTTGAAAAGATAGAAAGAAAGAGCTTGAGCTAACTAAGAGATATATGTGCTTGGTTTTGATTTTGGAGCTTAAATGAGTAAGTAGTGGCCAAGAGAAGATGGAGCTAGCATGGAGTTGTCTTATTACGTGAGAGAGAAGGAAGAGAGCAAGAGAAATCGATGAAGAAGGTGAAGAATGAAGAAAGGAGGAGAGAGATGGCATATAAGATATTTGATTCCTTAAAGCAAATAGTAACAAGTTACTTTTCTCTTTTTCTTCTAACATTAATTGGCCACTCTTGGTGACTCACACCCTTAGAAAACTGGCCCCCTTCATTAATTATGCTGGTCATGGTCTTGTTTGACCAATTAATTAGACTTAATTGATTAAAGACTAAACTAGGCACTATTTGGTTACTATTCAAATTAGTGCACATATTTGTGAAATTTTGATTTCCCATTGATTTAGACTTCCTAATGTGATACTAATTAGTACACAAGTTAATTAATGAGTAATCATGGGCATTTAGCCATTTAAAACCCCTTTCGAAGACAATTTTTCAAAAATGTGCTTTAAGACTCCTTAAAGCACATTTTGTGTTTTAACTTGTTTTCAAGCTTGGTTTTCTTTGGTAATTAACTTAAAATGACCATTAGGATATTACTAAGGTCTTAGAACAATATTTTGGTACTCAACCAAGTCTCTCCAAGCTTAGAGCACGTTTTTGGCTCAAACTGCTCTTTCGGTGTTTCTTTATGCTTTCTTTGATTAAAATGGTTTCTTAATGTTTCTAAGGCATTATTTAGCCTTCTTATACCTTAGTTTATCATTTAAACACCATATCTAAGTTTGGGGTATTTCAATCTATCCCCCTTAAAAGAACTTTGTCCCCAAAGTTCACATATATGCTTAACCATTCATGGTACTCAATTCTCTTAATCTTAACACCACATCTTATATTCACATTCACACATCTCAAGACTCAAAGGTCAACCACAAATACAATACATAAGTGTTATACATAACTCAAACTTATCTCCAAAGTGTAGCAACTTACATAAGATCACATCTTACACAACCAAACAAACGACAAACATGCTCGTTTTCTAACTCAAAAGCGAGGAATCTCTACCCCCCTTAAAAAGGATTACGCCCCGTACCCTATACAGACAATCTAGTCAGTAAACAAAGAAGGGTACTTCGCCCTCATCTTATCCTCTAATTCCCACGTGGCCTCTTCGACATCCTGGTTAGCCCAGAGAACCTTCACCAATCGCACTGACTTGTGGCGAGTGTCCCTAGTCTTACTATCCAAGATTCTCTGAGGAAGCTCCACTGATCTCATATTCGGTTCAAATGTCATCCTCTCAGGTTCTAACACATGGGAGGGGTGGTGCATGTATTTCTTTAGCTGTGAAACATGAAAAACATCATGCACTTTACCCAGTTCAGCAGGTAAATTCAACCTGCAAGCAACCGGGCCCACCCGCTCCGTAATCTCATAAGGACCAACAAACTTCAGGCTTAATTTGCCCTTCTGCCCAAATCTGAATACACCCTTCATCGGTGAAACTCGCAGAAATACCCGGTCGCCCAATGCGAACTCCAGGTCTCGTCGTCGAACATCAGCATACGACTTCTGCCTATCTTGAGCAGCTTTCATGTTCTCCATGATTTGCTGAACTTCAGCCTTAACTTGTTCTAAATATTCTGGTCCTATAATGACTGTCTCACTCGACTCATCCCAGCAGAGCAGTGTACGACATGGTCTACCGTACAACGCTTGAAAAGGTGCCATCTTGATCGAAGCGTGATAGCTCTTGTTGTATGAAAACTCGATCAGATGCAATTTGTCAATCCATCTGCCCTGGAAGTCTAAGGCACATGCCCTCAGCATGTCCTCGAGTGTCTGAATAATACGCTCAGTCTGACCATCTATCTGAGGATGGAACGCGGTACTCAGCTTGAGTTCTGTACCCAACACTTCTCTAGTAGCTCTCTAGTACCTCGAAAGGAATCTGGTATCTCTATCTGACACTATGGTCTTTGGTATCCAGTGATGTCTCATTATTTCTTTCTCAAACAACTCAGCTAATTTGGTCACCTTCCAAGTATCCTTCATCGGTATGAATCGGGCTACTTTGGAAAGGCGATCCACCACCACCCATATCATGTTGAGACCTCCCTTGCATGTAGGAGTCCAACTACAAAGTCCATGGAGATATCATGGAACTTCCACTCCGGAACTGGCATCGACTGTACCATTCCGCCCGGTCGTCGGTGTTCGAATTTTACCTTTTGGCATGTGAGACACCTTAAGACGAACTCGGTAACATCTGTCTTCATCCCCGACCACCAGAAGTATCTCTTCATGTCTTTGTACATCTTAGAGGCTCCCGGATGGATGGAAAATGAAGAACAGTGTGATTCTCTAAGTATACGGTCTTTCAGATCCGTGTTGCCCCGTGGTATGCATAATCGGCCCTTAAGTCTGATCAGATCATCGCCGCGAAGTCTGAAGTCATATTTTGACCCTCAAAAGTACCATCTGTCAGCTTCTGTCTGACCTCTCTCATATACTCATCTGTCCTCTGAGCCTCTCGCACCTCATCAACCAAGCTGGAGAAAGAAACTAGCGAATGGAGTGAGTGTGCTCGACGACTCAGGGCGTCCGCTACAACATTGGCCTTTCCCTCTTTGTATTGGAGGTCAATGGCATAGTCTTTCAAGAATTCCAACCATCTCCTCTATCTGAGATTCAACTCCTTCTGAGTAAATATGTATCTTAAGCTCTTATGGTCGGTGTAGATCGTCACACTAACCCCGTATAAGTAATGGCGCCATATCTTCAAGGCGAAGACTACAGATCCCAGCTCTAAATCATGTGTGGGGTAGTTCTCCTCATGTTTCTTCAACTGGCGTGAGGCATATGCCACCACCTTGCCATGTTGCATGAGCACGCAACCCAGCCCTCTGCCGGATGCATCACAGTAAACCTCAAAGCCCTCCGTACTGTCTGGAATGGTCAGAACCGGTGCAGTGGTCAGTGAGTCTTTCAAACTCTGGAATGATTTCTCACAGTCAACCGTCCATAAGAACGGTGCATCTTTCTTCATCAGACTAGTCATCAGCTTTGCGACCTTGCTGAAATCCCTAACAAACCTCCTGTAGTAACCTGCCAGACCGAGAAAGCTCCGGATGTCGGTAACAGTCTTCGGCCTTGGCCAAGTACGTACGGCATCAATCTTTGCTGGATCCACTGAGATCCCAGCATCCGAGATGACATGACCTAGGAAAGAGACCTGGTCAAGCCAAACTCACACTTGAGAACTTAGCATATAGCTGGTTCTCCCTAATATCTCTAACACCCTCCTCAGATGTCCCTCATGTTCAACCTTAGATCTCGAATATATCAATATGTCGTCAATGAATACCACAACCGACTTGTCCAGCTGCTCCCAGAACAAGCGGTTCATCAGATCCATAAACTTTGCCGGTGCGTTTGACAAACCGAACGGCATCACTGTAAACTCATAGTTGCCGTATCGTGTCCAGAATTCCGTCTTCTCAACGTCTCCCTCCTTAATGGCTATCTGATGATACCCCAATCTGAGATCAATATTGGAAAACACAGATGCTCCCTTTAACTGATCGAACTGATCGTCAATGCGGGGTAGTGGGTACTTATTCTTCACTGTCACTACATTCAACTCTCTATAGTCGATGTAGAGGCGGAGACTACCATCCTTCTTCTTCACGAAGAGAACTGGCGCTCCCCATGGTGATACACTGGGTCTTATGAACCCTTTGTCTAACAAGTCCTTCAGGTGTTCCTTTAAATCAGTCATTTCTGCCGGAGCCATGCGATATGGTGCCTTGGCTATCGGTCTGGTACCAGGTAGCAGCTCGATGGTGAACTCTACCTCCCGAGTGGGTGGCATGCCGGGCAGTTCCCGTGGAAATAGGTCGGGGAACTCCGACACTACCGGTAAGTCGGGGTCGAACTCGGGGTCTCTCTCTATGTCTTGAACATAGCAGAGGTACACTTCTTCCTTCCTTCTCAATTCCTTATACATTGCCATGGCGGTGATGATCTTAGTCGAAGGCACTTTGGGCCTCTGGCGGTATGATATTGTTACCCCAGATGGGATCCTGAGCAGCAATCTATGCTCGGCGCAGAGGATACGACCCTTGTGCCACTCCAACCAGTTCATCCCGAAGATAACATCAAATCCCAACTCCCTGAACTCAATAAACTGACTGGGAAGTCTTCTCCCTTAATTCTGACAATGGCTCCTCGGTAGTAGCGAGTGCAACGAACCTTCTCCTTCGACGGGAGCGTAACCGTGAAGTCGGGTAGCTCATCAGCGTCTAGCCCTAACCTGCTCGCGAAAGATGCCGAGACAAAGGTATGCGAGGCCCCTGAGTCGAAGAGAACTGATGCCTCAATCCCATTAATCGGAAAGGTGCCGGTGAGGATAGTGCCGCTGGCGTCAGCTTGTGCCTCTGTAAGTATGCTTAATGCACCTTCCGTACCGAGTCCATGACCTAATTGTATTCATAAGCTTCATGAGTATTGATGGTATAACAAGAGTCGTAACAATTTAAATGAACAACACTGTTATTTTATTCATAACCATCCTGTTTACAACATGTGCTTCAATCTTACACCTCATTCCTCATCTCATTCTAATATTACATGGCTAATATTGTCTAAAGGTTAGGTTTAACCGTCCTGGTTTCATGTGCGTCGCATTAATCACTGCTGACGGTGCTGTATTCAACTTAATTCTCTTAATCCCATGGTACAACATCCTTGATTCTCCTCCCATAACTAATACATCTCCAGACTTAAGTACCAACTTATTTGCACGGTCCGCACGCTTCTGCTCGCCGTATAAAACCTCTGCATCATCCCCAATGGACCAAGACACTACGGGTATCCCTCTTTCGAGAGACTCTGTTGTCTCGTCCTTATCCTGGTGTAGTCCAAGTCGCCCATCTTTCTCGTAGAAGTTCACAATGCAAATGTCTGCTTGAATGTTTGGAATCGGTTCAGCTTCCAACTGCTGAGCGATCTCCACGACTTGTGTAATAACTGGATGGAACTCTTCGGGTATGCCCGGTGGTGAGACTCCATCTTGCATCCTCGTGGTTTGGTAGTTCTTGGCATACGGATTCCAATCCTTGCCTAAGCTCATCATTTTTAGTTTCATCCTTGCTCCCCCTGGGTACTCCGGTGTATAAAAACCTCCCGGTCCCATTCCTAGTTGACTGCATTTCTGATGATGGCAATTTGTGCTTCGGGTGTCAGGTATCCCCTTAATAAAATCATACTTGGGCGGATAACCTGACATTGTTCGGTTGGAAAGTCTATGGTTTCGATGTCGGTGTACTCCGGGTTAGGTGTAGAGGGCATCGGATAGCAGATGTTGAAGCTCCCTAAGGTGGTAGTAGGTTATATCTTACTTAAGTTCTAATCTCATCTCATTCTCACTTAACTCAATTATTCACCAAACATGCATGATAATGCGGTAAGCAGGCAATTTTATTACTAAGTGGTTATAGCGGTACCTGGCCTCGATGAGGGTTCAGGCTCATCGTCCCGGTCCACCAAGTGTAGTGTGGATCCCGACTTCTGGGTCACCCGTGGGTTCTTGTCTGCAGCTTGTTGCACCTTCCTCTGACCGTCAGATCCAGCTCCCTGATCGGTCTTGCCCTTGCCCCTAGTCTCGGGTCTATAGGCTCTGCTAGCGGGGTTCCGGAAGCACTCGTATGCTCGGTGTCCGTATACCCCACAATAGTTGTACTCCACCTTATTCCCCTTGCAATCGAGCCCGGGGTGGTCCTTGTGACACCACCTACAAATGTAGCGTCGCTGGTAGCCACCACCGGCTCCCTTCTTAGTCTCAGATCCTGATCATTCACAATATTAGTATTCATATCTCAAACGGTTACTACTTGTCTCTTAACTCACTCAATACCAATCCCTTACCCTTTGGCGCCCTAGAGCGCAGGGGTGTAGCTGCGTATGCGTACATCAACTTCAATGGCTCTTCCGGAGCCTTCTCTTTTTCCTCCTTCCCCTTTTGGTTCTGATTTTTCTGGGCCTGAGGCTGGTACTTCTGTTTCTTGTACCCACCTTGCCCTTGGTTCTCCGTGCTCTTACCGGCACTCTTCCTCTTAGTATTCTCCTCGTCCCTCAGCTGGACGGTTATCTCAACCATTCTTATTACCTATAAGGTTGTGTAACTCGTCGGCCCCATGCCGTAGCGGAGTCGATGGCTAAGCCCGCCACAGAAGCGGTCCACCAGGATCTGGTCTGAATATCCAAGACCTGGCAGAAGACGGAGCAAGGCGGTGAACTCTGAGTAATACTCGTCCACCGTCATCTTGTCGGTCTGCTTAAGCGCATCCAACTGCAAGCGCTTCTACGTCTGGACATGGGCGGGGTAGTACTTTGCTCGTAGCAGGGCGGTGTACTGCTCCCAGCTGAACTCTGGATTGGCCACATGCTCGGCCCTCACCAGCTTCCACCAATCTCCTGCCGCCCCTTACACATTAAGAACATGTGGGAAAAATTCCGGAAGAAAACGGATCCAAACAATGCGTTAAAACGCTAACGGAGTCTAAAAGCGCGTTTTCGAGAAAATCCGAAAACGTGACTTTAAACAGTTAAATGACCCCGTAAAAATAATAGTTGATTATATAACTATAATTAAACATTAATGGGAGTTTAATAACCGTTAAAAGTAAAGGAATGAGAAAATTCCAGAAAAAGGTCCCGGTTAGTGAATAGTGCTAAACCGGGTAAATAAACGAGCGTTTTCTGTTAAAAGACGAAAAACGCTCCAGCGTGTTTACAGTAGTGGGCCGGTTTTATTAATGTAGACAGCCCACTCACAAAAGACTAGTTAACTAATTAATTAAGTCAAAAAGCAAAAAAAAAATGAGGGACCACTTATACCCCTCTCTCCCTCTCTCTCCTCTCATTTCTCTCCTTCCTTTTCTCTTTCCTCTCTCTCTTTCTTCCCAGCCGGCTCCCTCTCCTTCCTAAAGCCACCGATTTTTCCCCCCTTTCTCCAATGGCTACTCCAACTTCAATGCCATGCCCAAGCTCCATTTGAGCTCCAAATCAAAAATAAATCACATATTCTTCTTCCTCTATCATCCTCTCTTTTCGAAATTCCAAAAGGATGAAGTTGACCTCCATGGGTTTTCCCCATTTGAAGAGAAAATGGCACCAATGTGAAGCTTGGAGTCTCCTCTTCCTTCTAAGGTAAAGATTTCCAAGAAAAAGTCATTTTTTCCTTCATCTCATGGTGTAATCGATTTTTCACCATTTTTGATACCTTGTTTTTCTTCTTGTTCTTGAGCTCCAAATTGACGCTTCAATGGTGGAGTAATTTCCTTCTTGATTCAAGGGTGAGAATCCCTCTTATAAACTTTAAAAAGGTAAACCCTAACTTTGTATTCTAGCCCTTTTATTAAATTGAGATATTCCAAGGGTTTAGATAATTAATTAAGTATGTTTTTGATTCTTGGATGTTGGGATGGAGTTGGAAACTCCATACCCTCTTAACCGATTTTGGAGAAGATGAGGAGCAAGAGGAGAATTAAAGAGGCTTGTAAAATTAAGGTAAGAAAACTACCTCAAACCTTGTCTAAGATTGTTTAGGTGTTGGGTGGGTAAACGAATTAATGAACCCAAATTGTGGATTTGAAATATATATTGGAATGTGTTTAATTGATGTTAGAAGAGGTTTGTGAATTAATGTTGAGTTGAGGGCCTTAAGAGCCAATATTGTTTTGTGATTGATAAAGGTGGTTATTGAAGTTGTGGAGTTTATGGTGATTATGTTGTTGTGATGGGATTTGAGGATTTGTTATGTGCTGTTAGGACCCTTGTAAGGGTGTGGCTAGATTAGGAATGAGAAGGATGAAAATTGATGATTTGGATGTGTAAGGTTTATGGGCAGGTTATGGTAAAATTTTAATGGAAAATGAGTGTGTGATGATGGTTTGATGGATGAGAGACTTTAGGTGTTTAATTGGGTTGAATGTTGAGAGAGTGCAAGATTTATGCAAATGGTGCTTGGTAACTTGAATTTCAAGGAAAAGAATGGGTGTGTGTAGCTTGTGAAACGAGGAGTTAGTGTAGGTTTATTAGAAGTGCAATTCTGGGTAGAAATTGCCAAGTTTAACTAAGTTTTTGGGTACGTCCGAACTTCCGTCCGGACTTGGAAGTTCAGACATGCCCCGTCGCGCTAAAATTTTTTGAGTTTTAAGTTGTGTCCGAACTTCCGTCCGAACTTGGAAGTTCGGACACTCGAAAATGTTCCCAGGTTATTTTGCTTCGACTTGTGTCCGACCTTCGATGTCCGGACACAAGTTCGGACGCCTGTAAGTTTTCCTCAGATTTGGCCTCGACTTGTGTCCGAAGTTGGAAGCTCGGACACAAGTTCGGACAGGTAGAAATTTTCTTTGGATTTTGCCTCGGCTTGTGTCCGAACTTCAAAGCTCAGACACAAGTTCGGACATTCGTCAGTTTTCACCCATTTGAGTCTCGACTTGCGTCCGAACTTCGGAAGCTCGGACACAAGTTCGGACATAGTGTAATTTTGAGCAAAAACCTTGTTTAAGGGTAGGAAATGGTACCCAATGATGGGGATTGGTGAGTAAGGATGTTATAAGGTTGTTAAGGACATGTTAAGTAAGTTATAACGGCAATTGAGTGGTGAGGAGTTGTAATAAAAATGTGAAAGCAAAACAAGTTAAAAATGTAAAGTTATAAACTACCGAATAAGGTTAACCATGGGCACATTAGTCGTTAAATAATTACATTACCCCGATGTTAATAAAGATAGTTATAATGTTACCAGTTGTTCAAAGAGTTTTCGAAGAACATGTGATGGCATGTTATAGTGAACCTTCGGTGACAGGTATGGTTTTCTTGCAACCTGTGTCCAACCGGATTACACCGGCTTGTATGCCAATGTGTTTTTCTGTGTGTTTGCCGCCTTGCAAGATAAAGCATGAAATGAGTTTATGGTAATTCATTATTGTGGCGTAATTAATTCCGATACCGCTTAACCTTAATTATGTGTTAAATAATAGTTAACCGACCTTAGGTTCACATAAGAGATCGGTATTCGGAATAAACGTCCCAACCCACGGGAACGTTCTAACTACGGTTATCCGTGCGCTAGTGTATGTGTGACTTTGTGGGATGTATGTGACTTGTTCAGTATGTTGTTGTTATTGGATACTGTTATCCGTGTTGTTGAAATGGAATGTGATTTTCCCTGATGTGTCTAACCGAGTTAGTAACACAATGTGATGTAAGTATGTGATAAGTTCCATAATGGAACCTCTAACTAATAAGTATATGTTATGTATGGTGAGGAATCCGGTCGTTCCGGTCGCGCGTGTTGTTTGGGAGTTGATGTATATATGTGAATTAACTCCAACTCTGTTATGTTAGGGTTGTTTATCCTTCTTGGATGTTCGACCTCCCACTAGCTTAGCCAAAGCTTACCTACCCGACCTCCACATCGGGCTAGGAGGGAAATTATGTAATGTTGGTAGGGTGTTGTTGCCTAAGTTGCTTCGACTCCCTCTTTAATATGTTACGGTTGTTTTTCCTCCTTGAATTACAACCACCCACAAGCTTAACCAAGGCTTACCTACCTCATCATTATCGGAGCTAGGGGAAATTGTGTAAGGTGTGATCGGTCCTATATGAGGCCGCCACACCCAAGTAAAGAAAATGTATGTATGTTGTGCTCGGGCTTATCACCCCGGCACTCCCTAAGTAAAGTTTATGTTCCCTAAGAGGGATGGAACTAAGTTTGTGTATGTTATTAAGTGAAACGTGTTGTGATGTTGTGTGTGTTAACCTTGTGTTTGTGTCCTTTTAACAGATGTGTGCGTTTAGGCATGACGTATGTGTGTTATGTGTGCATGTTTTAAAAAAAATCAATCGCATGCTAAGACGACAATTAGTTGTGCGTGGCCCGGTAGCATGCGGGCTGCGGGATTACCATACCAGCAAAGGTGCTGAGCCCCTTGAGGGCCACCCTTTCTTCTCTTTCCTGTTTCAGGTACAAGGAACTGGAGGCCGTTCGAGAGTAGGACGGGGTAGTTGATTGTATGAGGGTATCATGAAATTGTGGATGTGCTGTAGGTGTAGTAAGACCGAATTGTATCGGCGTTAGTTGGTAATTACTCGGTACAGTTGTAATGTAAGTGTATAATGATGTTGACATGGAACGGGATTAATGTGTAGTTGCTCGGGAGTTTAGTCCATCAGACCGGTACATGTATGTATGTTAGCCTTGTTAGCCACGTGGGTGGCTAACGGCGTGTAACACCAAAGTTAAGTGATGTTGTGAGTTGATTTCCGCTGCGCGTTTTTAAGTGTGTTGTTAGTAGTTGGGGTGTTACAAAAAGTGGTATCAGAGCGAAGTATCGCTCTGATGACTGAATTACCGAGCTTAGGAAGTACCGAGTTAAGAGTTTAGTACTTTGGGTTAAGGGTGAGTGATAGCGTGAGAAGTACGCTAGTTAGGAAATGCCAGTGTGTACTGGATACCTACGATATCCATCCCGCCCTCCACAAACCCTATTTTATAACTCGGGAAGAACGCCAGAGAGATGGAAGTCCTCTCTTACTCGGGAATACCCGATCTGGCTTTATTAAATGTCCTTAAAGCGGAGAACCTGTCATACGGTAGATTCCGAAAGACGTGAATCCCGAAGACGGTTCCCAATTTAGCAATGTCTGTCGTTCGAGATAGCGAAAAGTGAAGAATCCTATGCAGAGGAGAACAGAATTTCCGGCACCCTGGGTCGACATGCGAAGCAGAGGACAACCAGCTTGCAAGCACTAACCGTGCAACAGTGGAGAAGTGAAGTAGTAGAACCCGAGACGAGTGTCTACGGGACTACAATGTTGACTAACACCAACGGTACACCAACCGAGCAAAGAACTACACGTAGTACGAGGAGATACAATACTAAGTAAAAAGGGGGTCTCCCAGGATGGGAAACACCCTAGTTAATGGTTAACATGTGGAGACAGTAAGATGTACCCAGAAGATTGTGTTAAGGCTGTAAGATCAAGCAAGGGCCAGCAAGGCCACTGATATTAGTGCGGATGAAAACAATACCGCAACCAATGTGTATTGAACCGATAACCAGCTAGCATGGCGCACTTGCCATGGCAAGTGCTGCTATGACAAGGCTGTACGGAAAATTTTAAACAACTACCGGTACTTAGTAAAGTACCATGAAGTTAAGTGGGATTATCATAACCGTGGAAGGGCTTAATAGCCTGACCTCAGTACTTGGAAATACACCAGTCAGGGAAGCTAGACTCGGTTAAGCAAGGAAACGTTGTAAAACCAGGAGAATTTTTCTTTCAACTTAAATCCATTTTCAAAACCTTTTTCAAAACCAGATTTTCTTTCAAACCCATTATTTTAATTCTTCTCTTTAAACCAACCAGAAGACCTACACGGGCCTCAGTGCCATGGTAGGTAAGTTTACCCAGTTACTTTTAATAACCGGATGGAAACCGGTAAACCCAAGGGTAACACCCGAGGAATGGATTGAGTTCATAATAATACAACGTGGATACATTTCCCTTGATTAAGTTCGGGAAGCATGGAATGCATATTATCACAGGATAATATAAGAGGAGTTGACAACAGAATACTTCACCTAGGCGTGTGACGGACACTACGAGTGTACCAACAGTAATGTGGGACGACCGCACTCCGATAGGAGCTTGTGGGCCTGACAAACCTTCTTATGGGGTAGTCGGGTAAGTAGCAATGTATCAGTAGATACCCCATGTATGTATACGAGTGGAGTCTGGAACACGGGAAGTAGTCGACTCCATACTACGGTCCGAAGTAAAAGTCAGACAAGAGTAATAAACTACCATCGAATGGTTGAAGTAAAGGAACCCAGTTAAGTTAAGAGGACTAAAGGGATTAGTGAGTTATTGCGAGGAAATGTTTAAGAATCTAGAAGTGTGAAGTGCACTGACTAGTAAGTAAAGACATCGCATATGTCTTAAGGATCTGGATGGATGAACACAATAGCTGGAGTAAGTACCCAGCCTATATATGGTGAGGCAGATGCCTACTATGGATATGTTAATGTGCAATGATCGGGATGAGACTCCCGAGATGATCACTAGAGATATCAATCTCACTAAGGAGAATATTCAACCCAGCAAAGAACGCGGGGCGAAGTAGAAATTAAACATACCAATGAGTGCAAGCCAGATGAAAAGGCATAACCTAATAACACCCAGGAGTTATCCTTAAAAGGGTGTTTGGGTCAACAATGGTTGAACAAGATACGTGACAGAAACGCAAAGGCTGAAATTAACACCAAGTTTAAACACAAGTCGTCAGAGGGAAGTCTGACATCCTTGAAGGGGCATCCCATGAAAGGAACCGTGATACTACGACCTTGTCATGGAGCCCAATACCAATCTAAACCATGTAATGTGTGTGGACAGCCTACAACGGGCAGAGCTCGAGGCAATAAGGCTTAAAAGCCACAAATCGAATGTGTTAAGAAATGTTATTGATCACAGAAGTTTACATTATATAAGTAAGTAAGCGGATAACGAACCACTGCTTAAAGTGTGGGGACACCTCTTGATATTGTGAGACCGCAACGCGGTAGTTATGTGAACCAAATTCAAGAGATGTTAGGATGACCATGATGTTACCTATGATTTGAATGAGTATATAGAATAGAAGTTGCACCAGTTGTGCAGACCGGAAAGGGTATAAGTAATGCAACCACCATAGGGTGATGCTAGATGTGTAATGAACAACGCTCAAGGAGCATAAATAAGCGAGGAATAGCGTATTCAGCAGCCGAATAAGTGGCAAAACACAGTGTAATAGCGGAAGCTAATATAATAGCGATGCAGTGTAAGTTAATGTTATACAATGAGTAAGAGCACGGTGCGCAGTAAGCGACCGTTGCATAAGTATTGTTAAATAATATGTGGCAAATAAGACTAGTTATGAGTGAAACTCAATGGGCATACAAGGTAAGTGATAACAAACCGACTGGGCAATAAGCCAATGGTCGGTACTATGTGATAAGGAACACAGTGTGAATTCCTATTTGCAATCGCATAAGAGATTACTGTCAAGAGTTTACGCCTCTGCACTCTGTATGACTGAGTGTTTTGGTATTGCACTTGCGCGGTAATGATCGAGTGTGATAGCTAGGAAGTTCGGGAAATGTTAAATGTGATAGAAGAACAAGACTTATGGTGTGGTAAAACCGATGCATAAGAGAAGCACGATCGTATCAATCAAAGGATACTCGATTGGCGTAAATGACTACAGTAACACGATTATTAAACATCGGTATGGAATATACCTCAAGTGCTGGAAATAACCGAAAGAGTACAACTCATTAAGTGGTAGCTCAAATTCAACCGACAACAAATCGGAAGAAATCAAGTAAATCATTGTGGAATACAGTAAGTTATCATGGAAATAAATAGAAAGTTTGTAACTCACCGAGTTCGCTCATGGTAAGTGAAACCACGCGTCGGTTGAGAAACCGTTATTACCAAGATAATGGTGATACTCGGAGATGTACGATACAGTAAGACGCATGGGGCAAACTAAGCTCTAAAGTTATCTGAGTTCGCAGCAGAAACTGTGAGCCAGTGATTCAAGTGTTGAATGTGAATAGTGAACATGAGTGAATGGCTAATTATTAACGCCTAGAAACACAGGCCAGAACGAAACCGGCTACGAGTTAAAAACTCTGGTAAAAATTCTTGGTTTAGGGACTAAACCGCCAATATGGTTAAGATCCTCTAACCAGAACATTGTATAACACCGCGTGGAGATAAAACACTTCACGACGGTAGAACATTTTAAACCAATGTTAAGTGATTGATTACGTGGGCGTAATCCCTTTTAAGGGGGGTAGAGCGCAAAACCGTTTAGTGTGTTTTACCGTACAAGTGTACGTGAACTATGGTGTGCATAGCACAAGAATTTGTTTTATGATTGGTGTGTGTTTACATAAACATACACATTCATTCATGGTAATTGTGGTAATTGCGCACAGAAGAGCGAATACCATTGTGATAGATGTGTTTATTTCGTTAACAGATGTGTGTAAGAGTACAAGTATAAGGGAGTAGAGAAACTCCCGGGGAATAAAACCCCGACAGTATAGTTCTTATAAATGATTGTAAAACATGTATCGTATTTTGATAAAAGTATATATATACAGTATTGTTTATGGAGAGGTATGACACCAATACAGAACCTAGTAGAATTAAATTCCCTAGGTAACTTGGACTAAGTTGAAATTGGATGATGATTGATAGACAGAGTTCTATCCCTTGGAGATGTAACGATTATGACTAGATGGATTAAAAGATAGAAAATGGTATATGTTGAATTAGTTGTTGTTTGAAATGAAGTGGGAGGTGAAACTTGATTATCATGAGATCAAGGGAAGCCGAACACAAATTGGGTGGAAAGATAGTTCAACACTGATGCTGATCACATCAGGGTTGGATGAATCTTGAAACTCCCTATAAGTGGTCACAAATAATCACATCAAGAATAAGATGCAGTTAACAATAATTGGACTTGGAGTTGTATTGAGTTTTCAAAAGAATTTTAAATTGGGTTTCAATTTTCAATTGGTATTTTCAAGACTTCAATTAATATTTTAAGATTCTTAAGTGGTATTTTCAAAGGAAGGACTACTTTGATTGACCTTGTAAAGGATTTCAATTAATATTTCTAAAGGATTTCATACTTAACCTCATATAGAGTATTTTCGTATTACTTGCTCACGAGCTGAGGACGTATGAGCCTTTGTCTTCGGACCGGTGACATGAGAAGTATATTTTAAAGATGTATGCAATTGTTTTGATCTCCCAAAGAACGGGGACCAGAGTGTCCATCGCGACCGGTTCTGCGGGATCACAGTGTATATGTACTCAACATGGGTCTCGAACCCATGAAGAGATGGAAAAGGAATTTCTGGTTGATATACATGCTATGACATGTTGTGTGGTATGTGTAATAATTATTTTTTGACCTTGAGTCCTAATGTGGTTAAGTTCCGGAAGTGTTATGTTATCAAGACCTATGTGTCTAAAGGATGTTGTGTTATCAAGACCTACGGTCTAAATGTTGTTATGTTACCCAGACCAAGAGTCTAAGGGTTGTTACGTATGTGCAAATGTTGTTAAGGTACCCGGACCATTAAGTCCGAGGACACTATGTAAGTATGTTATGTATGTTATGTATGTATGGATGTGTTACACGGACCGTTAAGTCCGAGGTTGTGATGTAAAGTATGTTATGTTATGTATGGATGTGTATATGTACCCGGACCATTAAGTCCGAGGTCATGAAGTAAATATGTTGTTATGGAAGTTTATGTTGCAAGTAATCCCTGTGTTCTAATTCAAATGACGCTAGGGAAGTGTGAACTTCGAGGACGAAGTTCTTTTAAGGGGGTAGATTGAAATACCCCAAACCTTAATGTGTTAATTAATTGTGTAATTATAATTTTCTAAGGCTAATTAAGTCCTTAAGATCATTGGTGAAGAAAGGAAACCAAAAGAAAATGGAAATGCGTAAAAGTCACAAAACTGAAAACGCGTATTTATTATTTTAGGAGGTATATAACCTTCATTAGGGTTATAAATATATTTTTATACCCTAATTACACAATAAGAACATGTGGGAAAAATTCCGGAAGAAAACGGATCCAAACAATGCGTTAAAACGCTAACGGAGTCTAAAAGCGCGTTTTTCGAGAAAATCCGAAAACGTACTTTAAACAGTTAAATGACCCCGTAAAAATACTAGTTGATTATATAACTATAATTAAACATTAATGGGAGTTTAATAACCGTTAAAAGTAAAGGAATGAGAAAATTCCGAAAACGGTCCCGGTTAGTGAATAGTGCTAAACCGGGTAAATAAACGAGCGTTTTCTGTTAAAAGAAAAAACGCTCCAGCGTGTTTACAGTAGTGGGCCGGTTTTATTAATGTAGACAGCCCACTCACAAAAGACTAGTTAACTAATTAATTAAGTCAAAAAGCAAAAAAAATGAGGGACCACTTATACCCCTCTCTCCCTCTCTCTCCTCTCATTTCTCTCCTTCCTTTTCTCTTTCCTCTCTCTCTTTCTTCCCAGCCGGCTCCCTCTCCTTCCTAAAGCCACCGATTTTTCCCCCCTTTCTCCAATGGCTACTCCAACTTCAATGCCATGCCCAAGCTCCATTTGAGCTCCAAATCAAAAATAAATCACATATTCTTCTTCCTCTCATCTTCCTCTATCATCCTCTCTTTTCGAAATTCCAAAAGGTTGAAGTTGACCTCCATGGGTTTTCCCCATTTGAAGAGAAAATGGCACCAATGTGAAGCTTGGAGTCTCCTCTTCCTTCTAAGGTAAAGATTTCCAAGAAAAAGTCATTTTTTCCTTCATCTCATGGTGTAATCGATTTTTCACCATTTTTGATACCTTGTTTTTCTTCTTGTTCTTGAGCTCCAAATTGACGCTTCAATGGTGGAGTAATTTCCTTCTTGATTCAAGGGTGAGAATCCCTCTTATAAACTTTAAAAAGGTAAACCCTAACTTTGTATTCTAGCCCTTTTATTAAATTGAGATATTCCAAGGGTTTAGATAATTAATTAAGTATGTTTTTGTGTTCTTGGATGTTGGGATGGAGTTGGAAACTCCATACCCTCTTAACCGATTTTGGAGAAGATGAGGAGCAAGAGGAGAATTAAAGAGGCTTGTAAAATTAAGGTAAGAAAACTACCTCAAACCTTGTCTAAGATTGTTTAGGTGTTGGGGTGGGTAAACGAATTAATGAACCCAAATTGTGGATTTGAAATATATATTGGAATGTGTTTAATTGATGTTAGAAGAGGTTTGTGAATTAATGTTGAGTTGAGGGCCTTAAGAGCCAAATATTGTGAGTTTGTGATTGATAAAGGTGGTTATTGAAGTTGTGGAGTTTATGGTGATTATGTTGTTGTGATGGGATTTGAGGATTTGTTATGTGCTGTTAGGACCCTTGTAAGGGTGTGGCTAGATTAGGAATGAGAAGGATGAAAATTGATGATTTGGATGTGTAAGGTTTATGGGCAGGTTATGGCAAAATTTTAATGGAAAATGAGTGTGTGATGATGGTTTGATGGATGAGAGACTTTAGGTGTTTAATTGGGTTGAATGTTGAGAGAGTGCAAGATTTATAGCAAATGGTGCTTGGTAACTTGAGATTTCAAGGAAAAGAATGGGTGTGTGTAGCTTGTGAAACGAGGAGTTAGTGTAGGTTTATTAGAAGTGCAATTCTGGGTAGAAATTGCCACTTTTAACTAAGTTTTTGGGTACGTCCGAACTTCCGTCCGGACTTGGAAGTTCGGACATGCCCCGTCGCGCTAAAATTTTTCTGAGTTTTAAGTTGTGTCCGAACTTCCGTCCGAACTTGGAAGTTCGGACACTCGAAAATGTTCCCAGGTTATTTTGTTTCGACTTGTGTCCGACCTTCGATGTCCGGACACAAGTTCGGACGCCTGTAAGTTTTCCTCAGATTTGGCCTCGACTTGTGTCCGAACTTGGAAGCTCGGACACAAGTTCGGACAGGTAGAAATTTTCTTTGGATTTTGCCTCGGCTTGTGTCCGAACTTCAAAGCTCAGACACAAGTTCGGACATTCGTCAGTTTTCACCCATTTGAGTCTCGACTTGCGTCCGAACTTCGGAAGCTCGGACACAAGTTCGGACATAGTGTAATTTTGAGCAAAAACCTTGTTTAAGGGTAGGAAATGGTACCCAATGATGGGGATTGGTGAGTAAGGATGTTATAAGGTTGTTAAGGACATGTTAAGTAAGTTATAACGGCAATTGAGTGGTGAGGAGTTGTAATAAAAATGTGAAAGCAAAACAAGTTAAAAATGTAAAGTTATAAACTACCGAATAAGGTTAACCATGGGCACATTAGTCGTTAAATAATTACATTACCCCGATGTTAATAAAGATAGTTATAATGTTACCAGTTGTTCAAAGAGTTTTCGAAGAACATGTGATGGCACGTTAGAGTGAACCTTCGGTGACAGGTATGGTTTTCTTGCAACCTGTGTCCTACCGGATTACACCGGCTTGTATGCCAATGTGTTTTTCTGTGTGTTTGCCACCTTGCAAGATAAAGCATGAAATGAGTTTATAGTAATTCATTATTGTGGCGTAATTAATTCCGATACCGCTTAACCTTAATTATGTGTTAAATAATAGTTAACCGACCTTAGGTTCACATAAGAGATCGGTATTCGGAATAAACGTCCCAACCCACGGGAACGTTCTAACTACGGCTATCCGTGCGCTAGTGTATGTGTGACTTTGTGGGATGTATGTGACTTGTTCAGTATGTTGTTGTTATTGGATACTGTTATCCGTGTTGTTGAAATGGAATGTGATTTTCCCTGATGTGTCTAACCGAGTTAGTAACACAATGTGATGTAAGTATGTGATAACTTCCATAAAGGAACCTCTAACTAATAAGTATATGTTATGTATGGTGAGGAATCCGGTCGTTCCGGTCGCGCGTGTTGTTTGGGAGTTGATGTATATATGTGAATTAACTCCCACTCTGTTATGTTAGGGTTGTTTATCCTTCTTGGATGTTCGACCTCCCACTAGCTTAGCCAAAGCTTACCTACCCGACCTCCACATCGGGCTAGGAGGGAAATTATGTGTAATGTTGGTAGGGTGTTGTTGCCTAAGTTGCTTCGACTCCCTCTTTAATATGTTACGGTTGTTTTTCCTCCTTGAATTACAACCACCCACAAGCTTAACCAAGGCTTACCTACCTCATCATTATAGGAGCTAGGGGAAATTGTGTAAGGTGTGATCGGTCCTATATGAGGCCGCCACACCCAAGTAAAGAAAATGTATGTATGTTGTGCTCGGGCTTATATCACCCCGGCACTCCCTAAGTAAAGTTTATGTTCCCTAAGAGGGATGGAACTAAGTTTGTGTATGTTATTAAGTGAAACGTGTTGTGATGTTGTGTGTGTTAACCTTGTGTTTGTGTCCTTTTAACGGATGTGTGCGTTTAGGCATGATGTATGTGTGTTATGTGTGCATGTTTTAAATAAAATCAATCGCATGCTAAGACGACAATTGTTGTGCGTGGCCCGGTAGCATGCGGGCTGCGGGATTACCATACCAGCAAAGGTGTTGAGCCCCTTGAGGGCCACCCTTTCTTCTCTTTCCTGTTTCAGGTACAAGGAACTGGAGGCCGTTCGAGAGTAGGACGGGGTAGTTGATTGTATGTGGGTAGTCATGAAAATTATGGATGTGTTGTAGGTGTAGTAAGACTGAAATTGTATCGGCGTTAGTTGGTAATTACTCGGTACAGTTGTAATGTAAGAGTATAATGAATGTTGAACATGGAACGGGATTAATGTGTAGTTGCTCGGGAGTTTAGTCCATCAGACCGGTACGATGTATGTATGTTAGCCTTGTTAGCCACGAGGGTGGCTAACGGCGTGTAACACCAAAGAGTTAAGTGATGTTGTGAGTTGAGATTTCCGCTGCGATACGTTATTAAGTGTGTTGTTAGTAGTTGGGGTGTTACATGGGCACTTACTCTCTCTGGCCCACGGTCCCTTCGGTTCTGATCAAAACGTTACACATATACATATCCTCAGGCACTCTGGTTGATTCACTCAACACAGGATCGTCTCAGGGTACTCTCCCCGTCCCGCTACCTTTGGAAAAATCACACACTGTCACCGCCCCAACCGGCCACTTAGGACCGCCGCACGTACGATGCAATGGTTTCAACACTAATACACGCCCACCGTTCTACCGGTCATCAAGACTTAAGGCCGTAGCCATCGGCGGGTGATAGCGGTTTAAAAACCAGTTTTCATTTCCATCTTCATACTTGAAGAAAATCCTTTTTGGAAAAGTCCATTTGAAAATTCTTTTAGAAAACATCACACAACTCCAAATCCGGTTTATGGTAGTTGTAACTTTTCTTAGCGTGATTACTTGTGACCACTTATTGGGAGCTTCAAGAATCATCCAACCCTGATGTGATCAGCATCAGTGTTGAACTATCCTTCCACCCCAATTTGTGTTCGGTTTCCCTTGATCGCTAGCAGATCAAGTTCCACCTCCCACGTCAGTTTCAAACAAACAGATAGTCAAACATTTTCGTTTTCTATCTTTTACTCTTTCTAGTCATATTCATAAGCATTCCATTTTAACTTATCTCAAGTTCCTAGAACTTAGGTCATCTGTCATAATCAATTTACTTTGCTTAATTTACCTAAGCAACTAATGGATCATTTTCTCAAATTGTTACTCAATTTAAAACACACAACATAACAACTCCAAAGGATGCAACTCACTCCATCAATCATTCTCGAATAAAATCACCTAGGGAACTCACTCCCTACAAGGTTACACATCGGTTTCATGCCGATTCATAATCATCATATCTCATGTCTAATCTCAATAGACATATGCTATGGGGATTCTCATTCCCTAGGAGTCTCTCTACTCCTCTTTTCATATTTATTATATACACATTACTCGCATCTCTCATGCACAATACTCATGCTTACACGATGAATGGGTACACATGTTTATGTAACATAAATTCCAATCATCAAAATTATTTCTTTTGTGCTATGCACATAGTAGTTTACGCAGCTATACGTAAAACATACTCTAAGCGGTTTCTCGCCCTACCCCCCTTAAAAGGGGTTACGCCCGCGTAACTAACCATAAGTTATCACTAAACATTGGTTCACTAATTCGAGTATCATGAAGTGTTTTAACTTCAATGTGGTCAATTGACTCATAATCGAGTTCAGTTCTAGCCTCTAAGGCTTCAAGGAGTTTAGGATTAGCCATTTACTCATATTTACTAGGTATACTTAACCCTTGAATTACGGCCCACTAGCTTCTGCTGTGTGACCTGATAACTAGAGCTTAACTCGCCCTTTTGGTATTCTGAATGTATTATCCACTCCCTTTCTATCCCTTTGAACTTGGGAATAAAGGTTCTCAATCGTCGCTAGGTATCTCTTACTATATGCGAACTCGATGAGTTATAGATTTTCTCTCCAGTTTTCTGGAAATCTATTTCGTATAACTCTGTATACCTTCGTGGTTATTCACTTACTTTTCCCGACTTGTTGTCGGTTGAGGTCAAGCTACCACTTAGTATGTAGTGCTTCCTCGATTAGTTTTGGCTTCTGAATTATGTTTGTTTACTTGTTTCTGTACAAGAGTTCTTCATTTATACTACTCTGCATTTACCATCCATCGGTCCTGGGCCCTGTGGGTTACTGCCCACGTTCCGCGTGCATCTTTGGCCAATGGCCGCACGGTTATTTCTTTAGGTTTTCGTTCAACAGGTTCCGTTGACAATTCTCAAGTTCCTAGCCATCCCATAAGATCATTACCGCACAAGTGCAATACCAAAACACTCAGTCATACAGAGTGTAGAAGCGTAAACACTTGGCAGTAAATCACCCATGAGATAGGAATGAACATGTCTCCTTTACTATCTTTTCTCATCAGCTTCATAACACTATCTGATTACAGTCTTACAATGGTCGCTCACTGCGTACCATGTTCTTATTCATTAACAATATTCGCTTATATGGCATCAGCTACTACTTTAGCTTCCGCTCACATACTCCTGCCATTTATACTATGGCTTGCCATTCACTTGGCTCAATAGAATATATTACTCTAAACTCTCCACGCTTACTGCGCATCGTTTACTCTGTAATTCATACTACACACATACAGTGTTTACTACTAATCCAATTACTCTCTCGGTTTCCTTCCACTGCTATCAACGCCTTTCTATGCCCTACCTCTGTTCGACTTACTCTCTGGCAATTACACATACTCAAGTTTCATTGCGCCGCTCTAGCGGTTTCACATTACATTCATGGGTGGTAGCCTTTCTCTGGAAGGTTCACGCAATTACCGCTCCATAGGCTCCACAATAACAAGTGGTGTCCCCACTCTAAGGTAGTGGTTCGTGCTCCACAATTCCTTTTTATGACTTTATGCATAAGTTTTACAACGTTTGGATCTACAAATTATAGTTGGTTTTTTTCCGGCTTACAAGCCACATTGCCTCGCCATGCTCCATGCGGGCTGATTATACATGTTTCTTCTTCTCCGTATGCCATTAAATGGTTAGGAGGTTTTTCTGGGCTCTTTGATATGGTTGTCTCATCACACTTCCGTACCTGAAAGGCCTTTTACATATCTTGACATTAACTCATGCCCTCTGGCAATTTAGGGTATCCCGTGTTACGTGGGATCCCTTCGGGTTCTACCTGAGCGTCCGCTTAACACTTGTGTTCTCAACACAATGTTCCGTTCAACCACTGTTGACTCCCGGCACCCTTCCGGATTGCTCCTGGGTGATACTGAGTTGCACGAATACATCTGGTTTGAATTCTTGGGTATGTTCAGTTTCTTATCCCGCCTCGCGGTTATATACTTGACCACCCCGCTTAGGGTTGTAATATCTCCCGTTTTTGGGTAGATTATTGGTACCTCCTTATACCTTCTTGGTCAGGTCGCCATTCTCTTCAGTGAAGTATACTATGGGTATTCTATCCCGTTTATCGAACATTAATATGTTCATTTTAGGCATTCGCCGTATTGCTTACGCTGGTATCCATTCCAGTTACCATGTAGTTCCTAATACATGTTCAATGTCTATATTCAATACTCTGTGCTTCTCACACCTTATTGACTCTTTCACCCTACTCTTATAGTGGGTTCTTGACTTCTTTCGCTTACAAGCTTGTCTACGTCCTTCGGTCATTCGAGGTGTCCAACTGTTTGGTTTGAACTGGTTCTTTCGTCCGTAGTATGGAGTGGGCTACTTCCCGTGTTCCGTACTCTACTTGTATACATACATGGAGTATCTTATTGATACGTTACCACTTACCCGACTAACTCATAACTGGTCTGTCAGGCCCGCAAGCTCCTTCGGAGTGCGGTCGTCCCATGTCTCGTTTAGTACACCGTAGTGTCGGTCACACGCCTAAGTGAAGTATTCTGTTGCCAACTCCTCTTATATCGTCCTATGATAACTCACCGTGGTTCTTTGGTTTGGTTTTAAAATTTGGGGGTTTTTGGAAAATTTGAGTTTCGAAAGAAAATTTGGGTTTTGAAGGTAAATTCTTCATGGCATTTCAATGCCGGCTGCTCCTTACCGAGTCCAGCTTCTCACCGACTGGTATGTTCTTAATACAACGATCAGGCCGTTAGGCCTTTTCAAGGTTTCGTTTCACACTTCTTAGGGTTTGTGGTGCTATATTGGCTCCTCTCGCCATTTTCGTACTTTGCTAAGTACTAGTAGCTAGTTAAAGCTCTTCTTAATAGTCCTGTTTTTACTGCACTTGCCTTGGCAAGTGCACGGTACAGGCGGTTTTTAGGATAACTCATACCGGTCACGGTATCGTTCGCACTGTATTTGGTAGCCTGGTCGGCTTTTCCTTTGATCCTTTAGTTGGATATCTACTCCTTAGAGTTGGTTCTCATTCATCTTGACATGACTGTCAGTCATTTAGGTGCTTCTCCATTCTCGGAGTTCCTTAATTACTTAGTTCTATGTTCTACCTCGTTACTTGTTTCCACGTCTCTACTGTGGTTACCGAGGTTTAAGTCATTTAGGCACTACTTCTGTAGTCCTATTCGGGTCCATCCCGCAGTTATGCTCATAGTTGTCTAAGCTATTCCAGTTAGGTATTGCAACCTCTTCTGGTGTGGCAGGGTGGGTGTACCCACTCCTGCCTAGATTCTTAGTCGGTTAGTATACCGTTGATGGTATTATTTAACTATGGTGGTCCGTGGACTTGTGTCCCGGTTCTCATTACTTCTCATAAGTCCGCCTTGTTGCACGGTTGGTGCTTTCCTCCTTGTTGTTGCTTGGCCAGCCAGGTTCTCGTGACTGCTAGGCATGTCGCCCCATGCTGCCACAGATTCTGGTCTCCTTTCAATAGGATGTCTCTATCTCCCGCCTTTAAGTGCGGTTATTGACATTCCAGCGGGATCCGTCTTCGGGATTTCCGGTTCTCGGGATCTACCGCATGACAGGTTCTGGTTCATGTAGGAATATTTAGCAGCTGCCAGATTGGGTTTCCCCGTCTCTCTGGCGTTCTTTCCCGAGCTTTTAATACGGGGGTTGTGGAGGGCGGGTTTGGTATTGTAGGTATCCAGGGCATACTGGAAGTTCCTAACTAGCGCATCTCTCACGCTACCACTCAACCCTTAGCCCTAAGCCTCTAATTCCTAACTCGGTATTTCCTAAGCTCGGTATTTCCAGTCATCAGAGCGATACTTCGCTCTGATACCATTTTTGTAACACCCCAACTGCTAATCTCGTCATTACCTCTTAATCTGTCACAATTTACCAATAAACTCGCAACGGAACACTAATACAACAGAGGGTGATACAACGCCGTTAGCCACCCCTATGGCTAACCAGGCCTATTTCACATACAGTAACGGTCTGATGGACTGGAACAACCGAGTACAAAATACAAATACAATACTCAAATCATTTCTCTACTATACCGAGTCTACAATAAATGGATGCCGACAACATATTCGGTCTTACACCTCCTTCAATACATAAGTAATTAAAACTAACTACCCATGCAACCCACCGACCCCGTCCTACTCTCGAACGGTAACATCTTCGGTGTACCTGTAAATTGAAAACGTCGCCCCTAGGGGCTCAGCTTAACGCTGCATATGAAATTCGCATACCCCGAGCGCTAACCGGGGTACGCCGACTACTTCTGTCGGATATACATGGAGTTCATTTTAGTCAAACAACATGCATCATAGCAATACAATATATGTGTATTACTCAAGGAATCTACATCCAATCACGGAACACAATTCCTAACTAACATAACAAGGTTGTTAGTTGTATCAGTTTACTCTTAGGCCTTGAGGGTTATACCTCACTATGCCTTGTTTACTCATTCAACATCTCACCCACTCTCTCGGGTTACTTACTCATATACACACCCATTCTCTTGGGATACTCATTTTATACTCACCCATTCTCTCGGGTTCTTATACTTATTATCTCACCCACACTCTTGGGTTAATTATACTCAAGCTCTTGTAGATTCTCGAGACGCTACAGGTCTCCTACGTCACGCTTGTTACTCTTAATACATACTTAGGCCAAAACTCATGGCTCTCTAGCATAGTCTTACTTCCCCGGTTTCGACCCTACTCTGGGTCTAGCATGGTGGAAAGGTTCAACTAGCTCACAGAACTCTCTCTTAGTTCCTATCTCATTTACTTAGGTCCAACTGCTCTCGGACTACTTACATTCCCATACTCTCCTCTCTCGGAGTTATAATAATATTATGTATATTAGTCTAGAAGCACCACTCTCGATGCTTCTAATGACCTTGGGAACATTACTTAAGTTTGGTTAATCTTAGGTTTTAAGAGTTACCCATACATTTCCTTTACTCACACTTTCGGTTATTTTCTTATATCGGGTAAAATCCTCATATAGGAGGTCGACCATGTCTCAAGGGAGCTACTAATCCCTTAGGTCTCTTTTACCTTCGTTACTAGTTTACATCTTCGAACTATCTTCAATCCTCTTGAAGGAGGTTCACTTATCTTTCAACTCTCATTAGTTTCGTGGGTTGTGTCATTATGGTTTACTAACCGTTATCAGGTAATTACTCAACCCGCACATCTCCTCACAATCTAGGGAGTTCATATGTTTGCGTTTTCTTTATACTTTAACGGATAGTTTGTGTGTTTGCACGTTTTCGTTATCATAAGCATCGACCCGATCTATGGGTCTCTAGCCAAACGTTACTCACTATGAGTCGGTCTTTACTCTATGTTAGACCACACCGGCATACAAGTATGTTAGCTAATTCAACATACAACATGACATACATAATCAACAAGGGATTATTTTCATGCTTTAGTCTTGATTAAGCCGGCACACAAACACACAAATCAATGTAACTCGGTTAGCACGCGGAGTATGAGAAAATCATACCTTTCACCGGGGTTAGCTTTACCGTGTGACCTCTCGTTCCTCGGTTCACACTTGTTCCACTGATAACATTCAAATGTTTTTATTAACATCAAAGCATTACGGTATGTAAAACTAATACTCCCGTACTCAACCCCATTATCCCGTTTAACTTAGTTTTACTCATGTGTTCTTAAGCTCACAACTTTCTCATTCACCTCTCAAACTTGTTTACACTCCTAATGACCTTTAAACATCATTATTCATGTCTTAATTACCTTATACTATCATTACCATTCAATTCCCCATCATTAGAATGCAAGAAAACACTTTCTGTACAATTTTTGGGGTGGTCCGGGTTTGTGTCTAGGGATACAAACCCGGACCATACTGGAATGTGGTCTCGGGTGACTTTATGTGTGGTCTGGGTTTAGGGTTGGGTTTACAAACCCGGACCATCCTGTGTAAACCTCTCGAGTGAATTTTGGGGGGTCCGGGTTTAGGTCTTGGTTTGCAAACCGGACCATCCATTCTGAAATACATTCTGCCATGTTTTTTGACATATCCGGGTTGTGTACTTGTTTGCAAACCCGGACAAGTTGCAGATTGAAAATATGTATGTTTTTTTGCTCTTGTTTCAAATCCAATTTAATCCAACTTCTTCCCCACTCTTGCTACATATATTATAGCATGTTTTGACATTGATTAGGCTTTCAAAAACTAACCTAAACCCAACCTATATATATTCATCTGTACAAAAACCCATTTCACTGTAACTTTCTTCATCTGTTACAGGTTCGAGCAGTTTTCAATCCTTCTTTCTCACCATTCCAACTCCACGTATAACACACTCAAGCCCATAGTTTCCTAGACAAGTTTTGACATAGCTTACCTACATTCTAAGCATTTTCACCACACTACAACAGCTCACAAGCATCAGTTTTTACGTCCCTGTTTATATAAGCATAAAGACCATCACAGCAGCTCATTAAATTCCTCTGTTATCACACAATACTAACTCAGTTTCTAAGTTTGTTTTACACACCCAACCCATTAAAACTTCCTCATTCAACAAACAATATTGTAGTATCAAAACTACACTACTTCAAGGTCATTATTCCATTCAAAAATGTGTTTACAGAGAACAAAAACTCATCATCTAAGCTCATTACTTACTAGCTTTTGTTTGTTTTCTTTTCCCTCTCCTCCTTCTCTTGTCCTTTCTTTCTCTTCTTGTTTCACACCACATAAGGAGTCTAGATTGCAAACTACAATCATTTTCCCACACCCACACACAAAAAGTCAATTTAATTCTCACGTACCTAACAAAACTAATATTCAAGAACTAGTAGGGCTTTAAACACTAAGGAGTTACCTTGCCCTCTTGAGTGCCATCTTTGAACAGCAAGGCTAGCAAAAATCTCACCCCTCTGTTGAAGATCAAAACCGTCTGGAAAAATGGGGCCAGGTTCACGTGGGCATTTTTGATTTAGCAAGAATAAGCTAGAAAGATGGATAATTGACTTTTTATTTACCTTAGAGTATTAAGGAGATGAAGGAGACTCAAAAGACCTCTTCAAACTTCAAAAGTGCCCACGGTCATGGAAATGAAAATGAGGGTTTTAGTTTTTGAAGGGTGAAAAATGTTGCCCTGAACAAGGGGAATCCAACGTACAAATTTTGTGTTATTTGGTGTAGTATTGAGCAGATAAAGGAGAAAGAGAATGGAGCTGCTTGCTCTCTGTTGGAATCGCCATTGAGCTTACAGAGGAGAAGAAGAAGATATGCAGAGAGGCTGGGAATCGTAAATGAAGAGGAAAGGTGATGAGAGAGTAATAAAAGCAACTTTTACTATTCCCTCTTTACTTTATTTCTTTACCCTCTTGTGACTTAATAAAAACTAGCTAATTATAAGTGTGTGCACATACTAATAAAAACCGGCCCATATATATTAATAGCCGGGTCATTTTTTTTTTCGTCTTTTCGAATAACGCTCGTTTTAATTACCCGGTTTTGAAACTATTCACTCCCGGGACCCGTTTTTTTTCGGATTTTTCTCGTTTCTTTATTTCAATGGTTATTAAGCTTCCATTAATACTTAATTATAGTTATTTAATCAACTATAATTTTTACGGGTCCGTTTGACCACTTAAAGTCATGTTTTCGGGTTTTCTCGAAAAACGTGCTTTCATGCTCAATTAGTGTTTTGACCCATTAACTGGATCCGTTTTCTTCGGGAATTATTCCCCCATATTAATTAGGCATAATAAGCCTTAGGAGTCCATCTCGGACCCTAACGAGATCATATCTCTCCTTTATTCATCTAATGCGCGTTTTAGCGTTTTTCGTGTTTTACGCATTTCTCTTTTCTTTTGGTTTTATTCTCTTTTACCAATACTCTTTAGGAACCATTAGGCCTTAAATAATCACATTAGAGTAATTTTAACCACCATTTTAGATCCGGGTATTAAACCTCAGCATGTCCTCGAGTGTCTGAATAATACGCTCAGTCTGACCATCTATTTGAGGATGGAACGCGGTACTGCTTGAGTTCTGTACCCAACACTTCTCTAGTAGCTCTCTAGTACCTCGAAAGGAATCTGGTATCTCTATCTGACACTATGGTCTTTGGTATCCCGTGATGTCTATTATTTCTTTCTCAAAACAACTCAGCTAATTTGGTCACCTTCCAAGTATCCTTCATCGGTATGAATCGGGCTACTTTGGTAAGGTGATCCACCACCACCCATATCATGTTGAGACCTCCCCTAGCTGGTGGGAGTCCAACTACAAAGTCCATGGAGATATCATGGAACTTCCACTCCGGAACTGGCATCGACTGTACCATTCCGCCCGGTCGTTGGTGTTCGAATTTTACCTTCTGGCATGTGAGACACCTTAAGACGAACTCGGTAACATCTGTCTTCATCCCCGACCACCAGAAGTATCTCTTCAAGTCTTTGTACATCTTAGAGGCTCCCGGATGGATGGAAACTGAAGAACAGTGTGATTGTCTAAGTATACGGTCTTTCAGATCCGTGTTGCCCCGTGGTATGTATAATCGGCCCTTAAGTCTGATCAGATCATCGTCGTGAAGTATGAAGTCATATTTCTGACCCTCAAAAGTACCATCTGTCAGCTTCTGTCTGACCTCTCTCATATACTCATCTGTCCTCTGAGCCCTCTCGCACCTCATCAACCAAGCTAGAGAAAGAAACTAGCGAATGGAGTGAGTGTGCTCGACGACTCAGGGCGTCCGCTACAACATTGGCCTTTCCCTCTTTGTATTGGAGGTCAATGTCATAGTCTTTCAAGAATTCCAACCATCTCCTCTGTCTGAGATTCAACTCCTTCAGAGTAAATATGTATCTTAAGCTCTTATGATCGGTGTAGATCGTCACACTAACCCCGTATAAGTAATGGCGCCATATCTTCAAGGCGAAGACTACGGCTCCCAGCTCTAAATCATGTGTGGGGTAGTTCTCCTCATGTTTCTTCAACTGGCATGAGGCATATGCCACCACCTTGCCATGTTGCATGAGCACGCAACCCAGCCCTCTGCCGGATGTATCACAGTAAATCTCAAAGCCCTCCGTACCGTCTGGAATGGTCAGAACCGGTGCAGTGGTCAGTGAGTCTTTCAAACTCTGGAATGATTTCTCACAGTCAGCCGTCCATAAGAACGGTGCATCTTTCTTCATCAGACTGGTCATCGGCTTTGCGACCTTGCTGAAATCCCTAACAACCTCCTGTAGTAACCTGCCAGACCGAGAAAGCTCCGGATGTCGGTAACAGTCTTCGGCCTTGGCCAAGTACGTACGGCATCAATCTTTGCTGGATCCACTGAGATCCCAGCATCCGAAATGACATGACCTAGGAAAGAGACCTGGTCAAGCCAAAACTCACACTTGGAGAACTTAGCATATAGTTGGTTCTCCCTCAATATCTCTAACACCCTCCTCAGATGTCCCTCATGTTCAACCTTAGATCTCGAATATATCAATATGTCGTCAATGAATACCACAACCGACTTGTCCAGCTGTTCCCGAACAAGCGGTTCATCAGATCCATAAACTTTGCCGGTGCGTTTGATAAACCGAACGGCATCACTGTAAACTCATAGTGGCCGTATCGTGTCCGGAATGCCGTCTTCTCAACGTCTCCCTCCATAATGGCTATCTGATGATACCCCGATCTGAGATCAATCTTGGAAAACACAGATGCTCCCTTTAACTGATCGAACAGATCGTCAATGCGGGGTAGTGGGTACTTATTCTTCACTGTCACTGCATTCAACTCTCTGTAGTCGATGCAGAGGCGGAGACTACCATCTTCTCCTTCACGAAGAGAACTGGCCCCCCCCATGGTGACACTGGGTCTTATGAACCCTTTGTCTAACAAGTCCTTCAGTTGTTCCTTTAACTCAATCATTTCTGCCGGAGCCATGCGGTATGGTGCCTTGGCTATCGGTCCGGTACCAGGTAGCAGCTCGATGGTGAACTCTACCTCCCGAGTGGGTGGCATGCCGGGCAGTTCCCGTGGAAATAGGTCGGGGAACTCCGACACTACCGGTAAGTCGGGGTCGAACTCGGGGTCTCTCTCTATGTCTTGAACATAGCAGAGGTACACTTCTTCCTTCCTTCTCAATTCCTTATACATTGCCATGGCGGTGATGATCTTAGTCGAAGGCTCTTTGGGCCTCTGGCGGTATGATATTGTTACCCCAGATGGGCTCCTGAGCAGCAATCTATGCTCGGCGCAGAGGATACGACCCTTGTGCCGCTCCAACCAGTCATCCCGAAGATAACATCAAATCCCAACTCCCTGAACACAATAAACTGACTGGGAAGTCTTCTACCTTAATTCTGACAATGGCTCCTCGGTAGTAGTGAGTGCAACGAACCTTCTCCTTTGACGGGAGCGTAACCGTGAAGTCGGGTAGCTCATCAGCGTCTAGCCCCAACCTGCTCGCGAAAGATGCCGAGACAAAGGTATGCGAGGCCCCTGAGTCGAAGAGAACTGATGCCTCAATCCCATTAATCGGAAAGGTGCCGGTGAGGATAGTGCCGCTGGCGTCGGCCTGTGCCTCTGTAAGTATGCTTAATGCACCTTCCGTACGGAGTCCATGACCTAATTGTATTCATAAGCTTCATGAGTATTGATGGTATAACAAGAGTCGTAACAATTTATATGAACAACACTGTTATTTTATTCATAACCATCCTGTTTACAACATGTGCTTCAATCTTACACCTCATTCCTCATCTCATTCTAATATTACATGGCTAATATTGTCTAAAGGTTAGGTTTAACCGTCCTGGTTTCATGTGCGTCGCATTAATCACTGCTGACGGTGCTGTATTCAACTTAATTCTCTTAATCCCATGGTACAACATCCTTGATTCTCCTCCCATAACTAATACATCTCCAGACTTAAGTACCAACTTATTTGCACGGTCTGCACGCTTTTGCTCGCCGTATAAAAACTCTGCATCATCCCCAATGGACCAAGACACTACGGGTATCCCTCTTTCGAGAGACTCCGTTGTCTCGTCCTTATCCTGGTGTAGTCCAAGTCGCCCATCTTTCTCGTAGAAGTTCACAATGCAAATGTCTGCTTGAATGTCTGGAATCGGTTCAGCTTCCAACTGCTGAGCGATCTCCACGACTTGTGTAATAACTGGATGGAACTCTTCGGGTATGCCGGTGGTGAGACTCCATCTTGCATCCTCGTGGTTTGGTAGTTCTTGGCATACGGATTCCAATCCTTGCCTAAGCTCATCATTTTTAGTTTCATCCTTGCTCCCCTGGGTACTCCGGTGTATAAAAACCTCCTGGTCCCATTCCTAGTTGACTGCATTTCCTAATGATGGCTATTTGCGCTTCGGGTGTCAGGTATCCCCTTAATAAAATCATACCTGGGCGGATAACCTGACATTGTTCGGGTGGAAAGTCTATGGTTTCGATGTCGGTGTACTCCGGGTTAGGTGTAGAGGGCATCGAATAGCAGATGTTGAAGCTCCCTAAGGTGGTAGTAGGTTATATATTACTTTAGTTCTAATCTCATCTCATTCTCACTTAACTCAATTATTCACCAAACATGCATGATAATGCGGTAAGCGGGCAATTTTATTACTAAGTGGTTATAGCGGTACCTGGCCTCGATGAGGGTTCAGGCTCATCGTCCCGGTCCACCAAGTGTAGTGTGGGTCCGACTTCTGGGTCACCCGTGGGTTCTTGTCTGCAGCTTGTTGCACCTTCCTCTGACCGTCAGATCCAGCTCCCTGATCGGTCTTGCCCTTGCCCCTAGTCTCGGGTCTATAGGCTCTGCTAGCGGGGTTCCGGAAGCACTCGTATGCTCGGTGTCCGTATACCCCACAATAGTTGCACTCCACCTTATTCCCCTTGCAATCGAGCCCGGGGTGGTCCTTGTGACACAACCTACATATGTAGCATCGCTGGTAGCCACCACCGGCTCCCTTCTCAGTCTCAGATCCTGATCATTCACAATATTAGTATTCACATCTCAAACGGTTACTACTTGTCTCTTAACTCACTCAATACCAATCCCTTACCCTTTGGTGCCCTAGAGCGCAGGGGTGTAGCTGCGTATGCGTACGTCAACTTCAATGGCTCTTCCGGAGCCTTCTCCTTCTCCTTCCCCTTTTGTTCTGATTTTTCTGGGCCTGAGGCTGGTACTTCTGTTTCTTGTACCCACCTTGCCCTTGGTTCTCCGTGCTCTTACCGACACTCTTCCTCTTAGCATTCTCCTCGTCCCTCAGCTGGGCGGTTATCTCAACCATTCTGATTACCTACAAGGTTGTGTAACTCGTCGGCCCCATGCCGTAGCGGAGTCGATGGCAAGCCCGCCATAGAAGCGGTCCACCAGGATCTGGTCTGAATATCAAGACCTGGCAGAAGACGGAGCAAGGCGGTGAACTCTGAGTAATACTCGTCCACCGTCATCTTGTCGGTCTGCTTAAGCGCATCCAACTGCAAGCGCTTTACGTCTGGACATGGGGGGGTAGTACTTTGCTCGTAGCAGGGGGGTACTGCTCCAGCCGAAACTCGGATTGGCCAACATGCTTCGGCCCTCACCGCTTCCCAATCGCTGCCGCCCCTTTCAGGTAGAACGAAGCTAGATGCCCATTGATCCCAGCAGGGACGTTAAGGGTCGAAGGCGGTCTCTCAGTCGGAGATATACGCCTCAAGCTTGGCGGGATCGGTTCCCCCATTTAAAGTGTGTGTGGGTCGAAGGTCTGCAAGGCTCTTCACCTAATCGGTTCCCGAGGGTTGTGGCGGTGGAGGTGGTGCAACCCACACAGGGCTGAAGCCATGTGCCCTAATGCGAAGCTACGATCTCTACGATTGGTCTGCCCCTCCGTATGAAATACCCCTAACCTTTAAAATATAATTAAATGATCTATTAATGATCTAAGATGATTAATAAACATCTAAATATTATTGGGGAACAATCTAAAAGATCTCAACAAGGCAAAACACGCCTTAAGATCGGTAAAGCCAAAAATGTGCTTTAAGACACCATAAAGATTGTATGACCCCAAATAGGATCCAAAGTGGATTCCTAAGTATTATAATGAAGTAATGAACACAAAAAAACCGTTCTCAAGGAGAACTAAGCTCAGGAACACCCTGTGACACAAAAATGTGCGCTAAAACACCTTAAAGCACGTTTTTGTGAGATTGCCTTCTAAATTGATTTTTAATGGGCTTAAAGATTATAATTACCCTTAAATATGATATTATCATATTATATCATATTAGGAATTTAATTCCAGAAATTTACGAATTTTTACAAATTTAATATTAAAATATTAATAAAACCCTAAAGTGGGGCCCGCATGAGTCAATATTGACCAAGTATGGTCAATGGTCAATTAATTGACCCATTGGACCATGGAAATCGGCTGGCAAGGGGGAGGAGACAGCTCACAATCATTAGTAGACAAATTGCTACCTAATATTCAATTTGCAATAGTAAAACTTACTTTTTCAATTATTTCCAACCTTTCCCACCTCTCCTTCCTCCTTGTCCGATCCCAGCCTCTCCAACCGAGCTCTCCTCCTTCCTAGCAGCTCTCAAGATTTGTTCTTGAGCATGGAAGGCAGATCTAGCTCCTAAGCTCTTAAGGTAAGTGTTTTAAGGTCATTTTTAGCCCTTTTTCTTCATCTCTTCACTACCTACACCTAGATTTCGTGGCTCATCAATTCCTATGGCTTATTCTCAGTGTTCTAAGGTTAGAACAAGAGCTAAACTCGGTTGAGACAAGTAGAGGGACCAAGGTTGCTCAAAATTGCATTTTAAGGTAAAAACATACCTTAAGCCTCTCCACTCTACATCCGGTTTTCTTCCTTCAATTTTTATGAGTTTTACACTCATAATCTTCATATTTACATGTTCATTCAGTTGGTTAGCCATTTGGAGCAAGGGTGACCAAGATCCAAAGGAAATACCCTCTTTTAAGGCATTTTTCCAAGGTAAAACCTAATAACAAGGTAGCTTGTTGTGATCTAACTATTTCCTATGTCAATATGGTGGATCTAACACCTTGTGGTGTGTTTGGTTCAGGTCGAAACCACCTAGAACTTCCCTTGCATTTTTAAGGTGATTTTTGCCTTAAATCTTACATTAATTATTCCTTATGGTTAAGCTCAAGCTTGGAGTGTAACCATATCTTGTTTTTGTGTATTAAACATGTCTAAATCATGTGGTGAATTTTCCTACAAGAAGCCGAGTGCATACAAGGAATAACCAAGGTATAAACACCTTAAACTTATGATTTTTATAATTTGTAAGCATATATATATATATGGCCGAGAGTGAAATTACATATATAGGTCATATTGACCTAAAAATGGAAAAAAAATGGCTAAGATAAATTAAGCTAGTCATTTAAGAGATTTAATTAACATAATGGTCAAATTATGACATTATGTGGAAAAATAATTAAACCAAAGTGAGGCCGAGAATATATGCTATATTTTGAGACATATTGTGTAATTTATTTTGCAAGTTCAAGGTTGTAATAAGGCCATGTCATTAGGCCATTTTAATTTAAGTTTATAAGCTTATTTAGTTTTATTTATGCTTATAATTAAAATTGGGGCCAATTCGTAATTACTAGGAAATTAGAAAGCCGTGGGCTTAATTTAGAGCAATTTAGGGTTTTTAAATGAATTTAATAAAAATTATAACATTTTATAAAGTTTTGGGTCAAAATTGTAAAAATAGAAAAGTATAGGTTATTATTAGTGATTACCAAAAAATTGGTTCCCATTTGGTATTAGAAGTCAAAGTTGACTATATAGGAGACTTTGACCAAGTTTGGAAAATTTAAGAAATTAAAATACTACCTTATATTAAGATAAGTATTAATTTGTAAAAGATTTAAAAGAGATGGGGCTATAATGTAATTTCCGAAAACTTGGGGTACTAAATGGAGTTTAGTACAAACCTTAGGTTATTAGGAATTTTTAGAATTTATTTGGTTAAATTTGGAGTTTATATTATATATAAGTATAATATATGGTATTTATAACATTGTTACAAATGGGTAACAAAGGGGTGAAAACCGAGATTTAAAGGAAGTATAAGGTTAGGAATAATATTTATAACCTTTTGGTATAGTTTGGTAATTTTTGAAATGGATATATAAGGTTTTAGAAAGATATATGTATAATATATGGTTTTAAGGAATTAGAAAACTATGTATTATAAATTGGGATGGAATTGTGATTTATAGAATTTTAGTGGTGTATAATGGAAACCGAAAATATAAGGGGCTATTTGGTATTTTATAAACAAAATATAACTATAGGTTATAATTGTTTTAAATGACTTAAATGTCATAAGATATGTTATATAACAATAATGTAACATTATATTAATTAAGTGGTGGGTTTTGTAAATATTTAAGAACATAGGTGCTGTTCGGAAATATTAATATTTTTAAATGGAATTTATAATATGGTTTTAATGTTATAAGAATTATAACATTTATAATATAAGAGGTATTCATTAGAAAGAATGAATATTATTATAAGACTTACCATATAAGAAATAGTTCCATAATACACACATAAATAAATATATGTTATGGTGGAAAATATAATATGGTTTAATGACCATGTGTTTTCATAATTAAAAATGACATATGATAAAAGGGAAAAGAATTACAAACATTAGATGTGGAATTCTAATGTTAGGAGTATACATGGGATAATAAGAATTTATACATTCAAAGTATTGTTTACAAATGAATTATACCACATTGAATTTAAAAAAAAAAGAGACAACCTTAGAAAAATAAATACTAAGGTGAGATATATGCATGACAAAGAATCACACATGCAATAATGAAACAAACTATACGACATACAAGGGTGAGTTAAGTCACATGCGATAACGAGTTCAACAATAAGTATATTAATATACAAGACAAACTACGCATGTAATATAACACTTTTCCAATCTCGAGTTAAACCTAAAACCCGACAAATGTTGATAGCTAATAACGGGGGGTAACCGGGAGGTGTTAGTGACGGTACGGGGTACCGTAGAATTGTGTTGTTATACGGTATGCTAATCAGTAGCATTATGTATTGTTTAGACTGTTAGAGACTACACAAGGAGCATAGGATCTCGCTGATTCATACTCCACCGTAATACATCAGGGTGAACGGTATGTTGTTATGTGTCTCTGATTGTCTCTGAGGGCTTCCTCAGTTCAGACTTCTGTGTGATCTGTGATAAGATTGTTTGTCTGAATGTGATAATTAATATGCATGAATTGTATATTTATAGCTGCTTATTATTACTGTTGTTGAGTTAACAGTATCGGTTCGTATATATGGACCATATATATAAAACGAACTAGCGGCTATGGTGCTATCTTATATGAAATATAAGGATCGTCAGAAAAACGTTGTAGCACTAGGATAATAAGATATACATATTATCCGAGACTTTTATACGGAGCATTGGCCTTTCTGAACGCCGCTCTCGTATCTAACACTGGATCCCGAGTTTACAGACTCTGGATTGGACTAATGACCTTAGTCTGCTGTGTTAGGAAAAAAATGGTAATGCGATGCGATGGTATAATTAATTAATGGAAAGGAAGTAAAGCCAGGAGGATGTGGCTCTTGGTGCGCGCTGTGATCACAAAAACGATACCAGGATGTCCGCGTACGGGTCCGCAAGTATCAAGAAAATTTCCCGTGAGCTAGAATGGCTCGTTGGTCGGAGACTCTACCGTTGGAGTGGCTACTGCCGTGGGTGACCCGCCATAATATATGGGTAACTAGAGACATGTCGTTTTAACGAGACATTGTCACTAGGTATAACTGAACAAATAATACAGTTAAGAATTATACAGTGGCGAACGATATTGGTTTCTACACCATGGACGAGAACTAGTACTTGTTTATTATTCTCGTTGTTTCGCTTGGTTGTTCATTGGTTATACTTGGTTATATTATATATGTTGATGGTTGTGTTATTGTATGGATATTACTGTTAATTGTTTTACAGTTTTAAATATTAAAACGGTATTGCATGTAATGAACCTCATGCTCTCGACCAAATAATTGAGGGGTCTTTGGGGGCATGACGGGGCATGTGATGACATACTCAGCAGGGGCTGATTCCATACCACAAACCATCTTTATGCAGGAGACTAGCTGGTGGGTCGCAGCGAGGCGTGACTATTGTGATATTACTGTTGGATTAGACTTGGTACGGTGTGATACTCAGGTTGTTTTGGACTCGGGTTGTTTAACCGAGGTGTATTTGGTTTAGATGCTCACGGTCTGTAATAATTGGTTGTTGTTAGATTTGTTTTAAATTGTTTAAGTACTACTATCTATCTCTTGTGGTCACTGCGGGAATACGTTTCGCATGTTGATTATCAGGTAACTCGTTATCACCCGTATGGGCGAGTGATAACTGTGACACCATTAGAACGACAATCTGTTTATTACCGCTGCGATTATATTATTTTTAGGAGCAGGATTAGTAGGGGTGTTACAAAAGTGGTATCAGAGCGGAGTACCGCTCTGATTACAAGAGATAGTAGTTTAAGTACCGTGAGCCTAGGTTATTCACACACCAGTACCAAGAGATAGTTGTAAATGATTTGAGTTAGGAGATTGTCGGGGACAATGTGTGTTATGCCTTTTAGGGCTATGTGAACTTATGGTTGAGATAAGTACGGTACTTATACCGAGTGTTACTTTAATTTTGAATTCTTCAGATGTCTTCTGGGAGGCGATCAGCAGGTAGAGGAGGTGGTGGAAGAGGCGGCGGGCCTGGAGCAGGTCCTCCGGAGGCCCCAGCCGTGGGCGTGGCTGAGACGGTAGCTGCCGTCTTCGCTCAGCTAGCCCAGATGGGAGGTATCCACATAGGAGCACCACCTGCACCACCGGTAGTCCCACCCGTACCCGCACCTAGAGAGCCGAATTGGCTGAAGAGCGTAGCTGACACGCGAGTACCTACCTATGATGGAGTTGCTGACCCCACTGTCCTGGAGAGATATATGTTGAGCACGAGAAGGCCTTCGATGCCATCATGTGCCTGCTGAGCACCGAGTAGCATAGCAGCCTTTCACCTGAAGGACGCTGCCAGCACGTGGTGGAGGTCCGTGAAGGCACATTATCTTGCTATAGAGGGTTTTGGATGGACTGGTTTTGTGGAATTGTTGAGAGAGAAGTACTATCCTGCTCATTTGAAGCAGAGGAAAAAGGGAGGAGTTTGAGGCCCTGAGGCAGGGTAGTATGACAGTAGATCAGTACTACTCCTTGTTTATTGGGCTCTTGGACTTCGTCCCAGGAGTTGTTTATTCTGATGCTGTGAAGGTGGAGAAATTTAGAGGCGGGTTGAGATATGCTATCAAGGCCGCCATGGGTGCTACCTTGTACCCTACGGTCCAGGTAAAAATTAATTGACAGTTATACCTATAACTCAGTTTGATTTATTACAAGTTCGGGGAACTCATTGATGTATTACAGGAGTGTTATGACGCTGCTTCTCGGACTGAGATGATGGTGAACAGCCGGGAGGACGGCCAGGGGCAGAAGCGTAAGGCCCAGAGAAAGAGGCGGAGACTGAGGCTGGAAGCGGAGGCAGTAAGGGCTGGAAGTAAGAACCACCTTAAGTTATTTAATCCATTTAAATTACTTACTTACTGCCTGCTTTTATACCTGCTATTCCTGACACTTTGACGATCACAGGAAGAAAAAGTTCTCCTGGAGGGAGAAGAAGAAGGAGCAGGCCAGCCAAAAGGGAAGGACAAGGTCCCGTTGCTGACCGGGCCTACCTACGATGTGCAGCCTCTTAGATCTGTACCCCCTAAGGGTAAGCGATCTAACCTTGTGAATAATTGAGTACTACACTACCCATTACCATCCTTGTATTAACCTGAGTGTGATATGATAATAGGTTCTGCACCCCAGCGCCACTTTCACTGCAAGCGCTGTGGTAAAGACCACCCGGGTGTCGACTGCACCGGGCAAGCGGTGGACTGCCACCATTGTGGAAAGAAGGGCCACAGGTCGTTCGAGTGCTTTGCTAATCCAGATAGCCGAGCGTACCGCCCGCAGAAGGGGACTCAGAGCGCACCTACTGGAGGAGGTGGAGCTCGAGGTGGCCAGAGGGGGCCGGCGCCCCAAGCCCAGAGAGGGCAGCAGCATCAGCAGCCACAGCAGCAGAACCAGAACCAGAGGAACCCGCCGGGCAACCGTATGCTGAATGCAGCGGGAGCTTCAGGCGCTGGCACTAGTACCCAGCGCGGTGAAGGTTAGCATTTGAAACCTTAACCATTGTATGAGAAGCATGACTAAGTGTTAAACGCTTTACCTTAGCATGAATGTGTGTTTAAGTTACCGCTTTAGATGAACAACTTACCTAGGAAACCTTACCTCTTAGGAGACTTCGACATCTGCTATCCCACACTTACAAGACAGAGATCACCTAGACCCGTGGAAGAAAGACGGGAGTACCCTAGTGAGTTGTGTCATGTAGTCAGACCGGGCATGATACTTCTCAGAGAGTTCCTAACCCTAGATGAGCAAATCACCATAGTGAATGAGTGTAGAGCTTTGGGTAAGGGCATAGGAGGTTTTTATACCCCTGTATTTAATAGTGGTTCTAGAATGAAACTGCACATGATGTGCTTAGGGAAAGATTGGGATCCACAAGCTAGGGTTTATCGAGAGGTGAGGATGGTAGGTGACGTATCTATACCTAGATACCTGAGAGTTTCCTTACCTTGGTGAGAAACGCAATGGATATTGCTCAAGACTGTGGGACTTATCCATTACCCGACATGACACCTGACGTTTGCATCATCAACTACTATGAGCAGGGAGGAAAGCTTGGGATGCACCAGGACCGTGATGAGACGACCGAGTCCATCACCAGAGGAATACCGGTTGTGTCATTCTCCATCGGCGATGATGCTGAGTTTATCTATGGAGACCAGAAGAGGATGGATCTAGCAAGCAAGATCATCCTCAAGTCTGGGGATGTGTTAGTATTTGGTGGAGAGTCGAGACTTGTATATCATGGTATTAAGAGCATTAAGCTCAATACCGCACCACCAGCCTAGTGAATGATACCCACATCCGACCGGCCGTTTAAATTTGACTTTCAGACAGTATGATGTAATAGCAGTAGCTAAGTGTGTAACCTTGTATAATACAGTTGGAATGAATGAAATAAGAGTTTATACCTTCAAGTGTTTGTGTTCAGTTTTGTTGATACCGATAATTCATAACTTCAGGCCATAGAAATGGAAAGGAGGGTACCATCTGCATCCTAGACATGGCGCAAGCCAAGGAGTCTGGTAATGTCATCACAGGTATGACAATTACAAACAACAGTAAATTAGTGATTTATTGGGACTCGATGCTAATACGAGAGGTGATCTCAGGTACCTTTCCTATTGATGGTGTTAGTGCTTCCGTATTGTTCGACTCAGGGGCTTCGCATTCTTTTATTTCCTCGGCATTTGCTAAGAAGCTGGGGGCCACCCCCGAACAGCTTTCAGACTTTTCAGTCACCCTTCCTTCGAAGGAGAAAGTAGGTTGCACCAGACAGTATACAGGGTTAGAGATCAGCATTATGACTGAGACCTTCCCCATTGATCTGATTGAGTTCAAGAACTTGGGTTTTGACATCATAGTGGGCATGGATTGGCTACAGAAGCATAGGGGCCGCCTTCATTGTGCAGAGCATCGACTACTACTGAAGGGGCCGAGCGGCAGGACAGTGTCATACCGCAGTGTGAGGAGAGAGCCGACTGTCAAGATCGTGTCAGCATTGTCCCTGATGAAGGATGTTAGGAAGGGCCGACAAGCCTTCCTCTGTTATGTACAGGACACGAGACAGAGCGACGTGACGGACGTAGACATTCCAGTCGTGGTAGATTTTCCCGACTTATTTCCTGATGAGCTGCCAGGCATGCCGCCTGTGCGCGAGGTTGAGTTCGCCGTCGACTTGTTGCCAGGTACGGGCCCTATTGCTAAGGCACCCTACCGTATGGCACCGGCTGAGATGAGGGAGCTGAAGCTACAGCTGGAGGACCTCCTCGACAAGGGATTCATTCGACCTAGTGTTTCTCCTTGGGGTGCTCCAGTGCTGTTCGTCAAGAAAAAGGACGGCAGTATGCGACTCTGCATCGACTACCGCGAGCTTAATGCGGTTACAGTCAAGAACAAGTACCCATTACCACGGATAGATGATTTATTTGATCAGCTGAGAGGGGCCAGTGTGTTCTCGAAGATAGATCTCAGATCTGGCTACCATCAGATTAGGATTGCAGAGGGTGATATTGAGAAGACAGCTTTCAGGACACGGTATGGACACTACGAGTTCACCGTTATGCCATTCGGATTGACGAATGCGCCAGCCATATTCATGGACTTGATGAACCGTCTTTTTAGAGAGCATCTTGATAGTTCAGTTGTAGTCTTCATCGACGATATTCTGATCTATTCAAAGACCAAGGAAGATCATGAGTTACATTTGAGACAGGTGTTGAATATTATGAGAGAGAACCAGCTGTATGCCAAACTCTCTAAGTGTGAGTTCTGGTTGGACAGCGTGTCATTTCTAGGACACATTATATCAGCTAGCGGCATATCTGTAGATCCTGCTAAGATTGAGGCAGTGAAGAGTTGGCCAGGCCGAAGACAGTCACAGACGTCCGTAGCTTTCTGGGTTTGGGGTTATTATCGAAGGTTCGTGAAGGACTTCTCCAAGGAGGCCAAACCAATGACAAATCTAATGAAGAAGGAATCCCAGTTCTTATGGTCTGCAGAGTGTGAGCAGTCCTTTCAGACGCTGAAGGATCTCCTGACATCGGCGCCCGTTCTTACTATCCCTGAGGGCACCATGGGTTCGAGGTATATTGTGATGCCTCTGGAACCGGTCTAGGCTGTGTGCTTATGCAGCACGGGAAGGTAGTTGCTTACGCATCCCGACAGCTGAAGAAGCATGAGGTGAATTACCCCACACACGACCTTGAGTTAGGCGCAGTAGTCTTCGCTTTGAAGATCTGGCGACATTATTTGTATGGTGTGACAGTCACTATCTACTCTGATCACAAGAGTCTACAGCATCTCTTCTCTCAGAAGGAGCTGAACATGCGACAGAGAAGATGGGTCGAGTTCTTGAAGGACTACGACATAGACCTGAGGTATAAGAGGGCAAAGCAAATGTAGTTGCCGACGCCCTGAGCCGTAGAGCTCATTCATTATTTACACTAGTAGCGAGCAGCAGTATGATTGATGAGATACGAGCTGCTCAGGAGAGTGATCAGTATTTGGAGAGCATCAAACAGAAAATGTCAGAGGGTTGTTTTGAAAGACAGAAGTATGATTCGAACTGTGTAATGATGGCATGTTACGACTGAATGGCCGATTATGTATTCCGGAGTCGTCTCCTGATCTGAAGGAGAAGATACTCCAGGAGGCTCATTGCTCGTCCTTATCCGTCCACCCTGGTTCTTCGAAGATGTATAAGGATTTGAAAGTTCATTTCTGGTGGAGCGGGATGAAGAAGGATGTAGCTGAGTATGTGGCTAGATGCTTGACCTGTCAGAAGGTTAAGTTTGAGCATAGGAGACCCGGAGGTTTAGGTGCAGTCTATGCCTATTCCTTGTTGGAAGTTCGAGGACATCTCGATGGATTTCGTTGTCGGTCTCCCACCGACTAAGGGAGGACTGAACACGATTTGGGTCATTGTGGACCGTCTGACGAAGGTGGCAAAGTTTGTTGCTATGAAGGATACCTGGAACGTCCCGAAGTTAGCGGACTTGTTCCAGAAGGAGGTGATCCGGCACCATGGTGTGCCAAAGACTATTGTTTCTGATAGGGACCCTCGATTTTTGTCCAGATTCTGGGGACAGGTTCAGGAAGCCTTGGGTACAAAGTTGAAGCTTAGTACGGCGTTCCATCCACAGACCGACGGTCAGAGTGAGAGGACCATCCAGACACTGGAGGACATGCTGAGAGCATGTGCCTTAGATTTTCAGGGGAGTTGGTTAGAGCGTCTACACTTGATAGAGTTCGCCTACAACAACAGCTACCACTCCTCGATACAGATGCCACCATTTCAGGCACTTTATGGTCGAGCCGTGTAGGACTCCTTTATGCTGGGATGAGGCCAGCGAGACTACGCTTCTAGGACCGGAGTACCTAAGGAGTCTCAGAGATTAAGGATCTACAGATTCGCAAGAACATGAGGGCAGCTCAGGACCGGCAGAAAGCAAATGCAGACACCAAGAGGAGGGACATTGAGTTCACTACCGACGATATGGTATTCCTCAGAGTGTCACCCATGAAGGGGATATTCCGGTTTGGGCAGAAGGGCAAGTTGAGCCCAAAGTATGTTGGACCTTATGCGATTAGGGAGCGAGTGGGCCCGTTAGCCTACAGACTGGATTTACCAGCAGAGCTCGGGAGGGTGCACAACGTCTTTCACGTTTCACAGTTGAAGAGGTATGTGCCCCATCCATCGCACGTTTTGCAGCCAGAGACTTTAGAGTTGGACCCCGCTCTACGATATGAGGAAGTACCACTCCGCATTCTCGATACGAAGACGAGGCAGACTAGGAACAAGACCGTTAGCATGGTCAAGGTTCTCTGGTCGAACCATGAGGTGGAGGAGGCTACATGGGAGTTAGAGGACTCCATGAGAGCGAAGTACCCAGCACTCTTCGAGTAGTAGCTGTGATACTTGTACGGGTTCGTGGTGGTCAAACCCTTTTTAAGGGGGGTAGACACCACTTGGCTTGCGCACATGTTGTGCATTAGGTCTTGTTTTTGTGTGTGTTTTGTTGGTATGCTGCGTCATACATGTTGTTTGGATGATTGTATGTATGATACATTTTGTGTATGTGCCTTAGTGCACCTGGTTGAATATATACATAGTACCGCTGAGTACTTTTGGTTGATGAGTTGGATGTGCACCTTGTTTAGTGCTGTGATATGAATGAGTTATACCATGAGTTTGATTATTTAATATATGCTGTATGTATAGACTAGGTCTGAACCTAGTGGGAGTTACTCCCTAGCAATGGACTGTTTGGTTACTTAGTGGAACTTGATTCCTTAGGTGAACTGTAGAGGATAAGGACTTCGGGACGAAGCCTTTTAAGGGGGGTAGACTGAAATACCCCTAACCTTTAAAATATAATTAAATGATCTATTAATGATCTAAGATGATTAATAAACATCTAAATATTATTGGGGAACAATCTAAAAGATCTCAACAAGGCAAAAAACGCCTTAAGATCGGTAAAGCCAAAAATGTGCTTTAAGACACCATAAAGATTGTATGACCCAAATAGGATCCAAAGTGGATTCCTAAGTATTATAATGAAGTAAGGAACACAACAAAACCATTCTCAAGGAGAACTAAGCTCAGGAACACCCTGTGACACAAAAATGTGCGCTAAAACACCTTAAAGCACGTTTTGTGAGATTGCCTTCTAAATTGATTTTTAATGGGCTTAAAGATTATAATTACCCTTAAATATGATATTTTATCATATTATCATATTAGGAATTTAATTCCAGAAATTTACGAATTTTTACAAATTTAATATTAAAATATTAATAAAACCCTAAAGTGGGGCCCGCATGAGTCAATATTGACCAAGTATGGTCAATGGTCAATTAATTGACCCATTGGACCATGGAAATCGGCTGGCAAGGAGGGAGGAGACAGCTACAATCATTAGTAGACAAATTGCTACCTAATACAAATTTGCAATAGTAAAACTTACTTTTTCAATTATTTCAACCTTCCCACCTCTCCTTTCCTTGTCCGATTCCAGCCTCTCCACCGAGCTCTCCTCCTTCCTAGAAGCTCTCAAGCTTTGTTCTTGAGCATGGAAGGCAGATCTAGCTCCTAAGCTCTTAAGGTAAGTGTTTTAAGGTCATTTTTAGCCCTTTTTCTTCATCTCTTCACTACCTACACCTAGATTTCGTGGCTCATCAATATGGCTTATTCTCAGTGTTCTAAGGTTAGAACAAGAGCTAAACTCGGTTGAGACAAGTAGAGGGACCAAGGTTGCTCAAAATTGCATTTTAAGGTAAAAACATACCTTAAGCCTCTCCACTCTACATCCGGTTTTCTTCCTTCAATTTTTATGAGTTTATACACTCATAATCTTCATATTTACATGTTCATTCAGTTGGTTAGCCATTTGGAGCAAGGGTGACCAAGATCCAAAGGAAATACCTCTTTTAAGGCATTTTTCCAAGGTAAAACCTAATAACAAGGTAGCTTGTTGTGATCTACTATTTCCTATGTCAATATGGTGGATCTAACACCTTGTGGTGTGTTTGGTTCAGGTCGAAACCACCTAGAACTTCCCTTGCATTTTTAAGGTGATTTTTGCCTTAAATCTTACATTAATTATTCCTTATGGTTAAGCTCAAGCTTGGAGTGTAACCATATCTTGTTTTTGTGTATTAAACATGTCTAAATCATGTGGTGAATTTTCCTACAAGAAGCCGAGTGCATATAGGAATAACCAAGGTATAAACACCTTAAACTTATGATTTTTATAATTTTAAGCATATATATATATATATATGGCCGAGAGTGAAATTACATATATAGGTCATATTGACCTAAAATGGAAAAAAATGGCTAAGATAAATTAAGCTAGTCATTTAAGAGATTTAATTAACATAATGGTCAAATTATGACATTATGTGGAAAAATAATTAAACCAAAGTGAGGCCGAGAATATATGCTATATTTTGAGACATTATTGTGTAATTTATTTTGCAAGTTCAAGGTTGTAATAAGGCCATGTCATTAGGCCATTTTAATTTAAGTTTATAAGCTTATTTAGTTTTATTTATGCTTATAATTAAAATTGGGGCCAATTCGTAATTACTAGGAAATTAGAAAGCCGTGGGCTTAATTTAGAGCAATTTAGGGTTTTTAAATGAATTTAATAAAAATTATAACATTTTAATAAAGTTTTGGGTCAAAATTGTAAAAATAGAAAAGTATAGGTTATTATTAGTGATTACCGAAAAATTGGTTCCCATTTGGTATTAGAAGTCAAAGTTGACTATATAGGAGACTTTGACCAAGTTTGAAAATTTAAGAAATTAAAATACTACCTTATATTAAGATAAGTATTAATTGTAAAAGATTTAAAAGAGATGGGGCTATAATGTAATTTCCGAAAACTTGGGGTACTAAATGGAGTTTAGTACAAACCTTAGGTTATTAGGAATTTTTAGAAGTTTATTTGGTTAAATTTGGAGTTTATATGAATTATATAAGTATAAATATGGTATTTTATAACATTGTTACAAATGGGTAACAAAGGGGTAAAACCGAGATTTAAGGAAATATAAGGTTAGGAATAATATTTATAACCTTTTGGTATAGTTTGGTAATTTTTGGAAATGGTATATAAGGTTTTAGAAAGATATATGTATAATATATGGTTTTAAGGGAATTAGAAAACTATGTATTATAAATTGGGATGGAATTGTGATTTATAGAATTTAGTGGTGTATAATGGAAACCGAAAATATAAGGGGCTATTTGGTATTTTATAAACAAAATATAACTATAGGTTATAATTGTTTTAAATGACTTAAATGTCATAAGATATGTTATATAAAATAATGTAACATTATATTAATAAGTGGTGGGTTTGTAAATATTAAGAACATAGGTGCTGTTCGGAAATATTAATATTTTTAAATGGAATTTATAATATGGTTTTAATGTTATAAGAATTATAACATTTATAATATAAGAGGTATTCATTAGAAAGAATGAATATATATTATAAGACTTACCATATAAGAAATAGTTCCATAATACACACATAAATAAATATATGTTATGGTGGAAAAATATAATATGGTTTAATGACCATGTGTTTTCATAATAAAAATGACATATGAGAAAGGGAAAAGAATTACAAACATTAGATGTGAATTCTAATGTTAGGAGTATACATGGGATAATAAGAATTTATACATTCAAAGTATTGTTTACAAATGAATTATACCACATTGAATTTAAAAAAAAAAGAGACAAACCTTAGAAAAAATAAATACTAAGGTGAGATGCATAGTGCATGACAAAGAATCACACATGCAATAATGAAACAAACTATACGACATACAAGGGTGAGTTAAGTCACATGCGATAACGAGTTCAACAATAAGTATATTAATATACAAGACAAACTACGCATGTAATATAACACTTTTCCAATCTCGAGTTAAACTAAAACCCGACAAATGTTGATAGCTAATAACGGGGGGTTACCGGGAGGTGTTAGTGACGGTACGGGGTACCGTAGAGGATTGTGTTGTTATACGGTATGCTAATCAGTAGCATTATGTATTGTTTAGACTGTTAGAGACTACACAAGGAGCATAGGATCTCGCTGATTCATACTCCACCGTAATACATCAGGGTGAACGGTATGTTGTTATGTGTCTCTGATTGTCTCTGAGGGCTTCCTCAGTTCAGACTTCTGTGTGATCTGTGATAAGATTGTTTGTCTGAATGTGTAATTAATATGCATGAATTGTATATTTATAGCTGCTTATTATTACTGTTGTTGAGTTAACAGTATCGGTTCGTATATATGGACCAATATATATAAAACGAACTAGCGGCTATGGTGCTATCTTATATGAAATATAAGGATCGTCAGAAAAACGTTGTAGCACTAGGATAATAAGATATACATATTATCGAGACTTTTATACGGAGCATTGGCCTTTCTAACGCCGCTCTCGTATCTAACACTGGATCCCGAGTTTACAGACTCTGGATTGGACTAATGACCTTAGTCTGCTGTGTTAGAAAAAAATTTGGTAATGCGATGCGATGGTATAATTAATTAATGGAAAGGAAGTAAAGCCAGGAGGATGTGGCTCTTGGTGCGCGCTGTGATCACAAAAACGATACCAGGATGTCCGCGTACGGGTCCGCAAGTATCAAGAAAATTTCCCGTGAGCTAGAATGGCTCGTGGTCGGAGACTCTACCGTTGGAGTGGCTACTGCCGTGGGTGACCCGCCATAATATATGGGTAACTAGAGACATGTCGTTTAACGAGACATTGTCACTAGGTATAACTGAACAAATAATACAGTTAAGAATTATACAGTGGCGAACGATATTGGTTTCTACACCATGGACGAGAACTAGTACTTGTTTATTATTCTCGTTGTTCGCTTGGTGTTCATTGGTTATACTTGTGGTTGTATTATATGTTGATGGTTGTGTTATTGTATGGATATTACTGTTAATTGTTTTACAGTTTTAAATATTAAAACGGTATTGCATGTAATGAACCTCATGCTCTCGACCAAATAATTGAGGGGTCTTTGGGGCATGACGGGGCATGTGATGACATACTCAGCAGGGGCTGATTCCATACCACAAACCATCTTATTGCAGGAGACTAGCTGGGGGTCGCAGTGAGGCGTGACTATTGTGATATTAGTGGGATTGGGACTTGGTACGGTGTGATACTTAGGTTGTTTCGGACTCGGGTTGTGAGAATCAATTTAGAAGACAATCTCACAAAAACGTGCTTTAAGGTGTTTTTAGCGCACATTTTTGTGTCACAGGGTGTTCCTGAGCTTAGTTCTCCTTGAGAACGTTTTGTTGTGTTCTTACTTCATTATAATACTTAGGAATCCACTTTGGATCCTATTTGGGGTCATACAATCTTTATGGTGTCTTAAAGCACATTTTTGGCTTTACCGATCTTAAGGCGTGTTTTGCCTTGTTGAGATCTTTTAGATTGTTCCCCAATATTTAGATGTTTATTAATCATCTTAGATCATTAATAGATCATTTAATTATATTTTAAAGGTTAGGGGTATTTCAGTCTACCCCCCTTAAAAAGGCTTCGTCCCGAAGTCCTTAATCCTCTACAGTTCACCTAAGGAATCAAGTTCCACTAAGTAACCAAACAGTCCATTGCTAGGGAGTAACTCCCACTAGGTTCAGACCTAGTCTATACATACAACATATATTAAATAATCAAACTCATGGTATAACTCATTCATATCACAGCACTAAACAAGGTGCACATCCAACTCATCAACCAAAAGTACTCAGCGGTACTATGTATATATTCAACCAGGTGCACTAAGGCACATACACAAAATGTATCATACATACAATCATCCAAACAACATGTATGACGCAGCATACCAACAAACAAAACACACCACAAAAAACAAGACCTAATGCACAACATGTGCGCAAGCCAAGTGGTGTCTACCCCCCTTAAAAAGGGTTTGACCACGAACCCGTACAAGTATCACAGCTACTACTCGAAGAGTGCTGGGTACTTCGCTCTCATGGAGTCCTCTAACTCCCATGTAGCCTCCTCCACCTCATGGTTCGACCAGAGAACCTTGACCATGCTAACGGTCTTGTTCCTAGTCTGCCTCGTCTTCGTATCGAGAATGCGGAGTGGTACTTCCTCATATCGTAGAGCGGGGTCCAACTCTAAAGTCTCTGGCTGCAAAACGTGCGATGGATGGGGCACATACCTCTTCACTGTGAAACGTGAAAGACGTTGTGCACCCTCCCGAGCTCTGCTGGTAAATCCAGTCTGTAGGCTAACGGGCCCACTCGCTCCCTAATCGCATAAGGTCCAACATACTTGGGCTCAACTTGCCCTTCTGCCCAAACCGAATATCCCCTCATGGGTGACACTCTGAGGAATACCATATCGTCGGTAGTGAACTCAATGTCCCTCCTTGGTGTCTGCATTTGCTTTCTGCCGGTCCTGAGCTGCCCTCATGTTCTTGCGAATCTGTAGGACATCCTCCTTAATCTGCTCTAGGTACTCGGTCCTAGAAGCGTAGTCTCGCTGGCCTCATCCCAGCATAAAGGAGTCCTACACGGTCGACCATAAAGTGCCTGAAATGGTGGCATCTGTATCGAGGAGTGGTAGCTGTTGTTGTAGGCGAACTCTATCAAGTGTAGACGCTCTAACCACTCCCCTGAAAATCTAAGGCACATGCTCTCAGCATGTCCTCCAGTGTCTGGATGGTCCTCTCACTCTGACCGTCGTCTGTGGATGGAACGCCGTACTAAGCTTAACTTCGTACCCAAGGCTTCCTGAACCTGTCTCCAGAATCTGGACAAAAATCGAGGGTCCCTATCAGAAACAATAGTCTTTGGCACACCATGGTGCCGGATCACCTCCTTCTGGAACAAGTCCGCTAACTTCGGGACGTTCCAGGTATCCTTCATAGCAAAAACTTTGCCACCTTCGTCAGACGGTCCACAATGACCCAAATCGTGTTCAGTCCTCCCTTAGTCGGTGGGAGACCGACAACGAAATCCATCGAGATGTCCTCGAACTTCCAACAAGGAATAGGCATAGACTGCACTAAACCTCCGGGTCTCCTATGCTCAAACTTAACCTTCTGACAGGTCAAGCATCTAGCCACGTACTCAGCTACATCCTTCTTCATCCCGCTCCACCAGAAATGAACTTTCAAATCCTTATACATCTTCGAAGAACCAGGGTGGACGGATAAGGACGAGCAATGAGCCTCCTGGAGTATCTTCTCCTTCAGATCAGGAGACGACTCCGGAATACATAATCGGCCATTCAGTCGTAACATGCCATCATTACACAGTTCGAAATCATACTTCTGTCTTTCAAAACAACCCTCTGACATTTTCTGTTTGATGCTCTCCAAATACTGATCACTCTCCTGAGCAGCTCGTATCTCATCAATCATACTGCTGCTCGCTACTAGTGTAAATAATGAATGAGCTCTGCGGCTCAGGGCGTCGGCAACTACATTTGCTTTGCCCTCTTTGTACCTCAGGTCTATGTCGTAGTCCTTCAAGAACTCGACCCATCTTCTCTGTCGCATGTTCAGCTCCTTTGAGAGAGAAGAGATGTGTAGACTCTTGTGATCAGAGTAGATAGTGACTGTCACACCATACAAATAATGTCGCCAGATCTTCAAAGCGAAGACTACTGCGCCTAACTCAAGGTCGTGTGTGGGGTAATTCACCTCATGCTTCTTCAGCTGTCGGGATGCGTAAGCAACTACCTTCCCGTGCTGCATAAGCACACAGCCTAGACCGGTTCCAGAGGCATCACAATATACCTCGAACCCATCGGTGCCCTCAGGGATAGTAAGAACGGGCGCCGATGTCAGGAGATCCTTCAGCGTCTGAAAGGACTGCTCACACTCTGCAGACCATAAGAACTGGGATTCCTTCTTCATTAGATTTGTCATTGGTTTGGCCTCCTTGGAGAAGTCCTTCACGAACCTTCGATAATAACCGGCCAAACCCAGAAAGCTACGGACGTCTGTGACTGTCTTCGGCCTTGGCCAACTCTTCACTGCCTCAATCTTAGCAGGATCTACAGATATGCCGCTAGCTGATATAATGTGTCCTAGAAATGACACGCTGTCCAACCAGAACTCACACTTAGAGAGTTTGGCATACAGCTGGTTCTCCTCATAATATTCAACACCTGTCTCAAATGTAACTCATGATCTTCCTTGGTCTTTGAATAGATCAGAATATCGTCGATGAAGACTACAACTGAACTATCAAGATGCTCTCTAAAAAGACGGTTCATCAAGTCCATGAATATGGCTGGCGCATTCGTCAATCCGAATGGCATAACGGTGAACTCGTAGTGTCCATACCGTGTCCTGAAAGCTGTCTTCTCAATATCACCCTCTGCAATCCTAATCTGATGGTAGCCAGATCTGAGATCTATCTTCGAGAACACACTGGCCCCTCTCAGCTGATCAAATAAATCATCTATCCGTGGTAATGGGTACTTGTTCTTGACTGTAACCGCATTAAGCTCGCGGTAGTCGATGCAGAGTCGCATACTGCCGTCCTTTTTCTTGACGAACAGCACTGGAGCACCCCAAGGAGAAACACTAGGTCGAATGAATCCCTTGTCGAGGAGGTCCTCCAGCTGTAGCTTCAGCTCCCTCATCTCAGCCGGTGCCATACGGTAGGGTGCCTTAGCAATAGGGCCCGTACCTGGCAACAAGTCGACGGCGAACTCAACCTCGCGCACAGGCGGCATGCCTGGCAGCTCATCAGGAAATAAGTCGGGAAAATCTACCACGACTGGAATGTCTACGTCCGTCACGTCGCTCTGTCTCGTGTCCTGTACATAACAGAGGAAGGCTTGTCGGCCCTTCCTAACATCCTTCATCAGGGACAATGCTGACACGATCTTGACAGTCGGCTCTCTCCTCACACTGCGGTATGACACTGTCTGCCGCTCGGCCCCTTCAGTAGTAGTCGATGCTCTGCACAATGAAGGCGGCCCCTATGCTTCTGCAGCCAATCCATGCCCACTATGATGTCAAAACCCAAGTTCTTGAACTCAATCAGATCAATGGGGAAGGTCTCAGTCATAATGCTGATCTCTAACCCTGTATACTGTCTGGTGCAACCTACTTTCTCCTTCGAAGGAAGGGTGACTGCAAAGTCTGAAAGCTGTTCGGGGGTGGCCCCCAGCTTCTTAGCAAATGCCGAGGAAATAAAAGAATGCGAAGCCCTGAGTCGAACAATACGGAAGCACTAACACCATCAATAGGAAAGGTACCTGAGATCACCTCTCGTATTAGCATCGAGTCCCAATAAATCACTAATTTACTGTTGTTTGTAATTGTCATACCTGTGATGACATTACCAGACTCCTTGGCTTGCGCCATGTCTAGGATGCAGATGGTACCCTCCTTTCCATTTCTATGGCCTGAAGTTATGAATTATCGGTATCAACAAAACTGAACACAAACACTTGAAGGTATAAAACTCTTATTTCATTCATCCAACTGTATTATACAAGGTTACACACTTAGCTACTGCTATTACATCAGTACTGTCTGAAAGTCAAATTTAAACGGCCGGGTCGGATGTGGGTATCATTCACTAGAGCTGGTGGTGCGGTATTGAGCTTAATGCTCTTAATACCATGATATACAAGTCTCGACTCTCCACCAAATACCAACACATCCCCAGACTTGAGGATGATCTTGCTTGCTAGATCCATCCTCTTCTGGTCTCCATAGAAACTCAGCATCATCGCCGATGGAGAATGACACAACCGGTATTCCTCTGGTGATGGACTCGGTCGTCTCATCACGGTCCTGGTGCATTCCAAGCTTTCCTCCCTGCTCATAGTAGTTGATGATGCAAACGTCAGGTGTCATGTCGGGTAATGGATAAGTCTCACAGTCTTGAGCAATATCCATTGCGTTTCTCACCAAGGTAAGGAAACTCTCAGGTATCCTAGGTATAGATACGTCACCTACCATCCTCACCTCTCGATAAACCCTAGCTTGTGGATCCCAATCTTTCCCTAAGCACATCATGTGCAGTTTCATTCTAGAACCACTATTAAATACAGGGGTATAAAACCTCCTATGCCCTTACCCAAAGCTCTACACTCATTCACTATGGTGATTTGCTCATCTAGGGTTAGGAACTCTCTGAGAAGTATCATGCCCGGTCTGACTACATGACACAACTCACTAGGGTACTCCCGTCTTTCTTCCACGGGTCTAGGTGATCTCTGTCTTGTAAGTGTGGGATAGCAGATGTCGAAATCTCCTAAGAGGTAACAGGTTTCCTAGGTAAGTTGTTCATCTAAAGCGGTAACTTAAACACACATTCATGCTAAGGTAAAGCGTTTAACACTTAGTCATGCTCTCATACAATGGTTAAGGTTTCAAATGCTAACCTTCACCGCGCTGGGTACTAGTGCCAGCGCCTGAAGCTCCCGCTGCATTCAGCATACGGTTGCCCGGCGGGTTCCTCTGGTTCTGGTTCTGCTGCTGTGGCTGCTGATGCTGCTGCCCTCTCGGGCTTGGGGCGCCGGCCCCCTCTGGCCACCTCGAGCTCCACCTCCTCCAGTAGGTGCGCTCTGAGTCCCCTTCTTGGGGCGGTACGCTCGGCTATCTGGATTAGCAAAGCACTCGAACGACCTGTGGCCCTTCTTTCCACAATGGTGGCAGTCCACCGCTTGCCCGGTGCAGTCGACACCCGGGTGGTCTTTACCACAGCGCTTGCAGTGAAAGTGGCGCTGGGGTGCAGAACCTATTATCATATCACACTCAGGTTAATACAAGGATGGCAATGGGTAGTGTAGTACTCAAATTATTCACAAGGTTAGATCGCTTACCCTTAGGGGGTACAGATCTAAGAGGCTGCACATCGTAGGTAGGCCCGGTCAGCAACGGGACCTTGTCCTTCCCTTTTTGGCTGGCTGCTTTCTTCTTCTCCCTCAGGAGAACTTTTTCTTCCTGTGATCGTCAAAGTGTCAGGAGTAGCAGGTATAAAAGCAGGCAGTAAGTAAGTAATTTAAATGGATTAAATAACTTAAGGTGGTTCTTACTTCCAGCCCTTACTGCCTCCGCTTCCAGCCTCAGTCTCCGCCTCTTTCTCTGGGGCCTTACGCTTCTGCCCCTGGCCGTCCTCCCGGCTGTTCACCATCATCTCAGTCCGAGAAGAAGCGCGTCATAACACTCCTGTAATACATCAATGAGTTCCCCGAACTTGTAATAATCAAACTGAGTTATAGGTATAACTGTCAATTCATTTTTACCTGGACCGTAGGGTACAAGGTAGCACCCATGGCGGCTTGATAGCATATCTCAACCCGCCTCTAAATTTCTCCACCTTCACAGCATCAGAATAAACAACTCCTGGGACGAAGTCCAAGAGCCCAATAAACAAGGAGTAGTACTGATCTACTATAATACCCTGCCTCAGGGCCTCAAACTCCTCCCTTTCCTCTGCATCAAATGAGCAGGATAGTACTTCTCTCTCAACAATTCCACAAAACCTGTCCATCCAAAACCCTCCATAGCAAGGTAATGCGCCTTCACGGACCTCCACCACGTACTGGCAGCGTCCTTCAGATGAAAGGCTGCAATGCGAACCCGGTGCTCAGCAGGCACATGAATGGCATCGAACGCCTTCTCGTGCTCAACAATATATCTCTCAGGACGGTGGGGTCAGCAACACATCATAGGAGGTACTCGCGTGTCAGCCACGCTCTTCATCCAATTCGGCTCTCGAGGTGCGGGTACGGGTGGGCTACCGGTGGTGCAGGTGGTGCTCCTATGTGGATACCTCCCATCTGGGCTAGCTGAGCGAAGACGGCAGCTACCGTCTCAGCCACGCCACGGCGGGGGGGCCTCGGAGGACCTGCTCCAGGCCCGCCACCTCTTCCACCACCTCCTCTACCTGCTGATCGCCTCCCAGAAGACATTTGAAGAATTCAAGAGAATGACCATTAGGATATTACTAAGGTCTTAGAACAACATTTGGGTACTCACCCATGTCTCCCAAGCTTAGAGCACGTTTTTTTAAACTGCTCTTTCGGTGTTTCCTTATGATTTCTTTGATTAAAATGGTTTCTTAATGTTTCTAAGGCATTATTTAGCCTTCTTATACCTTAGTTTATCATTTAAACACCATATCTAAGTTTGAGGTATTTCAATACCAGATATGATATTATTCAAATACGATTTAGGAATAGAGGTTTACCCTTTGGTGGGTGTGATCTCAGTGGCTTCGCAGCCACCGGTGCAGAAGAACCAAGTTGAATAAGCTCAACTGGTTTACCCTTCTCCTGGGCACTGCTCTCACTGGGGCAGTTCTTTTGGGTTTGCTGAAAGAACTTTCCCTTCTTCTTTTTCCAACTCTTCCCTGGTTCTGCTCCTCGGCATTAGTGTTTTTGTTGTTGGCCTTGCGCTTAAGCGCGGTTTCTTCATCCCTCAATTGGCAAGTGATCTCAACGCGAGATTGAAATACCCCAAACCTAAGTATGTTAAGTAACATTAATATGATGTAGTAAGGCTAAAATATGCCTTAGAGAGATTGCTAGACAATTTAAACGCAGGAAAACCAGGAAAATGCCTTAAGGGCAATTTGGGCAAAAAACGTTCTCTAAGCTTGGAGTGACTTTGATTAGCACCCAAATACCATTATAAGACCTTAGTAATATGTCAATGGACATTTTAAATCAATTACCAAAGAAAACTAAGCTCAAAACAAGCTTAACCAAAATGTGCGTTTAAGACTTCTAAAAGCACCCTTTTGAGAAATTGTCTTAGAATTGAGTTTTGAGTGGCTAAATGCCCATGATTACATCTTAATTAACTTTTGTACTACTTAGTATCACATTAGGAGGTCTAAATCAATGGGAAATCAAAATTTCACGAATAAGTGCACGAGGTTATGAATAGTGCCAAATAGTGCCCAATTAAGCTTAAGTCAACATAAGTCATAACATGGTCAACCAAGACCATAAATATCTCCAATTATAAGAGGGGGCCAGTTTTTGAGGTGGGGAGTCACCACATGACTAAGCAAGTAAAGGAAAAGAAGAGAAAAAGATAGAATAGTACTATTTACCTTTTTACAACATAAAGAATCTTCTTTAGCCTACCTTTCTTCTTCTCTCTCTTCATTTCTCCTCTTCCCACGGTTTTCTCACCTCCTCCTCTTCTCCATTCACGTAAGAGCAGCCTCCATTGTTGCCTCACCTTGCTTTGTCCATAACTTGCTCATTTTAGCTCCAAATCAAAAACTAAATACATATTATTCTTAGTTAGCTCAAGCTCTAGCTTTCTATCCTTTCAAAATTGGGAAAGCTTCATTTTGGAGCCATGGAAAAACTCCATTGATGGAGGAAAATCAAGTTTGAAGAGCCCATTTGGTTATCCATTCATTCAAGGTAATGAAAATTTAAGAAAAACCATGTTTCCACCACTTCTTCTCCATTACCGAAAACTTATACTCATGGGGCTTCATTTTATGCCTTGTTCTAGCTTGTTTTTATTCTCCAAGGGCTAGAGGAGGTCCTTCTTGATTCATATCCAAGCCTATCTTAAGACTCCAAGGTAAAACATTCATTTTAATACCTTAGAACTCATTTTTAACCTAGGGTTTACTCCTTGAGGTTAGTTTTATTATTTAGCACTCATGAGAGCCAATGTATATTGATTAGAACATTGGCAAGGGAAACTTAAATGGTGGCCGAGATTTCCAAGGGAAGAAGCCTAAGGAGAAAGTTGAGAGAAACTTGAGAAAAACAAGGTAAATTGCTTCCAATGGTGGTTTAAGTTTTAAGGGATGGTATTTAGATAAGTACCAATGTAGCTTTAAGCTACATTAGGTAATGGTTTATATAACTAAAGAAAGGAATTTAAACAAGCTTGTGAACTTTTGACTAAGGAGCCAATGGGAATGAGTTAGTAATATAAGTTTAAGATGGATTTTAAGAGCATTATAACTACTATGAGATTGATGGGTGTATTTGCAGGTTGAAAGATTTTATATGTGGGAAATTCAGTGTTTAAGTTTAAGTTATTTAAGGGCCTAAGAGCCATGTCATTTAAGAGCCTTAGTGCTATGCAATTTAAGATTATTGCAATATATTGAGTTGTTGTGAATGAGTTGGTTTGAGTGATAAATATGATGAGAAAGAACTTGATGTGTGTGAGATGGTTGATGAGGAAAACAATGCATTTGGGCATGATAATATACTAGAGAAGCTATGGCGAAATTTGAGTAGAAAACAAAGTGTTTAAGTGGTAGTGGTGAGTTAAGATGCCCTAGGATTCACTTGGGATCATTAAGAGGGATTTGAGTGGAAATGAGTTAACTAAGGAGTTCTTGAGGATGAGAATGACCTAGAGTTGTCTAGGAATAATTAGAGGATTGGTGGGTGTTTTGGAACACACCAAAGTCATGGTAAGAGGAATGGTAAGACTTGTGCAAAATTCGAAGGAAAAGGGTATAATGCTTTAGGTGATTTAGGTATGACTAGGGAATATATCAATGAGTTTTTTGGAAGCTTGTGTGTAAGTAGTGATGATGCTTAGTGGACAATAAGGTTTTAGTTTAGATGGTAATGAGTGGACTTAGGCGATGGAAGTGAAATTGAAGGAGAATGTTGTAGATTGACTAGGAACGTATAAGAGTGTAAGATCATGCGATGGTGATTAATTGGGTAAAGAGATGTAGGTGTCTAAGGATGGTGTAGGAAGGCCAAGGTAAAGAAGAAAAAGGTTAAGGTGCTAAGAGGACGGGAAGAAATGTTTAGGTATGTCCAAGAGTTTGGGAATGATGAGTAATAAATGGAAAAGAGAGAAATTGGTGCGTGGATATGCAAGGTGACTTGAGGAAGTTTGGTAAATGAACTGAAGATGGAAAATGAGTTTATGAAGTTCTCAAACTGTTAAGGAGGGAACACTTGGGTTGGTTGAAGTTTTGGTAAGGTTACAAGTTGGAATGTATGGAAATAAGTGCTAAGTGTTAGGAGTTTTAAAAGAATTGAGTAAATGTTTAAGTAGATCTTTGGAAATTGTTTTAGAGAGTTTGGTGGGAGTTCTAAGGAGAGTTTTAAGTGCCTAAATGGTATTAGGACACATGGGGGAACTTGTGGAGAAGTTTAGAGTCAAATGGGAATTTAGAAACAAGGTTCTGGAGCCGACCGACCTTAGGGACCGGACCTGCAAGGTCGGTCGAGCTCGTTTACACTACCGATAAGGGAGAGGGTTCAGTACGAGAAAATCGGACTTAAAACTTGCGGACCGGACTTATTGCTGTATAGCGGAAAGAGTTTCTAGAATCGACCGAACTTGGGGACCGGACTTACAAGTTCGGTCGGGCTTGTATTTTGTGTACGAATTGAGTCTCTGGAATCGACCGAACTTGGGACCAATCTGGCAAGGTCGGTCGGGCTTAAATTTTCCACGGGAAAAACTCTCGGGAATGGACCGACCTTGGGGACCGGACTTGCAAGGTCGGTCGGGGTAAAATTTTCAAACGGTAATAAGTTCTGGAATGGACCGACCTGGGTAAGGTCGGTCGGTAAGGTCGGTCGACCCTAAAGATGAAAAAAAAGAAAACCTAAAGAGGTTTAGAGGTATTAATGGTACCCCATTAAGAGGGCATTGATGATTAGAGGTATAAAGACCTAAGAGATTAAGTTAAGTATAAACTTAAAAGTTTAAGTTTAGGTTGTAAGAATAAGTTGTAAAACTTAAGAGGTGTTAGGTGGTGAATCATTATGGGTTAAGTAAGTTAATGAAGTTGAATTAAGTTAAGTGATTAACACCTAAAACTGAATCAATGTTTTAGGACTTGAGAGTTTGGACTCCGGAGGAGAGTAAGCAACCAAACGACCAACGGTGAACGGTACAGTTCTTCTTGTGACCTGCTTGCTAACGAGGTGTCCCTCGGCTTGTGTGCTATTTGTTTTTGTGTGCTCACTAAACAAGATAAAGCATGCAACCGGAACATTATGTTTATTGTATTGTTGTGTGATGTTTGAAAACTAACACAACTTACCGTGAGAACCTACTAACAAACGTTTAGTAAGAAATTGTGTGAGACTAAAGAACACTCCCTAAAATGAGTTGTTAATAACCGAAAGAGGTTAAACAAACAAACGTCGCATTGAGACTACTACTAACTTTAACTTTGGGGGGAGTGAGGAATCCGGAATGGTACCGGCACATGTGTATTGGGGGAGGTCGGTATCCTTATCAGATACCGACTTCCAAAGATGACTTGTCTTCGGGCTCGTCGCCTAGAGTCGACATATAGACTCGGCCTCTCGGACTACTTGTTCTAGGAGGGAGGCATACTAAGATGGCGTGGGGGGATCTAGCCTACATCCCCAACAATTTAATAATGTTGTTTATTGTCGGTAAGTGACCTGCTGCTGGCTAGGGTTAACCAAGCCCTTCGAAAATAAACAACGAACTAAGGGCTAACCAGTTCTAATGAGAGAACGGTTGGCAATATAAGATAAGGTTGAGATAAGTTGCAACCATTCCTATTTAAAGGATGGTTTGTATTATAAGACTAAGATAAGCTACACCCATTCCTTTTTAAAGGATGGTTGTTTCTAAGACTAAGATAAGACTAAGATTGGGGTAAGATAAGGATGGACTAGGATTAAGAGGAAACATAACTTAAGGAGTTAAATAATTAACTCTCTAATTAAGGGAACGCATTTAAGTCGTTCATTATGTTTGAACTTTGATTGTTCATATTTGGATTATTTTTTACTGTACCTTCTATTATGTTGTGCATCTAATCAACCTCTATGCTATCGACAATTAGTCGTCGTACCCATGTTAGCTTGGGGGCCATGAGAGGATCGTACCAGCATTCGTGCTGACCCCCTTTGGGGGCTGTTTTTACTACATAGGTGAACGTCAGAAGGCGGTCGTCGCAAGAGTAAGAAGGGGTACAAGCGTTATGGGTTAAGAGTGGCCTACGAGTTGTGCATGTACACTCGTATGGCATTTTGAGTTAGTAAGATGTATAGGATGTGAGGGGATTGTAAGAAGGATATGTATTTGGATAAGATTGGTTTGTACTAATGTTCGGTATATTCTGTCAATTAGACCGTGGCAAGGTCCCGGAGTGTATTGAATTCTGCTGTGACATTTATATATGTGTGTTAAGTTGCGAAACCACATTTGGATTGGGATGGGGTGTTACAAAAAGTGGTATCAGAGCGTAGTTACGCTCTGAAGACAAAAATTACCGAACTTAGGAGAATACAGAGGTTGAGTTTGAGTTATGGGCTAAGGGTTGAGTGATAGAGTGAGAGGTGCGTTAGTTAGGACTTCCCGGTATTTACCGGATATCCATAGTACCTAGACCCGCCCTCCACATCCTAACCCTGAATATGGGGAACAAACACCAGAGAGAAGAAAGCCTTCTCTTACTCGGGAAAAACCCGATCTGGCAGTTAGCTAACAGTAAGCAATACGAGAAACACCTTGTTGTACAACAGTTTACAAAACTTGGAGGTTCTAATTGGAGCGCAGCGTGAAAACAGGCGCTACCTATGGAATTCTATCAATAAAGGAACGGTAATTACCGGCAACATGGGTCGACATGCTACGCAGTCGAAATAACCCGCCATACCAATGATAAGAAAAGCACTAAAGGTGCAATGGAAAGGAAGAGATAAGCGACATGAGTACCGGACAGTGATCGAGTGAGCATGACAGTGGGATAGTATAAAGCATAAGAATTGTGATTACTGGAAGGACTAGCTAGAAACGGGAACTCCAAACCCGATACAATGAGGAAGGTTATAAAACCTGGCCGACATAGCGCAGGCGACATTAAACGTACTACTGTATACCGGAATAGGACTACGATGTAGTGCCTAAGGGAGAACCATTACTTAGTAATCATGACAAGATACGTGAAGACGGGAGCGAGGAGTAAGACATAAGTAAGTAACGAGGGGTTCCCTCAAAAAGAGGAACACCCTGACAAATGACAGTATTGTCAAAAAAACCAGGAAACTGCCGGATGGCTAGTTATCCTAAACAAGAGAACGTCAAGGAGTCCCGAGGACTACCAAAGATATGGAAACTAGGTGGAAGTACCAAACCGACGCACACGGTACCGGAAGCTCATCTTGCATGGCGCACTTGCCATAGCAAGTGCTACACGGTTAAGCTGCACGGAAAGCCATCATGGCGAGGTAATAGAACACTATAGTTGTAGTACATTTTAATATCGGACGATAAATCTATAAGAAAGGAGAATGAGACCTTGGAAGGGCCTGACGCCCTGACCATGATGAGATGAGCGGATACACCAGTCAGCAGGGAGCTGAACTTGGACAGAATACTAAACGATATGAATATTGGCAACGGTATATAACCTACTACAACAACAACCGACAGTACGGTAAGAACACCAATCCCGAACTCCAAGAGGAAAACCTAAGAGATCGCTCGGTGATCCGAGCAAAACAATATGTAACCAATAACATACTAGGAATGTATTATAAGATACCATTGAGACCGTTGACATAACGTCTTCCAAAAAGAGTGGGATAAAACTCCCGAGGTGACCGTTAAGCATACCGATAACAACAATCTTCGATGAAGATGTTGGTGAACCCCGGAAACAGGGACAGAAGGAAAAACTTAAGCAGTAATCTACTAAGGATTAAAGATATACAATCCGACAGAGGGAAGCTCAGAGGACCACCCCCACAGAGCGGCATAGTATGAGCAGAAAACTGATGAATGACAGCTAATATTGTTTGCCTAACTCATTAACACCCAAGTATGATTGATCATCAACGGGTGGCGTAGCAACGGAAGTTGAACGAAGCGTTGAGATGGAAGTTTAGGATGACGGGATGATATCCAACTTGGACACCGTAAGGCAAATGCCTAATACGAACTTAGCCTTATTTGCTATAAGACATAAGTCTAGTAAAATGACAGTATTGTCAAAGACATTAAGTAACCTCAGATCACCTGAATAAACTTCCATAGCAGGAAGCAGGATGCAGCAACTTACCATGAAACCCGATACTACATTCAATATGTAACCTAACGGTGGATAATGTTCAAAGAAACAAAGACCTATAAGGATGACCTACAGATGAATAAGAGTACAAGTAATGGACTGAGGCATTAAGCACTAAGAGCCTACGAGCCAAGGATGTTAACCACATCAGAGCCCGAGGCGCAGTTAGTTTTAAGAGAGCTTCTTTAAGCCACGAAGGAACTACAATTCGTAGATATGAACGGTTACCAAACCTATAACTTAGATTGTGGAAAATATTGCCAGGAAAAGGCACCAATGAGAATAATGAGATAGTACATTGGCAGGGGCGGAGAACGAACCATGCCTTTTAGGGTGGGGATACCTCTCCCTGTTGTGAGGCCAAGAGTGGGAATAACCCCTCAAAAAGGGCTTTCACTTATTAGAGAAATAATACGTTTGTTAGAGAATGGAAACTGTAAACCTTGAAATTACCTTAGAACATACCAGATACACTTGAGTAATAAGGAAGGCTGCAGAGACAGACCTCATATCCAACACCTAGGATTTAAGAATCAGTATTCGACAGAGATAAACATGGTGAGTGCACAGAATGGCACGTCAAGTGACCAACGCTCAGAGAGCTGTGAGTAAACAGATGAATTCTTCAGTAACGGTTAAATTACATGGTAAATAACATCATAAAGGATGAAAGAATGTGAGAAAAATTAGCCTACTTATGAACCTGAGATTGAAGCAGAATACCTTCATATTAAGAGATAACCATTTTACAGCACGGTATAACAACCGCCAAACACCGATTAGAGAACTCCCAGTGTGTTTACACCAAGATGGGATTGAATATAAGATAAAATGTTAGAGTAAATGAGTAAGTAGTTGCTCCATCAATGGGCAACATGGTAAAGGCCAACTACCACGACAGTAGTGGTCGTGAGTGCAATATTTATATAAAGGGATTAAGACATGGTGCGCAGTAAAGCGACCATTATGTATGAGCCGTCAAATATTGGCACTGAGGCAATTAGATTTATGATTAAGACCAATATAAGTAAGGAAATAAGATGGTAGACGACTGTACATTGATGCCAGTAGTCTGGACCTGGTTAGGTAAGATTTCACAGGAGCACACTACCCATTCCTTAAGGAACTGGAAGTGCATTCCTAGTAGAGCAAATATGAGAAATAAGATAAGAGGCCTATGGAAAGAGACCTCAGTCACTAAGAGACCGAATCAGTACGGGATACAGAAGGAACTAGAACATACCATACTTAAGAACATAGTAAATAAATTTCCCTTGATTAAGTTCAAGAAGAACAATAAATGTTATCATGGAACGATGAAGAGGAGATCGACAACAGAATACTTCATAATTAGCAATAGCTAAACGTGTGACGGACACTATGAGTTTACTAAAACGAGACATGGGACCACTGCACCCCACAGGGCTTGCAGGCCTAACACGCTCATTTATGAGTTAGTTGGGTAAGTAGTAATGTACCAGTAAGGTACCCCCGCTTGTAGACGAGTGGTGTAAGGAACACGGGAAGTAGTCGACTCCGTACCACAGACAACGACGCAAGATCAGACGAGAGCAGCTACTACCACAAACAGTCTAAGAAAAGAAACTCAGTGAACCAATGACACAAAGGAATCAGAGAATAAATAATTAAGGACTACGAAGTGCAGGAAGCACGGATGGTTAAGTACAGACATTGGATATGTCTTAAGTTGTAAGAGATTAAATGTAAAGCGCAATAAGCCCTAAACAGTAGTTCAGATTAAGAATCATCCTCAGACCAAAGGTCAAATGGAAGAACGATTCAAACACTTAAGAAAACACTAAGAATACAAATATTAGACCTCCAGGGAGACTGGATAGAGAGTTACAACTCATTAAGGCCGTGTATATAAAAAGATAACACGTGTCCATTGAGAGCCAATATTCCTAAACTGTAAGGAGGCAGAAGGATATACAATACTATGAACGATTACAAAGGCAGATAAGCCTAAGATTATCAGAGTCGCGCAGCTGAAGCTAGCAGACCACTACTTTGAGATTAGACCAAACTAAGTCTAGAAAATGGTAGTACCGTTAAGAATCCTCGATACGGAGACTAAGCCATTACCATAGTTATGACCCTCTGATCAAATTATAAGTGAGATAGATGACATGGAAGCTAGAATGCTTGGTGAGAATTAGACATCTTTGAACTTATGTTCAAGGATGATATAATGTTGATTACGTGAGCGTAATCCATTTTAAGGGGGGTAGAGTGAAAACCGCTTAGCGTAGTTTATGTACTGAGTACATAAACTACGGTGTGCATAGCAGAAAGGAATTTGAGAATATGTTTTACATAAACATTTTGAGATAAATCATGGTTATTGCACACAGAAGATATGAATACCATACATATTAAGTACCTATCTTGTTAACTCCGGTGTGAGTACAAGTAAGAGAATTAAGGAAGAGGATTAGGAGACTTAAGAAATAAGGAATATATGAGGTATGAGTCGGTATGAGACTATGTGTGAGATAAGAATAAGATAACAATATGTGATACTGTTCGATATGAATATGAGGAAGAAGATAGTAATGCTATGAGATATAAGATGGTGAGAATTGGTATGAGACGGTTATAGAACTTAGTAGGAATTTAGTCTTGAGGTAATTACTAAGAGATGAATCGGAATGTTTGATGGACTGGTCCACACTTGGAGATGTATTGATATGGATTAGAAGAAATAACAAGATAGAAAATTGGACATGAGTGAATTATTTTGGATGTTTGAAAATGACGTGGGAGGTGGAACTTGATTTTCTAGGGATCAAGGGAAACCGAACACAAATTGGGGTGGAAGGATAGTTCTACACTGATGCTGATCACATCAGGGTTGGATGATTCCTGAAACTCCCTACCAGTGGTCACAATTAAATCACGCTAAGGATAGAGGCATTAGGATAAAATGTAATTGGAGTTGATTGTATTTTTAATTAGAGGAATTATTCCTCACATGACCTCATAAAAAGGATTACCTTTTTACGAGTCTCGCCCATGAAGTCGAGGACGCACGAGCCTTTGTCTTCGGACCGGTGACATGGGGAGAGCAGAGTGTTTTGTATTCTGGCCCATGGTGACGAGGACGAACAATCCATTGTCTACGGACCGGTGACATGGGGAATACGTTGGAAAATTATGTGATTGTTTTAATCATCAAAAGGAACAAAGGGAATTTTGAGTGTTGTACATGCTTAAGCGTGTTGTGTGATATTTAAGTATAAGCATATGGTGGATCTAATGATTCAATGAGTTTAAGTATACATAAGTATGATCTATATGATCTATGGAATGAGGTAAGACATGTATTCTAATAAGATAAGGTGCATGGGAACTTTGGGGACAAAGTTCTTTTAAGGGGGTAGATTGAAATACCTCAAACCTAAGTATGCTAAGTAAACATCAATATATGATGTAGTAAGGCTAAAATATGCCTTAGAGAGATTGGTAGACAATTTAAACCAAGGAAAACACAGGAAAATGCCTTAAGGGCAATTTGGGCAAAAACGTGCTCTAATCTTGGAGTGACTTTGATTAGCACCCAAATACATTATAAGACCTTATTAATATGTCAATGGACATTTAAATCAATTACCAAAGAAAACCAAGCTCAAAACAAGCTTAAACACAAAATGTGCTTTAAGACTTCTTAAAGCACCCTTTTGAGAAATTGTCTTAGAATTGAGTTTTGAGTGGCTAAATGCCCATGATTACATCTTAATTAACTTGTGTACTACTTAGTATCACATTAGGAGGTCTAAATCAATGGGAAATCAAAAATTTCACGAATAAGTGCACTAGGTTATGAATAGTGCCAAATAGTGCCCAAATTAAGCTTAAGTCAACATAAGTCAATAAGATGGTCAACCAAGACCATAAATATCTCAATTATAAGAGGGGGCCGGTTTTTGAGGTGGGGAGTCACCACATGACTAAGCAAGTAAAGGAAAAGAAGAGGAAAAAGAGAGAATAGTACTATTTACCTTTTACAACATAAAATCTTCTTTAGCCTACCTTTCTTCTCTCTCTCTTCATTTCTCCTCTACCCACGGTTTTCTTCACTCCTTCTTCTCCATTCATGGAAGAGCAGCCTCCATTGTTGCCTCACCTGCTTTGTCCATAACTTGCTCATTTTAGCTCCAAATCAAAAACTAAACACATATTATTCTTAGTTAGCTCAAGCTCTAGCTTTCTATCTTTAAAAATTGGAAAGCTTCATTTTGGAGCCATGGAAAAACTCCATTGATGGAGGAAAATCAAGTTTGAAGAGCCCATTTGGTTCTCCATTCATTCAAGGTAATGAAAATGTAAGAAAAACCATGTTTCCACCACTTCTTCTCCATTACCAAAAATTTATACTCATGGGGCTTCATTTTATGCCTTGTTCTAGCTTGTTTTCATTCTCCAAGGGCTAGAGGAGGTCCTTCTTGATTCATATCCAAGCCTATCTTAAGACTCCAAGGTAAAACATTCATTTTAATACCTTAGAACACATTTTTAACCTAGGGTTTACTCCATGAGGTTAGTGTATTTTAGCACTCATGAGAGCCAATGTATATTGATTAGAACATTGGCAAGGGAAACTTAAATGGTGGCCGAGATTCCAAGGGAAGAAGCCTAAGGAGAAACTTGAGAAAAAACAAGGTAAATTGCTTACCTAATGGTGGTTTAAGTTTTAAGGGATGGTATTAGATAAGTACCAATGTAGCTTTAGCTACATTAGGTAATGGGTTATATAACCTAGGAAAAGGAATTTAAACAAGCTTGTGAACTTGTGACTAAGGAGCCAATGGGAATGAGTTAGTAATATAAGTTTAAGATGGATTTTAGGAGCATTATAACTACTATGAGATTGATGGGTGTATTTGCAGGTTGAAAGCTTTATATGTGGGAAATTCAGTGTTTAAGTTTAAGTTATTTAAGGCCTAAGAGCCATGTCATTTTAGAGCCTTAGTGCTATGCAATTTAAGATTATTGAAATATATTGAGTTGTTGTGAATGAGTTGGTTTGAGTGATAAAATATGATGAGAAAGAACTTGATGTGTGTGAGATGGTTGAATGAGGAAAACAATGCATTTGGGCATGATAATATACTAGAGAAGCTATGGCGAAATTTGAGTAGAGAACAAAGTGTTTAAGTGGTAGTGGTGAGTTAAGATGCCCTAGGATTCACTTGGGATCATTAAGAGGGATTTGAGTGGAAATGAGTTAACTAAGGAGTTCTTGAGGATGAGAATGACCTAGAGTTGTCTAGGAAGAATTAGAGGATTGGTGGGTGTTTGAACACACCAAAGTCATGGTAAGAGGAATGGTAAGACTTGTGCAAAATTTGAAGGAAAGGTGTATAATGCTTTTAGGTGATTTAGGTATGAACTAGGGAATATATCAATGAATGTTTTGGGAAGCTTGTGTAAGTAGTGATGATGCTAGTAATGGAACAATAAGGTTTTAGTTTAGATGGTAATGAGTGGACTTAGGTGATGGAAGTGAAATTGAAGGAGAATGTTGTAGATTGACTAGGAACGTATAAGAGTGTAAGATCATGAGGATGGTGAGTAATTGGGTAAAAGAGATGTAGGTGTCTAAGGATGGTGTAGGAAGGCCAAGGTAAAGTAGAACAAGGTTAAGGTGCTAAGAGGATGGGAAGAAATGTTTAGGTATGTCCAAGAGTTTAGGAATGATGAGTAATAAATGGAAAAGAGAGGAATTGGTGCATGGATATGCAAGGTGACTTGAGGAAGTTTTGGTAAATGAACTGAAGATGGAAAATGAAGTTTATGAAGTTCTCAAACTGTTAAGGAGGGAACACTTGGGTTGGTTGAAGTTTTGGTAAGGTTACAAGTTGGGAATGTAAGGAAATAAGTGCTAAGTGTTAGAAATTTTAAAAGAATTGAGTTAATGTTTATGTAGATCTTTGGAAATTGTTTTTAAGAGTTTGGTGGGAGTTCTAATGAGAGTTTAAGTGCCTAAATGGTATTAGGACACATGGGGGAACTTGTGGAGAAGTTTAGAGTCAAATGGGAATTTAGAAACAAGGTTCTGGAGCCGACCGACCTTAGGGACCGGACCTGCAAGGTCGATCGAGCTCAGTTTACACTACCGGAAAGAGTTTCTGGAATCGACCGAACTTGGGGACCGGACTTACAAGTTCGGTTGGGCTTGTATTTTGTGTACGAATTGAGTCTCTGGAATCGACCGAACTTGGGACCGATCTTGGCAAGGTCGGTCGGGCTTAAATTTTCCACAGGAAAAACTCTCGGGAATGGACCGACCTTGGGACCGGACTTGCAAGGTCGGTTGGGGTAAAATTTTCAAACGGTAATAAGTTCTGGAATGGACCGACCTTGGGTAAGGTCGGTCGGTAAGGTCGGTCGACCCTAAAGATGAAAAAAAAGAAACCCTAAAGAGGTTTAGAGGTATTAATGGTACCCCATTAAGAGGGCATTGATGATTAGAGGTATAAAGACCTAAGAGATTAAGTTAAGTATAAACTTAAAGTTTAAGTTTAGGTTGTAAGAATGAGTTGTAAAACTTAAGAGGTGTTAGGTGGGAATCATTATGGGTTAAGTAAGTTAATGAAGTTGAATTAAGTTAAGTGATTAACAACCTAAAACTGAATCAATGTTTTAGGACTTGAGAGTTTGGACTCCGGAGGAGAGTAAGCAACCAAACGACCAACAGTGAACGGTACAGTTCTTCTTGTGACCTGCTTGCTAACGAGGTGTCCCTCGGCTTGTGTGCTATTTGTTTTTGTGTGCTCACTAAACAAGATAAAGCATGCAACCGGAACATTATATTTATTGTATTGTTGAATGATGTTTGAAAACTAACACAACTTACCGTGAGAACCTACTAACAAAAGTTTAGTAAGAAATTGTGTGAGACTAAGGAACACTCCCTAAAATGAGTTGCTAATAACCGAAAGAGGTTAAACAAACAAACGTCGCATTGAGACTACTACTAACTTTAACTTGGGGGGAGTGAGGAATCCGGAATGGTACCGGCACATGTGTATTGGGGGAGGTCGGTATCCTTATCAGATACCGACTTCCAAAGATGATTGTCTTCGGGCTCGTCGCCTAGAGTCGACATATAGACTCGGCCTCCTTGGACTACTTGTTCTAGGAGGGAGGCATACTAAGATGGTGTGGGGGGATCTAGCCTACATCCCCAACAATTTAAGAATGTTGTTTATTATCGGTAAGTGACCTGCTGCTGGCTAGGGTTAACCAAGCCCTACGAAAATAAACAACGAACTAAGGGCTAACCAGTTCTAATGAGAGAACGGTTGGCAAATATAAGATAAGGTTGAGATAAGTTGCAACCATTCCTATTTAAAGGATGGTTCGTATTATAAGACTAAGATAAGCTACACCCATTCCTTTTTAAAGGATGGTTGTTTCTAAGACTAAGATAAGACTAAGAGGTGAGGTAAGATAAGGATGAACTAGGATTAAGAGGAAACATAACTTAAGGAGTTAAATAATTAACTCTCTAATTAAGGGAACGCATTTAAGTCGTTCATTATGTTTGAACTTTGATTGTTCATATTTGGATTGTTGTTTACTGCACCTTCTATTATGTTGTGCATCTAATCAACCTCCATGCTATCGACAATTAGTCGTCGTAGCCACGTTAGCTTGGGGCCATGAGAGGATCGTACCAGCATTTGTGCTGACCCCCTTTGGGGGCTGTTTTTACTACACAGGTGAACGTCAGAAGGCGGCCGTCGCAAGAGTAAGAAGGGGTACAAGCGTTATGGGTTAAGAGTGGCCTACGAGTTGTGCATGTACACTCGTATGGCATTTTGAGTTAGTAAGATGTATAGGATGTGAGGGGATTGTAAGAAGGATATGTATTTGGATAAGATTGGTTTGTACTAATGTTCGGTATATTCTGTCAATCAGACCGTGGCAAGGTCCTGGAGTGTATTGAATTCCGCTGTGACATTTATATATGTGTTGTTAAGTTGCGAAACCACATTTGGATTGGGATGGGGTGTTACATGCCGCGTGATTTAACTGAAGATAGAGGTAAATATTTAATGATTTACAATGGTACTGAGGGTTAACCGGTATTTACCTGAAGGAAGGTAAATCTAGTGTAGCCCATGCCGTACCGAAGGCGATGGCTCAGACCGCCATAGAAGCGATGACCTACACCTGTCCAGCGTACCCAAGGTCGGGTAGAAGTCGTAGAAGAGAGGTGAAGGTGCGGTAGTATTCGTCGACAGACATCTTCTCTGTCATTCTCAAAGCATCAAGCTCAAGTCTTTTCTTGGTCTTGACATGTTCAGGGTAGTATTTGGATCGGAGGAGGGTTGTAAAGGATTCCCAGTCGAAGGTGGGATCAGCAGCATGATCGTTCTTGATTAGTTTCCACCAATCCATGGCTGCATCCTTAAGGTAGTAGGCGACCACTAAATGTAACGACCCCAAAACCACCCTGGTTCTGAGACCGTCACACGCCGCACGCTTACTACCTAAGACATGCAAGGCTACTCTCTGACGAATCCCAAACAGATACAAATGTTCTTCTATCACATAAATAATGATTACAACTTGTCTCACAAATTACAAAGCGGAAGCCAAAAGAATTACATAGCAGTAGTCTAAAATAAATACAAAGGCTACGAAGCAAAACTAAAAGCAGAAACAGAAGCGGAGCCTTCCAATAGAGGCTAAAACCTGCAAAATGTTAAATGAATAGGGGTGAGCAAACCACAGCTCAGTAAGTGATAAACTTCATCAGCATAAGCATGCTCAAAATATTTTTACAGAACATAGCTTATATATATAAGTTAGCAAATCAATTTCAGAATCAAAATCAAATGAAACCACCTCAAAACGATACGAAGTCAAAATACAAAGCAGAGTGAAACAGAGGTCACAAAGGTGGCTTAACAACGGTAGACTTTTACATAAACCATAAAGCTTTTCAGAAATCATAAGTCATATATAGACTATCAGAAGAAGGAAATAAAACAAGCATAGTTTCTTTACAAAGCTCATTTGTAATACAATCTAATCTTCACAAAACGGAAAACCATAACCCAAGGTTGACAAAACAGAGAAGACAAAACGGAGTTGAAACCACACACAGAATGAGACAAAGCACAAAGCAGTGTCTCATGGCAGAAGCTGTCATTGCTCAAAACTGAACAGAAGAAAATCAGAATCTTATACACATCAGAACGTTATCGAAAACATAGTTTTAAGGGACCTTAGTTCAGAGCATACAGAATAGGTCAGAAGACCTCAGATAACAGAACAGGTCTGAAGACCCCGGATAACAGAATGAGTCCGTCGACTCCAGATACAGAATGAGTCCGTCGACTCCAGATAACAGAACGGGGGATGCCCGTGATACAGATACAGAAGGACGTCCTACGCAGCGCGCTACGGGATAACTCGACCCAGTCATCCACGGCTCAGAAAGCAATAAACTAGATCCCAAAAATATTATTTCACGAACGACCGGAAAAAAAAATTATTATTAAAAAGATTATATATATCTAATATATATATAATCAGAAGATAAAGTTTATCAAGTATATATTAAGGAGGATAACAAGTTAATTTAGTGGCTCATTATAATACCCAGGGTTTTCTATAAAAGGAGACTAAACCCTACAAAATATCTATCAATATTATATCTTCCCCCACTTTAGCGCCGCGTCCTGCTCTTCCCTTCATTGTGGCCGAGCCGAGTGCGTCTCTTCAGTTGTTGTTGAGCAGCAGCAAGGACCGTGATTTCTTCTAGGAAAAGGTAACGATTATTACCTTAATTACATCACTAATCACTAATGAGAGTATCGGTATGGGCATGGTGCAATTTGTGTTCGTAATCAGTGGAGTATGTTGTCATGCGATGATGCATGATCGTCGAGCATCGCTAATTAATTGTTGTCGGTTTCCACAGTTGTCAGGATTTTGGGCCGGCAACTAATATAAGTGTGGTCTTCTTGTTACGGGTTCAGCAGTGAAGATTATCGGTAATGTTTATTTGGAAATCAGTGTTGTTGAGTTTGGATTCAGACGGGTAGTTTGTCGGTTTGACAACAGTTATGTTTACAGAATTATTCTCAGTTTCAAATATAGTTGGTTCTGAAAGGGGCATAACATCAATTTAGGAGGATTTGACAGTAATCTCGGATGTCAGGTAGGTGATAAACTGAGATGATTTGTGTGCGTTCGCCCTAATTTAATCCGTATATTACTTCGATCAATTGGTTCTCTACGCTAGTTTTGCTTACCACCGTATAGAATTTTTCACTGCTCGTATACGATTTTGAAAAATAGTTTTCTTAATCTAGTTAATATGTACTGGAGATTTGTTATTAGTATTGAAATACTCTACGTGACTTTCCTATGTGCAATCGTATTCTGGAGTACAAATAATTAATACTATCATTATTTCAATATGGTTTTAAGTAGTCACTGCTATTTTACTATATAAAGGATTAAAGGGTTATAGTATCTTGTATACTGTTGACGGTTGATATATTTATATATATTTTTGACCACCATAATATTTTATACATCATATTTCACGCACGCAATATTTTACTATCAATTCATTTCAAGCGTTTTACTACCTTCGTCATTAACTTTTGAACGATGTTATAAATTTTTGAAAATAAGTTTTCGCTCATTATCTTGGAATATATATACGCAATATTATTTTAATGATGTTTTGCTAACAACTCTGTCGGTCATTGAGGGATTTGTGCGAATGATTTGTTTTCTGTTTTCTATTATTTAGTTTCAAGTCTTGATCTGTTATCGTAATCGGTAATGATATGAAGTAAGTTATAATTTACAGAAAATGATTTTGGTTATCGTGGTACAAATGATTACTATGTTTTAATATTTTAATCGTATTCAAAACTGGTATTAATCTTAATTAAATTCATTTACTTGTACATTTGTTAAGTATGTATATATACATTCATATGTATACGATTTAAGGCTAATTTGGACATGCATTTTGTGATTATGGTTTTGTTAAATTATCTGTTTTGGGACCTAGTTTATTGCTTTCTGAGCCGTGGATGACTGGGTCGAGTTCTCCGTAGCGCGCTATGTAGGATGTCCTTCTGTATCTGTATCACGGGTATTCCCCGTTCTGTTATCTGGAGTCGACGGGCTCATTCTGTTATCTGGGGTCTTCTGACCCATTCTGTTATCTGAGGTCTTCGGACCTATTCTGTATGCTCTGAACTGGGTCCCTCTAAAACTGTTTTCTGATATGTTCTGATTTGTATAAGATTCTGCTCTGTTTCAGTGAGATTTGAATTCCGATTTCAGTACTTGTGTTGTTATTATTTTGATACAATATATATTGTATAATTATGTTCAGTAAAAATGTTTTTGAGCGTGCTCATTTTGTTGACGTTTGTTGCTTACTAAGCGTGTGGTTGCTCACCCCTTTCCACTACAAAAATTTTTGCAGATTAAGGATTAACCAGCTGGAGGTCCTTTGCTTTTATTTGCCATTCCAGTTCAGCTTTAGTCATATGCTATTTGAACTTATTCTTATGATCTTATTTATCCGATCTTATGTTTAGATACTTTGATTTATCAGCCTATGTGTATTGGGCTTTATTAGAGTTCGGTTTGGACTATTCATTATAGTTATTGAACAATGTTTGTAATCTGAATTTTTGGAAGCCTTGCGTGCCTAGTTATTTATTAGCACGCGGTATGTCTATACCTTAGAACTAGGCCGGTTTTGGGGTTGTGACAGATAATCTCACTCGAACTCTAGCAGGACATTCGAGAGTCTCAATGCGGTCTCCATTTCGGAGATGTAAGCTTCCAGCTTAGCAGGGTCGCTCTCGCCTCTAAAGACGTAGGTCGGAGATCTTCGATAGCTCTTACCTAGTTCACTTCTCTGGGTGGAGGGGGAGGGATTGGTCCCATTTGAGTTTGTTGGTTTTGTTGGTTTGTTGCATTGCATTGATTACTTGCGGTAGCATCTACGCTACCGTGCGGCGGCGATCTCAGCTATCTTCTGTGCGCCAGGTCCTTCAGAGGCTTCGCCTCTAGCTCGGCCTCGGCCTCGTCCTGACATCTGAACATTTAGCATTTACATTAGGCTTTGCAAGATATGACCTAAAGGTCTTGGAATTTAAGCAAGGGTATCGTTCTAAGAACGTCAAGGGTATCCGTTGTTAACAACGGTAGTTCCTAGTTAGGTTTCTAGGTATCCGTCTTAAGACGTTGGAAATCCTAACTCAGTAATCCCTACGCTCGGTAATTCTAGGACATCAGAGAGACACTTCGCTCTGATACCACTTTTTGTAACACCCCACCGCTAATCCTATGCTTACCGTCAATCGTCCTGATAATCCAACTACGTCACAGCGGAAATACTACTACTACTATGGCGGGTGATACAACGCCGCTAACCGCCCATACAGCTAGCAAGGCTTACACTACCTACAGTCACGGTCTGATGCCTAAGTATACCGAGCTACTACATTCCATACCGAATACAAAAGATAACATACTTACATTGCTGGATTACCGAGTATTCAAGTATTTAATTACATCCCTTTCACTCTCCCAAAAATAATGAGTTTCTACCAACTACTCATCTACACCATCTCAATACTCCTGTCATTACCCCAAAAGGGTGTACCCTATGGCACACCGGCTAACAAATACCTACAGCCGTGTACAACTGTAACACCCCAACTTAATCTCGTCAATACCTCTTAAACTGTCACAATTTACCATTAAAACTCGCAGCGGAACTTTAAATACAACAGAGGATGTTACAACGCCGTTAGCCACCCTTGTGGCTAACCAGGCCTAACTCACATACAGTAACGGTCTGATGGACTGGACCAACCGAGTACACCATACAAATACAACGCTCCATCCATTTTTACTATTCGAGTCTACAATATACGGATGCCGATAACATATTCGGTCTTACACCTCATTCAAATGCATAAGTAATTACAATCTAACTACCCATGCTACCACCGACCCCGTCCTACTCTCGTACGATTTCGTCTTCGGTACCTGCGAATAAAAACGATGCCCCTAGGGGCTCAGCTTAAAGCTGCATATGAAATCCGCATATACCGCGTGCTAACCGCGCTACGCCGACTACTTTGGGTCGAGAGCATGGAGTTCATTTTAGTACAAACAACATGCATCTAAGCAATACATTACCATGTACACTACATAAGGTCTCCCATTCAACCATGGAATACAATCCTTAACTAACATAACAAGGTTGTTAGTTGTATTAGTTTGCTCTTAGGCCTTGAGGGTTGTCACCTCACTATGCCTAGGATATTCACTCAATAGCTCACCCATTCACTCGGGTTACTTACTCTTAATCTCACCCATTCTCTCGGGTTACTCATTCTTATACTCACCCACTCCCTTGGGTTGCATATACTTATCTCACCCACACTCATGGGTTACCTACTCTTTATCTCACCCACACTCTTGGGTTACTACTACTCAAGCTCTTGTAGATTCTTGAGACACTACAAGTCTCCTACGTCACGCTTGTTTCTCTTAAAACTTACTTAAGCCAAATCACATGGCACTCGAGCATAGTTCAACTAGCTCCCGGAACTCTCTCTTAGTTCCTACTACTTACACATAGGTCCGACTACTCTCGGACTACTCACATTCCCACACACTCCTCTCAGAGTTACAATGTATTTAGGTATATTAATCTAGGATCATCTCTCTCGATGTTCCTATTGATTGGGAACATTACTTAAGTTCGGGTAGCTTAGGTTCAAGGGTTACCCTTACATTTCGTTTACTTATACATTCGGTTAATTTCTTATACGGGTAAAATCCTCATATAGGAGGTCGACCATGTCACAAGGGAGTTACATAGCCCTTAGGTCTCTTTTACCTTTCTTATATGTTCACATCTTTGGACTAACATTCAATCCTCTCGTTGGAGGTTTCATTTATCTCTCCACTCTTATTTATTTCGTGGATTGTTTCGATATGGTTTCTTAACTGTTGCGGGTATTTACTCAACCCATACTTCTTCTCACATTCTAGGGAGTTCATATGTTTATGTTATCGTTATACTTTAATCGATAGCTTGTGTGTGTTTGCAAATTACCATTATTTATGAGACTACCCGATCTACGGGTTTCTAGTCAATCAATACTCACTATGAGTCGGTCTATGCACATGTTAGACCACACCGGCATACAAGTATGTTAGCTCATACATCAAGGCATACATAATCAAACAAGGGATTATTTCCATGCTTTAATCTTGATTAAGCTGGCACACAAACACACAAACACACAAATCAGAGTAACTCGGTCAGCATACGGGGCATGAGGAAATCATACCTTTCACCGGGGTTTTTACTTTTACCGTGCCATCTCACCATGCTCGGTTCACACACGATCCTCTGATAATGTTCCAAACATTATTATAATACTAAGCTCATACAGTACATAATCAAATAATGCTACTCCCGTACTTACCCCGTTCATCCCGTTATCTCGGTTTTACTCTTGCTAATGTGAGTTCTCACTTCTCACTCTCTTCTAACACTTTCTTACACTTCTTAGGGCCTTTACATGTCACCAAACAAGGCCTAAACATCATATAACATCATTAACATTAAAACCCCCATCATTAGAACCCTTTAAAACACTCACGAGGCATTTCTGGGGGTGGTCCGGGACTTGGTCCGGACACTAAGTCCCGGACAAATACCTCTGCGTACTCTCGGCTCATTTTTCTACCTGGTCCTGGACTTAAGTCCCGGACCAATTCCTGCATTCACTCTCAGGCCTTTTTTTGATGCGGTCCGGGACCTTATACAAGGGCTAGGTCCCGGACCCTGCTAAAAACTGCTATTAAGGTGATTTTTCACCCCCAAATCAACCCTTAATCCACCCCTAATCATTCCATAAACTTTCCACAAGTTTCCTACATAATTAAACATCTCAAAACATGCGCTAAACCACTTCAAATCCTTGGTTAAATGCACACTCAAATTCTTGCTCAAACTCACAAACTTTCCATTCCCATTTTGTACTAATGCACACTTGTGCATTTTCTAACCTCTCTTGACACTTGCATTATTGTTCTCTTTCATTTTGACCATTCCACATCTTCTAAGATAATGCACTTCTAGTGCCAAAGTTCTTGCCTCACTCTTAAAGCCTTAAAATTCTCATTCTTTTTAAAAAACTCCTAAGGCACTAAACCACTCTTTTGCTACAGATTTTAGCATCATTTCCTCCCCTTGAACAAGCCTTGCCAAAGTGGTTAACTATCCCACTTCAATCTTCATACATACCTAATCAACCCTAGGTTGTTCTTCACTCAAAACAACACTTAATCCACTTAGATCTCTACACAAATTTTACCATGACTTGGCTACTTTTCTAACTTTGCCCAAAACTCATATCTTCATCTAGTTCATCCTAAAACTAGCCAAACCACAAGGGTTCTATCAGCACTCAATATTTCCTCATTAAACAAGCAAAATCTTATTAAACACCATAATGCATAATCCATCAAATTCATAGCTCCCAAATCAAACATTAATTCACAAATGTTTTCTCACTTGTATTATTACTTCACAAGCACATTTTTACCACAACTCAAGTGTAATTCATTTGTTTATTAACCCTTCCCCAAATCCTAATACATATAGGATAACACTAAGATAAGTTTCTTACCTAAAATTTTCACATATTCCTCCTTTGTTCTCCTTCCTTCTCCTCTCTTGATTTTTGGTCAAATTGGTCAATACCCTTGTCAACCTCCAAGTCAATACCGAAATAGGGATTTAGACACAATTCAATACACTTAAGCTTATTAATTATGCTAGGGCAAGGAAAGTGCTTAGAGCACCAAAATGGAGAATTACCTTGAAGCTTTAAGATGGCCTTTTGATCATGATTCAAAGGAGGACTCCCCATGAGCTTTTGAAGCTTGAATGTGGCTCATTCAAGGAAGTAAAAACAAGGGAAATGAGGGAGTCAAAACCGGCCACCAAGGAATGAAGGAAAGGATGAAATTTTGTGGTTTTTCTTACCTTAAACCAACAAGGAGACTCCAAGCTCCAAGAAGATGTGATTTACTCTTCAAATGCCCAAAACCCATGAAGATCAAACTCCTCCATTTGAAATTTCGAAAAGAGAGGGTGATAGGGCTTGAGGAGAGGAGTTTAAGTATATAATTTAGGGAAAATTACATCGCCCACCCATGACGTTTGATGAAATTACACAGCCCACCCACGAGGTTTTAAAAATTACTTTGCCCACCCATGTGGTTTCCACAATTTTACATCCAGCAACTTTTCTAATATTTGATCAACTTAAAAGATGGTTAAATGATATCCAAATTTGATGAAACTTTACATGGACGATGCTAAGGTGTTATATTTTTGTTCAATGCCAAATTCAAAGTTTTTAAGGTCACATATGCCGTGTGGGACCCAATGAAACATGAGACACGTTCATCGGGTCCCACGGATCATATATGAGCTTAAAAAACGTTGGGTTTCACATTTTACCAAAATATAACACTTTAATATCGTCCATGTAAAGTTTCATCAAATTTGGATATCATTTAACCATCTTTTAAGTAGATCAAATATTAGAAAAGTTGCTGGATGTAAAATTGTGGAAACCACATGGGTGGGCAATGTAAATTTTGAAACCTCGTGGGTGGGCTGTGTAATTTTGCCAAACGTCATGGGTGGGTGATGTAATTTTCCCTATAATTTATTTTGAATTTGGAGCTTAAATGAGACTTGGGCATGAGGTGGAATGGAGTTGCCATTGGAGCTCTTTGTTGCAGCTTGAAATCGTCAAAGCAGGAAGGAGGAGGGAAGCATACGGAAAGAGAGATGAGGGAGTTCAAATGGGAAGAAAGGAAATGAGGAAAGAGAAGGAAGAAAAGGTAATTAAGTACCTTTTGCACTATTCCCCCTTTTTGACTTTTCAACTCTTCTTTTTCTATGTTAATTAGCTAATAAAGTGGGCTGACTAGTCAAATAAAACCGGCCCCACATACTACTTAAACTAGAGCGTTTTTCATATTTACAGAAAACGCTCGTTTATTTACCCGGTTTTAGCACAATTCACTAACCAGGCCCGTTTTCCGGAATTTTCTCGTTTCTTATTAATTAATCTTTATAACTTAATTATTAATTAAATAGTTATATAGAATTTTTTATCCGGGTGACCACTTAAAGTCACGTTTTCGGGTTTTCTTGAAAAGTGTGCTTTAAAACTCCGTTAGCGTATTAATCCATTATTTGGATCCGTTTTCTTCGGGAATCACTCCCGTATACTAATTAGGCCTAACTAAGCCTTAGGAATCCATCTCGGACCCTAACGAGATCATGTATCTCTTATACTCATTTAACACGTGTTTTAGCGTTTTACGCATTTTTCTCTTTCTTTTGGTTTTATTTTATTTACCAATACTCTTTAGGCACCATTAGGACTTTAATAATCAGATTAGAGTAATTTAATCATCATTTTTAGATCTGGGGTATTAAAATCTATCCCCTTTGGAACTTTGTCCTCAAAGTTGGTGGATCTAATCTCGTTACTCTCATGGGCGTACTATACCAAGGTTATAATACACGTATAACCTTACAGACTCCACAAGTCGGTCTCAATTCACACTACACATACCACATGAAATACCCCTAAATTAATTTAAATTAATTTAGGGGATTTCTTTTATTAAACCTTGAATAATACTATTAAGTATTAAATTATTATATGGAATTATGAATATTAAATATTATATGGAATTATGAATATTAAATTATTATATGGAATTGTGAAATTTATTTAGGGGTTTTCTCCTATTTAACCCTAATTATTATACATTATTAGACAGTATTATGAATTTAATAATAAGATTTATAAGTCAATAAATCTTGGGAAAATTGCTAAACACTCCAAATATATTATAAAGATTTTAGGAAGTGTTGGAACATTGTTTTGAAACATAAAAGTCAATATAAAATTCTAGAAACCTTAAAGCTTATTAAGCCTTGCTAGAGTTGACTTTTTGAAAATGGTAAAACCAGGCCATGAAACCTATACCAATAAATAGGTTATGAAAAACCATGAAGATCGATAAAAAGAACATCAAAAACGGATCATCCTAGCCAAAGTTATGCTAGATTGAAGTTTTGAATCAAAATTTTAAGAGATGCCACGTGTCACTCTGTAATGGGTCGCCCACACTTAGCCGATTTCTTCCCTGAATTTCGGTAACCGATTTCCCTTACTTTGCCCTAACTTTAGATGGCTATAACTTTTACATCTCTCAATATTTTTCCATGTCGTCTTCACCATTCTCTTCTCCTACAATTCCTCTTTCCAACCATTACTCATACAAACCCTAACTCCTTCTGAGTCAACCGGAAAATCGAGCCAAAGTAGCCAACCTTGCGAAACTGTTTCCAGAATTCCAGATTTCTCTTGATCTCAGGTAACTTGCGTCGATCATACCTTCTTCGTTAATCAACCAAAATTCGATTTCTTTAGCTCGTTGTAAAGGTCTCTAATCCCTCTACAATTTTCGTGTTTATGCCCAAGTCTGATTCGTAACCAGTTGGGAGATATAGAGATCTAAAGTTTCGGTTTCAACAGCACATAAAATCATACCGAAACAGAGAGGTAAACTCGTGTTTTGTGACTTCAATATCTTTCTGTATGGTGCGAGTTAGGTTTAGTCCTTGCTACCAATACATAGATCTACATTTGTTCTTTCCAATGAGCCCTTAATCATAATCTAACTCGTTTTGTACTGCTAGTTATAGATCCTCAAAGTTGGCATCACGAACTGATTAAAGTTCGAGTTTTTCCCAGTTTTCCGAATTTGTAATTCGCACAATCCGGTGATTCTCCGATCAAATTTCTCCGTTGTTGCTGTTCGTAGTTGTATTTCCGATCTACCCATGTGTTAATTTAGTCAATTTCGTATTAGATTAGGAGAATTTGTAAGAATTGCGATCGATTTGAACTCTGTACCGAAAAACCCTAACCTTCGAATCGAATTCGAAACTTGATGAACTCTGCATTATAATTGGGGAAATTGACACCAATAGAACCGAAATTTGATTACGAAACTATAAAAACAAGAATCACTCAATTTCGTTCTGTAGATTGTGGGAAAAAACGGTATTTAGTACTCGAATCGGGTTTAAGGTTGGCTGAAGAACTCGACGATTCTCGGCCGTCCGATCGTAGTTAAAAGAAACGGACGGCCGAGATTAAAACATTCCAGAATAAGTTTATAAAATTCCAGTAAATAGTCCTAACTTGTTGGGTTAATTGAAATATCTTCCCGAATGTATTTTGACTTGAAAGTTTAACCATAGATTCCTTATTTAATCTAGTTTATTTGATGTAAATTAATATGGTTTTGGAGTTTTTAAACGTAAGTTATGATTTTTGCAAGTTACGGGTTTTCTGGAATTATTTGGTTAAATTAAAAAGATATTTTTATGAAATAAAAATTATAATATGTCTAAAATGTTATAGTTATTGTGTATTAAATTTGGGAATTTTTGGGCAATGGTAAAAGGTTTTAAAAATTGTGTTTATGAGTTTTTCATAAGAATAACCTATAATATAAGGTTTTTAATGTAATCAAAAATTAAAGTATGGTTTGTTAATTACTTTTAAGCTGGGGAAAATAAAAGGGAACTAAATTAACATTTTATAACAGTAAGTTTATAAATGTTTTTGTATTAGCTTTAAGAGAAATGAAATTATTTACATATATGTATATTTACTTACTTAAGTAGGAACTTATATAAATTAAGGAATTTAATTATCCTACATTTTATTTACTATATTATATGGGAGTTAATATTTTAAATAAACTAAGGAACAAATATATATATTATTTTTACGCATTTATAAAAGGGGAATAAGAAGTAACTTATAGTAAATCAAGGAACTAATTAAATTACCACTCATAATAACTAAACATTATAAGAGCTAGAACCCTAAGATATGGTAAAAGAAATACTTTATGAAATATACTTAGAATACAGTTTACGGTTGTATTAATAAGATGGTTTAAATATGGTAAATTACATGGGGAATGTCTTAGTTAAATTCTAATACGGGTATACTTATATATATTAAATAAATAAAGGAAACACATTATTTTATAAATCATAAGTCGGTTTTTTAAGCCTAGAAGTTATTGAACGTTAATAAATACAGTAAAATTTCCTAAAAATGTTATGGATAAACTTTAATACATATAAATATATATATATATAAATATACATGTATATAAGTACATTAATATAGTTGAGGGGAGTAATAATCCTTGTGATAATTATAATAGGTAGGTTATCTATATATGTTTTAGGTTTTAGTCAGTGAGTGATTAAATAATCACTATTAATTTAGGGGTTTTTTACACAACATAACCTAACACGGTCTTGGGCTAACCCACTAAGCCCAAGTCTATGAACTCCAAAAGCCCACTTTAACAATCTAAAGAGAGTTTGGGCACTCTCAGAGTAAATTCTAAATTATTCCAAACTAAACGAGATGGGCCTAGCAAAGGATTTAGTTAACAGGTCAAGCCCAAACCTTTGTAAAAGAATAATGGTAAACCTGAAACCATTAATCAGTAAATGAAGAAGGTTGTTAAGTTTATAAGTCTCTTAACTAATCGACACTTGGAACACCTTAACTGTAGGTTACTATTGGGGAATCACTTATTCGAGTTATTTACTGTTCTGCACATACCAGGTACGATTTCTCGTACTACGTTATTTTTGCTGATTGACTTGTGGAATGTTTTAGAAAACGCTAACTGGCTTTAAGAGGAACTTCTAAAAAAAAATGGTTATGTGACTAACTCAGCTTGTGTGACTAACTGAGCTTTGAATGTGAAACTCACTTGGGTATTGGTTTCTTCTACTTGGTTGCCGTTAGTTAGACATAGGCTGCTTAGGGTTTACGCTTCTGCACTCTGTAGGACTGAGTGTTTTGGTATTGCTCTGGGTAGTTGGTGATCTAGCGGGATTTTTGGAAAAGGTCAATCTTGGAAATCTTTCTTTCGACGTGCGCGCGTCTTCAATGGTAACAGTGAGGGGCTGTATATCCCCTGTCCCAAAAAGGGACGTGATAGACAGTGAGGGGCTGTATATCCCCTGTCCCAAAAAGGGACGTGATAGACAGTGATGGGCTGTATATCCCCTGTCCCCAAAAGGGGACGTGATAAACAGTGAGGGGCTGTATATCCCCTGTCCTAAAAGGACGTGATTGGCGGTGTGGGCCATCTCTCCCAGTTGAATTATTCCACTCTTGAGTTCTTGGTTCTTGGATCTATCTTATTATTCCTAGTCCTTTGTGACTATCTGAGTCTTTCTACTCCTAACGGGAATTGGGTTTAACTAAGGAAATGGATGTTCACTAACACATGATGTGATTGTGTTTCACTAACTTTACCGTTTCTATCATTTATCTTTATCCTTAACTTGTTATCTTTGGCTTGGTGATTTTAAAGTGCCTTGTTTCCCTGCTTTACTTTCAAGAGTTTAATTTCAAGTTACTGTTTATTTTGAAGAGTTATGTTTTATAAGTTTGTTTTTGGAGAATTGTACCAGTTCCATTCTAGGGAACTGACCCGCCCCTTTTCGGGGTGGGCTGCTTGGTTTCATCTTGCAGGTACGAATTGATTTACAGGTGGCCACGAAGAGAATGAGTGTTTGGGGTGGGACTAGGTTTTGTGGAGAGTTAATGTGTTTAATTTCTATTATGTTTGTGTTAAGTTTTTCTCGAGTTCCGACCGTAGCTTTTGTAGATTGTAAGTTGTAATTGGTGAGGTTTGGTGCCGGGTGTTTGGAACCCGATGGTCTGTAATCGCCTTAGAGTTTATTTCCGCTGTATTTATGGTTAATAGGGGCGTTACAGAATGTGGTATCAGAGCGTAGTTACGCTCTGAACCCGAGAAAACAAGCCGAGTGAAATACTTAGATTATAGGTGCACTTAAAACTGGGGAACTGGGGTAGAATTGGGAAGTGAGGACTCCAGTAAGGCACGACTCCTAACCCTTTTTGGAATTGTGAACGATTCTTTTACACACTTTTCTTTGTGAATGTCTGTTGAGTGTGATGTGTTGTTATACCGTTCCAACAATAAACTAAACAAATATATATATATATATATATATATATAAGTTTGGAACATCTTATATTAAGTACGATAAGATTTTGGCTGAGATAAACCAAATATTAAGCTATATTTCAAAAGCATACTCATGGAGAATACATTGCTAAAAATGCAATCCTTTAAAAGCTAGTACACAAATTCCTAGAATTTTAAAGAATACTTTTGGTTGAAAACAGTATACAAATAGAACTTTACATAATTAAATTAGTATTGATATTATGTGAAAGTACTTCAACTCCTTTAAAGTTTGAAAATAAATCTCATTAACTACTTGGTATCAATTTATTACCTATGATAATGTTTAAGATAAATCTTAAGTCTAGAAAATTATTAAGCTAACAAGAACTAGTAGCGTATTAGAAAAGATCAACATCTGAACTTGTGTAAAACACATTAAAACTCTATGTTAACTTTAGAAAGAAAACACATAAATCTAACACCCTACGGGAAGTGCCTGGTGCGACGAACTCCTAGGCTGAAAGTAGTGGGGGTGCACTCCCACTTCTAGAAGTTTAGGGGCTAGACAAGCCTTGTCATCTAACCGTAAATAATCTTCTATGTAAGTGATGGATTGTGTTGAACTTGAGGAGGATTGGTGGTAAGACGTTACCATCATGAAGTCTTAAGCTGGGCATATTTCATTACTAGCCACAATGAACAATTTTAAATTTATATCTTAATATCCAGTATTAAATTCAACATGTAAAGGGTTTATTGGGTTAAATCTTTGGCGAAAAATACCTGTATATGGAGGAAGGGAATTAAGTTTGGGTACTCCAAGATACAATATCTACCCCTGGTTGAATATAAAAAAAAACAATTGAGAGTTACTTAAAGATTGAAAATTCTCATGTTTACTTGGAAGTTTAACATTATACATGTATAAAAGTTTAAAAGACACACTAAGAGTGATATTTACCAAAAGCCACCATTGTCTAAGAGAGTACTAAGATTTAATAATCAGGAGAATACTTACATAGAACAAACCTTAAGAAAAACAATTACCAAGAGTGAGTGAGTTTTCATTAGACTAGCTCATTTGACTTAAAATTTTATATAGAGTCCCTACCAAAAAAAAATAATATATAAACTTTAAGGTAAAGGAATCAGATTTTGGAAGAACTTCCTAAAATTCTGCCTTGGGTGAATATATAATAAGTAAATTTTATAAAGTAAACACTGAATGAATCGTCTAAAATACGATAGTAAATTATAAAAACAATTGAAACTTGAAAAGTCACAAAAAAATATTTATCTTATAGAGTTTTAGCATATGGTTGACTAATAAACCTTTGAAGATAATTTTGGAAGATTATTGAGGATTATTAAATGATCGGGAATATTATTTTAAACTACTCAAATACGTTACACCTGATTTATAGCTGTTAATATAATAGATATGATAAAATGATATATAATGATAATAATTTGTACCGGTCCTAAAATGAAAGGATAAGGATCATAAAATAAAGTTTTATAACATTTAAGAAAATACAAATGCAAAACAATCAAGAGAGCAGATATATATATCGATCGCAGATAAAATCAACGGTGCGATAAAGTGTACAACAAAGCTGGTTAGTAAGGTGTTGAATTCTTTGAATGTGTAGTTAGTAGCGGTACGAGGGCGTACCTTAGCTCTTTTAGGGGGATATGCTGGCATAATCCTCCTTCGTCTATCCTGCCTGTTGCTTGATTGTTAAGAAAGCAGAATAGCATTGCAGAATGAGAGGTGTTTGTATGTGCTTGGTTTTTACATTATGACTCAGTATGTGACTTTTGTTTTTCATCTTGCTATATCTTGGTATATCCTGGTTCAGTTTGATTTTGAGTAATCTTGAGTGGAATGTTGTTATGGAAATGGATGGAAATAAAGGATTAGTTTGGTATGGAATTTCATTGGAATTATTATTGTCTCAGCACACCCGAAGCGGTGTGAGTGCCTACTAGTGATTTTCTTACACTTCGAGGCGAAGTTTTTTAAGGGGGATATACTGAAATACCCCTAAATTAATTTAAATTAATTTAGGGGATTTCTTTTATAAACCTTGAATAATACTATTAAGTATTAAATTATTATATGGAATTATGAATATTAAACTATTACATGGAATTATGAATATTAAATTATTATATGGAATTGTGAAATTTATTTAGGGGTTTTCTCCTATTTAACCCTAATTATTATACATTATTAGATAGTATTATGAATTTAATAATAAGATTTATAAGTCAATAAATCTTGGGAAAATTACTAAACACTCCAAATATATTATAAAGATTTTAGGAAGTGTTGGAACATTGTTTTGAAACATAAAAGTCAATATAAAATTCTAGAAACCTTAAAGCTTATTAAGCCTTGCTAGAGTTGACTTTTTGAGAATGGTCAAACCAGGCCATGAAACCTATACCAATAAATAGGTTATGAAAAACCATGAAGATCGATAAAAAGAACGTCAAAAACGGATCATCCTAGCCAATGTTATGCTAGATTGAAGTTTTGAATCAAAATTTTAAGAGATGCCACGTGTCACTCTGTAATGGGTCGCCCACACTTAGCCGATTTCTTCCCTGAATTTCGGTAACGGATTTCCCTTACTTTACCCTAACTTTAGACGGCTATAACTTTTACATCTCTCAATATTTTTCCATGCCGTCTTCACCATTCTCTTCTCCTACAATTCCTCTTTCCAACCATTACTCATACAAACCCTAACTCCTTCTGAGTCAACCGGAAAATCGAGCCAAGTAGCCACCTTGCGAAACTGTTTCCAGAATTCCAGATTTCTCTTCGATCTCAGGTAACTTGCGTCGATCATGTAACACCCCATCCAACAATAACACACTTACAATAAACTGCAGCGGAAAACAACCTCATCACATTACTTATCTCGTTGGTGTTACACGCCGTTAGCCACCCACGTGGCTAACAAGGCTAATACATACACATTGTACCGGTCTGATGGGCTAAATTCCCGAGCGACTACACCTTACTATCCCTTTCCATTAACACAACAAACAACATACACCTTCCAACTATACCGAGTATTTATAACTAATGCCGATAACAATTTCGGTCTTACTACACCTACTGTATATATACAACATAAACGATTACCCATGTACAATGACTACCCCGTCCTACTCTCGAACGGCTTCCAGCACTTCGTACCTGAAATAGGAAAAGAAGAGAAAGGGTGGCCCCCAAGGGGCTCAGCACCTTGCTGGTATGGTAATCCCGCAGCCCACATGCTACCGGGCCACGCACAACTAATTGTCGTCTTAGCATGCGGTTGATTATTTTTAAATCATACATGCAACTGTAAACACACAACACATAATCATTTCGCCTCAACGGACTCAACAAACGGATAATATATCCTTACTTAATAAGTCACTCATGGTATTCATTATCCCTAGAGTGTTCCTCCTCTAATGGAGCTACTTCCTTAATAGACGACACTTACCCTTAAATCGGGTTATCCTTAAACGCCTCTTATCACAAACTGGGATTCATTTCCATGATCCACATACTCCACATTTTACAACATATAACATACACTACATAACAACACTTAACAACACTTTGCACGTTTCCACGTGCACAACATAACACCGCAATAGATATTGCATCACAATAAAGATACATAACATAACGGGAATGGTCCTCTTAGGAACCGACCCAAACATTGTTAATACACTGGTGAGCCTAGAGAATGTTGCCAGTCTCATGATAAGCTCGTTACATAACTCGTTACCGTCTCGTTAAATGAACGGTTAACTTAACACAAGGTGTCTCGGATATAGTGATCCAAGCACACCGAAACAAACATAACAATAGTATGCCCCTGTGGCCCGACGTGAGTCAGTAATAGCCTTGGTTAAGCTAAAGGGAAGGTTGGGAACCAAATGGGAAAACAACCATAACATACAGAGAGGATCGAACCTGCTATGACAACGACCCCCATACTCACACGCGTGGCCGGAACAGACCGGACTCCTCACTCCCCCGTTAGCACTTGTTAGTAGTTCAACTTTGAACTTTATTAAACATTCACAAACATTGGGTTAAGTCTTGTTAGACATACACAAGGGAAGAGAGAGTCATACATTCACATACAAACATCACACACAAACATCACATAACCAACTCACGCATAGCCGTGGTCAGAACGTTCCTTAAGTCGGAAACGTTGTTACCGGATACCGTTCTCCTACGTTTACCTAATAGTGGTTAACTAGCCCTTCAAGCGCATTCGAGGTTACCGGTATCGGCACGAAAACATACAATAACAATAACGACTGTAAACTCGTTTCATGATTTATCTCATAACGTGGCAAACATACAGAAAAACACATAGGCATACAAGCCGGCGTAATCCGGTAGGACACAGGTTGCAAGAAAACCATACCTGTCACCGGAGTCCACTTTATCATGTCCACTTATGTTCCTCGAGCAATTCTCGAACAACTGATAACATTACAATTACTTTTGTTAATATTGGGTAACATGTTTGCTTAACGTTTAAAGCGCCCATAGTTTACCCCGTCATTCTCGTTACACTTAACTTACTCTTGTGATATTAAGTTTACAACTCTCACATCAAATCCAACACTTGTTTACACATTTTAAGGCCTTTATATGCCACCAAACAAGGCCTAAACATCACCTAAAAACCATTACCATTCAAGGCCTTTAAAACAGATTTTGCAACACTTTTGACCTGGTCCGGGACTTGGTCCGGACCCAAGGTCCCGGACCACTTGTAGAATGTACTCTCGGCCTTATTTTACCCTTGGTCCGGGTCTTGGTCCTGGACTAAGGACCCGGACCACTTCTAAACTTTACTCTCGGCTCTTTTAAGGGGTGGTCCGGGTACCTATACAAGGGCTAGGTCCCGGACCATGTTATTAACTTGTCAAAACATCATTTTTCAACCCCTAAACCAACCTTAAACCTTACCTAATCATTCCATAAACTTTCCACATGTTTCCTACATGTTTAAACACCTTAAAACAAGCACTTAACTTTCCTAAATCATCACTAACTGGTTACTCAATTCCTTACAACAATTCCTAGCACTTATAACATTTTTCTTAGATTTCTAAGTGGTATATCATGCCTACTACCTCAACTAACCAAAGTGTTGTCTCACAAACATTACCACCACTCCAAAAGCATTATTTCTCATACACACCTCCTTTGCACAATTGCTTATAATTTCCACCAGTTTTTTCTTAGACCTTCACTAGGCATTTCTTTTCCTTTGTTTACCAAATCTTGAACAAGACTTAACACTTCACATAACAATTCCTTGGTGTGTTCAAAACACCCATTGAGTTCTAAATCCTCCAAGACAATGCCCATGGCACCTTAACACCTAAGAACACCATGATTCACCTTCTTCCACCATCTTAACACTTAACAAGTTCCTAGTACCTTCTAGGTCTTAAAATCTCATTTCATCACATAAACTCCTTTGTTTATCAACTAAATTTTGCCATAGCTTCTCTTGTAAATACTCACATCCAAACACTTAGGTTTTTACCTTATTTCATTCAAGAACTCCTAAAATCCATCAAGAACATTTTTACACACAAATCACACATTAGGCACTACATCACAATATAGTGCATAACTTAAATTGCTTGACACTTAGGCCCTTAAATAACATGGCTCTTAGGCCCTTAAATTGCATAAACCTTAAACACTGAATTTCCCACATAAGTAATGCCTTTGACCTGCAAATACACCCAACAATACATATGCCCTTAATAAACTCCTTGAGAGCATTTTACTAGCTCATTTGCCATTGGCTCCTTAGGTATTTTATTAAGCAAATCAAGCTCATTTTCCTAAGGCATTTAAACTACATTGAGATAGCTTGTTTACCTCTTTTCCTCACAAATTTCTTTCTTGTTTCCTTGTAAAACCGGTAAGGCATTTGGTTCCTTGCCAACTACTAAACATTATACAAACAACATAATGAGTATTCAAGCTTTAAGCTCCATCTCATTGTAAACCCTAGGTTTACATTATTTCAAAACATTAATGTAGTTGTTTTACCTTAATCTTTGAAGGGTGTTTGAATATCTGTGAAGAGAGGACTCCACCTAGTCCTTGAAAGATTCAAATGGAGCTAGGACAAAGCAACACAAGGAGCTCCATCAATGAATATTTTCGGTCACACACAAAACATGGAGGAGGAAACTTGATTTTTCTTTGGGATTCCTTACCTAGGAGCAAAGGAGATCAATAATATGTGGAAAGACAAGCTCAAGCTCCATCAATGGTGGAACTCCATGGCACCGAAATGGGGCTCTTGAAGTTTTGAGAAGATAGGAATGAAGAGCTTGATGAGAGGAAGAGAATGGTGGTTTGTTTGTTTTGATTTGGATAAGTGAGCTAGATTTTACAAGAGATCAAAGGTGGACTTCCATGGTGGTGGTGCTGTTTTACGTGAGAGAGAACAGCAAGAAGAGAGGTTGAAGAGAGTGGAGCCGGTGTGAAATGAAGAAAGGAATGAGAGAAATGAGATAAGTTTGCTTTTTAGAAGATATTTGTGTTTATAAAGCAAATAGTAACTATATTAGTCATCTTTATTTCTTTAACAAGTTAACAAGTGAGTGGTGAGTCACCACACTAAAGAAACCGGCCCCCTTTATTACATAAGGGTATTATAGTCTTTGTTGGTCAATTTAATTACTTATAACATTATATGTTACAAACTAGCTTATAAAAATCACTATTCACAAAACAAGGCACATAGAAGTGAAATTTTGATTTATATTGATATAGACTTCCAAATGTGATACTATATAGTACACATGTATATTTAAGAGTAATGATGGACATTTAGCCACTCAAAACTCATTTACAAGACAATTTTTCAAAAACGTGCTTTAAGACTCCTTAAAGCACATTTTGTGTTTTAACTTGTTTTCAAGCTTGGTTTTCTTTAGTAATTGATTTAATATGTTCATTAACATATAAATAAGGTATAGGCCTGACCATTAGGTCTTATACAAATTCATCCCAAGCTTAGAGCACATTTTTGCTCATATTGACTTTAAGGTATTTTTTTGTGTTTTATTTGGTTTAACTGCCCACCAAGGTTTCCTAAGGACTTATTTAGCCTTATTAAATCATAATTGAATATTATTAAGTCTTGGTAGGCTCTTTGGGTCCTAACCAAGTTCACTCATAGCTTAGACCATGTTTTTGCTCAAACTGTGTCTTAATGCTTTATTGCATTACTATGGTCTAAATTGTTCACTGATGTTACTAAGGCACTTTTTAGCCTTTACATACCATAGTTTGATATTTAAACCACATATCAAGGTTTGGGGTATTTCAGATCATAACTTCTTCGTTAATCAACCAAAATTCGATTTCTTTAGCTCGTTGTAAAGGTCTCTAATCCCTCTACAATTTTCGTGTTTATGCCCAAGTCTGATTCGTAACCAGTTGGGAGATATAGAGATCTAAAGTTTCGGTTTCAACAGCACATAAAATCATACCGAAACAGAGAGGTAAACTCGTGTTTTGTGACTTCAATATCTTTCTATATGGTGCGAGTTAGGTTTAGTCCTTGCTACCAATACGTAGATCACATTTGTTCTTTCCAATGAGCCCTTACTCATAATCTAACTCGTTTTGTACTGCTAGTTATAGATCCTCAAAGTTGGCATCACGAACTGATTAAAGTTCGAGTTTTTCCCAGTTTTCCGAATTTGTAATTCGCACAATTCTCACAATCGGTGAGTCTCCGATCAAATTTCTCCGTTGTTGCTGTTCGTAGTTGTATTTCCGATCTAACCCATGTGTTAATTTAGTCAATTTCGTATTAGATTAGGAGAATTTGTAAGAATTGCGATCAATTTGAACTCTGTACTGAAACTAAACCCTAACCTTCGAATCGAATTCGAAACTTGATGAACTTTGCATTATAATTGGGGAAATTGACACCAATAGAACCGAAATTTGATTACGAAACTATAGAAACAAGAATCACTCAATTTCGTTCTGTAGATTGTGAGAAAAACGGGATTTAGTACTCGAATCGGGTTTAAGGTTGGCTGAAGAACTCGACGATTCTCGGCCGTCCGATCGTAGTAGTTAAAAGAAACGGACGGCCGAGATTAAAACATTCCAGAATAAGTTTATAAAATTCCAGTAAATAGTCCTAACTTGTTGGGTTAATTGAAATATCTTCCCTAATGTATTTTGACTTGAAATTTTAACCATAGATTCCTCATTTAATCTAGTTTAATTTGATGTAAATTAATATGGTTTTGGAGTTTTTAAACGTAAGTTATGATTTTTACAAGTTACGGGTTTTTTGGAATTATTTGGTTAAATTAAAAAGATATTTTTATGAAATAAAATTTTTATAATATGTCTAAAATGTTATAGTTACTGTGTATGTATTAAATTGGGAATTTTTGGGCAATGGTAAAAGGTTTTAAAAATTGTGTTTATGAGTTTTTCATAAGAATAACCTATAATATAAGGTTTTTAATGTAATCAAAAATTAAAGTATGGTTTGTTAATTAACTTTTAAGCTGGGGAAAATAAAAGGGAACTAAATTAACATTTTATAACAGTAAGTTTATAAATGTTTTTGTATTAGCTTTTAAGAGAAATGAAATTATTTACATATATGTATATTTACTTACTTAAGTAGGAACTTATATAAATTAAGGAATTTAATTATCCTACATTTTTTACTATATTATATGGGAGTTAATATTTTAAATAAACTAAGGAACAAATACATATATATTATTTTACGCATTTATAAAAGGGGAATTAAGAAGTAACTTATAGTAAATCAAGGAAACTAATTAAATTACCACTCATAATAACTAAACATTATAAGAGCTAGAACCCTAAGATATGGTAAAAGAAATACTTTATGAAATATACTTAGAATACAGTTTACGGTTGTATTAATAAGATGGTTTAAATATGGTAAATTACATGGGGAATGTCTTAGTTAAATTCTAATACGGGTATACTTATATATATTAAATAAATAAAGGAAACACATTTTTATAAATCATAAGTCGGTTGTTGTGTTAGCCTAGAAGTTATTGAACGTTAATAAATACAGTAAAATTTCCTAAAAATGTTATGGATAAACTTTAATACATAAAGATATATATATATATATATAAATATACATGTATACAAGTACATTAATATAGTTGAGGGGAGTAATAATCCTTGTGATAATTATAATAAGTAGGTTATCTATATTGTTAAACCTTAGGTTTTAGTCAGTGAGTGATTAAATAATCACTATTAATTTAGGGGTTTTATTACACAAAATAGCCTAACACGGTCTTGGGCTAACCCACTAAGCCCAAGTCTATGAACTCCAAAAGCCCACTTTAACAATCTAAAGAGAGTTTGGGCCACTCTCAGGAGTAAATTCTAAATCATTCCAAACTAAACGAGATGGGCCTAGCAAAGGATTTAGTTAACAGGTCAAGCCCAAACCGTTTGTAAAAGAATAATGGTAAACCTGAAACCATTAATCAGTAAGTGAAGAAGGTTGTTAAGTTTATAAGTCTCTTAACTAATCGACACTTGGAACACCTTAACTGTAGGTTACTATTGGGGAATCACTTATTCAAGTTATTTACTGTTCTGCACATACCAGGTACGATTTCTCGTACTACGTTATTTTGCTGATTGACTTGTGGAATGTTTTGGAAAACGCTAACTGGCTTTAAGAGGAATTCTAAAAAAAATGGTTGGTGACTGACTCAGCTTGTGTGACTAATGAGCTTTAATGTGAAACTCACTTCTTGGGTATTGGTTTCTTCTACTTGGTTGCCCGTTAGACATTGCTGCTTAGGGTTTACGCTTCTACACTCTGTAGGACTGAGTGTTTTGGTATTGCTCTGGGTAGTTGGTGATCTAGCGGGATTTTTGGAAAAGGTCAATCTTGGAAATCTTTTTCGACGTCGCGCGCGTCTTCAATGGTAACAGTGAGGGGCTGTATATCCCCTGTCCCAAAAAGGGACGTGATAGACAGTGAGGGGCTGTATATCCCCTGTCCCAAAAAGAGACGTGATAGACAGTGAGGGGCTGTATATCCCCTGTCCCCAAAAGGGGACGTGATAAACAGTGAGGGGCTGTATATCCCCTGTCCTAAAAGGACGTGATTGGCGGTGGGGGCCATCCCTCCCAGTTGAATTATTCCACTCTTGAGTTCTTGGTTCTTGGATCTATCTTATTATTCCTAGTCCTTTGTGACTATCTGAGTCTTTCTACTCCTAACGGGAATTGGGTTTAACTAAGGAAATGGATGTTCACTAACACATGATGTGATTGTGTTTCACTAACTTTACCGTTTCTATCATTATCTTTATCCTTAACTTGTTATCTTTGGCTTGGTGATTTTAAAGTGCCTTGTTCCCTGCTTTACTTTCAAGAGTTTAATTTCAAGTTACTGTTTATTTTGAAGAGTTATATTTTATAAGTTTGTTTTTGGAGAATTGTACCAGTTCCATTCCAGGGAACTGACCCGCCCCTTTTCGGGGTGGGCTGCTTGGTTTCATCTTGCAGGTACGAATTGATTTACAGGTGGCCACGAAGAGAATGAGCGTTTGGGTGGGACTAGGTTTTGTGGAGAGTTAATGTGTTTAATTTCTATTATGTTTGTGTTAAGTTTTTCTCGAGTTCAGACCGTAGCTTTTGTAGATTGTAAGTTGTAATTGGTGAGGTTTGGTGCCGGGTGTTGGAACCCGATGGTCTGTAATCGCCTTAGAGTTTTATTTCCGCTGTATTTATGGTTAATAGGGCGTTACACCATACACATATCTGAGCATGTATAGCAATCAAAAATACTCTTTTACTCTCTCCATGGAAGGCCCAAAGACAAGAAGGCACTACAGTCCTCAAATCCATATCGAGTAATATACTACCCCACGGTCCCTCATTGGTACCAGTCACATTGGACACTTACGTTCTCTGGTCCACGGCCGCTTCATGACAAATGGGCACTTACTCTCTCTGGCCCATGGTCCCTTCGGTTCTGATCAAAACGTTGCACATATACATATCCTTAGGCACTCTGGTTGACTCACTCAACACAAGATCGTCTCAGGGTACTCTCCCCGTCCTGCTGCCTTTGGAAAAATCACACACTGTCACCGCCCCAACCGGTCACTTAGGACCGCCGCACGTACGGTGCAATGGTTTCAAAACTAATACACGCCCACCGTTCTACCGGTCATCAAGACTTAAGGCACAGCCATCCAGCGGGTGATAGCGGTTTCAAAACCAATTTTCATTTCCATCTTCACACTTGAAGTAAATTTTTGTAAATTCCATTTGGAAATTCTTTTTAAAACATCACACAGCTCCAAATCCGGTTTATGGTAGTTGATCTTTTCTTAGCGTGATTACTTGTGACCACTTATATGGAGCTTCAAGAATCATCCAACCCTGATGTGATGTCAGTACAGTGTTGAACTATCCTTCCACCCCAATTTGTGTTCGGCTTCCCTTGATCGCTAGCAGATCAAGTTCCACCTCCCACGTCAATTTCAAACATTCAGATAGTCAAACATTTCCATTTTCTATCTTTTACTCTTTCTAGTCATAATCATAGGACAATCCATTTTAATTTGTCTCTAATTCCTAGAGCTTAGGTCAATCATTATTCTCTATTTGTTTTACTTACCTTGCTTAGGCATTCCATACTTATGGCCTCATTAGCAAATTATTACTCAATTTAAAATATCATCATACAACTCCAAGGGATGGAACTCACTCCATCAATCATTCTCAATTAAAACCACCAGGGAAACTCACTTCCCACTAGGTTACACATCGGTTTCATACCGATTCTCACTCGTAATATCTCATGTCTAATCTCAATTGACACATACTATAGGGGTTCTCATTCACCAGGAGTTTCTCTACTCCTCTTTTCATATTTATTATATACACATTACTCGCATCTCTCATGCACGATACTCATACTTACACGATGAATGGGTACACATGTTTATGTAACATGAGTTCCAACCATCAAAATAATTTCTTTTGTGCCATGCACATAGTAGTTTACACACCTATACGTAAAACATACTCTAAGCGGTTTCTCGCCCTACCCCCCTTAAAAGGGGTTACGCCCGCGTAACAGACCATATGTTATCATTAAACATTGGTTCACTAATTCAGGCATCATGAAGTGTTTTAACTTCGATGCGGTTAATTAACTCATAACCGGGTTCGGTTCTAGCCTAAAAGGCTTCAAGGAGTTTATGATAGCCATTTACTCACATTTGCTAGGTATACTTAACCCTGAATTACGGTCCACTAGATTTGCTGCGTGGCCTGATAACTAGAGCTTAATTCGCCCTTGGTATCTCAATGTGTTACACATCATCGCGTGGTATTTCTTACCGTATGCGAATTCGATGAGTTATAGATTTTCTCTCCAGCTCTTTTGAAATTTATTTCGTATAGCACTGTATACCTTCATGGTTACTCACTTACTTTTTCCGACTTATTGTCGGTTGAGGTCAAGCTACTACTTAGTATGTAGTGCTTCCTCGTTTGATAGTTGCTTTTGAATTATGTTTGTTTACTTGTTTCAGTACAAGAATTCTTCATTCATACTACTCTGTATTCATCATCCATCGGTCCTAGGACCCGTGGGTTACTGCCCATGTTCTTCGTGCATCTTGGCCAATGACCGCACGGTTATTTCTTTAGATTCTCACTCAACAGGCTTTGTTGACATTTCTCAATTCCTGGCTCTCCCACTCGATCGTTACCGCACAACTGCAATACCAAAACACTCAGTCATACAGAGTGCAGAAGCGTAAACCCTTGACAGTAAATCTCTCATGAGATAGGAATGAACATGTCTTATTTACCATATTTTCTCATCAGCTTCATATCATTATCTGATTATAATCTTACAATGGTCGCTTACCGCGTACCATGTTCTTACCCATTTTCGTGGCATCCACTACTACTTTAGCTTCCGCCCAGGTGTTCTCGCCATTTACACTATGGCTTTCCATTCACTTGGCTCAATAGGATATACGATTCCGAATTCTCTACGCTTACTGCGCGTTGCTTACTCTGCAATTCATATTGCACACATACAGTGTTACTAATCATCCGATTACTCTCTTGGTTTCCATCCACTGTTATCAAAGCCTTCTACATACTATTTGTGTTCATATACTCCTTGGCAATATACACTGCTCAGGTTTTACTACACCGCTTTAGCGGTTTCACATTACATACTTAAATGGTAGCCTTCCTCTGGAGGATTCACGCAATGCCGCTCCCTAGGCCCCACAATAACAAGTGGTATCCCCCACTCTAAGGTAGTGGTTCGTTCTCCACAATTCTTCCGATGTCTTTATGCAAAGGTTGCAACGTTTAAATCTACGAGTTGTAGTTAGTTTTCCGGCTTACAAGCCACATTGCCTCGAGCCATGCTCTGTGTGGCTGTTTATACAATTTCTACTCCTCTGTACACCATTAAATGGGTTTGAAGGTATTGCTGGCTCTTTGACATGGTTGTCTCATCACGCTTCCGTACCTGGAAGGCCCTTTAAGTATCTTGACATTAATTCATGCCTTCTGGCAATCTAGGGTACCCCGTGTTACGTGGGATCCCTTCGGGTTCTAACCAAGTGTTCGCTTTAACACTTGTGTTCTCAACACGATATCTCGTTCAACTACTGTTGATTTTGGTACACTTCACGGATTGCTCCTGGGTGTTACTGAGGTGTGCCATTACATCTGGCTTGAACTCATGGGTATGTTCAGTTACTTACTCCGCCTTACGGTTATGTATATTTTGAACTATCCCATTTTGGGTTATAACGTCTCCCGCTATTGGGTAGATCATTGGTACTCTTCCTTTACCCTCTTGGTCAGGTCGTCATTCTCTTCAGTGAAGTATACTATGGGAATTCTATCCCGTTATCGAACATTAAAATGTTATTTTAGGTATTCGCCGTATTACTTATGCTGCGTATTCATTCCAGTTACCGTTGTGATTTCTGAGACATATCCAATGTCTATACTTAATACTCTGTGCTTCTCGCACTTATCCACGCTAAATCCTTACGTCTGTCACCTACTGGTTTCTAGACTCCTTTAGCTTCGTAAACTTCTTTGTGTTCTTCGATCATTCGAGGGGTCCAAATATCCTGTTTGAATTGGCTCTTTCGTCCGTAGTATGGAGTGGGCTACTTCCCGTGTTCCGTACTCCACTTGTATACATACATGGAGTATCTTATTGATACGTTGCCACTAACCCGACTAACTCATAACTGGTCTGTGAGGCCCGCAAGCTCCTTCGGAGTGCGGTCGTCCATGTCTCGTTTGTGTAACTTGTAGTGTCGGTCACATGCCTAGGTGAAGTATTCTGTTGCCAACTCCTCTTATATCGTCCTATGATAACTTACCGTGGTTCTCTGGTTTGGTTTTAAAATTTGGGGGTTTTGGAAATTTTGAGTTTTAAAGAAAAATTGAGTTTTGAAAATAAAATCTTCACGGCATTTCAATGCCGGTCGTTCCTTACCAGGTCCAGCTTCTCCCCGACTGGTATGCTCTTCAATACAGTGGTCAGGTCGTTAGGCCTTTTTCCAAGGTTTTGTTTCACAATTCTTAGGGTTTGAGTTGCTATATTGGCTTTGTTGCCATCTTGGTACTTGCTAAGTACTGGTCGCTCGTCCAAGCTCCTTTTAATAGTCCGTTTTTACTGCACTTGCCATGGCAAGTGCGCGGTACAGGAGGTTTTTAGGTTAACTCACACCGGTCGTGGTATTGTTCACATTGTATTTGGTAGCCTTGTCGGCTCTTCCTTGATCCTTTAGTTGGGTAACTACTCTTTAGAGCTGCTTCTCATTCATCTTGACATGACTGTCATTCATTTAGGTGCTTTTCCACTCTCGGAGTTCCTTAATTACTTAGTTCTATCTTCTACCTCGTTGCTCGTTTCCACGTTTACTGCGGTTACCGAGGTTTAGGTCATTTAGGCACTACTTCTGTAGTCCTATTCGGGTATATCCCGTAGTTATGTTATGCTTGTAGCTGTCTAAGCTATGCCCGTTGGGTATGACGGCCTCTTCGGGTGTGGCAGGGTGGGTGTACCTACTCTTGACTAGATTCTTAGTCGGTTAATATACCGTTGGTGGTATTAATTAGTTATGGCGGTCTGTAGACATGTGTCTCGGTTTCATTGCTTCTCATTAATCCGCCTTGTTACACGGTTGGTGCTTCCTTCTTGCTGCTGCTCGGCCAGCCGGGTTCTCGTGACTGCTAAGCATGTCGCCCCAAGTTGCCGCAGATTCCGGTCCCCTTTGGATAGGATGTCTCGACCTCCCACCATTGAGTGCGGTTATTGTCGTTCCAGCGGGATCCGTCTCCGGGGTTTCCGGTTCTCGGGATCTACCACATGACAGGTTCTGGTTCAGATTGAAATGTTTAATAACTCCCAGATTGGGTTTCCCCATCTCTCTGGCGTTCTTTCCCGAGCTTTTTAATACGGGGGTTGTGGAGGGCGGGTTTGGTATTGTAGGTATCCAGATCATACTGGAAGTTCCTAACTAGCGCATCTCTCACGCTACCACTCAGCCCTTAGCCCTAAGTCTCTAATTCCTAACTCGGTATCTCCTGAGCTCGGTATTTCCAGTCATCAGAGTGATACTTCGCTCTGATACCATTTTTGTAACACCCCAACTGTTAATCTCGTCATTACCTCTTAAAATGTCACAATTTACCATTAAACTCGCAGCGGAACTCTAAATACAACAGAGGATGTTACAACGCCGTTAGCCACCCTTGTGGCTAACCAGGCCTAACTCACATACAGTAACGGTTTGATGGACTGGAACAGCCGAGTACACCATACAAATACAACGCTCCATCCATTTCTTTACTATTCCGAGTCTACAATATAAGGATGCCGATAACATATTCAGTCTTACACCTCATTCAAATGCATAAGTAATTACAATCTAACTACCCATGCTACCACCGACCCCGTCCTACTCTCGTACGGTTTCGTCTTCGGTGTACCTGCGAATAAAAACGATGCCCTTAGGGGCTCAGCTTAAAGCTGCATATGAAATCCGTATATACCACGTGCTAACCGCGGTACGCCGACTACTTTGGGTCGAGAGCATGGAGTTCATTTTAGTACAATTAACATGCATCTAAGCAATACATTACATATGTACACTACATAAGGTCTCCCATTCAACCATGGAATACAATCCTTAACTAACATAACAAGGTTGTTAGTTGTATTAGTTTGCTCTTAGGCCTTGAGGGTTGCCACCTCACTATGCCTTGGATATTCACTCAATAGCTCACCCATTCACTCGGGTTACTTACTCTTAATCTCACCCATTCTCTCGGGTTACTCAATCTTATACTCACCCACTCCCTTGGGATGCATATACTTATCTCACCCACACTCATGGGTTACCTACTCTTTATCTCACCCACACTCTTGGGTTACTACTACTCAAGCTCTTGTAGATTCTCGAGACACTACAGGTCTCCTACGTCACGCTTGTTTCTCTCAAAACTTACTTAAGCCAAAACACATGGCACTCGAGCATAGTTCAACTATCTCCCGGAACTCTCTCTTAGTTCCTACTACTTACACATAGGTCCGACTACTCTCGGACTACTCACATTCCCACACAATCCTCTTTCGGAGTTACAATGTATTTAGGTATATTAATCTAGGATCATCTCTCTTGATGTTCCTATTGATTGGGAACATTACTTAAGTTCGGGTAGCTTAGGGTCAAGGGTTACCCTTACATTTCGTTTACTTATATATTCGGTTAATTTCTCATACCAGGTAAAATCCTCATATAGGAGGTCGACCATGTCACAAGGGAGTTACATAGTCCCTTAGGTCTATTTTACCTTTCTTATATGTTCACATCTTTGGACTAACATTCAATCCTCTCATTGGAGGTTCATTTATCTCTCCACTCTTATTTATTTCGTGGATTGTTTCGATATGGTTTCTTAACCGTTACCGGGTATTTACTCAAACCGTACTTCTTCTCACATTCTAGGGAGTTCATATGTTTATGTTATCGTTATACTTTAATCGATAGCTTGTGTGTGTTTGCAAATTACCATTATTTATGAGACTACCCGATCTACGGGTTTCTAGTCAATCAATACTCACTATGAGTCGGTCTATGTACTATGTTAGACCACACCGGCATACAAGTATGTTAGCTCATACATCAAGGCATACATAATCAAACAAGGGATTATTTCCATGCTTTAATCTTGATTAAGCCGGCACACAAACACACAAATCAGAGTAACTCGGTTAGCATACGGGGCATGAGGAAATCATACCTTTCACCGGGGTTTTTACTTTTACCGTGCCATCTCACCATGCTCGGTTCACACACGATCCTCTGATAATGTTCCAAACATTATTATAATACTAAGCTCATACGGTACATAATGAAATGCTACTCCCGTACTTACCTCGTTCATCCCATTATCTCGGTTTTACTCTTGCTAATGTGAGTTCTCACTTCTCACTCTCTTCTAACACTTTCTTACACTTCTTAGGGCCTTTACATGTCACCAAACAAGGCCTAAACATCATATAACATCATTAACATTCAAACCCCCATCATTAGAACCCTTTAAAACACTCACGGGGAATTTCTGGGGGTGGTCCGGGACTTGGTCCGGACCCTAAGTCTCGGACCAATACTTCTGCGTACTCTCGGCTCATTTTTCTACCTGGTCCTGGACTTGGTCCTAGACTTAAGTCCTGAACCAATTCCTGCATTCACTCTCAGGCCTTTTTTTTATGCGGTCCGGGACCTTATACAAGGGCTAGGTCCCGGACCCTGCTAAAAACTGCTATTAAGGTAATTTTTCACCCCCAAATCAACCCTTAATCCACCCCTAATCATTCCATAAACTTTCCACAAGTTTCGTACATAATTAAACATCTCAAAACATGCGCTAAACCACTTCAAATCCTTGGTTAAATGCACACTCAAATTCTTGCTCAAACTCACAAACTTTCCATTCCCATTTTGTACTAATGCACACTTGTGCATTTTCTAACCTCTATTGACACTTGCATTATTGTTCTCTTTCATTTTGACCATTCCACATCTTCTATGATAATGCACTTCTAGTGCCAAAGTTCTTGCCTCACTCTTAAAGCCTTAAAATTATCATTCTTTTTCTAAAAACTCCTAAGGCACTAAACCACTCTTTTGCTACAAATTTTAGCATCATTTTCCTCCCCTTGAACAAGCCTTGACAAAGTGGTTAACTATCCCACTTCAATCTCCATACATACGTAATCAACCCTAGGCTGTTCTTCACTCAAAACAACACTTATTCCACTTAGATCTCTACACAAATTTTACCATGACTTGGCTACTTTTCTAACTTTGCCTAAAACTCATATCTTCATCTATTTCATCCTAAAACTAGCCAAACCACAAGGGTTCTATCAGCACTCAATATTTCCTCATTAAACAAGCAAAATCTTATTAAACACCGTAATGCATAATCCATCAAATTCATAGCTCCCAAATCAAACATTAATTCACAAATGTTTTCTCACTTGCATTATTACTTCGCAAGCATATTTTTACCACAACTCAAGTGGAATTCATTTGTTTATTCTCCCTTCCCCAAATCCTAATACATATAGGATAACACTAAGATAAGTTTCTTACCTAAAATTTTCACATATTCCTCCTTTGTTCTCCTTCCTTCTCCTCTCTTGATTTTTGGTCAAATTGGTCAATACCCTTGTCAACCTCCAAGTCAATACCGAAATGGGGGTTTAGACACAATTCAATACACTTAAGCTTATTAATTATGCTAGGGCAAGGAAAGTGCTTAGAGAACTAAAATGGAGAATTACCTTGAAGCTTTAAGATGGCCTTTTGATCATGATTCAAAGAGGACTCCCCATGAGCTTTTGAAGCTTGAATGTGGCTCATTCAAGGAAGGAAAAACAAGGGAAATGAGGGAGTCAAAACCGGCCACCAAGGAATGAAGGAAAGGATGGAATTTTGTGGGTTTTATTACCTTAAACCAACAAGGAGACTCCAAGCTCCAAGAAGATGTGATTTACTCTTCAAATGCACAAAACCCATGGGATCAAACTCATCCCCCATTTAAATTTCGAAAAAAGGGGATGATAGCTATGAGGAGATGTTCAAATATATCTTTATTTGAATTTGGAGCTTAAATGAGACTTGGGCATGAGGTGGAAGTGGAGTTGCCATTGGAGCTCTTTGTTGCAGCTTGAAATCGTCAAAGCAGGAAGGAAGAGGGGAGCATACGAGTGAGAGAGATGAGGGAGTTCAAATGGAAGAAAGGAAATGAGGAAGAGAAGGAAGAAAAGGTAATTAAGTACCTTTTGCACTATTCCCCCTTTTTGACTTTTCAACTCTTCTTTTTCTTTGTTAATTAGCTAATAGATGGGCTGACTAGTCAAATAAAACCGGCCCCACATACTACTTAAACTAGAGCATTTTTCCTCTTTTACAGAACACTCGTTTATTTACCCGTTTTAGCACAATTCACTAACCGGGCCCGTTTTCCGGAATTTTCTCTTTCTTTCTTTAATTTTAATGGTTATTAAGCTCCCATTATAACTTAATTATAGTTATATAGTCACCATATTTTTACGGGTCCATTTGACCACTTAAAGTCACGTTTTCGGGTTTTCTTGAAAAGTGTGCTTTAAAACCCCGTTAGCGTATTAATCCATTATTTGGATCCGTTTTCTTCGGGAATCACTCCCGTATACTAATTAGGCCTAACTAAGCCTTAGGAATCCATCTCGGACCCTAACGAGATCATGTATCTCTTATACTCATTTAACACGCGTTTTAGCGTTTTCGCGTTTTACGCATTTTTCTCTTTTCTTTTGGTTTTATTTTATTTACCAATACTCTTTAGGCACCATTAGGCCTTTAATAATCAGATTAGAGTAATTTAATCATCATTTTTAGATCTAGGGTATTAAAACAACATAGTACACCATTCCTCATTCACCGATTACAGACAAAATGAAAACAAACTTAGTCTCTTCATCATCTTCACCCGTCTCGAGGACTTGCGTGTAGTAAAAACATCGCCCCAAGGGGGTCAGCAAAACCTGTGCATAAACTCCGCATATACCGCGTGCTAACTAGGGTACGCCTACTATTTAAGGTCGACTGTACATGCGGTTCATTAATTTCATACATACATGCTTCACATACATCATACAATCATGCTCAATACAATACACAATCCAAACAACAATACAATAGCACACACAATACTTACCTTCACAAGGGTTAGCCAAATTAAGCATCCGGGTTAATCGGAATGCAATTTACTCTTTTACTCATTACACATTACTTACTCTTACTTTACTTACTTACTTTACCATACTTGTTTACTCATTCTTACTTACTTACTTTTACTCATGTTAAGTATGTATGACCTCTGGCCCGGGGACTACTTCGTCCCACCACCGGGATTTACTTGACTCACCAATCCAGGATGCTACCCATTTAAGGGGTTTGGGCTGTGGACCAGTTTAAGAGTCAGGAATTGGAGCCAACCTCTTGTGACTCCGCATCCTCACGCATGGCCGAAACTATATCGGACTTTTACTCATTCCAATTTATTTACCAATTTAAGTTATATTGGTTAGCTTGTTAGGAATCAGTTAGAAGTCCAATCGCAATCACATTCGGTCACAATACAATATATCATACATACACACACTCATATTCATCCATACATTTCATGAATTATACAAACTATGACTTAAAGAAAATATGCAACAAGGAACAATCTCATGGTATTCACAAGTAAGCATAATATATCCGATTCGTGCGCTTATCTTATTGGGTGATCATTTAGCACACAACACACAAATCAGAGTAGCCAAGGTAGCATACGGGGCATGAGGAAATCATACCGTTCAGCGTTGTACTTGTATCCGACGTTCCTCCGGTGTTCACAATCCAAGTCCTAACATATACATACAATTGGGTGGTTAATTACCCTTACTTAGCCTCACTAATTACTTTACTAACATTTCCTGGTTTGTACTTACTAATTCATTGTTCTTCAAATACATATACTTAGGTTATTTACTTACAATTATATTCTAAGCTTGTTTATGGCCTTAATGACCTTTAAACATCCATAATTATGTCTTACTCAACTTGTACTATCACTACCCATCCTTAATTAAGCTTTAAAACACATTCTGTATCAATTTTGGGGTGGTCCGGGTTGTTGTCCGGGTTTACAGACCCGGACCACCACTTTGTATAAGTCTCGGGCGTAAAAATTGCCTGGTCCGGGTTTACATCCTGCCCTACAAACCCGGACCACATGTGTGTATTACTTACGGGTGTGTTTTTCGTATGGTCCGGGTTTGTGTACTCCTTTGCAAACCCAGACCACTTATTTTGGTAAGTCACAGGTATGTTTTTGGGGTAGTCCGGGTTAGTGTCCTAGTTTGTAAACCCGAACCACTCCTTTTGTATAAGTTTCTGTCGAGTTTTTTATGCTGGTCCGGGTTTGTGTACTGGTTTGCGAACCCTGACTAGTTATAGTTTTACAATTTGTGTAAGTTTTTCAACTTGTTTAAATTCCAAATTTCTACTAATCTCTTCCCTAATATTCCTACATATATTCTAGTATGTTTTAACGTTGATTAAGCAATTTAAACTAACCTAATATAACTCTATAAAAAATTTGTTACATTAACTCACCTCACTGTAAGTTTTTCTCCTCTGTTACATTTCTACTTCTTCAACTAATGCTACAGACCTTCCCATTCTTCTTCCCACTAACTAAATGACTCTCAAACTAGCCTAACTTAGTTAAACAACTCCCAATACACCATTTCCAACTTCACTCAACTACATCTCTCCCTCTATTACGAAACAAAATGACATCTCACTCTTTTCTTCTCTGTAAACCCCTTCTATTTCATTCTTTTCTAACAATAACCAAGTCTCTAAATTCCTAACCAAATTTTGATAGAGGTTCCCTACATTTCTAAGTGTTCTCACCACATAATTTTGCACACTTACTATAGTTCACAACCTGCTCAATGTATATATTATTCACACCACATTCTAAATATCACTACACACTTACTACTTACACTTAGCAATTTATTTACTTGTTTTCAAAGGCTTCAAACTACCAATACCATTCACATTAATATACCCATTCTTTTCCTACGGTTACAGTGGTTTAGTTCATTGCTAAAACAATATACCTATACATACACAACATTAAAAACTTTACAGAGACATTTCCTCACCTTGTGTTCTTGTTTCTTTTTCCTTTCTCTCCTTCTCCTTACAGCTCCTCTTTCCTTCTTTGTTTTCTTGATTTATTCGAGCCAAGCTACACCATGTAACAAGGCAGACACATACACACCAAACTAGTAAATTTTCTATCTCACGTATTAAACCCTAGATTATGAGAAACCACTTAAACTCTTAGGAAATCTTACCTTGAGCTTCTAATGGAGTTTTTGAGTAGAAAATGACAAGGCTTCATCTCTCAAAGTGGCATGCCAAAATCGGCTAAACAATGGAATAGGGTTGCTCACGTGAGTTTTGACTTTGCAAGGAAAAATGGAAAAGAGTGAAGCTTTGGTCTTTTTCTTACCTTAGAACATGAAGAAGAAGATGGAGCTTCAAATGGTGCTTCCCAAGCTCTAAAACGATTATACCCTTAAAACTAAAGTTTGAGGTTTTAGATTTTTGAAGGGTGTAAAATGTTCTCCGAAGCGATACGAATTCAACGGTATAATTTTTATGGCATTTGGTGGTGATTTAAGGTTTCAAAAATGGAGAAGAAGATGGCTCTGTGTGGCTCCTTCTCAAATCACCATTACAGTCGCACAGGAAGGAGAAGAGAAATAGAGAGGTGCTGTACGTGAGGGTGTCTGAGTGAGTGAGGAGAGAGGTTAATTTTTGGCTTTTTGTTACTTACCCCCTTGTCTGATAGCACATAAGGAGGAATAAAGAAGAGGGGTGTGGGTTACTAATGCAGCCGGCTACACACACACCTCACATGGGGTTTTAAAATATTAATTGCAATAGTGGACACACTAACTTATTTTAATTACACTCTCACCCCACAACTTCCCGTTTTTGACAGTTTTTAATATTTTCTCGTTTTATTGATTTTACAGGATCTAGGCCTTCACTAATGTTTATTAATAACTATTTAGTTGACTAAAATTGTTACGAGTCAATTTGACCCGCTTAAAGTCACGTTTTCCCGGTTTTCTCGAAAAACGTGCTTTAAGGTTCGTTAGTGTTTTTAATCCATTTTAAGGGTCCGTTTTCTTCGGGATTTGTTCCCTTGTGATTATTTAGACATAATTAAGCTTCTAAATTACTTATTAGCCTAATTAATCACTATTTTTAATTACGGGGTATTTCACTAGTTCTTTACTTTCCATACTTATTTAAAGATCATCCTTTACTCATCACTTCTTGAACTTATTTTCTTACTTATATAATTACTTTCTTACCATTATTGTTCCATTAATGGTGTATTACTAAAACCCCATATACATGCACATATCTATATATATATACATACATATGATTACTATATTATTATTATTTTTTTGTAAGTTAGGTCCGACCGACCCAACCTCTTGGGTCGGTCCATTCCAGTAAGTTTTCCGTCCTCCTGACTTACCCGACCGACCCACGACCGACTCACGACCTCTGGGTCGGTCCATTACAGAACTTTTCGTTCCAGTTGTTTATGCTCTGACCGACCCACGACCGGTCCAACCTCTGGGTCGGTCGGTAGCAGATTTTGCCTACAGACTTTGTTTTCACTTCTTTTTCATTCCCCTTTCTTCCCCAATCTTCCTACATGTAATCCCACATATTTTAGTACCATGTAGGCTTCCTAAAATACCTTAATTCATCCACCAAATCCATTATTAAATTCATTTTCCCATCCTTACATTGATTTACACAATTTCCTCATTTCCATTCCAGCACTCATACTAATTTTCTTTCTCCAATGCTACACATTTTTGTTCTAACCTTTACCACTCAATACTTCCTCTACCAATGCTTCTCCTAGCATCTTAAATCCATTACTTCCATCCTAGTTCCATTCCTTTATCTAGCTCTTCTCCAAATCTGTTTCAAGGTGTTAAACCACTCACCTTAAGTTCTCCAAACACACCTAGTTAGTTCCTAGGTTGTACCCTCTTCTTGCACATCTAAGTCCTCCAATTTCCATACAAATTTGGGCAGAGGTTCCCTTATATTTTTAACATCGCCCACATACATTTCCAGCTCACACATTCTTTCCAATTCCCATATCAAGTCACACATCATTCTACACACCATAACATAATATTTTTCCTGCACATACACATACATTACCCAATGTTTTACCCAAGCTTTTAAACCTCTCTTAAAACTTCAAAACGGTTACATTCTCTTCCTCATTATACTACAATATACTTACTACTCATTACTATAAACTTTACACACTTCTAATACCCAAAATCTGTTACACTACATAATACAAAACTAACTCAAGGTAAGAGCATTTACCTTGTGATTTTAGTTTCTCCTTCTTTCTTCTTTCTTTTCCTTCCTTTCCTTCTTGTTCTCGGTTTCAAATGGAGTTCACACTCCAATGCTACAGCCCATATCAATACACATCAACTACTTAGCATTCATCCTTAACTAACCCTAGAATTTAGATGTTTTAGGGTTTAGAAAGAGGCATTACCTTCCAACCAATGAGTGAGGTCCTAGGTTAGCTAGAGAGTGAGATTCCTAGCCCAAAGAAGAAGCCAAAACCGGCTGGAATACAAGGAGCAAAGCAAGGCTTACTTTGAATTTTCGTTTTGCCAACAAGGGCTAGAAAAAGATGAGTTTTCAAGATTATTTTTACCTCAAAATGACAAGGAGAAGAAGGTGCTTCTAATGGTGGTCTTCAAGCTCCAAATGTAGCACACCTATGGAGATGAAAATGGGAGATTTCAATTTTTGAAAGGAGGAAGGTGTTCTCCTTGATGAGAGGATTCCAATGGTATAATTTTTGTGTGATTTGGAGTTAGTTTTGGTGTTCAACAATAGGAGAGAAGGAGAGAGTTGTGTGGGGGTTTAACAATCTCCATTATCGGCTGCTTGAGGAGAAAGGAGGAAAAAAAATCAGAGAGAGGGGGAACAATACATGAGAGAGAGGGGGAGTAGAGGTGAGAGAGTGTTTTGTTAGCTTTTTACTTTATTGTTGACCTTTAGCATATTAGAGAAATAGAGAGAGTGTGAGGGGAAGGGGGCTGCCGACTACACACACACTCACTCAAATTTTTGCTTTTTATTTACAAAAGTGGACACACTAGTTTTATTTTATTACACTTTCACCCCATAACTTCCCGGTTGTTATAGTTTTTACTAACCGGAACCCATTTTCTGGAATTTTCCAGTTTAATTAATTTTATTGGTCCTCAATCTTCATTAATGTTTATTAATGACTATTTGGTTGACCAAAATTATTACGAGTCTATTTAACCCGCTTAAAGTCACGTTTTCCCAGTTTCCTCGAAAAATGCGCTTTAAGGTTCGTTTATGGTTTTAATCCATTTTATGGATCCGTTTTCTTCGGGAATTGTTCCCATATATTATTTAGGCATGAACTAGCCTTAGGAATCCATATAATACGCTAACCGAGGGCTCATACCTCCTATGATTATTTAACGATTATTTAGCGTTTTTCGCTTTTTAAGCGTTTCTTCATTTCTTTTGGATTTATTTTTCCTTACCAATATTACTTAGGCGTTATTAGGCCCTTAAATACGTATTAGGATAATCTTAATCCCTATATTTAAGTTCAGGGTGTTTCATATGATACCCATCCTAGTGCCAACTACCATTGGTGTGTCAAACGTCTTACATCCCTCCATTCCATATCTCTTCAGTAAGTCTTTTACGTACTTCTCTAGGGATATGATGGTCCCTTCATCATTCTGCTTGACTTGAAGTCCTAGGAATAACTTCAATTCTCCTAGATCACTCTTCTCAAATTCCTTTTTAATCAATGCTTTGATCTTTTTGCAATATTTCTCATCAGAGGCTCTAAAGATTATATCATCAACATATACTTGCACAATTTGGAAATCTCTTTTGTTGTTGTAAATAAATTGAGTTTTGTCTACTTTACCTCTTTTAAAGTGGTTTTCCAATAGATAGGAGGACAGGCGATCATACCATGATCTCGGAGCTTGTTTGAGCCCGTAAAGAGCTTTATCAAGTTTGAGTACCATGTCTTTTCCTTCTTGTGTCTCAAAACCTGGAGGTTGCTCAACATACACTTCCTCTTTGACGTACCCATTTAGGAAGGCACTCTTGATGTCAAGTTGGAAGAGTTTGATTCTTTTTTGTGTAGAAAAAGCAATTAGTAATCTGATAGATTCCATCCTTGCTACTGGAGTGAAGGTTTCTTGGAAGTTTATTCCTTCTTGCTGATAATATCCTTGAGCTACCAGACGAGCTTTGCTGCTGACAACTTCTCCCATTTCATTCAGCTTGTTTCGAAAGACCCATTTTGTGCCAAGTACTCCTTGATGAGTAGGACGAGGCACAAGTTGTCAAACTTTGCATCTTTCGAACTGGTTTAGTTCTTCTTGCATTGCATTGATCCAGTCCGAGTTTCAAAGAACTTCCTTGGCGTTCTTGGGCTCGATGGGTGAGACTGTCATTGAGAAGGCTAGAAGATCTCGAGTTTGAGCTCTTGTCTGAGTTCCTTTGGATATGTCTGATATGATATTCTCCAGTGGATGATTTTTGTATAAAGCACGAGATTGATGAATGGTTGATGGAGAGAGAGGATCCTCGACATCATTGTTTCCTTCGTCAACCTGTTGTTGACCTGTCGGGCAAGTTTTCTTCAGTAGGACTGATTCATCTTTGAGGTGATCTAGATCAGCTAGATTGAATTCAAGATCTTTATCTTCATCAGATTTCTTGACCTTGTGTATGTCAGCTTCATCCAAGACAACGTGCACACTTTCTTCCACCTTTAGTGTCCTTTTGTTGTATACTTTGTATGCCCGACTTCTTTCAGAGTATCCAAGGAAAATGGCCACATCACTTCTGGCATCAAACTTTCCAAGGGGACTCTTTTCATTGTTGAGGACATAACATTTGCAAGCAAACGTTCTGAAGTGACATATGTTTGGTCTTCTTCCCTTGATTAACTCATAGAGAGTTTTGTTGAGGATTGGTCGTATGAGCATTCTGTTTGTGATGTAGCATGCAGTCGCCACTGCTTCTGCCCAGAAGACTTGAGGAAGATTTCTCCCGAACATCATGGCCATGGCTACCTCTTGTAGTGTTCTGTTCTTTCACTCAACTACCCCATTCTGTTGGGGTGTTCTTGGTGCTGAATATGTGTGACTAATTCCATGTTGTTTACACATATCCATGAATTGTTGATTCTCAAATTCTGTCCCACGATCAGACCGAAGAGTCTTGATCTTGATATTGAGTTGTATTTGGACTTTTCTTACAAAGGCTTGAAATTTCTTAAAGACTTCGTCTTTGGAAGCAATAAAGAGTGTCCAAACAAATTGTGAGTAATCATCAATAATTACAAAAACATACCAATTTTCTTCAAAACTTTAACTCTCATTGGTCCATATAAGTCCATGTGAAGTAGTTCAAGTGGTTTGAATGTACTAACTGAGTTCTTTGATTTAAAAGAAGCCTTGGTCTATTTGCTTCTAACACCAGCATCACAAAGATTGGTCTCAGATTCATTAATCTCAGGAAGACCTCTTACCAACTGTTTCTTGACAAGTTTTCTTAGCAAGGAAGTGCTAACATTCCCTAGTCTTTTGTGCCATAGAGTAGAGTCATCTATTAAAGCAGACAAGCAAGAAAGATTTGGACTGTCAATATCCTCTAAGCTTGTTACATAAACATTTTTCCATCTTTTTCCCTTTAGCAATTCTTTGCCATTAGACTGACTTACTGTGCTACAATGTGTAGGATAGAAGTGAACTAAATTCCCTTTGTCACAAATTTGAGAAACGGTAAGCAAGTTGAATTTTAAAACATGAACTAGATTTACACTATCTATGACATAGTTAGAAGTAATACCAACCTTACCTACACCGATGATTTTTCCTTTCTTGTTGTCGCCAAAGGAAACGGTTCCTTGGCTTCCTGATTCGAGTGAGAAGAACTTCTTCTTGTCTCCTGTCATGTGTTTAGAGCACCCACTGTCGATGTACCAGCAAGGGTCCATTCTCACTCGATTTTGTACTTAACACATTAGTGGTGTAGGGTTAGGGTCCATAAAACGGTTGGACCCATTTCCACCATTTAATATTCTAAGATCATTTTTTACTACCCATTTCAGTTCTAGTTTCTTGAGTTGCAAATGCCTCATAAAACTTGTTTTATGGAAACTAGACTCATGATGACCGGGTTGTCTGCATAAGCTGCAGACATCTCTACGATTGGTCTCTGACCGGCATCCGACCTGCTGTTGGCTTTTCCTCATGGGTGTCTTAGAAACAACATCTATTTTAGAATATTTTTCTTTGATGGTAGCTAGTTCTTTTTCTTTAGTATTAAGAGCAATATTCAATTCATCAATTTCAAGTTGTTTTTCATACTTCAACTTTTCATGAGAGTTGAGAATTTCGCTATAATCTCTTTGTAATTTCATGAGTGCCATGAAATTATCTACCTTGTTTTTGTTTGAGGTTTTCTCAATTTTTCATTTTCTTCCAAAAGTTCATCGTTTTCAGTTTCTAATGCCTCTAGGTGATCAACTAATATAAGAGAAAACTTTCTAAGTCCTAGAAGTTCAACCTTTTAAATTCTCCATCTAAGTTTAGAATAGTTTACCTTATGTTGTTCTTCTTCTCCTTCTGATTCTGAGACATCATTGCCTTGTGCCATCAAGCACACATCTTCAAGGCATAGGTGAGCCTTCTCCTCTTCTGAGGTGTCACTGTCTAAGGTTTGGTTGTCATCACTCTGTTCAGAATCTCCCCATGCGGCAACGAAGGCTTCCTTCTTTGGTCCTTTGTTGAATGATCGCCGAATAGGCTTCTTGACCCTGTCGTTGTCCTCCCGTGATCGCTGAGGGCAGTCCTTGATATGATGTCCATGTTTTGAACACCCAAAACATTTGTCATTGCTCTTCCTCTAATCATCCGACTCCTTGGACTCCTTGCCTTTCCTCATTTTATTTCTTATGAACTTTCGAACGTACCTCTTAGCATAGAGGACCATTTCATCATTGTCCTCTCCTGACTCGGACCTTTCATTTTTAGCTACTTGAAGGGTATGCCTTTTTCTCTATCTCTTGAAGAGCTTTCCAAGTTTCTGTGTTGTAGCTTTAACTCGAAATCCATTAGAGAACCTAGCATGTCTTCTAGAGACATCTTGGAGAGATCGTGCACTTCTTGCATGGCATTGACTTTGCTATCAAAGGAGGCGGGAAGAGACCTGAGGAATTTCTGAATTTGATCCTCGTTAGAGATTGTTCTTCTGAGCACAAACATTTTGTTGATCAGCTTAGTGAACCTTGTATGCACTTCAAAAATGCTCTCCTTTTCTTCCTTCTTGAATAGCTCCCAGTGAGTGAGTAGCAGCTCAATGCGAGTCTTTTTGAACTCATCATTCCCTTCATAAGTGACCTCAAGAGTTATCCAAATCTCTTGGGCTGTCGATAGATATGTCTTGTCCTTGAGGATTCTGGAAGGTGTACTCTCCATTTGTTATCACCCTCCACATTCTTGGATCATCAGACTTGATGTGAAACTCCATCTTGTTCTTCCAGTGAGTGTAGTTGTCTCCATTGAAGAGTGGTGGTCGATTCGGTGTAGAACCTTCTTCTGCTGCTAGAATGCTTGCATGAGACATCTTGATCGTCTTCCAAAGTAGTTAGCTTTCTAGAAGATACCTGCTCTGATACCAATTGAAACCCGCAAGCGCTCCTGATGCGTCCCCAACGTGTCGTGGACGTATCGTGGACTCTAATAAAACTTGATAGACGAGAGGCAACAACTAAACTGGAAAACACATTTCGATTGAGAATTTACATGCAAGAAATTCACTCAACCTCCCTTGCCCCACACATGGACTCCCGGGACAGTTTCGACTTTACCCCTAAAGTCGTCAACCCTCTCCTGACTGTCGGCCCTACGGTTCACCAACTGTTCCCCAACCTGTCGTCCTATCAAATACCCAATGTATTGATACTCTAACCCAGTCCTTACTAGCTCACCAACTCTCTAGCACTTACACAAACTCCTATTTCTGATCCACAATTGCCTAGACTATCTCTATCTTTTCTTTCATACAAGGCTTGTTTTACAAGGAACATTAATGCACCTATTTATAGAAGTTAGTTGAGATGCCAACTAACAACCTAGGAGCTGTAGACTCTAAGAGTAGAATACTCATTCTTCTACAAATATAATATCCGCACCCTACTGCAGACTTTGGTCCAACTTGATCTGGAGCCACCAGCACACGTGTTGCCTTGTGAATGGGTAAGTTGGCGGCGCGTCTCCCAAGTTGGTCAGTCACCACTTGCACACTCCAACTTTTCTGAACTTGTCTGGCTCATTAATGCTCATAAATGATCTCTTCTGAAGTATTACGGCTATGTAATGATGTTCATCAATAGCCTTTGTTTATCTTGTTATCTTGCACATTAATGAGATACACCTTTTGTCGTGTGCTTGTCATGAGCAAGTTGTTTGTCTGGTTGTGAATAATCTGACTGAGTTTGTCAACGTTGCTAACTCCATTTGGTCCTTGTTTATTGTCTGATATAAGAGATATGTGGTGGTATGGTTCTTGACTGCCTGTGTCTTGCTAGAAGTCCTCCGGAGCTCTCACCGACAAGTACCCGACTGGTAGAGCACATGTCATGGATTGAGCGCACTTGCAACCTTGCGTGCTAAGCCACTCACGACTTAAGTGCGCTTGCAACCTTGCGTGCTTAGCCACTTATTCACCTGTCCATCTGAAATCATGAATCTTGACAAGCGCATTTGATAGACAACACAAGGTTTGCTATCATCAAAACTAAAGGATCTTGTCTTAACATATATATATATATATATATGTTTAAGTTAGTATTTGAACATTAAAGTCACATATACACTAGAATATTACATCATTAAAGAGTAATTAGCTTACTTTGATAGGTTTACACTTGGATTTGATTTCTACAATTTGTGCAGAAATTTCCTAAGGTTTCAACAGCCATGCACCAGCATTTTATGCAAGGAAAAACATATGTATTAGTCTTGTGACACACTGGTGGAACGCGAGCCTTTAATGACGGTGGTTTAATCACGGCTTTAACAGACACCGTGATTAATAGGAAGGCCGGAATTAATTAGCGACGATGATTGAATTAACCGTAATCAATAATCGATCGGAGGTAGGCGCGCCTTTTTTAGGACGGACTTTAGATGACGGTTATTAGTGAAACCGTAATCTAAAGTCCCGTGTTGACGCGTGCTTTACGGTCAACGGACTTTAGATTACGGTTTCACTAATAACCGTCATCTAAAGTCCGTCCTAAAAAAGGCGCGCCTACCTCCGACTGATGGTCAACGACGTCGTTTTGACCTGACGCCAAATATTTCCCGTATTATTTGATTTTTTTGACTCCGCGCGTAATCTAAATTACAGTTAACGACGTCGTTTTACCAGTGTATTTTAGATTAATAAAAACTTTATATTAATGTGTTACCTATGTTTGAAACCCAACATATGCCAAATAATTATCGCGCTATTTTTTTAATTTCGTTACACTTTAGATTACGGTAAACGACGTCGTTTTACCAGTGTATTTTAGATTAATAAAAACTTTATATTAATGTGTTACCTATGTTTGAAACCCAACATATGCCAAATAATTATCGCTTTTTTTTTAATTTCGTTACACTTTAGATTACGGTTTTTTTGGGAACCGTCATGTAAAGTGTGACTTTAGTTTACGGTTTACATGTAAACCGTAATCTAAAGTCCATTTAAAACATTTGCCTACACTCTGCACACTCTACTCACAGTAACTCTTCTTCTCTTTCGCGCTATCTTCCTCACTGAAATCGCCTCCTCTCTCCCGTCACCTTGCTAACGGCCATCGCCGCCGTCGCTCCCACCACCTTTGTCACTCCCATCGCCGCCGGTCACCACCCATCTACCACTGGTCTCACCGTCGACGTCTCTATCGCGTATTGGGTATGCGATCGATTGATTGTCGTTTTTTTCTAACCTTGTTCATATACATGCATTTCGATTGCAAGTTCTAAGCTCGTTTGTATCGAATCCTGAGAGTGTAATGGCAAATGTTCTAACCTTGTTCATATATTTGTGCCCAGATTCACAGTTAATTGCGACCTAGTTCGTGGGCTGATTTCTACACTACTTGCCCACTTCGGTGCTTAGTTACGGTAACTTTGCAAACCAATCTGTAAACTGCTGTATTTATTTATTCTTAGCATTTAGTATTACAATTAATACATAATAGTGTAGTTTTAAAAATGCTACTACTTAAAACTGCCACAGGAAAGAAAGTAAGTTCAAGTATATTACCGATTCCTGAAAAATGAATGGAACAGAACTGTAGCATATCTCAGTTTCATGAATGGAACAGAACTGTAACAAGTTGTTTGAGTTTTGGTCTGGATTTTAAAGCTTAATGGAATATTTAAGTAACTGGGTAAGGAGTTAGGAGAAGTATAATCAGTTGAAAGAAAAAAAAACAGACAGGGAAGAAAGCAAGAACACAACTCAGTTTCTGTTTTGATTTCAGTTTGGATTTCAGCTTCAGTTTCCTAGATGGTGCGTGCGAATTTGACTTTGATAAAACTGATTTGGAGACGTTAGAAATATAGGGGAGATGCTGTCGATTTTTTTCCGCGGTTTAGCTAGCATTTAACCTTGATTTTTTGATGAATTCTAATGTTGTCGTTTTTCATTTATGCATCAGGACTACGACTTTATTTAGGCTTCCGACCTCAACCGTTAGCATCGGCTAATCGTCTACCAGAGGTAAGATTTATATAATACATATAATATTTGACAAACTACCAAACATAGTTATCCGCCCAAGATATACCTAATAGAGGTATATCTTCGGCAGTCCCTGTCGGGACTGTCCACGATTGTTAAATCACACACCTAGGGTGTGAATGTGCTTTTAATATGTACTTTATTGATTATTTCAGCAGTATCTCTTTATTGTTCTTCGAATGCATATATTATTGATTAATATCATAATATCGTGCATTTGAAGAACTGTAGGGAGATGCTGCCGAAATTTTCAATAAATTACATATTAAAAACACGTTCACCGGTGGGATTTAATACTCATGGATGGATTTAGGTTGATAAGATACAAAAGTGTAAAGACTCTGCCACGGGTGACGGTATGAAATGGCTGCCTTCATATAAATAGCTAGAAGGAGATGGAACGTTCGTGGATTTACAGCGGAAATTTGGACGACAAGTTTTTAGAAGGAGTTGATAAGTTATGCACGGTGTTGGCGAACAATCTGAAACCTACAGACAAGGGATACATATTTTGTCCGTGTATCGACTGCCAAAACAATCTGAGATATCGCGGCGTTGAAACAATTAAGGAACATCTGATCCGCCGCGGTTTTACAAAAGATTTCCAAGACATAATCCGATGGCATGGTCAGAGTGCGTTCGATGTTATTAAGCCTGACGAAGGGGATAATGGTCAGGCAAACACAGAAACAGAACTTGGAGATGATACAGTTGCTGGTGATCCAGAAGACGTTACAGCGAACGTTGAGCCAGATTTCTGGATGATGACATGAGACTATGCTCGAAGATGTGGAACGACATTACTCTAACACGCCAGACAGCATGAAATTTGTTGGATTCATCCAAAACACCGTTGTACCCCTGTGACCCTACAAAGTTAAGCAAGTTGAGTTTCGTCCTCAAGCTATTCAACTTGAAAGCGAAACATGGCTGGAGTGACGTAAGTTTCACTGACCTCCTGGAACTATTGAAATACGTTCTTCCGGTGGACAACGTTTTACCAACGACTACGTACTCAGCCAAAAAAATGATGTGCCCAATGGGTATGGGGTACCAGAAAATTCATGCTTGTCCAAATGGTTGCATGTTGTTTTGCAAATCGGATGAATTTGCTGAAAGCTGTTCAGCATGTGGAGCGTCACGGTATAAGAAACAACAAACTGACAACAGCGGTAGTAAGAAAGGTTCACCAGCTAAGGTACTGTGGTACCTGCCCATCATTCCAAGGTTCAGACGTTTGTTCTCCATTGAGAAAGACACAGAGAATCTTCGATGGCATTCAGTTCACATGAAAAAGGATGGCAGATTGAGACATCCCGCTGATGCACCACAGTGGAGAAACATAGACGTAAAATTTCCTGAGTTTGGTAACGAACCGAGAAACCTAAGGCTAGGCTTGTGCATAGATGGGTTGAACCCTTACGGTACTTTGAGTAGCATACATAGTACCTGGCCTGTGCTTTTGGTTATTTACAATCTACCGCCGTGGTTATGCATGAAACCAAGACACATCTTGTTGTCTTTGTTAATATCTGGTCCAAAGCAACCGGGCAACACATTGACGTATTCCTACAACCTTTGATAGAGGATCTACAACTCTTGTGGAATGAAGGGGCTACGGTTTACGACTCATTCAGTAAAGAGGACTTCAATTTGCGTGCTATGTTGTACTACACAATCAATGATTTCCCCGCCTATGGTAATCTTTCAGGCTATTCAATCAAGGGGGCGTTGGCGTGTCCGATTTGTGGTGAAAACACTTGTAGCATTCGCTTGAAACATAGTGGGAAAACCGTGTATATGGGCCACCGAAAAATGCTTCCAAAAGGACATAAGTATCGAAAGATGGCGAAAGAGTTCGATGGGAAAACTAATCACAGCATGGCGCGCCAGCCTTTGACAGGTACAGAGACAAAAAGTTGGATAATATTGTGAACAACTTCGGGCCAACCAAAAGTGGTGAAAAAAGTGTCTGGAAAAAGAAATCAATATTTTGGGAACTACAGTACTGGCAGCATCTGGAGGTTAGACATTGTATCGATGGGATGCATGTCGAGAAGAACGTGGGTGAAAGTATCACTAGCACCCTTTTGAACATAAAAGGAAAGAAAAGGATCATTTGAAAGGAAGAAAAGATTTAATTGAGTTGGGCATACGCACAGAGCTTGGCCCGCAAGAACGTGGAAAACGCACATTCTTGCCTCCTGCCTGTCACACTCTGTCTAAAGAAGAGAAACATAGTCTATGCAGTACCCTTTACAACATCAAGGTGCCATCAGGTTACTCCTTAAACATAAGAAACCTAGTGTCCATGACAGATTTCAAATTAGTAGGAATGAAATCTCACGATTATCATGTCCTACTTCAAGAATTTTTGCCAATTGCACTACGTGGGATCTTGCCGGATGCTGTCAGACACACAATCACAAACGTCAGTGTCTTCCTCAAATCCATTTCGTCTAAGGTTCTTGATGTGGACACTCTGTCTAAATTACAAAAGGATCTTATTGTGACAATGTGCCAGCTGGAGATGTATTTTCCTCCATCGTTCTTCGACATAATGATACATCTCCTCGTGCATCTTAAGAGAGATTCTGATGTGTGGTCCTTTGTACCTTCCTTCGCTACATGTATCCGTTTGAAAGGTACATGGGTGTCCTGAAGAAGAAAATGAAGAACCGTCGTCACCCAGAGGGTAGTATTATAGAGGGCACTATCACAGAGGAAGTTGTAGACTTCTGCACCAATTACCTAGAAGGTGTCGATACCATTGGACTTCCACGTTCTAGACACGAGGGAAGATTGAAGGGTGTTGGCACGGTTGGAAGGAAACTGAAAAGAATTGACATAGACACTCTTAACAAAGCTCATTTAGTTGTGCTAAGTCATCTTGAAGATGTTGAACCATACTTTGATGAACACTTGTGTGTTTTAAGAGCACAATATCCAAATATGAGTGACGTTAGACTACAAAATGAGCAGAATAGGACATTTGTCCGATGGTTCAAAGAGAAAGTGTTGTCCGATCAGTCCACGAATGTGCCTGGACTGATTAAAGTAGTTGCATTTGGACCAAATCTGGATGCAATTTCTTATGAGGGGTACGATGTCAACGGATTCACCTTTTTCACAGAACGTCAGGATCAGAAGTCAACGAATCAAAACAATGGTGTAGAGCTTGAAGCTTATCAAAACTTATATGACATCTGTGTCGTGGGTCATAGTCATGTCTCAGTACAACAATCATATTTCGGTGTTATACAAGACTTCTGGGTATTGGACTACAACAGCTACGAAATGTGTGTTTTCCGCTGTAACTGGGTTAACAACAATCATGGCTACCGTGAGGAGGAGCATGGTATGAAACTGGTTGATCTGTCTAGAGCTACTCCCACGGTTAAGCCATTCGTTGTTGGGACGAAGGTTAAGCAGATATTTTATGTTACTGATCCCTGTAATCCTAGATGGTCTGTTGTGCTTAAAGGGAGAAGAGGAATAGTTGGTGTGGATGGTGTGGTTGATGAGGATGAGTATGATGCAGAAGATGAACCTCCAACTGTTCCTATTTCATTGGAAGAGGCTGAGGTCACAGGTCATCGTGAGTATATACGATCAGACCATAACGAGGGAATGTGGGTTGAGAGAAAATGGTGTATGTAAGTTATTACTATAAAAATTTATATGAAATTAACATTCTTTTATTTATTGCTTGTTTATGACCATTATGAAATGCTTAATTTAATTCAAATTGTATTTCAATCCTTGCAGGCATGGCTGATCCGGACATGGCTGATGAAGAGTTCGATTTATTTTGTCGTCAGGAGGAGGAAATGAGCAGCAAATGGTACCAGTCCCATCTACATCTGCCGCTGCTGTGTTGCCCCATCTACATCTGCTGCTGCTGCTGTTGGCCCTTCCATGAGTGCACCTTCTACGAGTGCTACTCAGAGACCCAGAGGTAGAGGTCCGACCCGTGGGTTGAAACTGCAGAAACCGGATCAGATTAGTCTTCTGTGGGACAAGTATGGGAGGTATGGTGGGGGCAGCAGGTCAGAGTTCGCTAGTATGCTAGGGACTCTGGCCAGATCACATTGCTGCATCAACCACACATGGAAACAAGTCCCGGAAGAAGTTAAGGAGACCATCTGGAAGAAGGTGCAAGAACGATACAAGATCCCAGAAGAAGTGAAGAAGACCGTTCTTTCTTTGGTGTCCGGCAAAGCTAAATCATTCCGCCACTACTTGGTTGAGCATTGGATCAACAGGGTGCCCCCACGTGAGCCTCTGCCGTATGTTGTGTACAATGGCATGATCACTGAAGAGGAGTGGAAGGAGTTCGTTGAGCGGCACGCCACCCCCGAGTTCAGGGTATGTTTGTGTGTACTCTTTTCTTAATTAATGCTCATAATGCTTTATCCCTGATTTTCTAATTAATTTCCTGTTGTACTTTCTTAACAGCAAATACAAGAACAAGCACGGCAAAACCGTGAAGCTAATCTCTACCCCCACACCATGGGACGACGGGGATATGTGGGCAGGCTCGAGGGATGGAAAGAAGCTGGTTTGCTGACACGGAGGAACGAGGATGGAAGTGAATGCCCGATCAAGGATGTCTCTGAGGCGAGGAGGGTGCAGATGTACATACTGGGACGCCAGAAAACGACCAGCGAAGGTTAGAGGATATTTCCTAATGCTGCGATGGAACAACTGGCTAACCAAATTGTAAGTATTTGAAAGTAGCTGTTAAATAATTTACTTATATACTCAAGTGTTTGTTGATCTTAAATTTAGTGTTAACTTCTTTGAAAATTGGACAGTACGAAGCGGCACAGAGAGGAGAAGTAGACTTACACGCTCCTCCTTCTCAAGACGACGCGCTCAATCAAATGCTTGGGAAGAAGGATCACCCAGGGCGTGTTAGAGGATTTGGGGGAGAAGTACGTCAGAAGAACGTATTCCCGCCATCTGCTAGGAAGGGTCAGCTGAGTGCTGCTGAAGTCGAGGCGATGGTAGAGCGTAGGTTCGCTGCTGAGCGCCAAGCTAATGATGAGAAACAGGCTGCTGAGCGCCGGGCTATCGAGGAGAGGCTGCAGGAAGCGTTGAATGTGATTGCACATGCGACTACTCAGCAGCAGCAGCTAGATCCTCCTCGACTGTCTTCCTCGTCTAGTTGTGCTCCGGCCGCTGACTCGTACCCTTTTGCCAACATCCAGGTTAACTTTGTTTAACTATTTTTCTCCTAAAATAAAGTTATTTAAATAGTATTAGATTGGACTCACTTATTTATTTCACGTATTATCTCTGTTTATTAAAGGAGCAAAAAAAATGTCGTCTCCAAATACCATTAGAAGGGCACCCTGTAGATGCGGCCTATGGGACGGTGTTGCCATCAGGTCCACTCACGCTCATCAGTTTCGTACGTCTACCCCCATTCTACGCGCGTGTGACCTTGGACCTGATAGTTGATGGATTTGAGCATGCATACCTTCCGATGGTGTTTGACAACAAATGCACGCTGATCGAAGCGAAGGGAGACATATTGCCCTGGCCAGCATGTTATATTGTTGTCACCGATGAGGTAAGACTGTTTGACTGAAATACCCCAAACCTAAGTATGCTAAGTAACATCAAATTATGATGTAGTAAGGCTAGAATATGCCTTAGAAAGAATGGTAGACAATTTAAACCAAGGAAAACACAAGAAAGTGCCTTAAGGGCAATCAGGGCAAAAACGTGCTCTAAGCTTGGAGTGACTTTGATTAGCACCCAAATACCATTATAAGACTTTAGTAATATGCTAATGGACATTTTAAATCAATTAGCAAAGAAAACCAAGCTTGAAAACAAGTTAAAACACAAAATGTGCTTTAAGAAGTCTTAAAGCACATTTTTGAGAATTGTCTTAGAATTGAGTTTTGAGTGGCTAAATGTCCATCATTACTCTTTAATCAACATGTGTACTAATTAGTATCACATTAGGAAGCCTAAATCAATGGGAAATCAAAAATTTCAGAAATATGTGCACTGATTAGTGAATAGTGCCAAATAGTGACTAGTTTAAGTTTTAATCAATATAAGCTAATTAGTTGGTCAACAAAGACCATGACTAGCCTTATTTAAGATAGGGGGCCGTTTTCTAAGGATGAGTCACAATGGACTTCATCAAATAAGGGAAAAAGAAGAGATAAGTAAAGAAAGTTACTATTTGCTTTTATAAAGCAAATATCCTTATTAGCCTACCTCTCTCCTCTCTTCTTCATTTCCCCTTCTTCTTCCACGGTTTTCTTCTTGTTCTCTCTGTTCCAAACCGTGCCCAACCAGCTCCATACTTGTTCCATCTTCAAATGTCCATAAGTTACTCATTTTAGCTCCAAATCAAAAAGTGAGCATAGATTATTCTTAGTTACCTCTCAAGCTCTAGCTTTCCATTTACAAAATTGGAAAAGCTTCATTTTGGAGCCATGGGAAATCTCCATTGATGGAGGAAAATCAAGTTTGAAGAGCTCATTAGCTTCTCCATTCTCTTAAGGTAAAGGAAATGTAAGAAAAATCATGTTTCCATCACTTCCTCACCATGGCCGAAAATTAACTACTCATGGGGCTTTGTTTTATGCCTTGTTCTAGCTTGTTTTATTCACCAAGGACTAGTGGAGGTCCTATTTCATTCAATGCCCAAGTCTACTTTGAGACTTCAAAGGTAATCATCCACTTTTATGCTTTAGAACACATTTCTAACCTAGGTTTTCATTCATTGAGGTTAGTATATTACTTAGTACTCATATGAGTCATTGAATATTGATTAGAACATTGGCAAGGGGAATTTAAGTGGTGGCCGAGATCTATGCAAGAAGAAGGTGTAAGGAGGAGATTAAGATAAGCTTGAGAAAACAAGGTAAAATGCTTACCTAATGGTGGTTTAAGTTTAAGGAATGAGTTTTAGATGAGTACTAATGTAGCTTAAAGCTTACATTAGGTAATGGGTTGTATAACCTAAGAAAAAGAACTTAAATAAGCTTGAGAACTTGTGACTAAGGAGCCAAAGGAAATGAGTTAGTAATATAAGTTTAAGATGAGTTTTAAGAACATTATAACTACTATGAGATTGATGGGTGTATTTGCAGGTTGAAAGCTTTTATATGTGGAAATTCAGTGTTTAAGTTTAAGTCATTTAAGGGCCTAAGAGCCATGTCATTTAAGAGCCTTAGTGCTATGCAATTTAAGATTATTGCAATATATGGAGTATGATGTGAATAAGTTGATTTGGATGAGAAAATATGATGAGAAAGGACTTGGTGTGTGTGAGATTATTGTGTGAGAAAAAATAATGTGTTTGGGCATGATAATATACTAGAGGAGCTATGGCGAAATTTGAGTAGAAAATAAGTGTTTAGGTGATGGTGGAGAATTAATGTGACCTAGGATTTACTAGGAGTCACTATGAGGAATTTGAGTGGAAATGAGTTAACTAAGGAGTTCTTGAGGTTTAGAATGACCTAGAGATGTCTATGAGGAAATTAGAGTTTAGATGGGTGCATTGAACACACCAAAGTCATGGTATAGGGAATGGTAAGACTTGTGCAAATCTGGAGGAAATGATGTGTAATGCTTTGAGATGATTTAGGTATGAACTAAGAGAAGAACAATGAGAGTTCGAGAAGTTTGTGTAAGAGGTGGTGATGTTAGTGGTGGACTTGTGAAGGTTTAGTTGAATGGTAATGTGTGGACTTGGGTGATGGAGGTGAAAATGGTAGGAGGATGTTGTAAGTCGTCAAGGAAAACGACTAGAAACGTATAAGAGGGTATGATCATGAGAATGGTGAGTAAGTTGCATAAGAGAAGTGGAAATGTCTAAGGAGGGTGTTGCATGGTTAAGGTAAATGAAGAACAGTGTCAAGGTATTAAGATAGTGGAAAGAAATGTATAAGCAAGCTTAAGAGTTTAAGAGCGATGAGTAACAAGTGAAAATAAGAGAAATTGTGCATGGACATGCAAGATAACCTTGGAAGGTTTAACAAGCAAAGATGGAGTGCAATGATGTAAAGGAGGAGTTATATGGGTAGAAAAGAAACACTTTGGTTAGTTGAAGTTTTAGCCAAAATATACATGTTAGAAATATAAGGAGTTAATTGACAAGTGTTAGGAATTTCTTACAAGAATTGAGCTAAAGGTTGGAATGATCTTTGGAGACGATTTTCATGAGTTTGGAGGATGATTAAAGGTGGGTTTAAGGGTCTAAATGATGTTAGAACACATTAGAAGGCTCAAGGAGAAGTTTGGTGAAGATTTAACAATTTTTGGGCATGTTCTGGTGGCGTCCGACCCAGGGGTCCGACCCAAGTTTGGGTCGGACAGACCTCTGTTAAGCCGCCATAAGAGTTTCTGTAAGGGACCGACCCAGTTGGTGGGTCGGACGGAGGGGTTTTAAAAGACGGGAGAGTCTCTGGAATGGACCGACCCAGTCGGTGGGTCGGACGACCCCTAAGACTTAAAAAAAAAAGAAAGAAACCCTAAGAGAGTTTAGTGGTATTAATGGTACCCGATTAAGGGGGCAATGATGATTAGAAGTATAAAGACCTAAGGGATTAAGTTAAGAATAAACTTAAAAGTTTAAGATTAAGTTTGTAAGATTAAGTTGTATGACTTAAGAGGTGTTAGGATGGAATCATTAAGGGTTAGGTGAGTTAAGTAAGATAAGTAAGTTGAATTGAGTTAAGTGATTAACAACCTAAAATTGAATGAATGTTTTAGGGTTTGAGAATTTGGACTCCAGAGGAGAGTAAGCAACCGAACGACCAACGGTGAACGGTACAGTTCTCTTGTGACCTGCTTGCTAACGAGGTGTCCCTCGGTTTGTGTGCTATTTGTTTTTGTGTGCTCACTAAACAAGATAAAGCATGCAACCGGAATATATTATATCTATTGTATTGTTGTGTGATGTTTGAAAACTAACACAACATACCGTGAGAACTTACTAACCAATGTTTAGTAAGGAATTGAGTGAGACTGAGGAACGCCCCTAATAAGGGACGATATGAACCGAAAGAGGTTAACCAACAAACAGGGTCTTGAGATTACTAACTAATGGAACTTGAGTGAGGAAACCCGGACCGATCTCCGGTCATGCATGCTAAGGAAAGGGGGTCGTTATCTATAGCAGATTCGACCTCCGATTAAGGACTTGTCTTCGGACTTGTAGCCTAGGGCCGGTTGCCGGCTCAGCTGCGCTGGACTCCCGTCCAGAGTAGGTGGCATTAAGATGGTGCGGTGGGATCACCTAAATCCCAGGTTCGAATTAAGCTACAACCATTCCCTTCCAGGAACGGTTTGATAGTGAGATTAAGTTAAGATTAAGGCTAAGGTAAGGTTAAGATAAGTTGCAACCATTCCTTATTAAAGGATGGTTTGTATTGTTAAGTTTAAGATTAAGGTAAGGTTAAGATGAATTGCAACCATTCCTCTTTAAAGGATGGTTTGTATAATTAAGATTAAGATAAGCGACATCCACTCCTTATTAAAGGATGGTTGTTTCTCAGATTAAGATAAGACTAAGATTGAGGTGAGGTAAGGATGGACTAAGATTAAGAGGGAACATTACTTAAGGAGTTAAAATAACAACTCTCTATTTAAGGGAACACATTTAAGTCGTTCATTGTGTGTGAACTTTGATTGTTCATATATGGATTGTTGTTTACAGCATTTACTATTATGTTTGTGCATTTAATCAACCTCCATGCTAATCGACAATTAGTCGTCGTAGCCATGTTAGCTTGGGGCCATGAGGGGATCGTACCAGCATTCGTGCTGACCCCCTTTGGGGGCTGTTTTTACTACACAGGTACATCAGGAAGCGGTCGTCGCGTGAGTAAGAAGGGTACAAGTGTTACGGGTTAAGTATGGCTACGAGTTGTTCATGTACCTCGTATGGCAATTTGAGTTAGTAAGATGTATAGGATGTGAGGGGGTTGTAAGAAGGATACGTAAATGGTTAAGATTGTTGTACTAATGTTCGGTATATTTCGTAGTCAGACGTGGCAAGGTCCTGGATTGTAAAGAATTCCGCTGTGACATGTTATATATTACTGTTAAGTTGCGAGACCACATCTGGATTGAGTTGGGGTGTTACAAAAGTGGTATCAGAGCGTAGTTACGCTCTGAAGACAAGAAATACCGAAGTTAGGAGAATATTGAGGCTGAGATTGAGTTATGGGTTAAGGGTTAAGAGGTATAGTGAGAGGCGCATTAGTCAGGACTTTCGGTGCTTACGGATATCCATAGTACCTAGACCCGCCCTCCACATCCCTAACCCTGAACATGTGGAACAAACGGCAGAGAGAAGAAAGCCTTCTCTTACTCGGGAAACCCGATCTGGCAGTTAGCTAACAGTAAGCAATACGAGAAACATTATGTTGCACAACAGTCATGGAGAACTTAGAGGTTTTAATGGAGCGCAGCAAAGAAACAGGCGCTACCTATGGACTTCTATCAATAAGGGAACGGTAATTACCGGCAACATGGGTCGACATGCTACGCAGTCGAAATAACCCGCAATACCAATGGTAAGGAAAGCACTACGAGTGCAATGGATAAGGAAATGATAAGAGACATGAGTACCGGACAGCGGTCCGAGTGAGCATAACAGTGGGATAATACAAAGCATGAGGATTGAGATTACTGGAAAGTCCAGTTAGAAACGGGAACTCCAAACCCCATATTACGAGGAAGGTTACAAGACCTGGCCGACATAATGCAGATGACGGTAGAAACTCATACAAATTGTATACCAAAATAGGACTACGATGTAGTGCCTAAAGGAGATTATTACTTAATAACCACAACAAAATGTGTGGAGACAGGAGCGAGGATTAAGACATAAGAAAATATTAAGGGATTCCCTCAGAAAGAGGAACGCCCTAATAGATGACAGTACTGTCAAACAACAAGGAAACTGCCGGATGGACGGTTATCCAAAATAAGAGATTATCGAAGGAGTCCCGAGGACTACCAATTACATGGAAATTAGAAGGAAGTGTCACTACCGATGTACCTTGTACCAATAACCCATCCTGCATGGCGCACTTGCCATAGCAAGTGCTACCACGGTTAAGCTACACGAAAAGCCATCAAGGCGAGATAGGAGAACGCTACAGTTGTAACACATATTAATACCGGATTGTAAATCCATAAGAACAGAAAAATAAGACCTTGGAAAGGCCCGATGGCCTGATCATGATGAGATGAGGTGACACACCAGTCAGCCGGGAGCAGAACTTGGACATAATATTAGACCATATGGATGTTAGCAACAGTACAACAACAACCGACAGTGCGGTAAGAACATCAATCCCGAACTCCAAGGGGAAAAACCTAAGAGATCGCTCGGTAATGCGAGCAAAAACACTATATAAGCAATGATATACAAGGGATGTATTATAATATACTATTGAGACTGTTGAAGCATCGACTTACAACAAAAAACGGGATAAGACTCAGAGTGACCATAAGGATACCAATAACAACATTCTTCAATGAAGATGTTGGACGACCAGAAAACAAGGACAAAAGAAATAAACGTAAGCTATAACCTACTAAGGATTAAAGTCGTACAACCCTGGAAAAGGAAAGCTCAGAGGACTACCCCCACAGAGCGGGCATAGTCGAGCCGAACAACTAATGAATGACAGTTAATACTGTTTGTCTAACTCATTAACACCCAAGTATGATTGATCATCAATGGGTGGCGTAGTCAACGGAAGTTGAACGAAGCGTTGAGATGGAAGTATAAGACGACAGGATGATATCCAACTTGGACACCGTAAGGCAAACGCCTAATACGAACCTAACCTTGACTATTAAAAGACATAAGCCTAGTAAAATGACAGTATTGTCAAAGACATTAGGTAACCTCAGATCACCTGAACAACTTTCCTGGCAGGAAGCAGGATGTAGCAACTTATCATGAAATCCGATACTACATTTAGTATGTAACCTAACGGTGGATAATGCTCAAAGAACCAGAATCTTATAGGGATGACCTGCAGATGAGTAAGAGTACAAATAATGAACTGAGACATTAAACATTAAGAGCCTACGAGCCAAGGATGTTAACCACATCAGAGCCCGAGGCGCAATAAGTTATAAGAGAGCTTGTTTAAGCCACGAAGGGACTACAATTTGTAGATATGAACGGTTACCAAACCTATAACTTAGATTGGGAAGAACATTACCAAGAAAGGGTACCAATGAGAATATTGAGATAATGCTAAGGACAGGAGCGGATAACGAACCATGCCTTTTAGGGTGGGGATACCTCTCCTTGTTGTGAGGCCATGAGTGGGAATGAACCCCTCAAAAGGGCTTTCACATATTAGAGATAAAATACACTTTATTTAGAAAATGGAAACTATGAACCTTGAGATTACCTTAGAACATACCAGATACACTTGAGTAATAAGGAAGGTTGCACAAATAGACCCCATATCCCAACACCCAGGATGTAAGCATTAGTAATGGGCAGAGATAAACATTGTGACTGCACATTATGGCACGTCAATTAATCAATGCTCAGAAGAGCTTGTGAATCAGTGGATGACTTCTTCAGTAACCAGTTAAACTACATGGTAGATAACATCATTAAGGATGAAAGAAAGCGAGAGAAATCAGCCTGTTTACGAATCTGAGATTGGAGCAGAACACCTTCGTATTAAGAGACAACTATTTTACAGCATGGTAACACAACCGCTATACACCGGAATGAGAAAACTCCCAGTGTGTTTACAAAGAAGGGATTGAGTATAAGGTAATACATTAGAATAAGTGAGTAAGAGGTTGCACCATTAATGGGCAACATGGTAAAGGCCAACTACCACGGTAGTAGTGGTCGTGAGTACAATAGTTAGATAAGTGGATTAAGTCATGGTGCGCGGTAAGGCGACCATTATGTATGAGCCGTCAAATATTGACACTAAGGCAATTAGATTTATGAGTTAAGACCAGCATAAGTAAGAAAATAAGATGATAGACGGACTGTGCATTGATGCCAGTAGTCTGGACATGGTTTGGTAAGATTACACAGGAAGCACACAACCCATTCCTTAAGGAACTAGAAGTGCTTTCCTAATAGGAGAAAGAAGATAAGAGGCTCTATGGAAAGAGACCTAAGCTACTAAGAAATAGAATCAGTACGGGATACAGAAAGAGCTAGAGCATACAATACCAAGAACACAATAATGGATTTCCCTTGATTAACTTCAAGAAGAACAATAAATGTTATTATGGAACGAGGAAGAGGAGATCGACAACAGAATACTTCATAATTAGCAATAGCTAAACGTGTGATGGACACTATGAGTTTACTAAAACGAGACGTGGGACGACTGCACCCTACAGGGGCTTGCAGGCCTGACACGCTCATTTATGAGTTAGTTGGGTAAGTAGTAATGTACCAGTAAGGTACCCCATGCATGTAAACGAGTGGTGTAAGGAACACGGGAGGTAGTCGACTCCGTACCACGGACAACGACGCAAGATCACACAGGAGCAGCTACTACCACAAACAGTCAAAGAGAAGAATTCAGTCGAACCAGCAATGCAAGGGAATCAGAGAACAAATAATTAAGGACTATGAAGTGCGAGAAGCACGGATTGTTAAGTATAGACATAGGACATGTCTTAAGATGAATAAGACTAAACTGTAAAGTGCAATAAGCACTAAACAGTAGTTTCAGATTAGGAATCATCCTCAGACCAAAGGTCAGTTGGAGACAGCGATTTAGACATTCGAGAAAACACTAAGAGTATGAACATTGGATCTCCAGAGAGACTGGATAGACGAGCTACAACTCATCAATGCCGTGTATATATAAACATAACACGTGTCCATTGAGATACCAATATTCCTAACTGTAAGGACGCGGAAGGATATACCATGCTATAAAAGATAAGTGAGGCAGTTAAGCCTAAGAACATCAGAGTGGTGCAGCGGAAGCTAACAGATCACTATCTTTGAGATTAGACCAAACTAAGTTAAGGAAACGGTATAAGTACCGTTAAGAATCCTCGATACAGAGGCTAAGTTATTTCTCATTGAATTATAAGTAAGATAGATGACATGGAAGCTAGAATGCTTGGTAAGAATTAGACATCTTGAACTTATGTTCAAAGATCATGTAATGTTGATTATGTGGGCGTAATCCATTTTAAGGGGGGTAGAGCGAAAACCGCTTAGCGTATGTTTGTGTACTGAGTACATAAACTACGGTGTGCATAGCACAAAATAATTTGAGAATATGTTTTACATAAACATTTTGAGATAAATTATGGTTATTGCACACAGTAGATGTGAATACCATACATATTAAGTACCTATCTTGTTAACTCCGGTGTGAGTACAAGTTAAGAGAATTAAGGAAGAGGTTTAAGGAGACTTAAGGAATAAGGAATATATGAGGTATGAGTCGATATGAGACTATGTGTGAGATAAAAATAAGATAACATTATGAGATACAATTGGACATGAGCATGAGGAAGAAGATAGTAATGCTATGAGATATAAGATGGTGAGAATTGGTATGGGACAGTTATAAAACTTAGTAGGAATTTAAGTCTTGAGGTAATTTCTAAGAGATGAATCGGGAATGTTTGATGGACTGAGTACACACTTTGGAGATGTATTGATTATGATTAGAAGAACTAAAAAGATAGAAAATTGGACATGAGTGAATTATCTGATGTTTGAAAATGACATGGGAGGTGGAACTTGATTTTCTAGGGATCAAGGGAAACCGAACACAAATTGGGGTGGAAGGATAGTTTTACACTGATGCTGATCACATCAGGGTAGGATGATTCCTGCAACTCCCTACCAGTGGTCACAATTTAATCACACTAAGGATAGAGGCCTTAGGATAAAATGGAATTGGAGTTGATTGTATTTTTAATTAGAGGAATTATTCCTCACATGACCTCGTAAAAAGGATTACCTTTTTACTGAGTCTCGCCCATGAAGTCGAGGACGCACGAGCCTTTGTCTTCGGACCGGTGACATGGGGAGAGCAGCGTGTTTGTATTCTGGCCCATGGTGACGAGGACGAATGAGCCATTGTCTACGGACCGGTGACATGGGGAATACGATGGAAGTTATGTGAATGTTTTAATCATCAAAAAGGAACAAAAGAATTTTGAGTGCTATACATGTGTAAGCATATTGTGTGATATTTAAGAATAAGCATATGGTGGACTTAAGGATTCAATGAGTTTAAGTATACATAAGTATGATCTATATGATCTAAGGAATGAGGTAATACATGTATTCTAATGAGATAAGATGCATGGGAACTTTGGGGACAAAGTTCTTTAAGGGGGGTAGATTGAAATACCCCAAACCTATGTATGCTAAGTAAACATCAAATTATGATGTAGTAAGGCTAGAATATGCCTTATAAAGATTGGTAGACAATTTAAACCAAGGAAAACACAAGAAAGTGCCTTAAGGGCAATCAGGGCAAAAACATGCTCTAAGCTTGGAGTGACTTTGATTAGCACCCAAATACCTTTATAAGACTTTAGTAATATGCTAATGGACATTTTAAATCAATTAGCAAAGAAAACCAAGCTTGAAAACAAGTTAAAACACAAAATGTGCTTTAAGAAGTCTTAAAGCACATTTTTGAGAAATTGTCTTAGAATTGAGTTTTGAGTGGCTAAATGTCCATCATTACTCTTTAATCAACATGTGTACTAATTAGTATCACATTAGGAAGCCTAAATCAATGGGAAATCAAAAATTTTAGAAATATGTGCACTGATTAGTGAATAGTGCCAAATAGTGACTAGTTTAAGTTTTAATCAATATAAGCTAATTAGTTGGTCAAAAAAGACCATTAATAGCCTTATTTAAGATAGGGGGCCAGTTTTCTAAGGATGAGTCACAATGGACTACATCAAATAAGGGAAAAAGAAGAGATAAGTAAAGAAAGTTACTATTTGCTTTTATAAAGCAAATATCCTTATTAGCCTACCTCTCTCCTCTCTTCTTCATTTCCCCCTCTTCTTCCACGGTTTTCTTCTTGTTCTCTCTGTTCCAAACCGTGCCCAACCAGCTCCATACTTGTTCCATCTTCAAATGTCCATAAGTTACTCATTTTAGCTCCAAATCAAAAAGTGAGCATAGATTATTCTTAGTTAGCTCAAGCTCTAGCTTTCCATCTTTACAAAATTGGAAAAGTTTCATTTTGTAGCCATGGGAAATCTCCATTAATGGAGGAAAATCAAGTTTGAATAGCTCATTAGCTTCTCCATTCTCTTAAGGTAAAGGAAATGTAAGAAAAATCATGTTTCCATCACTTCCTCACCATGGCCGAAAATTAACTACTCATGGGGCTTTGTTTTTATGCCTTGTTCTAGCTTGTTTTATTCACCAAGGACTAGTGGAGGTCCTATTTCATTCAATGCCCAAGTCTACTTTGAGACTTCAAAGGTAATCATCCACTTTTATGCTTTAGAACACATTTCTAACCTAGGTTTTCATTCCTTGAGGTTAGTATATTACTTAGTACTCATATGAGTCATTGAATATTGATTAGAACATTGGGAAGGGGAATTTAAGTGGTGGCCGAGATCTATGCAAGAAGAAGGTCTAAGGAGGAGATTAAGATAAGCTTGAGAAAACAAGGTAAAATGCTTACCTAATGGTGGTTTAAGTTTAAGGAATGAGTTTTAGATGAGTACTAATGTAGCTTAAAGCTTACATTAGGTAATGGGTTGTATAACCTAAGAAAAAGAACTTAAATAAGCTTGAGAACTTGTGACTAAGGAGCCAAAGGAAATGAGTTAGTAATATAAGTTTAAGATGAGTTTTAAGAACATTATAACTACTATGAGATTGATGGGTGTATTTGCAGGTTGAAAGCTTTTATATGTGGAAATTCAGTGTTTAAGTTTAAGTCATTTAAGGGCCTAAGAGCCATGTCATTTAAGAGCCTTAGTGCTATGCAATTTAAGATTATTGCAATATATGGAGTATGATGTGAATAAGTTGATTTAGATGAGAAAATAAGATGAGAAAGGACTTGGTGTGTGTGAGATTATTGTGTGAGGAAAAATAATGTGTTTGGGCATGATAATATACTAGAGGAGCTATGGCGAAATTTGAGTAGAAAATAAGTGTTTAGGTGATGGTGGAGAATTAATGTGACCTAGGATTTACTAGGAGTCACTATGAGGAATTTGAGTGGAAATGAGTTAACTAAGGAGTTCTTGAGGTTTAGAATGACCTAGAGATGTCTATGAGGAAATTAGAGTTTAGATGGGTGCATTGAACACACCAAAGTCATGGTATGAGGAATGGTAAGACTTGTGCAAATCTGGAGGAAATGATGTGTAATGCTTTGAGATGATTTAGGTATGAACTAAGAGAAGAACAATGAGAGTTCGAGAAGTTTGTGTAAGAGGTGGTGATGTTAGTGGTGGACTAGTAAGGTTTAGTTGAATGGTAATGTGTGGACTTGGGTGATGGAGGTGAAAATGGTAGGAGGATGTTGTAAGTCGTCAAGCAAAAAGACTAGAAACGTATAAGAGGGTATGATCATGAGAATGGTGAGTAAGTTGCATAAGAGAAGTGGAAATGTCTAAGGAGGGTGTTGCATGGTTAAGGTAAATGAAGAACAGTGTCAAGGTATTAAGATAGTGGAAAGAAATGTATAAGCAAGCTTAAGAGTTTAAGAGCGATGAGTAACAAGTGAAAAGAAGAGAAATTGTGCATGGACATGCAAGATAACCTTGGAAGGTTTAACAAGCAAAGATGGAGTGCAATGATGTTAAGGAGGAGTTATGTGGGTAGAAAAGAAACACTTTGGTTAGTTGAAGTTTTAGCCAAAATATACATGTTAGAAATATAAGGAGTTAATTGACAAGTGTTGGGAATTTCTTACAAGAATTGAGCTAAAGGTTGGAATGATCTTTGGAGACGATTTTCATGAGTTTGGAGGATGATTAAAGGTGGGTTTAAGGGTCTAAATGATGTTAGAACACATTAGAAGGCTCAAGGAGAAGTTTGGTGAAGATTTAACAATTTTTGGGCATGTTCTGGTGGCGTCCAACCCAGGGGTCCTGATAAGTGCGAAATATATAGACTTTTAAGGGTTTAATTACCTTATAATTTGCAGTATTTTAAGTAATATTTCTCACTTATCTGACGATTTCCTAGATTTAGTTTTGATACGAATTGATATATTTTATGTATTAAATGCAGGAAAAAGTGTTGGAATCAAGTAGCTTACTTCACAAGCTTTCCAACGCAACAAACGGCGAGTAAAACGGACTTATAACGAAAAATCTGGAGCCGATTCAAGATTGGACTATACTCGTACACATATATATATAATACACTATAGCAAACGAGGCGGACAAGGGCAGGTTGCAACCGCCTCCATTTGGAGCGGACAAGAGAGGAGACAACCGCCTCCATTTGGGCGGTAGAGAAGGAGACAACCGCCTCCATTTTGGGCGGTAGAGAGGCGCACAACCGCCTCCATTTGGGCGGTAGAGAAGGAGACAACCGCCTCCATTTTGGGCGGTAGAGAGGCGCACAACGCCTCCATTTGAGGCGGACAAGAAGAAACGCGCACCAGAACAGAATTTCTTCGCGTCTTCTTCTTCCTTCTTCGCCGGCGCCGCATCGAACTGCTACCTCATTTATTACAGACGATCGCCCACCTTAATTTCTGCACGCGTGACTGTAATCAATTATCAATTGCTCTGCCCGATGAAATCTCTGATTGAAATCTTCACGGATCTGCACCAACTCCACGCCATCTACTCAGTAGCTCACAATTCCTGTCACTTCTCCGTTGTCTGTTTCTGAAATCCTCCGCCTATATAAACCCACACTACTGGAAGCTAAAACACACAATCCATTCATCCAGTCATCCACGAATCCATCAATCGCTCCATTCACTCCATTCACTTCAGCAAAAATCCATTCATCTATCAGTCCACGAAAGAACCCATTCGCTCACGCTCCTTCATTCCATTTACCTTAATCAAAAATCATAACCCATCCACTCCATAAATTCCCACGTAACCACATATCCCACTTTTGATTTTATTTTCCTGTTACGTTACGCATCAGCTTACAGAAATAAAATCAGCAGTCGGGGAAGCGCAAGACGAAGTTGAAGCGAGGAGCCGAGTGAACTTCTAAACTGGAGTTACTCTTACCCTTACTTTAATTTATTTAATGCATTCCTTATCTGTTATTGTTGTTTCTGTAACGATGAGCGAGTAATTATTTTAGCTTCCCGGGTTGGGAAGCGAACCTATTTCCTAAATTCTGTTATGTATTTCTTTAAATAAATTTAGTTAACTGCAACAGTTCAATTCCTGTCCTTCAAGTGTTTTAATTATTTGGCGGTATTATAAACAACCCTTGTAGTTATTTTATTAAAATGCGAGAGCTGAGATAAATAACTAGACAAGGAAGTTGAACCTAATTAACAGCTAGAAGCCTGATCCGGCCTATAGGTTAATTAGACTCCAATAGAAACTGCTCTTTATGCGATTAATTGTGTCCGGTCTAGAGCATTAGCCTGCTGCTAGGTCTAACAATTGGTTAGGATTCATTATACTTAGTCGTAAATGAATTAATTAAAGTTTCTGAGTTATTGCAGTAAAATTAAAGGAAGAATTTACTAACAGATATAAAAGGAATAGGTAAGCAAACAACCCGGGGTGCGCTTTTCTATTTATCACATTCACCACTCTTTAAATCCCTCTGTGTTTATTTAAGTTGTTTTATTTTTCCTTGTAGTTAGTTTCTTTTTAATCAATAATCAAAACCGAAAAAGTGATATTTCCTGTTTTCTTTAGTTTAACTTAATTTCCCAGTTAATCAAATATTTGTCAATTAATTATACGAGGTCCCTGAGATCGACAACCCCATTTAATCACTATACCCGCAAAACGATAGGTACACTGCCTATGTGGTAGAAGTAGTCACATATTTCTCCATCAAGTTTTTGGCGCCGTTGCCGGGGACCTCCGGCACGGTTAATTGACAATTATTATTTAATTGGGATAAGTTAAATTTTTCATTCTTTTATTTTTATTTTCTGTTTAATATTTTCTCTTTATTTTTGCCACGTATATAGTTAATCTAGTTTTTCCATATTCATACCAACTCGTCTCTTATGCGTCGGACCGATCTGCAGGAGAACCTATAGCTGAATTTCAGCCAGAGATCGAAAGAGTTCTCCACAGCAGGCGACAACTACAGTTTGCCATGACGACCAGACAAACTCTGGGGGAGTACCAGCAACCATCAGTAGAAGGACGATCTCTGCTATCGTCCTCCCTCAAGTGACGCAAACTGAGCTCGACGCCTGGCAATTCAAGACGAGCTTCATCACCACGTTGTACCACCAGGGACAATTCAGCGGACTTGACTCAGATGATGCCCCACACCACATCTCTGCATTCCTGGACTTCTGCAATACATTCAACAAGACGGGGAACCTGAACGAGCGCATTCGTCTACAGCTGTTCCCCTATTCTCTGAAAGACGGAGCGTCCAGGTGGCTAAGGAGTCTGCAACCGGGTAGCATCCACACTTGGGCTGACTTGGCAAACAAGTTCCTGGCGAAGTACTATCCACCGTCAAAGACAAGGGAAAAGATCGCTGAAATCACAAACTTTTGTCAAGAACCAGGTGAGTCCCTGTATGATTCTTGGGATAGATTCAAGGAGCTGCAGATTCAATGCCCACACCATGGTATGAGTAGCGAAGAACTAGTACTGTCATTCTTTAAGGGATTAAATGATTCAAACAAATGGTACTAAGTTCCTCATCTGGAGGAAACTTTATGGCAAGAACTGGGGATGAAGCGATGGAGCTTTTGGACACCATGACCGCTAGTACCAGACAGTGGTGCAAGAACAAGGGGAGAGGTGAGCCAAAAGCAGGTATGTATAATATTCCCCCACAGGATCATTTATCCGCTCAACTAACAGCTCTTACTAAAGTTGTGGAAAAGTTAGCTGTAAACCAGACGCAACAGCAAACCGCGAAGGCAGCTACTTCTTCGCCTTTCCTGAATCCTTGCTGTGAGAATTGTGGAGGAGCCCACGAAACGTTCAACTGTGAAGGTCCTAGCTTTGCAGGTAACCCCGAAGAGCTAAAATCGATCAACAACAGACCAGGTAACCCCTATCCTAACAATTTCAATCAGAATAATTGGAGGAACAATCAACAACCTCCATGGAGGGGTAATGATCAGTCTTAGGTAATTTTGGGTTCAATCAAAATAGACCACCTTACTTTAGACAGCAGGAGCAATCCCAAAATTCTCAAGGAGGCAGTGGTAAAATTGAGAATATGCTGGCAGAAATCCTAAACAAGGCCAAACTACAAACTCCAGGATTGCCGAAATAGAAGCTAAACTTTCTGAACAAGCCGCTAAAAACGCTGATCAAGCTTCTATCAACCTGAGCCTAGAGAGGCAAATGAGTCAAATTTCACAACAGCTGGCACAGCGACCGACGGGGTCACTTCCCAGTCAGCCTGACCCTAACCCAAGGGAGCATGCAAAAGCAGTAACTCTGAGAAGCGGCAAGGAACTAGTTTCTGATGTTCCAGAAGTTGAAGAAGATTTTAATAAGCCAGCTGAATCTCAACCTGAAGTGGAGGAAACAACAAATCCCAAGGAGAAGGAGTCTCCTGAATCTCTCACTATTAAACCTCTCTCAACTCTCTTATAATCCTCCTATTCCATTCCCTAACAGACTAAAGAAAAAGAACATGGACGAGCAATATGGGAAATTTCTTAATATCTTTAAGAAATTAACTATTAACATCCCTTTTTCTGATGCTTTGTCTCAAATGCCTATGTATGCTAAATTTATGAAGGATATTTTGTCTAACAGGCGTTCTTTGCTAGAGTCTGACACAGTCAAGTTGACAGAAAGAGTATCTGCAGTTCTCCTGAAGAAACTGCCACCCAAGTTAGGAGATCCGGGTCTTCCCATCATTCCATGCGCTATCGAGAAGGTGGATTGTGGTAACGGTTTATGTGATTTAGGAGCAAGTATTAATTTGATGCCTTTATCTATTTTCAAGAAATTAGGTGTAGGTCAATGTGCTCCCACTTCTGTTCAGTTACAACTAGCAGACCGTTCCATAATTATCCTAAAGGAAAAGTTGAGGACCTGGTAGTTTCTATTGATAAATTTATCTTCCCTGCTGATTTTATCATCATTGATATGGAGGAAGATACAGATGTACCACTAATTTTGGGCAGACCGTTTATGAGAACTGCCCGCACTCTCATTGATGTGGAAGGAGGGAAGATTATTCTAAGATTTCATGATGAGCAGGTTGTTTTCGACATGACACGCAACATGAAGCGTCCTGCCACTGTTCAATCCTGCTTTGCTATAGATATTATTGACTCTTTAGTGCAGGAAACTATTTTAAGCAGAGAAGAAGAGGAATCCTGGAAAGATGTCTTATGGCATCTTGTGAAGCTGATGATGAGGATCCAGATATGGCCCTCATGGCTGAGGAGTTAAACAAAAGGCGGCCACACTTCCACAAGTACCAGCAGCAATTTGAGAAAGTGAGCGAAGTGCTGACCGGCCAAGACCATCTATTGAAAAACCTCCTACAGTGGAGATGAAACCTCTTCCCTCTCATTTGAAATATTCTTTTCTTAATGAACCATCGGAATTACCTGTTATAATCTCTTCTGACTTGACAGGAACTCAAGAGAAGCAACTACTGGAGGTGTTGCGCAATCACACATCAGCTATTGGTTGGTCGATAGCAGATATTAAGGAATCAGCCCTCAGTTGTGTTCTCACCGAATCTATATGGAAGATAACTACCGACCATTGGCTCAGCCTCAGCGACGTCTTAACCCAGTCCTAAAAGAGGTAGTTAAGAAAGAGGTAATCAAACTACTCGATGCAGGCATTATTTACCCTATTTCAGATAGCAAATGGGTAAGTCCAGTTCAGGTAGTACCAAAGAAAGGAGGAATAACTGTGGTTCCTAATGAAAAGGGTGAGCTGATTACCCAGCGTCCCACTACAGGATGGCGGGTTTGTATTGATTATAGAAAATTAAATGATGCCACTCGTAAGGACCATTTTCCATTACCTTTCATTGATCAAATGTTGGAAAGACTAGCTGGACATGACTACTACTGCTTTCTGGATGGCTTTTCAGGTTATTTTCAGATCCCTATAGCTCCTGAGGATCAGGATAAGACAACTTTTACCTGTCCGTATGGAACCTATAGTTATAAAAGAATGCCATTTGGATTATGTAATGCTGCCACGTTTCAACGTTGTATGATGGCCATCTTTGCTGAATATATTGAGAAATGCATTGAGGTTTTTATGGACGATTTTTCTGTTTATGGTCTAACATTTGAATCCTGTCTAGAAAACCTTGATCTTGTGTTGTCCAGGTGTGAAGAAACCAATCTGGTGTTAAATTGGGAAAAATGCCACTTCATGGTTCGAGAAGGAATCGTCCTGGGCCACAAAATTTCTTCAAAAGGTATTGAGGTAGATCGGGCTAAAGTCGAGGTAATTGAAAAGCTCCCACCACCATCTTCTGTTAGAGATATTCGTAGTTTTCTTGGACACGCAGGTTTTTATAGAAGATTCATCAAAGATTTTTCCAAAATCTCTAAACCTCTGTGTGATCTACTGCGAAGGATGTAAGTTCCATTTTTCTGAAGAATGTCTGAAAGCTTTTAATTTATTAAAAGAAAAGCTAATTTCTGCACCTGTCGTTGTGTCTCCTGATTGGTCACTCCCTTTTGAGATAATGTGTGACGCTAGTGATTACGCTGTGGGAGCCGTGTTATGTCAAAAGGTTGATAAAATTCTTCGGGTAGTATATTATGCAAGTCGAACTTTAAATGATGCCCAGAAAAATTATGCGACCACAGAAAAAGAATTACTAGCTGTAGTTTTTGCTCTAGATAAGTTTCGATCTTATTTACTGGGTGGCAAAATTATTGTGCATACTGACCACTCTGCTCTTAAGTATTTTTTGCTAAGGCAGAGTCAAACCCAGGTTGATTAGGTGGATTCTCCTATTGCAAGAATTTGATATTGAGATCAGGGACAAAAAGGGAACACAAAATGTGGTAGCTGATCATCTGTCCAGAATGGAGCATCTGATGACGGGACTCCCATCAACGAGTCATTCCCCGATGAGTCAGCATTTGCAGCTGAAGATGTTGAGGATCCATGGTTTGCTGATATCGCTAACTACCTTGTTAGAAAGATTGTTCCAGCTGATATGACTTATCAGCAGAGAAAGAGGTTCTTTTCCATTGTCAAACATTATTTTTGGGATGACCCTTATCTGTTTAAAGTCTGTGCAGATGGTATCATTAGGAGATGTGTCCAGAAGTCAGAGGTCAGAAATATTCTCCTCCATTGCCATTCCAGAGAAGCCGGTGGACATCATGGCGCCACTCGAACCGCTGCAAAAATACTAGAATCAGGTTTTTTCTGGAACACCCTTCACAAGGATTGTCATGTGTTTGTTTCGACATGTGATCGGTGTCAAAGGCAAGGTAATCTATCTCGTCGGAATGAGCTACCACTGAATAACATGTTAGAAGTTGAGCTATTTGACGTCTGGGGTATTGATTTTATGGGTCCCTTCCCAAACTCTTTCGGTAATCTTTACATCTTAGTAGCTGTTGATTATGTTTCAAAATGGGCGGAAGCCCTTGCCTGTTCTACTAATGATGCTAAAATTGTTGTGAAGTTCCTGAAGAAAAATATTTTCACTCGATTCGGCGTTCCTCGAGCCATAATCAGTGACGGTGGCTCCCATTTCTGTAACCGCCAGTTTGAAGCACTATTAAAGAAATATGGGGTTCGACATAAGGTTTCCTTACCCTACCATCCTCAAACAAATGGGCAGGCCGAAGTGACGAACCGAGAGCTCAAGTGGATCTTGCAAAAGACGGTGAACTCTTCTCGAAAGGATTGGTCACTTCGATTAGATGAAGCACTCTGGGCCTACCGCACTGCGTTCAAGACACCAATTGGCATGTCTCCCTACAAGTTGGTTTTTGGGAAGGCATGCCACTTGCCTGTGGAATTAGAATACAAGTCATATTGGGCTCTGAAAGCTCTTAATTTTGACCTACAGCAAGCCGGTGATAAACGTAAGTTCCAGTTGACAGAGTTGGAGGAACTCAGGAACGAATCTTATGAGAATGCTGTAATATATAAGGAACGTACCAAGCGCTGGCATGACAAGATGATTGCAAATCGGGAACTCAAGGTGGGGGACCAAGTTTTACTTTTCAACTCCAGGCTCAGATTCTTCCCAGGTAAGCTGAAATCATACTGGTCAGGACCTTACCCTATTATTAGCATTTCCCCATTCGGTGCGATTGAACTCACCAATGCAAAGGGGGAAACATTTAAAGTCAATGGTCAAGAGTCAAGAAATTTCTGGGTACTACACTGGATCAAGCTGCTACATATGAAATATCTCTTAAAGATCCAACTGCAGGTTAGCTACTTCACAAAGTCCGCCCAATGACTATAAAGAGGGCAGCTGACTGGGAGGCAACCCAGGGGTAATTTTCAAATTCATGTTTTATAAGCTACGCATCTATTTCTCTCTAATATTTATTGTGATATATAATATATATAAAAAAAAAAAAGGCGAGGAAGAAAGAAGAGGGGAGATAATTATACCTGTGCTATTAACGCAACGCTTCCTAGCGTTATTTTGGTATTTGACAGTATGTGTAGGTAAACCGTTTGTTGCAATCACTCCAAGCTGAACCCTTGCTTAGACTTAAGTGTGAGGAACATCGACCCCACCGCCAATGCTTTAAGTGTGAGGAAGGGCACCTTCCTCAATCTCACGATATCAGGGGAGTCTCAGTTCCTTTATTTTTAATATTTATGTTCAGCCACTCGAGCTTTAACTGTTGATTCATGAGTCTGGCATATTTTGAAAGGTCTTTTCTTGATTATTTTATGAACAATGAGGACATTGCTCCTCTTAAGTGTGAGGAAGTTTAGACCTTTCCCTGAAAATATGCCAGTAGTACCTAATGCCACACTTGATTTTTATTGTTCTCTAATTATGATAGTAAGCTTCTCTAAAGGCCAATACGTGTTGAATTTTCGGGCTAAATTTTTGTGGAAGTTTCTAAAATCAAGCCTGATGACAACCTCAAGAATCGTTCTGCTTGACGTTGTTTGTATGTATCAAATTCTTTTTACAAAATTAAATCTATTTTCACTGAAATCTGGTGGATAAGCTGATTGTGGAAATTGAACTACCTTAGCTCGGTAATCATGGGACTAAGTGAAAGTTTGGTATGGAAAGGATAAGGCAAGGTACTCCTCTGATCATATAATGAAGTTTTCTGAACCAAAACAGGCCTCGTTCATTCGGTTATTAAGTCCGTGGGGTGCCTTATCACCCATCTACCTAAGGTCTCGTGATCTGGGATAGAAGGCCCAAAGCCGCTACATGGGTGAAGAGAAAAGTCTGGGGGATGAAAACAATTGTGCAAACAATGAAAAAAAAGAGAAGAGAAAAACAAAAATGAACATGCAAAAACTCTTAATGCTGAATGATTGTCACAATTTTTCATATTTTAATCATGAGTATGTGGTGTTGAAAGGTATCACGGAATAAGGTGTTACTTCACACCCCTTGTCATCCAAAGGTTAGAGAAAAGAAATTGGTGGAAGATTCCGAGCTAATCTATGTTCAATTTTTACAATCTGACTTATCCATGCTCTTATTAAAAATTTTCTGTTTCACTGTTTACAAAAACCTACATCTAAGAGCAGGATTATTCTTTTGATTGCCATTTAGCTTGATTTCCTTCCACGATTGTTGAATCCCGGAGTTTGATACTGTACCCTTAGAGAAAGTTTGTTCTTTATTTGCTTGAGGACAAGCAAAAGATAAGTGTGAGGAAGTTTGATAAGTGCGAAATATATAGACTTTTAAGGGTTTAATTACCTTATAATTTGCAGTATTTTAAGTAATATTTCTCACTTATCTGACGATTTTCCTAGATTTATGTTTTGATACGAATTGATATATTTTATGTATTAAATGCAGGAAAAAGTGTTGGAATCAAGTAGCTTACTTCACAAGCTTTCCAACGCAACAAACGGCGAGTAAAACGGACTTATAACGAAAAATCTGGAGCCGATTCAAGATTGGACTATACTCGTACACATATATATATAATACACTTATAGCAAACGAGGCGGACAAGGGCAGGCTGCAACCGCCTCCATTTGGAGCGGACAAGAGAGGAGACAACCGCCTCCATTTGGGCGGTAGAGAAGGAGACAACCGCCTCCATTTTGGGCGGTAGAGAGGCGCACAACCGCCTCCATTTGGGCGGTAGAGAAGGAGACAACCGCCTCCATTTTGGGCGGTAGAGAGGCGCACAACCGCCTCCATTTGAGGCGGACAAGAAGAAAACGCGCACCAGAACAGAATTTCTTCGCGTCTTCTTCTTCCTTCTTCGCCGGCGCCGCATTCGAACTGCTACCTCATTTATTACAGACGATCGCCCACCTTAATTTCTGCACGCGTGACTGTAATCAATTATCAATTGCTCTGCCCGATGAAATCTCTGATTGAAATCTTCACGGATCTGCACCAACTCCACCGCCATCTACTCAGTAGCTCACAATTCCTGTCACTTCTCCGTTGTCTGTTTCTGAAATCCTCCGCCTATATAAACCCACACTACTGGAAGCTAAAACACACAATCCATTCATCCAGTCATCCACGAATCCATCAATCGCTCCATTCACTCCATTCACTTCAGCAAAAATCCATTCATCTATCAGTCCACGAAAGAACCCATTCGCTCACGCTCCATTCATTCCATTTACCTTAATCAAAAATCATAACCCATCCACTCCATAAAATTCCCACGTAACCACATATCCCACTTTTGATTTTATTTTCCTGTTACGTTACGCATCAGCTTTACAGAAATAAAATCAGCAGTCGGGGAAGCGCAAGACGAAGTTGAAGCGAGGAGCCGAGTGAACTTCTAAACTGGAGTTACCTCTTACCCTTACTTTAATTTATTTAATGCATTCCTTATCTGTTATTGTTGTTTCTGTAACGATGAGCGAGTAATTATTTTAGCTTCCCGGGTTGGGAAGCGAACCTATTTCCTAAATTCTGTTATGTATTTCTTTAAATAAATTTAGTTAACTGCAACAGTTCAATTCCTGTCCTTCAAGTGTTTTAATTATTTGGCCGGTAATTATAACAACCCTTGTAGTTATTTTATTAAAATGCGAGAGCTGAGATAAATAACTAGACAAAGGAAGTTGAACCTAATTAACAGCTAGAAGCCTGATCCGGCCTATAGGTTAATTAGACTCCAATAGAAACTGCTCTTTATGCGATTAATTGTGTCCGGTCTAGAGCATTAGCCTGCTGCTAGGTCTAACAATTGGTTAGGATTCATTATACTTAGTCGTAAATGAATTAATTAAAGTTTCTGAGTTATTTGCAGTAAAATTAAAGGAAGAATTTACTAACAGATATAAAAGGAATAGGTAAGCAAACAACCCGGGATGCGCTTTTCTATTTATCACATTCACCACTCTTTAAATCCCTCTGTGTTTATTTAAGTTGTTTTATTTTTCCTTGTAGTTTAGTTCCTTTTTAATCAATCAATCAAAACCGAAAAAGTGATATTTCCTGTTTACTTTAGTTTAACTTAATTTCCAGTTAATCAAATATTTGTCAATTAATTAATACGAGGTCCCTGAGATCGACAACCCCATTTAATCACTATACCCGCAAAACGATAGGTACACTGCCTATGTGGTAGAAGTAGTCACATATTTCTCCATCAGGTCCGACCCAAGTTTGGGTCGGACGGACCTCTGTTAAGCCGCCATAAGAGTTTCTGTAAGGGACCGACCCAGTTGGTGGGTCGGACGGTGGGTCGGACGGAGGGGTTTTAAAAGACGGGAGAGTCTCTGGAATGGACCGACCGAGTCGGTGGGTCGGACGACCCCTAAGACTTAAAAAAAAAAGAAAGAAACCCTAAGAGAGTTTAGTGGTATTAATGGTACCCCATTAAGGGGGCAATGATGATTAGAAGTATAAAGACCTAAGGGATTAAGTTAAGAATAAACTTAAAAGTTTAAGATTAAGTTTGTAAGATTAAGTTGTAAGACTTAAGAGGTGTTAGGATGGAATCATTAAGGGTTAGGTGAGTTAAGTAAGATAAGTAAGTTGAATTGAGTTAAGTGATTAACAACCTAAAATTGAATGAATGTTTTAGGGTTTGAGAATTTGGACTCCAGAGGAGAGTAAGCAACCGAACGACCAACGGTGAACGGTACAGTTCTCTTGTGACCTGCTTGCTAACGAGGTGTCCCTCGGCTTGTGTGCTATTTGTTTTTGTGTGCTCACTAAACAAGATAAAGCATGCAACCGGAATATATTATATCTATTGTATTGTTGTGTGATGTTTGAAAACTAACATAACATACCGTGAGAACTTACTAACCAATATTTAGTAAGGAATTGAGTGAGACTGAGGAACGCCCCTAATAAGGGACGATATGAACCGAAAGAGGTTAACCAACAAACAGGGTCTTGAGATTACTACTAACTGGAACTTGAGTGAGGAAACCCGGGACCGATCTCCGGTCATGCATGCTAAGGAAAGGGGGTCGTTATCTATAGCAGATTCGACCTCCGATTAAGGACTTGTCTTCGGACTTGTAGCCTAGGGCCGGTTGCCGGCTCAGCTGCGCTGGACTCCCGTCCAGAGTAGGTGGCATTAAGATGGTGCGGTGGGATCACCTAAATCCCAGGTTCGAATTAAGCTACAACCATTCCCTTCCAGGAACGGTTTGTATATTGAGATTAAGTTAAGATTAAGGCTAAGGTAAGGTTAAGATAAGTTGCAACCATTCCTTATTTAAGGATGGTTTGTATTGTTAAGTTTAAGATTAAGGTAAGGTTAAGATGAATTGCAACCATTCCTCTTTAAAGGATGGTTTGTATAATTAAGATTAAGATAAGCGACATCCACTCCTTATTAAAGGATGGTTGTTTTTCAGATTAAGATAAGACTAAGATTGAGGTGAGATAAGGATGGACTAAGATTAAGAGGGAACATTACTTAAGGAGTTAAATAACTAACTCTCTAATTAAGGGAACGCATTTAAGTCGTTCATTGTGTGTGAACTTTGATTGTTCATATATGGATTGTTGTTTACAGCATTTACTATTATGTTGTGCATTTAATCAACCTCCATGCTATCGACAATTAGTCTTCGTAGCCACGTTAGCTTGGGGGCCATGAGGGGATCGTACCAGCATTCGTGCTGACCCCCTTTGGGGGCTGTTTTTTACTACACAGGTACATCAGGAAGCGGCCGTCGCGAGAGTAAGAAGGGGTACAAGTGTTACGGGTTAAGTATGGCCTACGAGTTGTGCATGTACACTCGTATGGCAATTTGAGTTAGTAAGATGTATATGATGTGAGGGGGTTGTAAGAAGGATACGTAAATGGTTAAGATTGTTGTACTAATGTTCGGTATATTCTGTAGTCAGACCGTGGCAAGGTCCTGGATTGTAAAGAATTCCGCTGTGACATGTTTATATATATACTGTTAAGTTGCGAGACCACATCTAGATTGAGTTGGGGTGTTACATTGACAACCATTTAGTATCTAATAAAATGCATTATTTAGCATTAAGTGTCTAATCTAATCTATTATAGATCCCTGAGCTTCCTCGCCGCGTAACCCGGCCCAGACTAGAAGAGACCAGCGCGCCGGCGAATCCTGAGATCCCTGAGCTTCCTCGCCACGTATCCCGGCCCAGAGAAGAAGAGATCTGCGCGCCGGCGAATCCTGTCAGAAGTACAAGGGTATGTTCTAGATAAATGTTTAATGTTACTATAATAATCAATTAGTAATTATCTTTACATTTATGCTTTACTGTTTGTGTGTGAAGGGTAAGAATCCAGTGAGTCGGGGTGCGAAAGGTAAGAATCCAGCGCCCGTCCGGGGTCGCACCAGGACTTCTGAGGCGCCTAAAAATAAGCTCGCACTGCCACAAAAACTTGTTAATGTTTTGGGGCCAAGCAGATGAATCTCTACGACAAGATCATGTTGAAGTCATCTCAAACTAACAACTTCATGATGACGCTTCCAAAGTCGATGTTTCACTACGAAGAAGATATGATCACGGCAATCAACTTTGAGGACATCAGAGAGATGATGTGTGGAGATTATCAGAACATTAACATTATTCAAGCTTATCTAAAGTAAGTGTTCTTTCCTCATACTGTAAAAACATATAGAGTAAGTATCTATGAAGTTGCATTGGCTAACTTTTTATAGTACATGTGATATAATAGATGTCTGCTTGAGAGATGTGCTGAGAAGGACATGACCTCCATTACTGCGGTGTGCCCGGAGCGTTTATCGTACGACTCAGTCACTAGGGACCCGGGGAGGTTTTGTGAATACATGATTCATTGCTTCAATGTTGTTGATCAACAGAATAAATTATTCATTCTAATGCCGTATCACCAAACGTGTGTTCTAATATAAAATTACATACTAATTAGCTAACTTTTTTACCTTCATTTCTCATTTCATTTTGTATTTGACATTGTAGCTACCACTGGGCTTTGTTTATATTCTGCGCTGCCACCGCTACTCTCTGCTGCTCGTTCTAGATCCACTAGGGCAGTGGACAGAATTCAACACTGAAGACTTAATCGAAGAGTAAGTTTTTATTACTATTTAATTGTTTGTAAGTTTTTTGAACCAAAATTAATGTACTTGTTCATTTTGCTAAACGCTTTTGTTAATATATGTAACAGTTGTTACAAAAAAACCCCTCAGGGAGAGTTTGGTGATTTGACCGTCGATTACATCTAGGTTTGGTAATTCATGTATTTCATTCGTGCTGCTATTATCTTTGTACAATTTTTACATTTGTGAATTTTGGTGATTTAGTGCCCTACCCAAAGGGATTCTAAGAGTTGCGGGTACTACGTGATGCGGTATATGTACGAGTTCTGCGGGTACTTCCCAGGTTTTAAGAATGATATAGACAAGGTAATACGAACGCTGTCTTGTATTTAATTCTTTCGGCAGATTTTTTGTGTCTTTATCTTAATCTCATTATGTGTTCCATTCCTTTTCTTGTTGGAGATTTAAGAGCATTATGCCAGATTCAAGACTTATGCTCCTGCCGACTTGTTGCATGTCAGAGAGAGCATGGCAGTCATGTTTATGAGAATGGAGTGGTAGACTAGCTAGCTCTGATGCTGCTATCATGGATTTTGTTTTTTACAGTTTTCTGCACCGTTTTTGTACTGTTTTACGCTTCTGTTTTATGCTATTTCTTGCTGGGAGTCATCCTAGCTGTATCTACCATGTATAGGTTACACTGCTACCTTTGTAGCCCTCTGATTCTGTTAGTTGCTGCTGCTGTAACAGATTATATTTTTTGTAATGAATTGCTAGCTGCTGCTGCTGTAACAGATTCTAGCTGTTGTATTGAATATTTCTGTTGCAATTGTGCGCAGAGAATGAATTTGCAATTGTTATCTCTGTTGCAATTGTGTAACAGATTGAATATGCAATTGAATATGTTACAGATTTTCGATCTGGTGCTTTATTAGATGTTATCTCTGTTGCAATTGTGCGCAGAGAATGAATTTGTGTTGTTGGTATTTGATTCAGGTGGTTCAATTGTGCAGTTTCTGCCCTCTGTTGCTTATCTGTTACAATTTTGTCTCTGTTGCAATTGTGTAGATTTGTAAAAAAAAAAAAAATACACTTTAGATGATGGTTCTAACAATAACCGTCATCTAAAGTCCTTTGGGCGTGCGCACCAAAAGACTTTAAATGACGGTTATTTCCAAAACCATCATCTAAAGTGTCGACTTTACATTACGGTTATTGGTAAAACCGTGATCTAAAGTCCTTCGGCGCGCGCGCGCCAAAGGACTTTAGATCACGGTTTTACCAATAACCGTAATGTAAAGTCAATGACACACGGGCCGGAAAAGGGCCTTTAATTACGGTTTAAAACTGTAATTAAAGACGTCGCCATCTTTATTGACGCCTGCGTAGATTACGGTCCACAACCGTAATTATACACGGTTTTGGACCGTAATTAAAGGGTTCCGTTCCACCAGTGACATTATTACAAGTTAAGGTATAATATAAGCTTGGAAGTGTCACGGTTTTTACCTTGTTATAGTATGCTGATGGGGGCTGCTTACGCCTGAATTTTGGAGCAAAACAAGGTGTTAAAAACATAATTCAAACCAAAATATAAAACCGGTAAAGAACAAGGTAGAAGATCTGGGGGGTTACCTTGTGAAAACGACTTTCAATGGAGTTTTTAGCACCAAAACAGCCAAGCCTTGAGGATATTGATATCTCTACTGAAAGAGTATGTAAGGAGGATGAAAATGAGCTTGGAGAACCAAGGAAAGAACTTGACAATGAAGAGAATCATGAGAAGTAGGAATACATGTTTTTATACCTTATATGTTACTTAGATTTGCTTCCCTTCTCCTTCACATTTACCATCGAGAATCACCTCTCCTTTGCAAGCCAACACCAGCTGGAATGGTGGATGGAAGTAGGATTAGTTTACATCAATGGAAAGAATAAGGCAATAGGAAGAAAATGATGATTTCCATGCCTTAGGATCTTACCTAGTTCTAGAGATGTTGTTCTTTGAAGCTTGTTGTTTCTCACGATTATGGAGGGAGAAAAGAGAGGGTTTGAGCTTGTGTTCTCGGCTGGGAGAAGGTAATGAGAGGAAAGAGAGTGAATTTAGCTTATAAAGTGATGATAAGGCTAATTTAATGAATAGTCATTAGGTGAGTCATAAGGAGATATTTTGAGCTTTCTTAAGGGAGGGGGAAACCTCCTAAGCTAGAGGCAATGGATGTTCAAGGTCAAGGGCTTGGTCTTGACAATTTACTAGATTAGGTAATTAAGTGTTATTTTTGCACTATTCACACATTAATTCACCCATATTGATTTTTTTAAAAAAAATGAATTATACCTTCTATTGTGGTGCATTATGTCACATTAATATAATAAAGAATTTAATCCAGCTCTAAAGTGTCATAAAATCAATATTTTTGAGATCATACGCAAAAATGTGCTTTAAGATGTTTTAGTGCACATTTTGTGTTAAAACTTGTTTTTGAGCTTGGTTTTCTTTGGTAGTTGTTTTGTGTTCATTCATGGATTATAATGCAAAGGAATTAAATTTAGATCCTAAGGAGTTAATTAGGGCACATATTTTCCCTAAATGGTCACAAGGTGTAATTCTTGTTTTATAATGACCATTGTTGTTTAAAATTAATTGTTAAGGCATACTTAGGCCTTGATTTACATGATTAGATGTTTAATCAATTTTTAATTTGTTTAGGGGTATTTCAACTAGTACCAGTTCCTGAGGTTCCCATAGAGTTCGAGGTGTTCTGGCCCTGAGCGAATCTCTTCCCCTCCGAGTTGTTCATAACCAGCTGGGGTCTACCCCGCGTAGTCACCTCGTGGTGTCCCAGGCCTAGCAGATGGAGCACTCTGGCTGTCCCTATCGAGGATGTTCCTTTTAACTTTAATACCTTCTAATTTCCTCACTCGTTCCCTCACGTCTTATTCTGGCAGTAGAGTATTAACTCCCTTTCGAGGTGTTGCGTTATAGCAACCTAGGTGAGTTTTGCTTCGTAAGCTCTTATAATTGTCATGTTTTTCAGGCCATGTGTTCCTGAACCTTCAAAGTTGTATAGACTTGAAGTTATCTCCTTTTGGGAGGGACTTCTAAGCGGTCATTAGTTCCGCATGTTATACATTTTTAATAGTCATCTTAGACTCATTTTTCCATTCCTTAATCATCAGGCACGTTTATCAGTGTTTTCCTCTAGTGAACTAGGCCGGGTTATGTTGACTGCTTCAAAAGTCAACCACATTTGTCCTTAGGATTTATCCCTCTTCAATGCAGGGCTTAATATTTACTTGTCACTGCGTATAGGTAGCATCTTTTAGATAGTATGCAACTATCAGGATGTCTGGTCCAAGACAATTTATCATATCACAAGTTTCTTTATCATTTTTGATGTCACAATGTCTCTAGCAACCACATCAGTTCTCTAGAATAGGAGGAATTTTCCATCTCCCTGACGCTTTTCATTTCATTGACTTTATGGGTGGTACCATTGTTATTCCCCGAGATATACTCCCAACAAATGAGAGCGGCTAATACCACCTTAACATTATTTGGGGATGCAAGACCTTCATCACTCCCTGACATGTCTCGTTCTCTGCTAATATATCTCCCCTCGCCCCTTTTCAATGTCTGTCGGAAGGGAGGGTTAGACCTTTGCTCGTTAACATACTGTAACGACTGTCATTAGTATTGAAGTGCCCTCCCGGCTAGTATTCCTAAGCATTGAGCATTGCTACGACCTCTTTAGGTCACGAAACTCATAGACGTTTCTTAAAAACCCAAAATCTTATGCTCAATGTTTCTCTCTTACTATCTCTTGTCATCAGAGCGGTACTCCGCTCTGATACCAATTTTGTAACACCCCTCCTCGTAAACTCACCATAAATTCAAACTCAGTATGGAATTTCAAATCCTAAATACAATAGCACAACAAAATATTACAACAAAACACTAATTCGGGTGTTATCGGCATCACTCACCCACGTGAGTAATGAAGCGTCCAAATCAACAACACAACTAACCACTGTGATGACAAAGATGAAGATCATATACATAACCTCCTTCCATAATCAAAACCGTAGAAGTGAGCAATCTAAGTACTTTCCAAAGTTTACAACTCTAATGTTTAACATAATACAATTTCAAACGTACAATAACGAAGTAAACATTAACTACCAAGTGTCCCGCACTTCGGCTTCAATCTCGATCGAGCACTTGTAATATGTTGCTGTATAGGCTCAGCATTCGCTGAATATGCTACTATATGATCCTCATAGACCTTTAAGCTCCTTAGATTAATAAGCCCAATTGTTAACATGCAATTCTAATTTCATGTTGTTTCGTTTACATATAATTAAATGTAAGTGTGACAGTTAGAGCAACAAACAATCCATCAAATAACCACACAAATCATTTCATAAACCAATGAGCATGTAATCAAAAAACGCATTTGAAAACATGATAATGATACGGGAGTTCTCTCTTGAACAGTTTATGTCATACGACCATCAAGGCCCCTTTCATAGTTAAGCGTATTTATTACGTCTCTTTTTATCTTTTAATCATATTTCACTTAAATCTTGATGGGCGTCATGTTGAGACAACCCGCTTATATACTCCATCTCCATGAGCAGTGGCATTGGTGCACCAATAGTAGTGCCCCCTGACAAGGGGTCTATAGAATCCTGAATTTCCTCATTGTCTATGTGAAGGTGTCTCAAGCGTCTGTAGCCATGCACCAACAGTAATGCCTGCTGATCACAGATCATATCTGGCTCATTGGATTTCCATGTTGAGTGTACCTGATTCGGTCGTCCCTTCTCCGGTGATCATCAATGGGTAACCATGTAGTCCATGACTACCTTGGATATTTCCCCGTTTTAACTCTTTCCGCCATATGACCAGGTTTATAACCCTTCACCTACGATATACTCTTAGGTTATAATGAGTAAAGTTCTCATGTGATTGCCTTTTAGGTGTTTAACATTCACCTAGATTTTGTCTAGGTTACTTCCATGTTCAAGCATATCTATTCTTGAGAATGGTATTACCTATTCTCTGCCTAAATCATTTCACTTAGCTTGATCAAGAGTATTATGATCTATGTCTTTAATCATTCAAGGGTGATATTTTCCTTCCCATTATCCATAACTTGTTTTGAGTTCATATAATGAAATTACCTTAGTTTAAAAGTTATCGCACACAATTAATGTTATAACCCAAAGTCTCTTCGGTGTTTATCTTGTTACATTGGTAACTTAAGTTGGATTTGATTTGATTTAGGACGCGGATGTCTATTAATTTCAAATGAACGATGAGAAGGTCTTTTGCTACCCTTCTAATTTCAGTAAGGAATTATATAATAATATAATTCCCCCTTCTATTTTTCACATTCTAAAACCACGATCATATTTTTTTCCTTTCCTTTCTCTACAACGACTTGCACCACGCTTAGTTACTCCCTTCTTCTCAGAAAATTCTCTCTTCTCTAAATCACATCAATCAATTCTGCATCCGTTGTTCGAGTTCTACAGTCTAAGCCTCCTCTTCTATGAATTCCTTGTTAGATTCAGATACGGTTTGTCAAATTAAATCCCTACAATCCTACAGGCTCTGAGAACTCCTTCCATTCTAATTTTGGATCTCTACTATTGGTTTGTAAATTAGTGGTTATTCACGGTGTCTCTATCAATCTCCTCCGGTTGATTCCCCTCTACGATTCGTCTGTCAGATTCAGATGAGGGTTTATGAATTATGTTTCTACGGTTTGCGGTTTCTAGATTTGGGAGTATATATTATTTTCTGATTTAGGGAAATTGTCTCTACGATTATGGTGTATTCTGTGGCTGTTGAATTACGTTATGGTCTGTATTTGTTGATTGATTTCTGCATTAGATTTGGGAACTTCTCTATGAATTATCGAGGCAGGTGGTGCAAACGGGATTTTTGATATATTAAACACTATGAAATTAATCCTAGAAATTAAGAAATAAAATAAACCTACGGGTTGCAAAATAATTCCTGTTCGTAGCAGTAAAGTAATATAAGCAACCGGGGTATCAAACCAGAGGACTAAGAGAACAAATCTAATCCTAGCAAAGGCTGTAAATTGAGGGGAAATTGTTGATCAATAATATTAAAAACAAGTAAAGAGTGACTGATAAAAATATAACGAAAGCGGAACTCCGGGTCCAGGTGGTCTTCCCTAGTTAAGTCTTGCAATTCAATTACCATTTGATTGGGGATTAGGGTTCGGCTAATTCTAGCAAGTTTCTAAAAGACTAAATCTTAGCCAATGAGAACTCCACTGTGTAGAACGCGACAAATTAAATCATAAACCTATCACTACTAACGCAGAGGGATTGAGCATACGGATTTAAATTTCATCTGAAGGCTAACTCATCAATCAGATAAAGCTATCCACAGATTAACAGATTATAACGACCTAGTTATCAATCACGGATCAGATCTTGACAACTTTCGCAAAGCTAAAAATAAAGTTGCAAATTTTATTGATAGCGTAAACAATATTTATAATCTGAAACAAACCCAAGTTTAATCCCATATCGACTGATAATAAAACAACAAAACCTAACTATATACAACCATCATTCCCCGAAGTTTATTCTCTTAGCCAAGCATAGCAACAGAAGAAATAACAAGAGAAGAAGGTGTGGAAATCATCTCTATGATAATCTGAAGATTTGCAAGGAATCGGCTTGAACAGACAGAAGAAGTCGAGTAGAAATCCCCCTTCCTGATGTTGAGGGAGTTGACGGTGCTGCTCAGTCTCGAAAAGGTCTCGTGTCCTATGCTTTGAAATCTGAAAGTTGAATCGTGAATGTTTTCTAATCTCTCGTGAACGCCTTTTAAAATAAAAGATCTGGACATAAAATGCACGCGTCCAGCACAAATGTCTGGGTCAGTTAGCTGGACGTGAGATAGAGTGTCAGGCGAGATTTTTCTTGTTTGTGAGATGTCCGGCTTTACGTCTGGGTCAGTTAGCCGGACACCCCGGGTGGACCCGTATATGTATCAAAATCTCCGCGTTGCACTCGTGGTCGTAAATATTTTTGTCCTTTTGAGCGCGTCCGGGTCACAGGGTTGGACACATCATCCGGACACGTTAAAGCTTCGACTGGTGAAATTTTAGTCATGTCCGGCTCAGCGTCCGGACTAGTTTGCCGGACATGTTACAATGTGTCCGGGAAACTGGGTCGGACAGGTCAGCCGGACAGGTGTATATTTGTGTCTTTTTTCCGCAAACTTCGACAGGGTCCAAATTCTTCGTTTGAGCTCCGATATGCTCCCCGTTTGCGGCATTGGAAAGCTCTTGAGGAGAACTATGCATTTTCACCATCATTTCCTGCTTTTAAAATATAAATTTGCATCAGTTTTTGCCCAAAGTAAGAGTCATGAAAAGCATATGATAAGTGTGAGAAAGCGCATAAAAATGTTACATAAAATAAGCATTTAGCACCTATAAACTATATCAACTTCACACTTATCAGGTGAATGATGGATTCAATTAGTATGTTTGGCTATGGGGAGTTTACAATCTGAGAATTTGGGCTGCTAATTGGCTTTGCGTTGTGACTGATTCCTGCTGGTTTAGTCTTGTTTCCATTTGCCTAAAAACCTCATAGTGTGTTTAAAGAAACACTGAAGTTACATTGTGTTTTGGGTGAATTTTCGCCATTCTGTTCATGTACAATTTGTCCTTAAAATTTCTAGTTTTTGACGTGTCTGAACGTTTGTCCGAACATTAATGTTCGGAGCACCCTGTTTTGCCTTTTGTTTTCTACGATTTTAACTGTGTCCGGACTTTTGTCCGGACATATAAGTTTGGACGGGGTGCGAGGATGAGTCTGGCTTACAAGCTTTGGCATGTGTCCGAACTTGTATGTTCGGACACCTCTTCTGCATTTCTTCTGATTTAGGTTCGACTTGTTTCCGAAACATTGATGTTCAGATACATATTTTGACGCCACCATGTATATTTTTCTCGGGATTTATCCGAACTTCTAATATCTTGACACCTCTATTTCAGACTCTCGACTTGTGTCCGAACATTGATGTTTGGACACATGTTCGGACGTTTTGATCTTCTTCTTCGATTTGAGCCTTGACCTGTGTCCGAACATTGATGTTCAGACATATGTTCGAACATGCCTCTGGATTTGCCTAAACATGCTCGTTTAAGGTCTATTCTGATTTCTGTTTGCGGGGTTATGTTCCCCTAATTTTAATTAAACTATTTTACCAGTGGGTGGTGCATTCTAGCACATTAAGCTTACTATTTCTTAAGCTTCTGTTTTGGGACCTAGTTAGCTCTATGTCTAAGTCATGGATGGCTGGGTCTAGCTATCCCGTAGCGCGCTGCGTAGGACGTCCTTCTATTATTTGTCACGGGTGTCTCCCCCATTCTGTTCACGGGTGAGGTTTCCTTATTCTGTTCACGAATTCTATTCGTTCTATTTGTATGCTTTAATATCTAGGTTTCCGCTCTGTTTGTGATTGTATTTGCTGAGAATTCTGTTTTGGTCCTGATAAGTTGGACTTCTACTGCTGGTGTTTGCTAAGGAAAGTACATTTCCCTTCTATTTAACTTCTGGTTTTATCATCCTATTTACAAATGTTTTGAGCATGCTGGTTGATGAAGTTAGTCATCAATTGAGCATGGTTATGTGCTCACTCCCCTATTTTCACTAACTTTACAGATTGATCAGCGAGGATCACTTTCTTTGATTTTGTGGAGCTCAGCTAGTTAGCTCACATATGTGCATTTGACACATGTACGCTTTAGACTCTTGTAACCTACGGGCCTTTGTTAGCATTCGTCATTACGCTTCTAACTTCTATTATGTGTTTGGAATTTTCGTATTCTTATTTGGAATACTTTTGGCACACCTTGCTTATATACTTATACAAGTATTCTTTTGGGCCTATCATTAGTATTAGTTTGTAGCCTTGCGTTATTAGGTAGTAATACATGGAGTGTAACGTCCTTAACTCCTAGGCCAGTTTTGAGGTCATTACATTTAGTGCTATCAGAGCCTCTAGGTTTAAATCTGTTGGGAAATTGAGCTCAGTCAGTTAGTTAGAATGTCAGTGCCTATGTCTGAGGACTTTTCTTGTCTAACTACTTGATATGTGGACTTTCAGATCTGCCACGAAGAGCTTCAGTCATCCCTCAGGCGACGTTGCTGATGCTGTTCAACAATTTATGACCCAGATGATGCAGACAGTGGCAACTGAGGGAGGAGCCATTGGTGGAGGAGCTGCTGTTGGTGGTGGAGCAGTTAGAGCTGAGGCTGCTAATGTTGGAGGGAGGAATGTCAAGGCGCTTCAGGAGTTCATGAAGCTGAAGCCTCTGACATTCGATGAGAGTGAAGATCTGTAGGAGGCCAGCCACTGGCTATCTGAGGTAGAGGATCTACTATGTGTGATGAGATCAGAGGAGGAGCAGAAGGTGGACTTCACCACCTTCCTGTTCAAGGCCGAAGGCAAGGAGTGGTGAAGATCGGTGATTGGGAAGTCCCCACATCCCTGAACGTGGGAACAATTCTACCTCGACGTCTACAAGGACCAGAGGATCCTGGAGTATAATCAACTATGTTAGGGTCGGGATATGAGTGTGGAGGACTACGTTCAGAAGTTCATCTCCTTGTCCAAGTTTGCACCTGAGTCGGACGAGCATAGGAAGGCCAGGAAGTTCGAGAGTGGCCTCAAGCTAGACATTCGATCTACTGTGATGTCTCTTCGTCTCAACATCTTCAGGGACATTGCTGATGTAGCCCTGTTGGTGGTGGCTGATATGAAGGGCCGCTAGTATGGTGGGAAGGACCAGAAGAGGAAGCAGTGGTCCGAGGATACTGATAGTAGAGACCATGGTGCTTCTCAAAAGAAGTAGTTTGCTAGTGATCGTTCTGGAGACCGTCGAAGTTCAAGAGATTGAAGTGGCTCATCTTCTTCTTTAGCTGCTCTGAAGTGTGAGGTCTATGGCAAGTTTCATCTGGGACGTGAGTGCTATAAGAAGTCGGGAGCATGTTTCAAATGTGGCTCCCTCGACCATCGGATCGTAGATTTCCCACAGGCTGAGAGGAACAGGGGCAATTCAAGGGGTAGGACTGGAGGATCTGCCATAGATACTAGAGACTGGTTTGAGTAGAAGAAGCCCTAGGGCCAGGCTAGAGTGTATGTGATCGCTGGAGAGAGAGAGAGAGAGAGAGAGAGAGAGAGAGAGAGACGTATCTATAGACCACATGGTCACAGGTATCCTCCAGCTGTCATCTCACTCTTTTTTTTGATGGTTTGACTCTGGAACCACCCACTCCTTTATTTCTGCTGAGTTGGTGGATGAGCTTGGTTTGCCTATTATGCCTTAGGGTGTGGAATTATGTGTGCATAGTCTCTTGGTTAGAAACTCTTCCATGCTTCTGAATTTTGTTCGTAAAGATTTACATGTGGTAGTACAAGATAGGATTTTAAATGCTAACCTCATCCCCATGGAGATGATGAGTTTTGATGTGATTCTAGGCAAGGATTGGCTGGTTGATCACCTTGCCCATATTGATTGCGCTGCTATAAGAGCGCGTTTGAGGAGCTAGGTAGATCTTGTATTTTTGTAGTAGGGAATGGAATCCCTTGTTTGCCGCCGGTTATCTCAGTGATGAAAGCATTCTGCCACTTGAGGAAGGGATGTTAGGGATTTCTATGCTACATCCTGAGGTTCGCAAGGATGCAATGTTGAAGGATATCCCTGTGGTCAGAGACTTTCCAGATGTTTTCCAGGATGACGAGCATAAGCTTCCCCCTGTCAAAGAGGTGGAGTTCTCGATCAAGCTCGCACCTGAGACTCAACCAATATCTAAGACCCCATACCATATGGGTCCTGCCAAGCTCAAGGAGTTGAAGGTTCAGCTGCATGAGCTGTTGGATAAGGGCTTCTTACGTCCTAGTGTGTCGCCTTAGGGAGCGCCAGTTTTATCCGTTAAGAAGAAGGATGGTAGCCTACGTTTGTGCATCGACTACCAGGAGCTTAATAAGGTTACAATTAAGAACCGGTACCCTCTCCCACGTATAGACGACTTTTTTGATCAGCTAGCTAGAGCTAGGGTGTTCTCGAAGATAGATTTGAGGTCCGATTACCACCAGTTGAGGATTAAGGCAGACGATCTGCCTAAGTCTGCCTTTGGGACTCGCTATGGTCATTACGAGTACCTAGTGATGCCATTCGGTCTGGCAAATGCGCGTTCTGTATTCATGGACATGGTGAATCGAGCGTTCAAGCCGTTTCTGGACCAGTTCATAAAGGTATTAATAGACGACATCTTAGTGTGTTCCAAGAGTGCTGAGGAGCACGAGGAGCATTTGAGGATCGTGCTTTAGACTATGAGAGAGAGAGAGAGAGAGAGCTTTATGTGAAGCTGAAGAAATGCAAATTCTGGTTGGATCAAGTTGTCTTCTTAGGACATGTGGTGCCCAAGGATGGCATCTCCGAGGACCTAGAGAAGATCAGAGCGATTACAGAGTGGGCCAGACCCACTAACGCTGGGGAGATTCAGAGTTTTATTGGTCTGGTGGGCTACTACAGTGTAATACCCCAAATTTCTTAAACTGTGATTAAGGTCTTATTTAATTGTAAACCTTAGGAAACCCTAATTTCTAAAGATGGAGAAGGTTATAATTAGTTGGAGGTGCTTGGTGAACATTAGAACTTTAGTTCCCGGAGTATCACCCGGTAAACCTTAGTTTCGCAGGATTTCTGAAATTCCTGAAAATTACTGAATTCCTCAGGAACTGAGAGTGGGTATCAACCTTAGGAAGTGTGTTAGATACTTTTGAGAGTGTTTTGAGGAAAGAAACAATCATATCTTTCTCCTTTCAATATAAGACAATCTAGTTACATTTTTCAGTATTTAGTGATTCTGGGCAAACGGGGCTTAAGGAGAGCTCAAAAGTGACCCGAGGAAATTCCTTAAACCTGATAACCCACACTAGTATTAACATACCTACACATATAGTCTTAATTCCCATAAAAAGCTCAAGCCAAACATGGCCTAAGATGGGGCCGAAAATATCAAGGAAGGAGGAGAAAAATATCTCGGTTACTATTCACACCTCCTTACTATTCACACCTCCTTACTATTTGCCAATGATTAAAATCAACTTGCCCCCTCCTTATCCATTCAATGGCGGTTTGGCATGAGTGGTTAGGATTGGTTTTTGTCACCTAACACAAATCTATGGCTATGGACAATTCTAGAAGTCATAATTACAAATAGTAAGATAAGGATGAAAAATCAAGTATAAAAGGGGGGGTGGAGGTCGGCCATGGTAGGTGAGCAAGGTGGCCATTCCTCTTCATCTACCTTGCTTCTCCTAAGCTAGAAAACACCATTGGAGCATAGGCAACAACACTCCTCCATTGGAAACACAAATCTAAGGTAGTAATTAAGCTAAAATCAAGGAAAAAGGCAAGTTTAAGGAGTGGGAGCCAAAATCCTAGGAGGGCGACTTGGTTATTGGAGATTTTGAGCTCAAGCAACTTATAATCAAGGTAGAAAAGCTCCAAAATGGCTAGGAGAGGACAGGTAACATCTATGCACATCACTTTCACCCTTTAAGCTTATTTTCCTTCTTAAGTCATTCTGTTTTGTTATCTACGAATCCTATCTCTTATTTTCTTAAAATTTCTACAGTAAACTAGGGATGAATAGTTAGAGAACATCCTAGAAAATCAAGTCGAAATAAGGTTGGGAAGTAGGGAAACTCTAAAGAATCTTGAAAATAAAGAAAAATGAGCTTTAAGCTTTAGAATTGTTTGGATGGGTTTCCGACATGGGTTTGAGCTAAATTTTGAGGGTAGTCTTGAATAGTGAATATATGGTTATGGTTGAAAAATCAAGTCGAATGGAGAAATTTAAGTCGGTTAGACAAGGTAAAGAAGCTAAAAATGAGAAAAAGTGCTTTAAGCCTTTCTGAATGTTTGAATGGGTTTCCGAATTGATCTTGAGCTGAAATTTTAAGGAGATACTTGTGTTGTTGATATTGGATCATGGTTAAAATTTTAGGCCGAGACTTTGGGAAGTTGTTTAAGTTGGTGAATAGTGATTTTGGCTAAAAATAAGAATTTAAGCTTTCTAAGGTGGTTTCTTGGAAATTATTTGATTCTCTGATTTATTGGAGCTTGAATGGTATTTTTATGATGTTATTAAGGTTATTTTACAAGTGCGAGCTTGATGTGTGAATTACTACTTGTGTAAAGCTTGGTTATGATATCTTACTCATGGTTTGCAAATGTGTTTAAGGATAACCTCTTGTGGTGGTGGTGGAAATTATTGTGTGATGTTGATATCATGGTTATCCTAAGGCTATGCCTCTTGTGAGAGCCTTTAAGGCCAAGCCGACGTTCCGGCAACAATATAAGCTCCTACTAATGAAGTGGAGCTGCCACTATGATCTACTCCTATTGGGCAGAAGTTCTCAGTAGGGGGGTGTGCACACTTAAGGACATAGGGTGGGTGGTGGTGGTGGTGGACTTCATTTGGAAATATCTTGTGTGGTGGACTTCATTTGGAAATATCTTGTGTGGTGGACTTCATTTGGAAATATCTTGTGTGGTGGACTTCATTTGGAAATATCTTGTATTTGATATTAATTATCTCTTGATAATTCATGGTACAGGTAAATGGTGTGTGATCTATTCTGATTTGTTATATTTGTTAATATTTGCTGGGAACAAAGGTTTTAAAGAGAAAATAAGTTTTTACGGGGTGTGGTAGTGTTACTCAGTTTTTACTGATTTTATTTGGTTGTGTTTTCCTGTGTATATGTATTCTGTGAATTCAGGGTAACTGGGATGGACACCTTCTCTGCACTGAGGACGAGTCCACCGATACTTTTTATATTTTCATGTTTGTCACCTATCGTAGAAGTTTACAGCCTGGGGTCACCGAGATAATTTATGAGAGTGGAACAAGAAGATACAAGGTTTTAGGCACCCGGAAAATGGCACCAGTCAGTCCATCACTCATGATGTTTCCACAGTGTACGAGTATATGCAAGTGGTCCCTAGTTAGATGCTAGCGATGTAATAGCCTTTTGATACCCCTTTACTTTTGGTGTAAAATAGGAGTAGGAGCTAACATAGTAGTTGGCTGGAAGGGGTCTTTTGGTACTAAGGTGTAAAGTGACGGGTTGGTTGTGTCACTCTTTTGATAGTAACAGCGATGTAAGATAGCTAGCGTAGGGGTGGTGGTGGTAATAGCCTTACACTTACTAGTGGTTAGTAAGTGTGGCGGTAACCCCCGGTGATAGTATTAGGGGACCTTTGTAAAAAGAAGACTGACGCATGTATAATATAAGCAGTTACTTTAGTTATAACATGTCTCTCTAGAATAAAAAAAAAAGACTAAGTAAATGGTGGTGGTAAACCGGGGCGTTACAGAGTGGTATCAGAGCTATAGGTTAGCTGGAGGGGAAAATTTGAGTTTGACTAGGAAGCAAGGTGACCCAGGCTTAGGTTTAGGAGTCTAGGCAGAACCATGTGGTTCTGAAAATATGTTTGCTGTGATATTTGTGTGGTGTGTGCTTGATTGATTATAGTTAACTATTTATATTGCAACTAACATATCTCTGTGTAGAATAATGGAGAGGGGAGTGGACGGAGTAATGGAGAGGGGAGAGGACAGATGGATGAACTGAGGGAGTTGACACTGAGTATGGGAAGAATCCTGGAGCAGCACGAGGCTAGAGCTGAAATACCCAAGGATTTCTCCCGGAGGATAGCAGCTATGAAACCCAGTACTTACTCAGGAGAAGAGGATCCAGTAATTCTGGAAGAGTGGATCAGAGAGTTTGACAAAATATTTGATATTATTGATTGCCCTGAAGAAAAGAAGGTAAGTGGGGCTGTATTTTATTTTAAAGGTGAGGCTGATCTGTGGTGGACTGCGGAGGAGGAGAGACTTAAAGGAAATCCGGGTTTTGGGTGGAATATGTTGAAAGATGCGATGAGGAAAAGATTTTATCCGGAGCATGTAAGGTTGCAAAAATATCAGGAATTTACTGGATTGAGGCAGCGAATGGATGATGTTAAAACTTATCATGCTAAGTTTGTGGAGCTTGCTAGATTTGCTCCGCATGTGGTACCCGATGAGACTGCTAAGGTTCAACGTTTCTTGGAAGGGTTAAATTGGGATTTACAAGAAGCTCTGAGTGTAATACCTATAACTACTTTACAAGAGGCGTACGATAAAGCTGCTAATCTTTATAGAGTACAACAGAGAAGGAAGGAAGTACAAACGGGGCGGAAAAGGAGAATGGAGACTCGTAAGGCCGAGAGCTTTGATAAGAGGGCTAAAGTAGAAGTTAGACCAAGTGGGGGATCCAGACCCAATTATCCGGGACGACGATTCAATGATAAAGGAACTAGATACTTTTATTGCAAGATTTGTGGAAGGAATCACCCAGGTGAAGATTGCGAAGGAAGGTTGGTAAGGTGTTTTAACTGTGGGAAGTTAGGCCACAGGGCCTATGAGTGTAGGGTAAGAAGGATGGAAGGAGGAACTGATCAGGTAGCAAGACCTGCTACAACTGGAAATCTCATCAACCAGAACAATCGTGGCAACCAAGGAGGAGTACAGCTGAATAATCAAAATGAACAGAGGAATAATTATAATGGTCCAAGAGGTAACATGAGTGGACAAGGGAATAGTCAGGGGAAGCAAATACAATACGGAAGTGGTAGTACCCCAGGAGGAGGCTACAAGAATCAGGGGTATATCAACGTAATCAGCAAGACGGAGGCTGAATCTCAACAAGAAGGGGACGTCATTACAGGTACTTTTTCCGTTCTTGGAACTAGTGCTAAAGTATTATTTGATTCCGGTGCAACCTGTTCTTTTATATCCTCCGAATTCTTGAAGAAGGTAGGAGTAGTCCCTGATATAGAAGTTGAAATTTCTGTTTCTACACCTACGGGAAGAGTGGTAGGATGCACTAGGAAAATGGAAGGAGTAAATAACCATAGAGGGTAGAGAATTTGAGATGGATCTGGTAGAGTTTGATTTGAAGGATTTTGATATAATCTTGGGGATGGATTGGTTAAGTAAGCACAAGGGGCGCATAGATTGTGAAAAACAAAAGATTAGCTTATGTGGGAAGAAAGGAAAGAGAGTGTCGTACACATGCGAAGGAGCTAAGCAAAGGGTAAAAGTCCTACCTGCCTTAAAATTTTTAAAGGAGTTGCGAAAAGGAGAGCCAGTTTATTTGTGTTATGTTCAAGAGGAAAATTGGCGCAAGAACAAAGCCATCCGCACTTGAGGATCTTCCAGTAGTCAGGGAATTTCCAGATGTTTTTCCAGAAGAAATTCCTGGACTTCCACCCGACCGTGAGATTGAGTTTACTATTGATTTAGTACCAGGAACAGCTCCAATTTCTAAGCACCCTTATAGGATGGCCCCGAATGAGATGAATGAGTTAAAGAAACAATTGGAGGAACTTTTAGAAAAAGGTTATATTCGACCGAGTGCTTCTCCGTGGGGAGCCCCAGTTTTGTTTGTAAGAAAGAAGGATGGAACTTTGCGTCTTTGCATTGATTACAGGGAGTTAAATAACGTTACAATCAAGAATAAATATCCCTTGCCTAGGATTGATGATTTGTTCGACCAGCTACAAGGAGCTAAAGTATTTTCTAAGATCGACTTAAGGTCAGGCTATCATCAGTTAAAGATAGCAGAGAAGGACATACCAAAGACAGCCTTTCGAACGAGGTATGGACATTATGAATTTGTGGTGATGCCATTCGGGCTAACAAATGCGCCAGCGGTATTTATGGACTTAATGAATCGGGTTTTTAGCCAATTCCTGGATAAGTTTGTAGTGGTATTTATTGATGACATATTGGTGTACTCTAAGGATGAGGAGCAACATGCTGATCATCTGCGGCAAGTTCTACAAGTTTTAAGAGAGAAGAAGCTGTATGCCAAATTATCTAAGTGTGATTTTTGGCTCAAGGAAGTATCATTTTTAGGTCATGTGGTAACCGGTGATGGAATTTCGGTTGACCCGGCTAAAATTCAGGCTGTTAAGGATTGGCCCAGGCCAACGAATGTACGAGAAGTTAGAAGTTTTCTTGGGCTAGCTGGATACTATAGGAAGTTTGTTCAAGACTTCGCTAAAATTGCGAGACCGCTCACAAATCTGATGAAAAAGGAAGTACGTTATAAGTGGGATGAGGATTGTGAAAAAGCTTTCCAGATTTTGAAGGAGAAGTTAACCACAGCACCAGTTCTTACGTTGCCCTGTGGTACAGACGGTTTTGAAGTATATAGTGACGCGTCTAAATATGGTTTAGGGTGTGTGTTGATGCAGAATGGCAAGGTCATTGCCTATGCCTCACGACAATTGAAGAACTATGAGACCAGGTATCCTACTCATGATTTGGAACTTGCAGCTGTAGTTTTTGCCTTGAAAATTTGGAGGCACTACTTGTATGGAACTTCTTGTAAGATTATACGGATCACAAGAGCTTGAAATATATCTTCACTCAAAAAGAGCTTAATATGAGGCAAAGGAGATGGTTGGAACTTATTAAGGATTATGACCTGGAGATTTTATACCATGAAGGCAAAGCCAACGTGGTGGCAGACGCTTAAGTCGAAAGAGGAGTCACGAGGGAGAAGCTAATTGGATACTACATGATGATTGGTACAAGATTTCAAAAGGTTGAACCTTGAGGTGGTAACAACGGGGAGGTGGATAGAGAAATTTTGTTAGTATGAACGTATTCCTTGACATTTATAAGGAAATTTTGCATCATCAACAAGAGGATGAGAAACTACGGAAAATAAAGGAGAAGGTGGAAAAGGGAGAAGCCCCAGATTTTAAGATTCATGATGATGGTAGTCTGAGATTTCGTGGAAGATGGTGTATACCAGATTCATGTGGCGATATTAAAAGGAAGTTGATGCAGGAAGCCCATAATTCTGCATATTCCATACATCCGGGGGGAAACAAGTTGTATAAAGATTTGAAGAAAAGTTTCTGGTGGCCAGGCATGAAAAAGGAGGTAGCTGAACATGTGTCGAAGTGTCTAACATGTCAAAAAGTTAAATTTGAGCATAAGAAAACAGGAGGCATGTTGCAATCGTTGGATATACCCATGTGGAAATGGGATTCGATATCTATGGATTTCATAGTGGGATTACCACCGACCAGAGGTGGGATGGATCAGATTTGGGTGATTGTGGATCGGTTGACCAAGACTACTACTAATTCCAATGAAAAGTACTTGGTCTATGGAACAGCTGGTGGAAGCATATATTAGAAATGTGGTTAAGTATCACGGAGTCCCTATGGAAATTATTTCGGATAGAGATTCTAGGTTTGTCTCAAGATTTTGGCAGCAATTTCAAAAAGCCATGGGAACAAAATTGAGCCTTAGTACAGCTTACCACCCACAGACTGATGGGCAGACGGAGAGAACTATTCAAACCTTGGAGGATATGTTGCGGGCTTGTGCGATGGATTATCAAGGGTCATGGAGTGACAAGTTGCACTTGATTGAATTTTCTTATAACAACAGTTACCACTCAAGTATCCATATGGCCCCGTATGAAGCCTTATATGGTAGAAAGTGTCGTACTCCGTTGTGTTGGAATGATGCGCAGGAGGTGGTTTGGGTTGGGCCTGAGTTAACAGAGGAGATGGCTCAACAGGTTAAGAACATTCGGCAGAGATTGAAAGCCGCACAAGATAGGCAAAAGTCTTACGCTGATTTGCATAGAAGGCCAGTTGAATTCAATGTGGGGGACAAGGTATTTCTGAAGGTTTCACCCACTAAGAGCGTGGTACGATTTGGCAAGAAAGGAAAACTTGCTCCTAAGTACATCGGTCCGTATGAAATATTGGAAAAGGTTGGAAATTTGGCTTCGATTACTTTTGCCCTTTGCCATGAACTTGGATGGGTCCACAACGTTGTTTCACGTATCACAATTGAAAAGTACGTTCCAGCGAATCACATTGTTGCACACCGAACGAGGTAGAATTTGCACCTAATTTTACTTGTTAGGAAACACCCAATTAAAATTTTGGATCATAAGACAAGGGACCCGAGGGAAGTCTGTGGATTTGGTTAAAGTTTTATGGACTCATCATGGAGTTCAAGAAGCTACATGGGAACTAGAGCAAGATGAGAACTCAACACCCAGAATCTTTGATTAAGGTCAGCAATTAAAGTTTCAGGAGAAACTTTCTTTTTAGGGGGGGAGAGTCGTATGGTAAGTGGTGGATGACTACTAGTGTTTGTGAATGTTTGTTGGTGCTAGAAATGGTTGGTAATACTTGGATGTTATTTTAGGAGTTGTCCTCTTAATGATTTCATATATGTGGTATCGTTGAATTTGTGAATGGTTTATATTGTGTGATTGGTGTGTCTGAGGTTTTGTGTGATGTTGCTGAATAATTTGTGGTTGATGAGGTTAACTGAGAATTATCGTGTGGAGTATTGTTTTAATTTCTTGGAGTATGTGAGTGTAATGTTTTGTGAGGTGAATTGAGCTTCGGGGACGAAGCTTTGTTTAACGGGGGGAGGATGTAATACCCCAAATTTCTTAAACTGTGATTAAGGTCTTATTTAATTGTAAACCTTAGGAAACCCTAATTTCTAAAGATGGAGAAGGTTATAATTAGTTGGAGGTGCTTGGTGAACATTAGGAACTTTAGTTCCCGGAGTATCACCCGGTAAACCTTAGTTTCGCAGGATTTCTGAAATTCCTGAAAATTACTGAATTCCTCAGGAACTGAGAGTGGGTATCAACCTTAGGAAGTGTGTTAGATACTTTTGAGAGTGTTTTGAGGAAAGAAACAATCATATCTTTCTCCTTTCAATATAAGACAATCTAGTTACATTTTTCAGTATTTAGTGATTCTGGGCAAACGGGGCTTAAGGAGAGCTCAAAAGTGACTCGAGGAAATTCCTTAAACCTGATAACCCACACTAGTATTAACATACCTACACATATAGTCTTAATTCCCATAAAAAGCTCAAGCCAAACATGGCCTAAGATGGGGCCGAAAATATCAAGGAAGGAGGAAAAATATCTCGGTTACTATTCACAACACCCTCCTTACTATTTGCCAATGATTACAAAATCAACTTGCCCCCTCCTTATCCATTCAATGGCGGTTTGGAATGAGTGGTTAGGATTGGTTTTTGTCACCTAACACAAATCTATGGCTATGGACAATTCTAGAAGTCATAATTACAAATAGTAAGATAAGGATGAAAAATCAAGTATAAAAGGGGGGGTGGAGGTCCATGGTAGGTGAGCAAGGTGGCCATTCCTCTTCATCTACCTTGCTTCTCCTAAGCTAGAAAACACCATTGGAGCATAGGCAACAACACTCCTCCATTGGAAACACAAATCTAAGGTAGTAATTAAGCTAAAATCAAGGAAAAAGGCAAGTTTAAGAAGTGGAAGCCAAAATCCAAGGAGGGCGACTTGGTTATTGAAGATTTTGAGCTCAAGCAACTTATAATCAAGGTAGAAAAGCTCCAAAATGGCTAGGAGAGACAGGTAACATCTATGCACATCACTTTCACCCTTTAAGCTTATTTTCCTTCTTAAGTCATTCTGTTTTGTTATCTACGAATCCTATCTCTTATTTTCTTAAAATTTCTACAGTAAACTAGGGATGAATAGTTAGAGAACATCCTAGAAAATCAAGTCGAAATAAGGTTGGGAAGTAGGAAAACACTAAAGAACTTTGAAAATGAAGAAAAATGAGCTTTAAGCTTTAGGAATTGTTTGGATGGGTTTCCGACATGGGTTTGAGCTAAAATTTTGAGGGTAGTCTTGAATAGTGAATATATGGTTATGGTTGAAAAATCAAGTCGAATGGAGAAATTTAAGTCGGTTAGACAAGGTAAGGAAGCTAAAAATGAGAAAATGTGCTTTAAGCCTTTCCGAATGTTTGAATGGGTTTCCGAATTGATCTTGAGCTGAAATTTTAAGGAGATACTTGTGTTGTTGATATTGGATCATGGTTAAAATTTTAGGCCGAGACTCGTTTGGGAAGTTGTTTAAGTTGGTGAATAGTGATTTTGGCTAAAGAATTTAAGCTTTCTAAGGTGGTTTCTTGGAAATTATTTGATTCTCTGATTTATTGGAGCTTTAATGGTATTTTTATGATGTTATTAAGGTTATTTTACAAGTGGCGAGCTTGATGTGTGAATTACTACTTGTGTAAAGCTTGGTTATGATATCTTACTCATGGTTTGCAAATGTGTTTAAGGATAACCTCTTGTGGTGGTGGTGGAAATTATTGTGTGATGTTGATATCATGGTTATCCTAAGGCTATGCCTCTTGTGAGAGCCTTTAAGGCCAAGCCGACGTTCCGGCAACAATATAAGCTCCTACTAATGAAGTGGAGCTGCCACTATGATCTACTCCTATTGGGCAGAAGTTCTCAGTAGGGGTGGTGCACACTTAAGGACATAGGGTGGGTGGTGGTGGTGGACTTCATTTGGAAATATCTTGTGTGGTGGACTTCATTTGGAAATATCTTGTGTGGTGGACTTCATTTGGAAATATCTTGTGGTGGACTTCATTTGGAAATATCTTGTATTTGATATTAATTATCTCTTGATAATTCATGGTACAGGTAAATGGTGTGTGATCTATTCTGATTTGTTATATTTGTTAATATTTGCTGGGAACAAAGGTTTTAAAGAGAAAATAAGTTTTTACGGGGTGTGGTAGTGTTACTCAGTTTTTGCTGATTTTATTTGTTTGTGTCTTTCCTGTGTTATGTATTCTGTGGATTCAGGGTAACTGGGATGGACACCTTCTCTGCACCGAGGATGAGTCCACCGATACTTTCTATATTTTCATGTTTGTCACCTATCGTAGAAGTTTACAGCCTGGGGTCACCGAGATAATTTATGAAGAGTGGAACAAGAAGATACAAGGTTTTAGGCACCCGGAAAATGGCACCAGTCAATCCATCACTCATGATGTTTCCACAGTGTACGAGTATATGCAAGTGGTCCCTAATTAGATGCTAGCGATGTAATAGCCTTTTGATACCCCTTTACTTTTGGTGTAAAATAGGAGTAGGAGCTAACATAGTAGTTGGCTGGAAGGGGTCTTTTGGTACCAAGGTGTAAAGTGATGGGTTGGTTGTGTCACTCTTTTGATAGTAACAGCGTTGTAAGATAGCTAGCGTAGGGGTGGTGGTGGTAATAGCCTTACACTTACTAGTGGTTAGTAAGTGTGGCGGTAACCCCCGGTGATAGTATTAGGGGACCTTTGTAAAAAAGAAGACTGACGCATGTATAATATAAGCAGTTACTTTAGTTATAACATGTCTCTCTAGAATTAAAAAAAAAAGACTAAGTAAATGGTGGTGGTAAACCGGGGCGTTACATACAGTAAGTTTGTGGAGGGCTTCTCCAAGCTAATGATTTCTCTGACTCGTCTGCTGCAAAAGGAAGTGAAGTTCAAGTGGAGTGAAATGCGTGAACAGTGTTTAAAGGAACTTAAGAAGAGGTTGACATCTGTGCCTATTCTGACCCTTCTAGAGGGTACTGAGGGATTGGAGGTTTTCTGTGACGCATCCCATAAGGGACTCGGGTGTGTGTTGATGTAGAATGGGAAGGTGGTTGCATATGGCTCATATCCACGACTTGGAGCTTGCTGCTGTTGTGTTCACTCTAAAGATCTTGAGGCACTATCTATATGGAGCTTCGTGCAAGGTGTATACAGACCACAAGAGCCTCAAGTATTTGTTCACTAAGAAGGATCTGAACTTGAGGCAGAGAAGGTGGCTTGAGTTATTGCACAATTACGACCAGGAGATCCTCTACCACCCTGGTAGAGTGAATGTTGTAGTGGATGCCCTTAGATGGAGGGGACCTGCTGATAAGCCTCAGACTTATCATATTTTAGTAGTTAGAATTATAGGAATAGTAGTTAAAATAAGGGTAAAATAGCTAATTTTTTATATATCTTGCTTACATTTTTTATTTTATAAGTTCAGACTTATGTTTGGTGTATTTTTGTGTTAAGAATAAATTATTAATCAAAGGATCAATTGATGTTGGGCATGATGTCGGAAGTCCAACCCACGACAGCAGTATGGAGCAACACAGAGGAGTTACCGCATGCAGTGCCAGGTAAACCTTAGCCGGCACAAGTGGAGAGTCGCCTCGATTCGCCAAAAGTTGGCAGTTAATTACCATTATCAAACCAGCCAATGCCGGGTATGGTGTCGGACATCCCCTGTCCGGCACAAGCATCTTCTCGGTGATTTGGCGGTTTAATTGACCGTTAAAAAAACACATTTTGCACGTGGTGCCGGGTACTACTGATCCGGCATGACTCCCGGCACACATGGGAAATTGAAGTCTATAAATAGGCCAAAGGTCTGAGACTTCAAGACACTTCAACACTCCATATTCTCCACTCCAAAATCCACATACATCCGCATCCATCCCAAGTGTTGATGTCACTTCTACCAAGAAATTTTGTGCATTCGTCCCGTCCACGAGAAGAAGATTTCTATCGGGTTTGAGGGAATTCTTAGTGTGTTGATTTCCTTTTCCTCTTTTGTATTCTTCTTATCTGTATGGATGGTTGAGTAGGATCTCTTGTTATCGTTGGTTAGGGATGATCTTATTTGTAAAAAAATTATGATCATTTAATATATTTGCAAGTTTCAACTAAGATTTTGATTATTATGCAAGTTGAATAATGTTTGTGCTACTTGTTCTCTTCATTCAAAATTATATTCAAGTCATAAAGCAAGAGTAGAATAGGTTGTGGAATTTTAGTGATCTTTAACTTTGTTTTCTATAAATCAGGCAACAACACTTAAAATTAGGAATTAATCTATTTATTCTCACTATCTTGTTCATTTATTGGTAAAACAATTGCTGAATTTAATAATGGTTGGTGAGCTTCCTATTGTCAGACCCGAAACTGGAAATACTATTAACAATTTGATCCTGCCGGGTGTACTGTCGGATGGTTGGTGTCTGGCGCATTCAAAGTCCTTGAATGTCCCATGCGTCTAATGTTCGGCATGACATCCGGCGCTTTCATATGTTTGATTAATTTGATACTTGCAAATTCGACTTTGTAATCATATTTGTAATTAGGTTGATTATTATCCCGAATCAAGGATGATTCATTGTAAATAATCCATTTCGTTAGATTATTATATAGTTTTTTCTAGTTAAAATTATTATTCATGTTCCCCCCTCTTTGTTAGAATTAGGCAATTACTAAGGATTTGGACTGATTCTCTATTAACTCCCTTAGGTTCGATACTCTTGGTAGTAATTTACTTACACTTTATTTCGTCCAGGATTTTTGCTACCCGTAGTAGGGTTTATAGGATTCTTTTTTTTGTTTTCTATATTCTTTTTCCTTATCAAATTCCTTGTTAGCACCTGCTGGGGTTGCCTGTGCAGATGGATGTTTTGGAGTTATAGTGTCTGAGTGTTTGGGTTGTCCATCCAGAGAGTTCTAGAGTTTTGGCCGCCTTGAAGATTCAGCCTACCTTGATCGACTGGATCAAGGCCAGTCAGGAGCTTGACGCCAGGTTGTGTAAGATCAGAGATGGGATCACTACGGGTCAGGATTCAGAGTTTAGGGTGTCTGAGGATGGTGTTTGAGGTTCAGAGACAAAGTTTGTGTGTCGGATGATGACGCACTGAGGTAAGAGATCATGCAGAAGGCTCATGGAGCCCCGTACTCAGTACACCCAGGTGGTGTGTGAAGATGTACCGGGATCTTTGAGAGTCATTTTGGTGGAATAATATGAAGAAAGACACATCTGAGTTTGTATCCAGATGTCAGACCTGTCAGCAGGTCAAAGTAGAGCATTAGAGGCCTGCCAGATTGCTTCAGCCTCATCCAGTTCTAAAGTGGAAATGGGAGAGCGTTAGTATAGATTTTGTGATGAGATTGCCCCAGACTCTGAGAGGTTTTGATGCAGTTATCGTGATCATGGATAGGCTCACGAAGAGAGCCCACTTCTTGCCAGTCTGGAAGACTTTCAATCTGCACAGGCTTGCTCAGTTGTACATGGATGAGATTGTGCATCTTCACCGAGTTCCTACTTCGATTGTATCTGATAGAGACCCAAGATTTGTGTCTAAATTTTAGCAAAGTTTGCATCAAGCTTTGGGGACGAAGCTATCTTTCAGTTCAGCCTATCATCCTCAGTTAGATGGTCAGACGGAGAGAACTAATCAGCATGTAGCGTTGATCAAATTCGCCTACAACAATAGTTTTCAGTATAGTATCCGGATGGCCCCGTTGGAGGCACTATATGGCAGGAGATGCAGATCACCCATCTGTTGGGATGATCTGAAGGAGAGAGCTGTGGTTGGTTTAGATTTGGTTCAGGATGTCATGGGCGAGATACTGACTATTAGAGAGTGTCTACTAATAGCCCGGAGTCGTCATAACAGTTATGTCAATCAGAGGAGATGACCGCTAGAGTTCCAGGTTGAAGATCACATATTCTTGAAGGTCTCTCTAGTCTGAGGAGTACTGAAGTTTGGGAAGAGTGGCAAGCTCAGCCCTCCCTTTGTAGGTCCATTTGAGATCCTGGAGAGGATTGAACCGGTTGCCTACTGTTTAGCTTTACCACCAGCTTTAGCAAGAGTCCACATCATATTTCATGTATCCATGCTAAGGAAGTATATCCCGGATCCGTCCCATCATTGAGTTTGGTCCGCTTCAGTTGAAAGAAGACTTCACTTATGAAGCAGTTCCTTTGAGGATTTTGGCTCACGAGGTGCAAAGACTCCGAAGTAAAACCATGCCTTTAATTAATATTTAGTGGACGGGTCAGTCTGAGAAGGAGGCAACGTAGGAGCTGGAGAGTGAAGTGTGATCCAAGTTCCCCGCCCTTTCGATCAGTAAGGTATGTCAATTTAGAGGACGAAATTCTTTTAAGGGGGAGGTGATGTTAAAACCCAAATTCTCTTCGGTGTTTATCTTGTTACATTGGTAACTTAAGTTGGATTTGATTTGATTCAGGACGCGGATGTCTATTAATTTAAAATGAAGGGCGAAAAATCTTTTGCTACCCTTCTAATTTCGGTAAGGAATTATATAATATATAATTCCCCCTTCTTTTTCATGTTCTAAAACCATGATCATATTTTTTTTTCCTTTCATTTCTCTTTATTGACTTGCGCCGTGCTCAGTTACTTACTCCCTTCTTCTTAGAAAATTCTCTCTTCTCTCTAAATCACGTCAATCATATGCATCAGTTGTTCAAGTTCTACAGTCTAAGCCTCATCTTCTACGAATTCCATGTTAGATTCAGGTACGGTTTGTCAAATTAATTCCCTACAATCCTACAGTTTCTGAGAACTCCATCAGTTCTAATTTTGGATCTCTACTACCGGTTTATGAATCAGTGGTTATTCCTTGTGTCTCTGTCGATCTCCTCCGGTTGATTCCCCTCTTGATTCTTCTGTCAGATTTAGGTGACAGTTTATGAATCGCATTTCTACAGTTTACGGTTTCTGGATTTTGGAGTTTATATTATTTCTGATTTGGGGAAATTGACTCTGTGATTATGATGTATTTAGTGGTTGTTGAATTACGTTCTGCTCTGCGTTCGTTGGCTTTGTGTTGTGACTGATTCCTACTAGTTTTGTCTTGTTTCCATCAGCCTAAAAACCCCAGAGTTTTGTTTAAAGAAACTCAGAAATTACATTGTTGTGTTAGGTGAATTTTCGCCATTCGGTTCGTGTACAATTCACCTTTGAAATGTCTGGTTTTCGACGTCTCTGAATGTCAATGTATTTTGCCTTTTGTTTTCTACGATTTTAACTATGTCTGAACTTCCGTCCGAACATATAAGTTTGGACAGGGTGTGAGGATGAGTCTGGCTGACAAGCCTCAGCATGTGTCCGAACTTGTACGTCTGGGCATAAGTTCGGACACCTCTTCTACATTTCTTCTTGTTTGGGTTCGCGTGTCCAAACATTGATGTTCGGACACATGTTCAGACATCTCTTAAACTCTTCTTCTGATTTGGGATTGACTTGTGTCCAAACATTGATGTTAGGACACATGTTTGGACGCCACCATGTATATTTTTCTTAGGATTTGTCTGAACTTCTAATGTCCGAACATATGTCTGGACACCTTTGTTTCTGACTCTCGACTTGTGTCCGAACATTGATGTCCGGACACATGTTCGGAAATTTTGATCTTCTTCTTCTATTGAGCCTCGACTTGTGTCCGAACATTGATGTTCGGACACATGTTCTGACATGCCATTGGATTTTTCTAAGCATGCTTGTTTGAGCGCCATTCAGATTTTCGTTTACGGGGTTGTGTTCCCCTAATGTTAATTAAACTATTTTACCAATGTATGGTGCATTCTAGCACATTAAGTTTACTATTTCTTAAGCTGCTATTTTGGGACCTAGTTATCTCTGTGTCTGAGCCATGGATGGTTGGGTCTAGCTATCCCGCAGTGCGCTACGTAGGATGTCATTCTGCTATTTGCCACGGGTGTCTCCCCCGTTCTGTTCACGAGTGCGGTTTCCTCATTCTGTTCACGAATTCTATCTATTCTATATGTATGCTTTGTTATCAACGACACCTTTCCCTTTTGTTTAACTTCTGGTTTTATGATCCTATTTACAAATTTTTTGAGCATGCTGGTTGATGAATTTAGTCATCTACTGAGCATGGTTGTGTGCTCACTCCCCTACTCTCACTAACATTACAGATTGATCAGCAAGGATGACTTTCTTCAACTTGTTGGTGCTTAGCTAGTTTGCTCACATATGTTCATTTGACACATTTACGCTTTAGACTCTTGTAACCTACAGACCTTTGTTAGCATTTGACGTTATGCTTCTGACTTCTGACATGAGTTTGGAATTTTCGTATTGCTATTCGGAATACTTTTGACACACCTTGCTTATATATATATATATATATATATATATATATATATATATATATATATATATATATATACAAAGTATTCTTTTGGGTCTATTGTTAGTATTAGTTTGTAACTTTGCGTTAATAGGTAGTAATACGTAGCGTGTAACGTCCCTAACTCTGAGGCCGATTTTGGGGTCGTTACAATTACTATCTTGAAATAACATGCAAACAAATCCACATGCATATACTAAATCACACATATCCAACTTGTCAAACATTCACATAAATATCTGAACCCAGGAGGCCATTAGGGACAATTGGACCATATAATAACAAACCATTCACTACGGAACAATGCTAGCATGACGTATCACGCTCGTCTTCTATTCTCGTATAACTCGTAGCTCGTAAATCCTAGCTCGTATCTTTAAAATATACCGCCAAGTATTAATTTAATGTAACTCAACTAATTCGGTGTTCTGAATAACCACTAACTCCCTCGATATTTAACTCTTAATGGTTTGTCGTCGTTACTCTTGGGTTTTAGAATGGGTTCGGGATTAGTTTACACCATACTTTATTTATGTTATAAATAATAGGGAAAATTACAAGCCCCGCCCATGACGTTTGGCAAAATTTCACACTCCACCCAAGTAGTTTCAAAAATTATGTTCCTCACCCATGTGGTTTCCCCTGTTTTACATCCAGCAACTTTTCTAATTTTTGTTCAAATCAAAAGATGCTTAAACGTTGTCCGAAATTGATGAAACTTTACATGGATGATGCTAAAGTGATATATTTTGATCTTATGTCAAATTCAAAGTTTTAAAAGCTTAAATGTGACCTGTGGGACCCAATGAAACATATGACATCTTCATTAGGTCCCACATGTCACATTTAAGCTTAAAAAACTTTAGATTTTTGATTGAATCAAAATATAACACTTTAGCATCATCTGTGTAAAGTTTCATCAATTTCGCACATCGGTTAAGTAATTTTTGAAAAGTTGCTGGATGTAAAACAAGAGAAACCACATGGGTGGGGAAAGTAATTTTTGAAACCACGTGGGTGAAGTGTGACATTTTGCCAAACATCATGGGCGGGGCATGTAATTTTCCCTAAATAATATGTTGTATTAGTTTACTACTTATGATTTTATTCCATATAATACCCCATTTAATCACAGGTTATTACTCTTGTACATACATGTATATTTATATCCACATATCATAATGTAGTTTGTTACTATATGATACAATCAACCTTATAATGTATTTAAAGTTTAAAGTCTCATTGGGTATGAGTTGGTCAACTTGACCCCTTTGGTCAACTTAGTTGAATCTGGTCAATGTGGTAAACCTATTAATTCGGTCAATATAGTCAAGGTCGGTCAATGCATTTCAACAAACCCTAATGGTTTTCCATGTTATTCAATCTCCTTGCTTAATTAAATCCTTAATCATTTAATTTAACCATTTACACAACTTTAAATAACCTACGAATGACTTAGGTTTTTTCCGTAATCATTCTCATCCCATACATGAATTGCATATATGATCTGAATTTCTTTCCAACACCTTAGTATATAACCTCACCTTTTTAATTCTAGTACTTTAATATATATATATATATATATATATATATATAATACCCTACCAACTTTAGGCATAAGCATTAGTGTCCTTTATACTTAAGGTAGTATAATAAAATTCTCTCTTAGTGATTATGATTTTCACTTAATTCTACCACCTTAAATTATATTTAATGTTTTTATTCCTCCAATACTTCCTAATTTATAATTTAATCCATATGTATATATATATATATATATATAATGTATATCTTATAAATATATACCCATCAATTTTAATGTTACACCAACATATATGCATTCATATCCTTGTAATTTTCTAAGCTCTGTAGGAATTTAAAAATTCATTTTCATCCAAATCCTCTAACTATATGTACATATACATATTTGTACACCTATATATATAGTTTCATATGTTCTAGTGTTAGCCCATTATATATGTTATGCCCCAGATTTTTTTTTTTTTTTTCTTTCTGATTCGCAAAGAGAGTTTGTGCTATTTTGTAATCTTATGTTAGATTGTCTATGACATGCTCCTTATGTCATTATGTTAGCTTGTGGAAGGAGGGTTAAGATGTCTTTTTGCGTTCTGTTAGTAATTAAGGAGTTAAGGACTTATTTCTTACTTAATTATTTCTTAACTCTCCTTTCCCTAATATCTAATCACGATCAATTCCTCCTTCCACTATCCTGACGCACGACAGTTCTTCCTCGCTCTTCTCCACCCTTTGCTCTTCTCCCTTCTTTCAATCTCCAATCTGTAAATTGATTGCTGGAGATCCGCCTGTGGAATTCTGTTCGTCTGTCAGTCGTCTGTCAGGTTGGTTTGTAGATTCCGATTTCGTTCTTCATTGAGTCTTCCTCTCCTCTTTTCTGATTTTGGTTTTGTATTTTGGGAGCGGTTCATTCGAGGGATTGTCGTTCGATTGGAGATTCGAGAAGGCGAGGCGTAGAGTCCGCAGAGATAGCATTGCTTCGGATGTGAGGTAGGTGGTAGATGGATTCGGTTGTGTGCGTTCACCCACGGGGGTTTTGGTTCCGTTGTTTTCCGTATATGTCTGTGTGGTTTCTGATCTGTGGTAATTTTGTGTGAGTTCCGGATTTGCGTTTTGATGCGTTACAACCCCGTGGGATTGGTTTTGTTTTGCGTATTTTGTTATGTAAGTATTGCTTTGACAAAGGTGAATCTACCTTTATAGTTCCCTTCTGTTTTGTGAACTCTGTGTGCTTCTGAGTTGAGAGTTCGGATTGTTTAATTGCCCTATGTTTGGTGATCGATCTCTATCTGATTTGTCTTGGTTTTGACCTTCTAAAACTGCCATGGTTATGGTTTAAAGACTTTGGTTTCGCACTGCATTTTTGATATTGTTTTGAGGACTCTGTTCGCATCTGATTTCGTTCTGGAAATTGAACTTTTCGGCGCGTCCGAACTTCCGTCCGAACTTGGAAGTTCGGACACGCTCTGTTGCGTCTGGATTTTCTGAGAGTTTCACTGTGTCCGAACTTCCGTCCGACTTGGAAGTTCGGACACACCCCGTTTTGCGCCCTCTGATTTTCTCTTCGACATGTGTCCGAACTTTGAAGCTCGGACACATGTTCGGACTTCCCACGAGTTGTTTTCCGAAGACGTCCGAACATCCGTCCGAACTTGGATGTTCGGACACCTTGAAATTTTCCTGCGGATTTGAGTTCGACTTGCGTCCGAACTTCGACGTCCGGACACAAGTTCGGACTGCTCAATGTTTTGACCATAACTTCTTCGTCTGAGCTCCGTTTTGAGTGTCGTTTGTGGCGTTGGATTTCTCTTTCCGAGTACTATCTGTTTTCAGGTGTTTTAGCATGTGTTTAGTGTTTCCTGATTTTAAGGTCTCTGATAAGCCTTTGATCTCTGTTATGCTCTGAAAATGTGCTTCAACCTCTGACTTCAGTTTTGCTTTTGTATTTACTAGTCGGGTTACGACTTCTATTTTGCTAAGGCTTTCCGTTAGTAAGCTCTGTTCTGATTTCGCTAAGCTTCTGCTTTCTGCTTTGATCTGACAAGGACTTCTGTCTTGTTCTGTATAAAGCTTTGATCTGTTCTGAGAGCTTCTGTTTTGGGACCTAGTCTTCTCTGTATCTGAACCTTTGGATGGCTGGTCTCGCTGTCTCGTAGCGCGCTATGTAGGATCCTTCTTTTTCACGGGTGATGTTCCCCGTTCTGTTCACAGGTGTTCCACCTGTTCTGTTTACGAGTGAGGTTTCCTCGTTCTGTTCACGAGTTGTTTACTCGTTCTGTCTGTATGCTCTGATTGTTAGTGTCCCACTTCTGTTTGTGTTCTGTTCAACTTCTGTCTGTTTTCTTTGCTCTGGTATTTGACAGACTGCTGTGTGCTTTCTGTCCTTTGAACGCCTCTGTTTGTTTTGTACTTCTTCCCGCTGCTCTGCCTGCTCTGTCTTTTACAAACTCAGATAGGCTGCTGTGTGCTTCCTCTCTGTTGAGGATTTCTGATTTGTAAAGTGCTCTACTCTCTCTCGTCTACTCTCTATCTGTATTTGATTTGAGACGGTCTGCTGTGTGCTTACTGTCTTCTGCTAAGTGCTGGATTTTGCTATGCTTCTGATTTTGCTAAGCTTCTGATTTCGTTTAAGCTTTTTGAGTTTGTTAAGCTTCTGATTTCGTCGAGCTTTCAGCTTCAGCTTACCTTCTACTTTTGAGTATGTTTTGACCACCGCTTAGCTCCTTCTGCTTTAGACTTCTATCTATTTGAAAGGCTTCTGCTTTGTCTCTGATTTTGCTCTGGATAAGCGCTTTGGTATACGTATATATATGTATGTTCAGTATCTATTTTGAGCGTGCTCAGCTGATGAAGTTTATCACCTGCTGAGCAATAGTTTTGCTCACCCCTATCTCCGTCTGATTTGCAGGTTTTAGTTCGTGCTTGGAGATTCAGTTTCAACTTTTTGTCTTGGCATTTGAGTTTTGTATTCAGCTTGTTTGGCCTTGGTGCCCAGTTGTAATTAGATTATGCTTTGTATTTCAGTCTGGCTTCCGCCTGTGTATTGTAAAGACATTTTGTAATCGTTTATCTGGTAATATATGAGCATTAGTTTCTGTTTTGGGGTTTCGATAGTGTAGCCTTGCGTGTCTTAGGTAATAAGCGCGCGGCGTGTAACGGTCTCCCATCAGGGTGGTTTTGGGGTCGTTACATTTAGTGGTATCAGAGCCAGGTTTGGCTTTCGTTGGGATTTGTTGGGTGTCTGCATGTCTACGCTTCCGTGTCTTGCCTGCTATCTGCTATGTGCTATCTGTTGCGTGATTTTGATTGTTATCTGGTGTTTTTTTTTGTGTCTGCTCTGTGGTGGTCCCCCATCAGAGTGGCGCAGCGGAAGTGTAGTGTTTGTTTGCATGTGCTTGTGTGTTCTAAGAGTGAGTCTGAGAGTGTCGGGTCCTTTGGGAAAGGATGACCAAATGTGAGTTCTTGTTTGACAGAGTTGTGTGCTTCAGTTGTGAGCTTGTGTTACGTGCTTGTGTTGTACGTTCTGTGTTGTGTTCTGGTGGGAGTTCGCGAGTATGTTGGTCCTTTAGGTAAGGACACCTCTGAGAGTTCTTGTGCCTTTTGGCTGAGTTTTAGTAATCTTCTGTTTCACCTCTTCAATCAGTGAGTCATTTAACAAGTTCTGAGTGTTAGCTCTGTGAGGTGTGGACTTCTGAGATGTGTAAGCATTTCCTTCTGTGCTTTTAGGCCGAATCCCCAAAATATTCTGCTATGTGCTAGATTTGTGAGGTGCAAGCTTATAAGATATGTGAGTGTTGTTCCTATTCCTTCAAGCTTAGAGTTTGTAATATTTTACTTTGCTCATTCTTTTAGTGAATCAGCTAGTGAGGTTCGTGTGTTAGCTCGTATAAGTTGAGCTTTTGAGATATGTTAGTGTTCTTTATATGTCTTTGTGCTAAGCCTTTAGTGATCATCTGTTGTATCTTTCTGTCGGCGCGTCAGTCAGTGTATTCTGGTGTGAGCTTGTGAGTGTGCTTGGTCCTTGGGTTAGGACGACTTCTGTGAGTTCCTGTGCCTTTGGGCTGAGAGTTACTGATCTTCTGTTCCACCTCCTCTGTCAGGAAATCAACCAGTACACTTGAGTGTTAGCTCTTCGAGGTTAGAGCTTCTGAAATGAGTGAGTGTTCTTTCTGTGCCTTTGTGCAGAGCCTTTAGTGATCATCTACTTTTTTCCTCTGTCAGCGAGTTAACCAGTGTATTCTGAGTGTTTGCTTTGTGAGTGTTCCCTTCTGTGCCTCAAAGCAATGTGTTAGTAATCTTCTGTTTCTCCTTCTGTCAGTCAATCAGCAGTAAGTCCTGAGTGTTGGCCTTGTGAGTGTTCTTTGTTTTCTGGCACTAGAAGTGCATTTGTTCACATTCTGGTTTCGTCAAATTTCGAGGACGAAATTCTTTTTAAGGGGGGTATATTGTTATGCCCCAGATTTTTTTTTTATTATTTTCTTTCTGATTCGCAAAGGGAGTTTGTGCTATTTTGTAATCTTATGTTAGATTGTCTATGACATGCTCCTTATGTCATTATGTTAGCTTGTGGAAGGAGGGTTAAAGATGTCTTTTTGCTTTCTGTTAGTAATTAAGGAGTTAAGGACTTATTTCTTACTTAATTATTTCTTAACTCTCCTTTCCCTAATTTCTAATCACGATCAATTCCTCCTTCCACTATCCTGACGCACGACGGTTCTTCCTCGCTCTTCTCCTCCCTTTGCTCTTCTCCCTTCTTTCAATCTCCAATCTGTAAATTGATTGCTGGAGATCCGCCTGTGGAATTCTGTTCGTCTGTCAGTCGTCTGTCAGGTTGGTTTGTAGATTCCGATTTCGTTCTTCATTGAGTCTTCCTCTCCTCTTTTCTGATTTTGGTTTTTACATTTTGGGAGCAGTTCATTCGAGGGATTGTCGTTCGATTGGAGATTCGAGAAGGCGAGGCGTAGAGTCCGCAGAGATAGCATTGCTTCGGATGTGAGGTAGGTGGTAGATGGATTCGGTTGTGTGCGTTCACCCACGGGGGTTTTGGTTCCGTTGTTTTCCGTATATGTTTGTGTGGTTTCTGATCTGTGGTAATTTTGTGTGAGTTCCGGATTTGCGTTTTGATACGTTACAACCCCGAGGGATTGGTTTTGTTTTGCGTATTTTGTTATGTAAGTATTGCTTTGACAAAAGTGAATCTACCTTTATAGTTCCCTTCTGTTTTGTGAACTCTGTGTGCTTCTGATTTGAGAGTTCGGATTGTTTAATTGCCCTATGTTTGGTGATCGATCTCTGTCTGATTTGTCTTGGTTTTGACCTTCTAAAACTGCCATGGTTATGGTTTAAAGACTTTGGTTTCGCACTGCATTTTTGACATTGTTTTGAGGACTCTGTTCGCATCTGATTTCGTTCTGGAAATTGAACTTTTCGGCGCGTCCGAACTTCCGTCCGAACTTGGAAGTTCGGACACGCTCTGTTGCGTCTGGATTTTCTGAGAGTTTCACTGTGTCCGAACTTCCGTCCGAACTTGGAAGTTCGGACACACCCCGTTTTGCGCCCTCTGATTTTCTCTTCGACATGTGTCCGAACTTTGAAGCTCGGACACATGTTCGGACTTCCCACGAGTTGTTTTCCGAAGACGTCTGAACATCCGTCCGAACTTGGATGTTCGGACACCTTGAAATTTTCTGCGGATTTGAGTTCGACTTGCGTCCGACCTTCGACGTCCGGACACAAGTTCGGACTGCTCACTGTTTTGACCATAACTTCTTCTTCTGTCTGAGCTCCGTTTTGAGTGCCGTTTGTGGCGTTGGATTTCTCTTTCCGAGTACTATCTGTTTTCAGGTGTTTTAGCATGTGTTTAAGTGTTTCCTGATTTTAAGGTCTCTGATAAGCCTTTGATCTCTGTTATGCTCTGAAAATGTGCTTCAACCTCTGACTTCAGTTTTGCTTTTGTATTTACTAGTCGGGTTGCGACTTCTGTTTTGCTAAGGCTTTCCGTTAGTAAGCTCTGTTCTGATTTCGCTAAGCTTCTGCTTTCTGCTCTGATCTGACAAGGACTTCTGTCTTGTTCTGTATAAAGCTTTGATCTGTTCTGAGAGCTTTTGTTTTGGGACCTAGTCTTCTCTGTATCTGAACCTTTGGATGGCTGGTCTCGTTGTCTCGTAGCGCGCTATGTAGGATCCTTCTGTTTCACGGGTGATGTTCCCCGTTCTGTTCACAGGTGTTCCACCTGTTCTGTTTACGAGTGAGGTTTCCTCGTTCTGTTCACGAGTTGTTTACTCGTTCTGTCTGTATGCTCTGATTGCTAGTGTCCCACTTCTGTTTGTGTTCTGTTCAGCTTCTGTCTGTTTTCTCTGCTCTGGTATTTGACAGACTGCTGTGTGCTTTCTGTCCTTTGAACGCCTCTGTTTGTTTTGTACTGCTTCCGCCTGCTCTGTCTGTTTACAAACTCAGATAGGCTGCTGTGTGCTTCCTGTCTGTTGAGGATTTCTCATTTGTAAAGTGCTCTACTCCGTCTGCTCTCTATCTGTATTTGATTTGAGACGGTCTGCTGTGTGCTTACTGTCTTCTGCTAAGTGCTGGATTTTGCTAAGCTTCTGATTTTGCTAAGCTTCTGATTTCGTTTAAGCTTTTTGAGTTTGTTAAGCTTCTGATTTCGTCGAGCTTTCAGCTTCAGCTTACCTTCTACTTTTGAGTATGTTTTGACCACCGCTTAGCTCCTTCTGCTTTAGACTTCTGTCTATTTGAAAGGCTTCTGCTTTGTCTCTGATTTTGCTCTGGATAAGCGCTTTGGTATACGTATATATATGTATGTTCAGTATCTGTTTTGAGCGTGCTCAGCTGATGAAGTTTATCACCTGCTGAGCAATAGTTTTGCTCACCCCTATCTCCTCTGATTTGCAGGTTTTAGTTCGTGCTTGGAGATTCAGTTTCAACTTTTTGTCTTGGCATTTGAGTTTTGTATTCAGCTTGTTTGGCCTTGGTGCCCAGTTGTAATTAGATTATGCTTTGTATTTCAGTCTGGCTTCCGCCTGTGTATTGTAAAGACATTTTGTAATCGTTTATCTGGTAATATATGAGCATCAGTTTCTGTTTTAGGGTTTCATAGTGTAGCCTTGCGTGTCTTAGGTAATAAGCGCGCGGCATGTAACGGTCTCCCAACCAGGGTGGTTTTGGGGTCGTTACAATATATATAAATATATAACCTCTAAGTTCTCTTAGGATTAAAGTTAGTCTTAATAGTTACAAATTAATACCGAGTTTATAAAACAATTCCTTAATCATTTACCCATAAATTGATTTCTTACTAGAGTTGTTAATCTCATGTACAATTTCCAACTTAATGCTTATTGTTTAATGTTGACCCAATTCTTTGTTCTAATTTCTATCCTCTTCTATCTTGGGCTTAAGCCCATTACAAAATCTGATATCTACTTAAAAACCCCATTGTGCAGTTCTAAATTAAATCCATTTTTGATTAGGTCTTGAGCCCAGATTGTCTAAGACGCAAGTAAGTTGTTCTCATTGACCAACTTTTAAGCCATTTTAGGTTTTGACCTCTATTGACCAATCCTTTATCCAATTTCAATTTTGACTTTCTAATTCCAATTTTGATTTGGTCAGAGCCTTAATCCAATTTTGACCAATCCAATTTCAATTCGACTTTCTAATTCCAATTTTGACTTGGTCAAAGCCCTAATCCGATTTTGACCAATCCAATTTCAACTTGACTTTCTAATTCCAATTTGACTCTTCAATATCAATTTTGACTTGGTCAAAATCTCTAATATCATTATGACCAGTCAATTTCAATTCTGAGTACCTTTTTCCAAATTGCATTTTATATTCATAATTTTAAATTGCCTCACGCCCTTACCCAGTATGCTTATATTTACATTTTTTTTTCAGAATTACCAAGTCGCCACTAATTCTTAACAAATTTACATCCTCACCCCAAGTTATCCAATATTACACCTTCACCCTAAAACTTCTATGATTTTACAATTTATTCCAAATTTAAATTTGAAACCCTATTTGTCAGTTTTTCCCAATTTGAATCCCCAACTCTCAGAATTACCACTTTCACTCCAATCAGTTTCTAGAAACCCTAATTTTTTCCAATTTAGCCCCAAATTGATTTCTAAGTTTGAATCGATTAGCACGCACTTTTAACCAGATTGTTGAAATGAGAAAACCCCAAGTTAGCCAGATCCTCAACTTATTAAAACACTAATACCAACCCTAATTTTCTAGAAACCAAATTTCAAAGCCCCTAATTTTGGACAGCAAGGGTTACACAAAAACCTTAATTCATTTTCAAACAAATCACTCAAACAAAGCTCTGATGCTCGGATAGTTAATTACACCCAGATTAACCCAAACTTTTGAAATTAGCAACGACCCTTAAACTTAATACCACGATTAAACATTCATAGTTACTATCCTATAATTCCTTTTTATATTTCCGCTAATCCTCTCAACATGTCACATTTTATAGAAAAGCAAGGCAAAACACACAACACAAGTATGAAGGTTAACCTTCGATTTTTATGCTCCAAAAATGGACTTTTAAACCCCCCAGATTCTTGGCCTTATCGGTTGGTTGCGGGTCCAATTTGTATTTCCATCCAGATCCAGTCGAGAGAACAAATATTCGTCGGTTCCTGTATGTGAAACAGCGGAGAAGGTGAAGAAAGGTAAGATTATGGTAGAGATGAGTATGATCGGGAGAAAAATTGCGAAAAGAAAGGAATGACAGTTTCCTTACCTCTCTGTTCTGATTCGAACATGGTGTAAGTAATCTCACTGCCTCCTTTAATTTTGGATCCACCACTCTTTCGAAAAGACAATGAGGGAGAGGAAGTAAGATGTTCAAATTTAATCCTAGATTCACAAGACAATCACAAGGGCTAACCACAACTTACCTCAACCCGACTTGAACACAAGAAGAAAGTGAAGACCAGAGTATTCCTTATTCATTGGTGAAGGAATCAATAACAAGGGGAATAATTGAATAAGACATGAAAGGGAATGAAGAGAGAGAGGCGCTAGAATACGGTTGCATATCCGAGAAGGGAAGGAGGGAGACAAGAGGTGTAGGAAGTTTGCCAGTTTACGGTTGGAGCTTGAGAAGAAAGGAAGATTGAAAAAGGAGGGTTGAGAGGCGTGGTGATGTATGTTCCTATTGTCAGTTAAGGTTGCAAATTACCATGACTTGAGGAAATAAGGAAGGCACTGAGCAAATATGTTTCTAGTTGCCAGCTAGGGTTACGAATTACCATCAAATGAGAGAAAAGAGGGGCATCGAGTTTGGGCCCTTTTTTTTAAGTGGGTTAGGCTCGAAGAGAATGTGGGCTTGGCTGGCCCATCCTACCAGCTGGGCTTATTTTAGCCTAATTAATCCTCCTAACTTGCTAATTTGAACTCTATTAATTGTTAGTTTGTTAAACAATTTCCCAAGCTTCCTCATATTAATTTTTGTGATATTATTTCATGCAATATCATATGTTCCTTGTTACACAGACTTTATTATTTAATTTGCTTCTTTAGTAATGTTTATAAAGTGGCCATTTCATGTAACATACCTTAGGTTATGTGACTTAATATTCACCAAATATCCTTTTATTAACTTATCGGTGAATTACCATTAATTATTCATTTCTTTTCCAATTGTATTCCTTTACTTTGTTATTTTATGTGAGGTTTATTAGCCTCTTTAAACCTTACGGTTGTTTATAAAACTAATCCCTTAAGTGTATGACTTAAAAAATTCATTTTAATAATGGTTTATCCTTTATTAACCATTTTAACCTCCCATTAAACACTTTCCTTTAATTAATTTAGTATCAATTAGGATATTTAATATTTGGGATGTTTCAATATACTTTCTAAATCTCCTCATTTCTACCTTAAATCAACCAAGGTCATTCCAAACACTTTCCTTCCACAACTACGCTCAAAGTCAAGAGTTTGGAGATAAATTTTTTGGCAATCACACATCACAGATCAAGGAAGATCCTTTCAAGTTTAAGGTATAAAATGGTGCCTCGGGATTCATCATTTCCCTTTAATTTAATTCAGCCGGAATGTAAGGTTTTTTACACCATTTTTCTTCATCTTTTCACAAATGAAATGAAGGATGTTCTAGCTTCTTTGGTTGGGAAAAAATCCACCAAGGAATTATCTTTCAAATGACATCAATGGTAAGTCATTTTTAAGGTTTCTAAGTGCTTAATGTGCCTTATATCCATAGATCTACAAGAGATCTAAATCTCCTCTTGTTTTCCTTTAGTTAACTAAGATTTTGAAGCTACAATCTTTGAACACAAAGTTAAAACTAATCTCCTTAAGCTCATTTTAATGCCTTGGGATTGCTTATCTTGTTAAGCTCCTTAAAAGACCCTATCTTGATCTTTGTTTCTATGTTCAATCATGTTATAACCCAAAGTTTCGAGTTATTTTTATTTCGTTAAATGTTATTCTAGTTGGCTAATGTCATCTAGGACATGGAAGTCCTTCTTAATTAAACCGGGGATGAGGAAGTCATTCCGCCCTTCCTTCTAAATTGGTGAGATTATTTTCTATCTTCTATACATTTATCTTCTTCGACATAATCCCCTTCTAATCACGCTCCACGACTTGTCCATTAATCCCGTCAGTTTTGAATATCCTCAGACGCTCCTTCCTTCTCTGTGCTTTCTCTCTCTGTTCTCTCTCAACTGCTACGTTCTTCCAAGCGCTCAATCCTGCAAGTGTGGTTATGAAATCCGAGTTCTATTGGTGATTCTGCATCTGCTTCATCTTCTCCTCTGCGATCAGGTTTGCGAATTGTATATGGCTTAACCCAATTCAGTTTGAGGTTTAGGTTTTCGAATTTTCCTCCTTCTAATTCTGGTCTCTGCAATCTGATTGCCAGAATCTTCAGTCCTCTACGCGCTGCACTCGTTTTCTTCCCGTTGGTTCCCTTGTTGACGAATTCAGGTGAGGATTGTGTGCAGTTTTGGATTGTAATTTCAGTTTCAGGGTTTGGGTTCCGTTTTCTGAATTGGGAGTTTTGCAATTGTGTTTTGCTCAGTGAATTGGTTTGCGTTCGGTCTGCGTTTGAGGGTCTACATTGGCTGGATTCTGCTGTTTAGAATTGAGGGATATGTCTCTGCTGTATACTGAGGTAGTTGGCTTTCGGATTCGATCCGTGTGTTCAGCCTTGGGGAGTTCGGACTCTGCAAATTAATACAATGATTGCCTTGTGTTTGTGTGTGATTTGTGCCTGTTTTAATGCCATTTCAATGGATTAAACCCCAAGGTTGTTTTGTAAATGCGTGTATGATTTGAGTTGGTTTTTATGCCTCTGTTCGTGTTGAATTCGCTTCTGTCTTCTGAGTTTTTCGGCATGTCCGAACTTCCGTCCGACCTTGGACGTTCGGACATGCCCTTCTGCGCTTAAACTTTCTAAAGTTTTCGCTGTGTTCGAACTTCTGTCCGAGCTTTGAAGTTCGGACACAGCCTTCTGCATTCTCTGATTTTGGCTTCGACTTGTGTCCGAACATTTATGTCCGGATACAAGTTCGGACTCTACACGTTCTAGTTTCCGAAGATCGTCCGAACATCCGTCCGAACTTGGATGTTCGGACACCTCTGTCTCCTCTGCTGTTTTGAAGTTCGACCTGTGTCCGAACTTCGTAGTTCGGACACATGTTCGGACATCTGTCTGTTTTTGACTTCTGAGTCTCGACTTGTGTCCGAACATTGATGTCCGGACACAAGTTCGGACATGCCTTGTTTTGACAGTAACTTGCTCGTTTGAGCTCCGTTTTGACTTCCGTCTGCGGGGTTGGATTCCCCTTCTTATTTCCAAGCTACCTATATGCTTTCTGGTGCCGTTGGTGCACATATGCTTATCTGTATTTAAGCTTCTGTTTTGGGACCTAGTTATCTCTGTGTCTGAGCCTTTGGATGGCTGGTTACGCTGTCTCGTAGCGTGCTATGTAGGATCCTTCTGTTCACGGGTGATGTTCCCCGTTCTGTTCACGGGTGTTTACACCTGTTCTGTTTACGAGTGAGGTTCCCTCGTTCTATTCACGAGCTGGTTGCTCGTTCTGTCTGTATGCTGTGATCACTAGTGTCCCACTCTGTTTTCTGCTTCTGTCTGCTTCTGCTCTGTTTAGTCCCTTGATGAAGGGACTTCTGTTTCTGATTTCTGACATGTTTATGGATTCTTTGACTCCTTCTGATTTGTCATTATTCTGTAAAATGTTTTGAGCATGCGGGTTGATGAAGTTGGTCATCTACTGGGCATAGTTGTGTGCTCATTCCCCTACTTCTAACGTTTTTGCAGATTGATTAGCGAGGATCATCTACCCTCAGCTTCTGGAGTTTAGTTGCTTTGTTATTTAGCTTCTTTTGAGACCTTTGTATTGAATTTGAGCCTTTGGGCATATTTTGTTAGCTTCCGCTTTTGACATCTGTTTGGTGGGTTTTGTAATGACTTTTGGGGATGTTCTAACATCTCTTAGATTATACTTTATTTAAGTATTCCGTTTGGGCCTTATTTGTTATCTGTCTAAGTTTGCTTATTAGAGCCTTGCGTTATTATGTAATAATACGCGGCGTGTAATACCCCTAACTCCTAGGCCAGTGTTTGGGGGTGTTACATTTAGTGGTATCAGAGCTCTGGGTTCTAATCTGCTGGGATTTTAAGTTAGCCAGTCAGTCAGAAACGTCAGTGTTAGTGTCTGAGTCTAACTGCTTGTTGTTGGACTTTCAGAATGCCGCCAAGAAGAGCAAATAACCCTCCAGGGAATGTGGCTGATGCTGTTCAGCAGTTCATGACGCAGCTCATGCAGACCATGGCTGCAGGGGGTGGTCCAGCTGGCGGAGCAGGCCCAACTGGGGCAGATGCTGGAGGGAGGAACGTGAAGGCGCTTCAGGAGTTCATGAAGCTGAAGCCGCCATCGTTCGATGGGGCAGGAGACCCCCAGGTGGCCAGTCATTGGCTGTCAGAGGTGGAGGACTTGCTACGAGTCATGGGCTCAGAGGAGGAGCAGAAGGTGGACTTCGCCACCTTTCTGTTCAAGGCCGAAGCCAAGGAGTGGTGGAGGTCAGTTATGGGGAGATTCCCACAGCCTTGGACGTGGGAGCAGTTCACTGGGGAGTTCAATAAACAGTTCTACCCCGACGTCTACAAGGACCAGCGCATTCTGGAGTATAACCGACTACGCCAGGGTCGGGACATGAGCGTTGAGGAGTACGTCCGCAAATTCATCAGTCTGTCTAAGTTTGCACCTGAGCCTGACGAGCATAGGAAGGCCAGGAAGTTTGAGAGTGGCCTGAGGCCAGACATCCGTTCTGCTGTGACGCCTCTGCGTCACAAGACCTTCAGGGACGTAGCTGATGTCGCCCTGTTGGTAGAGGCTGACTTGAGAGGTCGCCAGTCTGGAGGGAAGGACCAGAAGAGGAAGCAGAGGTCCGATGAGAGCGATAGGAGGGGTCAGTCTGCTTCTCAGAAGAAGCAGTCTACTGGAGACCGAGCTGGAGACCGCTCTGGGGACCGTTCGTGAGATAGAGGTGGTTCGTCTTCATCAGCTCCCGCTCCGAAGTGCCGGGTCTGCGGCAAGTTTCAAGAGGCCAGGACTGCTACAGGAAGTCTGGAGCCTGCTTCAAGTGTGGGTCCTTGGAGCATAGGATTGCTGACTGCCCTCAGGCCGAGAGGAGTAGAGGTAGCTCTGGAGGTAGAGCCGTTGAGTCTGCTTCAGGGTCCAGAGATCGAGACCGGGCTGAGCAGAAGAAGCCCCAGGGCCAGGCCAGAGTGTACGCGATGGCTGGAGAGAGAGACCGATCGACTGACAGAGTTGTCACAGGTATTCTCCAGCTGTCTTCTCGTTCTGTTTTCTGTTTGTTTGACTCTGGAGCCACCCACTCTTTTATTTCTGCTGAGTTGGTGGGAGAGCTCGGTTTGCCTGTTGTGCCTCTGGGTGTTGAGCTGTGTGTGCATAGTCCATTGGTTAGGGACTCTTCTATGTTGTTGAATTCTGTCTGTAAAGCTAGTCCTATGTTAGTCAAGAATAGGATTCTGTGTGCTGACCTCATCCCGATGGAGATGACTAGTTTTGATGTGATCCTGGGCATGGATTGGCTTGCTGCGCACCATGCCTACATTGATTGTGCTGCTTCGAGAGTCACGTTTGAGGAGCCGGGTCAGCCCCGTTTGATTGTAGCAGGGAATGGACTCCCGTGCTCGCCGCCAGTCATATCAGCGATGCAGGCGTTCCGCTTTCTGAGGAAAGGATGCCAGGGATATCTGTGCTACATCCCTGAGGTTCGCAAGGATGCGAAGCTGGAGGACATACCAGTGGTCAAAGACTTTCCAGATGTGTTCCAGGATGACGTACCTGGGCTTCCCCCTGTCAGAGAGGTGGAGTTCTCGATCGAGCTCGCACCTGAGACTCAGCCGATTTCTAAGGCCCCATACCGGATGGCGCCTGCCGAGCTCAAGGAGTTGAAGGTTCAGTTGCAGGAGTTGTTGGATAAGGGCTTCATTCGCCCGAGTGTGTGCCTTGGGGAGCGCCAGTGTTGTTCGTTAAGAAGAAGGACGGTAGCATGCGGTTGTGCATTGACTACAGGGAGCTCAACAAGGTTACCATTAAGAATAGGTATCCTCTCCCGCGCATAGACGACTTGTTCGACCAGTTAGCAGGAGCTAAGGTGTTTTCGAAGATCGATCTGAGGTCGGGATATCATCAGTTGAGGATTAAGGCAGACGACGTGCCTAAGTCCGCTTTCAGGACTCGTTATGGACACTACGAGTTCCTAGTGATGCCATTCGGTCTGACGAATGCGCCTTCTGTATTTATGGATATGATGAACCGGGTGTTCAAGCCGTTCTTGGACCAGTTCGTTGTAGTTTTCATTGATGACATCTTGGTGTATTCCAAGAGTGCTGAGGAGCACGAGGAGCATTTGAGGACCGTTCTCCAGACTCTGAGGGAGAACGAGTTATACGCGAAGCTGAAGAAGTGTGAGTTCTGGTTGGATCAGGTGGTGTTCTTGGGACATGTTGTCTCTAAGGATGGTATCTCCGTGGATCCGGAGAAGATTCGAGCTATTACTGAGTGGGCCAGGCCTACTAATGTTGGGGATATTTGTAGCTTCCTTGGATTGGCGGGCTATTACCGCAAGTTTGTGGAGGGCTTCTCCAAGTTGGTGATTCCGTTGACTCATCTGCTTCAGAAGGATGTGAAGTTCGAGTGGAGCGATGCCTGTGAGCAGTGTTTTCTGGAGCTGAAGAAGAGGTTGACTACTGCGCCGATCTTGACTCTTCCAGAGGGGACCGAGGGCCTGGAGGTTTTCTGTGATGCGTCCCATAGGGGACTTGGGTGTGTTCTGATGCAGCAGAGGAAGGTGGTTGCATATGGCTCTCGTCAGCTTAAGCCATATGAGAAGAACTATCCGACCCACGACCTGGAGCTAGCTGCTGTGGTGTTTGCTCTGAAGATTTGGAGGCACTATCTGTATGGAGCAGCGTGCAAAGTTTATACGGACCACAAAAGCCTCAAGTATCTGTTCACTCAGAAGGAGTTGAACTTGAGGAAGAGGAGGTGGCTGGAGTTGCTGCACGACTACGATCTGGAGATCCTCTACCATCCTGGTAGGGCGAATGTGGTTGCTGATGCGCTCAGTAGGAGAGGTCCATCTGGGACCGTCTGTGCTTTGTCTGGTGTGCAGAGGTCTGCTCTGGAGTTGCAGCGCATGGGTATCTGGGTCGTTCGTCCAGAGAGGTCTGGGATGTTGGCAGCGTTGCAGATTCAGCCTACCTTGATCGACAGGATCAAGGCCAGTCAGGAGCTTGATTCCAGTTTGGGTAAGATCAGAGATGAGATAGCTGCGGGTCAGGAGTCTGAGTTCAGGGTTTCAGAGGATGGCTGTCTAGGTTCCGAGACCGCGTCTATGTGCCTGCTGACGATGCCTTGAGACGTGAGATCATGCAGGAGGCTCATGGAGCTCCGTACTCGGTACACCCAGGAGGGGTGAAGATGTACCGGGACCTACGTGAGACATTTTGGTGGAGCAACATGAAGAGGGACATCTCCGACTTTGTATCCAGATGTCGGACCTGTCAGCAGGTCAAAGCCGAGCATCAGAGACCAGCTGGGTTGCTTCAGCCTCTTCCCGTTCCGGAGTGGAAGTGGGAGAGCGTCGGTATGGACTTTGTTATGGGACTGCCTAAGACTCCGAGGGGTTTTGATGCAGTTTGGGTCATTGTGGACCGGCTCACGAAGAGCGCTCACTTCCTACCTGTCAGGAAGACTTTCAGTCTGCACCGTTTGGCTCAGTTGTACGTGGATGAGATAGTGCGTCTGCACGGAGTTCCAGCTTCGATTGTGTCTGACAGAGATCCGAGGTTGTGTCCAGATTCTGGCAGAGTTTGCACCAAGCTATGGGTACGAAGTTGTCTTTCAGCTCAGCATATCATCCTCAGTCGGACGGTCAGACAGAGAGGACGAATCAGGTCCTTGAGGACATGCTCCGAGCATGTGTGTTGGACTTCGGGGGCAGTTGGGATCAGCATGTTGCACTGATAGAGTTTGCGTATAATAATAGCTTCCAGACCAGTATCGGGATGGCTCCGTTTGACGCCTTGTATGGCAGGAGGTGCAGATCTACCATCTGTTGGGACGATCTGAAGGAGAGAGCTGTGATTGGTCCAGACTTGTTCAGGATGTTGTGGGCAAGATCCAGTCTATCAGGGAGCGTTTGCTGGTGGCTCAGAGTCGTCAGAAGAGCTACGCCGATCAGAGGAGGCGACCTCTAGAGTTTGAGGTGGGCGACCATGTGTATCTGAAGGTTTCTCCTGTTCGAGGAGTCGTTCGTTTGGGAAGAGAGGCAAGCTTAGCCCTCGTTTTGTGGGTCCTTTTGAGATCCTAGAGAGGATCGGACCGGTTGCCTATCGTTTGGCTCTACCTCCGTCTTTAGCAGCAGTGCACAGTGTTTTCCACGTTTCTATGCTGAGGAAGTATATTCCGGACCCATCTCATGTGATCGACTTCAGTCCGCTTCAGTTGAGGGAGGACATCACGTTTGAGGCAGTTCCTTTGAGGATCTTAGCCCGAGATGTTCGTAAGCTCAGGAGTAAGACCATGCCCTTGGTGAAGGTGCAGTGGTCGGGTCAGTCCGAGGAAGAGGCGACCTGGGAGGTCGAAAGCGAAGTCCGCTCTAAGTTTCCCGCCCTCTTCGATCAGTAGGTATGTTTTAATTTCGAGGACGAAATTCTTTTAAGGGGGAGGTGATGTTATAACCCAAAGTTTCGAGTTATTTTATTTCATTAAATGTTATTCTAAGTTGGCTCATGTCATCTAGGACATGGAAGTCCTTCTTAATTAAACCGGGGACGAGGAAGTCATTCCGCCCTTCCTTCTAAATTATGGTGAGATTATTCTTCTATTAACATTTATCTTCTTTCAAATAATTCCCTTTCTAATCACGCTTCCACGACTCCACTAACCCCGTCAGTTTTGAATATCCTCAGACGCTCCTTCCTTCTCTGTGCTTTCTCTCTCTGTTCTCTCTCAACTGCTACGTTCTTCCAAGCGCTCAATCCTGCAAGTGTGGTTCTGAAATCCGAGTTCTATTGGTGGATTCTGCATCTGCTTCATCTTCTCCTCTGCGATCAGGTTTGCGAATTGTATATGGTTAACCCAATTCAGTTTGAGGTTTAGGTTTTGGAATTTTCCTCCTTCTAATTCTGGTCTCTGCAATCTGATTGCCAGAATCTTCAGTCCTCCACGCGCTGCACTCGTTTTCTTCCCGTTGGTTCCCTTGTTGACGAATTCAGGTGAGGATTGTGTGCAGTTTTGGATTGTAATTTCAGTTTCAGGGTTTGGGTTCCGTTTTCTGAATTGGGAGTTTTGCAATTGTGTTTTGCTCAGTGAATTGGTTTGCGTTCGGTCTGCGTTTGAGGGTCTACATTGGCTGGATTCTGCTGTTCAGAATTGAGGGATCTGTCTCTGCTGTATACTGAGGTAGGTGGCTTTCGGATTCGATCCGTGTGTTCAGCCTTGGGGAGTTCGGACTCTGCAAATTAATACAATGATTGCCTTGTGTTTGTGTGTGATTTGTGCCTGTTTTAATGCCATTTCAATGGATTAAACCCCCAAGGTTGTTTTGTAAATGCGTGTGTTGATTTGAGTTGGTTTTGTGCCTCTGTTCGTGTTGAATTCGCTTCTGTCTTCTGAGTTTTTCGGCATGTCCGAACTTCCGTCCGACCTTGGACGTTCGGACATGCCCTTCTGCGCTTAAACTTTCTGAAGTTTTCGCTGTGTCCGAACTTCTGTCCGAGCTTTGAAGTTCGGACACAGCCTTCTGCATTCTCTGATTTTGGCTTCGACTTGTGTCAACATTATGTCCGGATACAAGTTCGGACTCTACACGTTCTGGTTTCCGAACTTGGATGTTCGGACACCTCTGTCTCCTCTGCTGTTTTGAAGTTCGACCTGTGTCCGAACTTCGTAGTTCGGACACATGTTCGGACATCTGTCTGTTTTTGACTTCTGAGTCTCGACTTGTGTCCGAACATTGATGTCCGGACACAAGTTTCGGACAAGCGGACATGCCTCTGTTTTGACAGTAACTTGCTCGTTTGAGCTCCGTTTTGACTTCCGTCTGCGGGGTTGGATTCCCCTTCTGATTTCCAAGCTACCTATATGCTTTCTGCTGTGCCGTTGGTGCACATATGCTTATCTGTATTTAAGCTTCTGTTTTGGGACCTAGTTATCTCTGTGTCTGAGCCTTTGGATGGCTGGTTACGCTGTCTCGTAGCGCGCTATGTAGGATCCTTCTGTTCACGGGTGATGTTCCCCGTTCTATTCACGGGTGTTACACCTGTTCTGTTTACGAGTGAGGTTCCCTCGTTCTGTTCACGAGCTGGTTGCTCGTTCTGTCTGTATGCTGTGATCACTAGTGTCCCACTCTGTTTTCTGCTTCTGTCTGCTTCTGCTCTGTTTAGTCCCTTGATGAAGGGACTTCTGTTTCTGATTTCTGACATGTTTATGGATTCTTTGACTCCTTCTGATTTGTTATTATTCTGTAAAATGTTTTGAGCATGCGGGTTGATGAAGTTGGTCATCTACTGGGCATAGTTGTGTGCTCATTCCCTACTTCTATCTAACGTTTTTGCAGATTGATTAGCGAGGATCGTCTACCCTCAGCTTCTGGAGTTTAGTTGCTTGTTATTTAGCTTCTTTTGAGACCTTTGTATTGAATTTGAGCCTTTGGGCATATTTTGTTAACTTCCGCTTTTGACATCTGTTTGGTGGGTTTTGTAATGACTTTTGGGGATGTTCTAACATCTCTTTGATTATACTTTATTTAAGTATTCCGTTTGGGCCTTATTTGTTATCTGTTTAAGTTTGCTTATTAGAGCCTTGCGTTATTATGTAATAATACGCGGCGTGTAATACCCCTAACTCCTAGGCCAGTGTTTGGGGGTGTTACAAATCATGACTGAAATGGTCCTTAAACCATAAGTTGACCGTGACCAAAGAGGAGAAAAAAATCTTGAAAATCAACCATTGGAGGTAAGTAATTTAACCAAGTCTTAAGAACTCTTTAAACATGGTCAAGCTTATATCTTGGGGAAAAATCTAACTTATGCCTATAGTTGATTTAGTGTCGTGAAGAGGTGGTGAAAAGAGGAGTTTTTTTAGCCTTGAACATGTAATTTTAGGTTAAAATACATTTTTAAGCTTTAATACTTTATGATGTTCAACTAATTAAGGCCTACAAGATGGTGGGTACAATAGGTTAATTTATCCTAAAATGCACAAAAGGTTATGGTACATATTTGGCTAAGTTATCTAGGTGTATAATGACTTAAAATGTCATAACATTAAGTAAAAGGGGTGAAAATGAAAATTACAAAACAATAAGGGTATAACATGTAAGAAACCGAGACTAAATATGTTCTGAGGAACATTTTATGTCATTTTAATGTTATATTTGAGGTTTGTAATAAGGCCATGTATTTAGGCCACTTTTATATGTTATTTAATGCTTTTATTGCATTACAATTTAAGTATTTATTTAGGATAATGTTTGGTGTCAAAAATAGGGTGTTAAGGGCCATTTGGTGAGTTTTAATCACTTAGGAATATTAAGGATTAATTACTTACGAATTAAGTGATAACTGAATTAAGTTTAAGGTTAAATATATGTTTTATAAGTAATTATAAACTTAAATAATGTTGTAGTGAACAAATGGCCATAACATGAGGGGTTTAGTGTAAATAAGTAATATATGGGGTGTTAAAGAGTAATATAACCAAAGCTTAGGCTTTGTTTGGGATTGGAATGCAAACTATGAATTTAAGAAAATTAAGGACATAATTACAAATTTTAGGAAAATATGGGGGTCAATTTGTAATTATGTAAAAGTTATGGTCAAAGAAGTTTTCTAATGGTCAACCTTGACTAGATTTAGGGTGTTGACCAAATTAGAAGAGAGATAATTAAATTATGAATTTAATAAAGTTTAAGAATTAAATGTAAGATTTATAAAACTACTGGGGTTAAAATGCGATTTTTGAAAAATTTGGGGGTGAACTAGAGTTTAGAATAAACTAGGGTCTGTTTTGAGATATCTGGAATTTTTGGGGTGAACTTTGGAATTAATGTGAGAAGATTGTATAATATATATATATATATATATATATATATAGGATGATGTTGTAAAGTTTAGGAAATAATGCGGGTCAATTTGTAAATAAAGAAAAGTTTAGGAATAGAGAAATAAAATCTGGACATAAAGGGGGTTATGTTCTTAAATATAAACTGTGATGGAAATGCATAGGTTAACATTAAATGAGAATATAAGTGTTATAATATATGACATTTGGAGTATAATTGTACCATTATAAAATTTAGTGTGGAAAGTTTGTAATTTTTGGAAGTGAATGGGTGAGTGCGAGAATATAAGAGGCTGGGAATGAATTTAAACATATGGTTGAGAATGTTATAAGAGTTACATTAATATAAAGTCTAAATGAGTTTAAGTGGAAACTAGTATAAAGTTAAGGAACATTATATTTCACATTGAATAATGTGAGTATTTGGGAACTAGTGGAAAAATAAAATAATGTGGAAGTCTAATAAACTTTTGAGTTTAATATAATGTATGATATAACATTACGAGTATAGTCTTAATGTTGGTTTGAGAAAGATATATAGAACAAATAAGAAAATATGTGCTTCACATTAATGATAAGGAATCTCATTTATATAATGAATTTTATAATTCATATAGATTTATATATATAGAGAGTGAGGTAGATTATATAATATGATTGGATAATCATATAAGACTAAGTTTAGGGTGTTATAGAATGGAGAATTCAATTTGAATTACCCCAAACCTTAATATATTAATGAACTATCTAATTAGGATATACTAAGGCTAGAACGTGCCTTAGAAACAATAGAAGAAGTGTTAAACAACAATTTACACCAAAACATGCTTTTGGAACAATAAGAGCAAAAGGTGTTTTAAAGAGTATAAATAAATTAGGGAACTACCAATAAGTTCCCAAGAGATTTCAATGTGAAATACCTCTAAGATTATAATGTCTTCATGCCTTGACCAAGTCTAGCTGCTTGCTGACTGGTACATCTTCACATACAATGGTTAGGCCGCTGAGCCCTTCCAGGTTTCACTCTTCAAATTCTTGGATTCTTGATTCAACAATCACTCCCTTCAACAATATGGTACCTTACTAGGTACTTTATAGTTATTAAAACTTTCCCGAATAGCCCCGTTATAGCAGCACTTGCAATAGCAAGTGCGCCATGCTGGCTGGCTATCGGTTCAACATGTGCTGGCTGCGATACTACTTGTATCACTACCTCACTACCGTATTCGGTAGCCTTGTGGGCTCCTCCTTTGACCTTACAGTTTTGATTATAGAACATTCAAGCGACTCTCAGTGGTCTTGACATGGTAGTCGTTAACCAGGGTGACTCTCCATTCACTTAAATCTGTGTTCTTCCTTAATGTTCGTCCCCACGCATTTGCCGTGGTTACCGAGACTTGGTTTTCTTGTTCAGGTACTACTTCATAGCCCATTGAAGTATGTTTCCCTAATACTCCCACAGTTTTCTAAACTGTGATAATCGGGTATTACAGCCTCTTTGGCGTTGTAGGTTTGGAATCTTCCGTCCTTGACTTGTTCCTTAGTCGGTTACTATACCATTATCGGTATTATTTAACATTTGTGTTCCCGTAGACATGTGTCTCGGTTTGTTGCTTCTCCAATGTCCGCTTTTGTACACAGTTAATGCTTTCTTCCTTGTTGGCTGGGTTTCCCCGACTGCTAGGCATGTCGACCCAGGTCGCCGGAAATTTTAGTCTCCTGTGCATAGGATTCTTCATTCTTCGCTATTAATGCGGTTAACATTATTCAGATGGAAACCGTCTCTGGGATTCTTACTCTTGGAATCTACCGTACGACCGGTTCTCCGTACTTACAGATATGCTTAACAACAGCCAGATCGGGTTTTCCCAAGTAGGAGAGGGCTTCCATCTCTCTGGCGTCCTTTCAAGTTATAAACAGGGATTGTGGAGGGCAGGATGGATATTGTAGGTTTCCAGTACTCACTGGCAATTCCCAACAAGCGTATCTCTCACGCTATCACTCAACCCTTAACCCAAAGTACTAAGATCCTAACTCGGTACTTCCTAAGCTCGGTATTTCCAGTCATTAGAGCGATACTTCGCTCTGATACCACTTTTTGTAACACCCCAACTGTAAACCCATATTTAACAACGTTTAGCAGCGGAATTACCACTCAACATCAAACTTATTCCTTTGGGTGTTACACGCCGTTAGCCACCCACGTGGCTAACAAGGCTAATACATCACACAATGTACCGGTCTGTTGGACAAGATTACCGAGCACTACACTTACATTTACAAATCCGTCACAACTGAATACAAATACATTTACAATCCAAACTGTACCGAGTCTAATACATTCCATCATCGATATTGTGCTAACTAAATAAACACCCATACATAAACAGTTACCCCATCCTACTCTCGAACGGCTACCAGCTTCTTGTACCTGAAAAGTAATGGGGGCCCCCAAAGGGGGTCAACACCTTTGCTGGTATGGTAATCCTGCAACCCGCATGCTACCGGGCCACGCACAACTATTTGTCGTCTGAGCATGCGGTTAATTACATTTAAAACATACATGAAAACTATACACACATGTCATGCTCATAAATCACACATCCAATGAACAGGATACAACATAAGATTAACGCATCACATTGGTTAGATCACATTATTGTGTTCTTTGACCCTTGGGGGTTCTACCCTAATGGAACTATTTCTTGTTAGATGACACATACCCATTTAATCGGGCTATACTTAACTACCCCCTTATATTTGTACGGGTTGGTTTTGGAATCAACATACACAACATAACAACATACTTCACACAATAACGTGTATACACTTAACACCGTTCTTCTTTAAGAATGTACACTTTACTTAGGATGTGCCGGAGGAAATATGAGTCTGAGCACACCGTACACCTTTACTTCACTTAGATGGGTCGGCCGTAATATAGGGCCGATCACACCATACACAATTTCCCCCTAGCTCCAATAATGATGAGATAGGTAAGCTTTGGTTAAGCTTGTGGGCGGTTGTAATCCAAGGAAGGAAAACAACCTTAACATAACAGTATTCCCCCTAGCCCCGAGTAATAATCAAGGTAGGTATGCTTTGGTTAAGCTTGTGGGTGATTGTAATCCAAGAATGAAAACAACCATAACATAACAGAGTGGGAGTTAATTCAGCTATAGATACTAACTCCCAAACACACGTGCACGACCGGGACACCCCGGATTCCTCACCCCCCATAATATATACTTTTTAGGTAGAAGTTCCTTTATGGAACATATCACATCATGACACCATAGGGTGTTATAAACTTAGTCAACAACAAGGGAGGTAACTTACCACCCAACATACATGAGCAACAACAATCGTTATAAGACGGCATACTATAAGGGAAACACACGTCACACACACAACCACATCATACAATTAACACACTGATAGCCGTAGCTAGAGCGTTCCCGTAGGTTGGGACGTTTAATCCGAATACCGATCTCTTGTGTGATCCTAGAGTCGATTAAATACCGTTTAACACATGTTAGAGGTTAAACGGTATCGGAACTATTTACGCCACATAAATGAATTACTATAAACTCATTACATGATTTATCTTGCAAGGTGGCAAACATACAGAAAAGCACATTGGCATACAAGCCGGTGTAACCCGGTAGGACACGCGTTGCAAGAAAACCATACCTGTCACCATGGTCCGCTCTAATGTGTCCTCTTATGTCCCTCAAATAACTCTCGAACAACTGGTAACATTGTAATTGCTTTCATTAACATCGGGTAATATGATTGTTTAACATCTAATGTCCATAGTTAACCCCGTTAACTAGTTAAATAACTTCACATTTTTAACTTGTTTTACTTTCACATTTTACAACAACTTTTCACCCACTTAATTGTCATTATAACTCACCCAACATGTCTTAAACAACCTTATAACATCATTACATACCAATCCTCATCATTAGAAGCCTAAATTTTTTTATATATATAAGTGGCCGACCGACCCACCCTGGGTAGGTCGTATGGGTGGGTCGGGTGCAGAGAGCATCCGAGTTCACAGTTGCAGCCCGACCGACCCAGTCTGGGGTAGGTCGCCTGGGTAGGTCGGCTGCAGAACCCCTTTTAATTATCTACTTAGAACTCCAAACTCACCTCCATTCTCACCCAATCTTTTCCTAGTCATTTCCACATGTTTCCTACATGTTTAGATACCCATTAGGTCCCCTAAATCACCTTAGTTCATCCACCAAGTTCATTACTCATTTCTAAATCAACTTACACAATTTTTTCCTCATTCCATTCCAGCACTTATACCAATTTTCTTATTCAATGCTACAAATTTTTGTTCTAATCTTTACCATTCAATACTCCCTCTACCAATGCCACTTCTAGCATTCTAAGTACATTATCTTACCATTCTAATTCTTCCCATTCCTAAATCCTTTTCCAAATCTGTTACAAAGTGGTTATTTACACACCTTAAGCTCTCTAAATACACCTAGTTCTTGTAACACCCCGTCCTAAGCCAATCGTGGTTATCGCAACTTAACAAATAATACCTAAACGTCACAGCGGAAATAAACTATCACCAGGACCTTGCCACGGTCTAACCAACAAGAAATACAGTTACTTAAATATTTACAACCGTATATCCATAATACATACACCAACCGAGTTTATAGTATCTCCAAAACCATACAATATTTCACAAGTTCAACTATCAACAGACGGGTGCACAGGCGCTACCCGTACTCAAAATAAAGTCCCACCTAGGGCTACCCGCTCCTACTCTCGTGGTGTGACTTCATGGGCCGCTTACCTGCAAGTGTAAAAACAGCCCCCAAAGGGGGTCAGCACGAATGCTGGTACGACCCTCCCGTGGCCCCCAAGCTAACGGGGCTACGACGACTAATTGTTGATAGCATGGAAGTTGATAGCATCACAATCATAATATGAAATGCAATAAAACAACAAACCACAATGAACATAAATAGCTCAAACGCAAATGAACGACTCAGGCATTCCCTTAATAAGTGAGTTAGATCTTAACTCCTTAAATCCACAATCTCCTTAACCTTATAATTGCCAACCATTCCACTATTAGATTGGTTAGCCCTTAATTGGTTGCTTATTTTTGTAGGGCTTGGTTAACCCTAGCCGGTAGCAGTGCACTATCCGACAATAAGCTACCTTTCTTAATTTGTTGGGGATGTAGGCTTGATCCCCCCACACCATCCTTAATGTGCCTCCCACCTAAACAGTAGTTCGGGTGGTCGGGTCGGTTTGTTGACCATAGGCGACGAGTCCGAGGACAAGTCTTATTCGGAAGTCGGATCTGATTCAGACACCGACCTCCCCCATACACATGTGCCGGTACCATTCCGGATTCCTCACTCCCACCCCAAGTTACGGTTAGTGAAAGTCTTAAATACCAAGTGTTAGTTAAACCTTGACGGGTATTAACCAACAATCACCAATGTACAAATCCTCTCCATAACTCAATAAGTATCAAGCTTAGTTAGTAGCTATCCTTAAGCCTCGTGGGTTAGTGTAAAGAAAACACATACACAACGAGAACATTAATATCCGGTTGCATGCTTTATCTTGTCTTAGTCATATCAAACAAACAGATAGCACACAAGACGAGGGACACCTCGTTAGCAAGCAGGTCACAAGAAAGATTGTACCGTTCACCGTCGACTGTCGTTTGTTTAACCTTCTCCGGGGTCCCAATTCACAAACCTAAAACAGTCATTCATTTTTAGGCCATTAGTTATTTGCACCTTACTTAAGACACTTAATCCCTAAAGGTTCCCATTCGATACCCTCTTAAGTCTTTACCACTTAACCATATTAACTTAACTTTAAACTTAAGGTTTATACTTAACTTAACTTAATTCCTTAGGTTCTTAGGTCCCTAATCATAATTACCCTACCAATGGCATACCTTACTACCAATTATCATCTTTAGAATTTAAATTTCTTTTTTTTTGTGTTTTTTGGCCCGACCGAACCTTACCCCAAGGTCGGTCCATTCCAAAACGTATTACCGTTTGAAAATTTTACCCCGACCGACCTTGCAAGTCCGGTCCCCAAGGTCGGTCCATTCCCGAGAGTTTTCCCCGTGGGAAATTTAAGCCCGACCGAACTTGTAAGTCCGGTCCCAAGTTCGGTCGATTCCAGAGACTTAATTCGTACACAAAATACAAGCCCGACCGAACTTGTAAGTCCGGTCCCCAAGTTCGGTCGATTCCATAAACTCTTTCCGGTAGTGTAAACTGAGCTCGGCCGACCTTGCAGGTCCGGTCCCTAAGGTCGGTCGGCTCCAGAACTTTGTTTCTAAATTCCCATTTAACTCCAAACTTCACCTCTTACATCTTAGTATGTTCTAACCTCATTTGGGCACCTCAAATACACCTTAAGCCTTCCACTAAACACATTAAATCACTCACCAACATCCACCTTAGTCCTTATGCATTTTCCTTGTAATAATGCAAACACTTGTAATGTTTTCCACTAGGTTTCTAAGTGGTGGTTCATACCTAATACAACCACTATGCCAAGTGCTTCCTCACCACTATAACATCATCTCCCATCTCTTCACCATCTAAAACTCCTTTATGCAACTTCTTAAAGTTCCTACACAATTTTATGCCACCTTCATCACAACACATTATTTCTTTTCTACTAGTTTACCAATGTTTGCCTAAGTCCTAAATACACTAGCACATTCATTTGATTCCTAAATCCTCCATGATCATGTCTAGGTCATTCTAACTCATTATACACCTTAAACTCACCCTTTTTCATCAAGACAACCTCTAAAAACTTCCTAGTACTACCTTGGTCATGAAATTTCCTTAGAACATCTTAAACACCAAGTTCCTTCATCAAATTTGACATGGGTTCTCTAGGATATTATTACACCAAAACATTTAGTTTCCCACCATTAATTAGCTATAAACATTCAAATTCTCACCAAACCTCCTTAGCACACATAAACATCAAACTACTCTACATCACAATATAGTGCATAACCTTAAAATTGCTTGGCACTTAGGCCCTTAAATGACTTGGCTCTTAGGCCCTTAAATGCACTAATCTTAAACACTGAATTTCCTCATATATATAGCCTTTGACCTGCAAATACACACAACAAGGCTCCCATTGCAATTTAAATGTTCTTATAATTCACCTTGACATTCTTAAACTACCTCCTTTTCTCATTTGCTCCTTAGTCACAAGTTCACAAGTATAGTCATTGTTTCTCCTAGGTTTTTATAGTTATTTTCCAATGTAAACTCTACACTAAACTCATCACCTATCTAAATCCATCCCCTTAAACAAAAAAACACCTTAAGGTAAGTAATATACCTTGTTCTTTCACAAGCTCACAAACTTTCCTCATTAGCCTTTTTCCTTGGACAATCTCGGTCACCACTTAAACTCTCCTTGCCAATGTTCTAATCAATATCCAATGACTCCAATGAGTGCTAGATAATACATTAACCCTAAGGAACAAACCCTAGGTTAAAAAGTGCTTAAAGGTATTAAATTGATTGTTTTACCTTGAAGTCTTAGAATAAGCTTGGATATGAAGCAAGAAGGACCTCCTCTATCCCTTGGAGAGTAGAAAATAAGCTAGAACAAGGCATAAACATGAAGCCCCATGAGTGGTAATTTTCGGACAAGGGAAGAAATGGTGGGAACTTCATTTTTCTTACATATTCTTTACCTTAAGAGAATGGAGAAGCTAATGGAGTCTCCAAGCTTGAGTTTCCTCCTCTAATGGCTGTTTGCCTTGGCTCCAACATGAGGCTCTTGAAGTTTTGAAAAGATAGAAAGGAAGAGCTTGAGCTAACTAAGAAGAATATGTAATTTGTTTAGGTTTTGGAGCTAAAATGAGTAAGTAGCAATCAAAGGATGATGGAACTTACATGGGGGCTGTTCTTCACGTCAATGGAGAATAGAGAAAGCAAGGAAAATCGGTGGTGAGAGAGGAGAATGAAGAAGTGAGGAGAGAGGACTACTAAGGTAAGATATTATGTTAAAAGATGAATAGTGAACTTACTTACTTTGCTTTCTCTTTACTTAGCTAGATAAGTGTGGTGAGTCACACTTAAAAACCGGCCCCCTAGGTCATATAAGGTAGATTGTGGTCTTTGTTGACCATTTAATTGACTTACTTTGACTAATGTCTTAAACTAGCACTATTTGGTTACTATTCACTAAACAAGGCACATAATTGTGAAATTTTTGATTTCCCATTGATTTAGACTTCCTAATGTGATACTAATTATTACACATGTTAATTAAAGAGTAATGATGGACATTTAGCCACTAAAACCCATTCACAAGACAATTTTTCAAAAATGTGCCTTAAGACTCCTTAAAGCACATTTTGTGTTTTAACTTGTTTTCAAGCTTGGTTTTCTTTGGTAATTGGTTTAAAATGACCATTAGGATATTACTAAGGTCTAATAATGATATTTGGGTGCTCACCCAAGTCTCTCCAAGCTTAGAGCACGTTTTTGCTTAAACTGCTCTTTGGTGTTTCCTTATGTATTCTTTGATTAAAATGGTTTCTTAATGTTTCTAAGGCATTATTTAGCCTTCTTATATCTTAGCTTATCACTTACACACCATATCTAAGTTTGGGGTATTTCAATCTACCCCCCTTAAAAGAACTTTGTCCCCAAAGTTCACACGTGTACTAAATCATCCACGGTACTCAATTTCTTCATCTTAATACCACATCTTATATTCTCATTCACACATCTCAAGACCCGAAGGTCAATCACAATTACAATATGTACAATACATAAGTATTATACAATCTCAAACTTATCACCAAAGTGTAACAACTTACACAAAATCACATCTAAAATAACATCTTACACAACCAAACAAACGACAACATGTTCGTTTCCTAACTCAAAGCGAGGAAGCTCTACCCCCCTTAAAAAGGGGTACGCCCGTACCCTATACAGACGATCTAGTCAGTAAACAAAGAAGGGTACTTCGCCCTCATCTTATCCTCTAATTCCCACGTGGCCTCTTCGACATCCTGGTTAGACCAGAGAACCTTCACCAGTCGCACAGACTTATGGCGAGTGTCCCTAGTCTTACTATCCAAGATTCTCTGAGAATCTCCACTGATCTCATATTCGGTTCTAATGTCAACCTCTCAGGTTCTAACACATGGGAGGGGTTTGCATGTATTTCTTTAGCTGTGAAACATGAAAACATCATGCACTTTACCCAGTTCAGCAGGTAAATTCAACCTGTAAGCAACCGGGCCCACCCCCGTAATCTCATAAGGACCAACAAACTTCGGGCTTATTTGCCCTTCTGCCCAAATCTGAATACACCCTTCATTGGTGAAACTCGCAGAAATACCCGGTCGCCCACTACGAACTCCAGGTCTCGTCGTCGAACATCAGCATACGACTTCTGCCTATCTTGAGCAGCTTTCATGTTCTCCCTGATTTGCTGAACTTCAGCCTTAACTTGCTCTAAGTATTCTGGTCCTATAATGACCGTCTCACTCGACTCATCCCAGCAGAGCGGTGTACGACATGGTCTACCGTACAATGCTTAAAAAGGTGCCATCTTGATCGAAGCGTGATAGCTGTTGTTGTATGAAAACTCGATCAGATGCAATTTGTCAATCCAACTGCCCTGGAAGTCTAAGGCACAACCCTCAGCATGTCCTCGAGTGTCTGAATAGTACGCTCAGTCTGACCATCTGTCTGAGGATGGAACGCGGTACTCAGCTTGAGTTTTGTACCCAACACTTCTCTAGTAGCTTTCCAGTACCTCGAAAGGAATCTGGTATCTCTATCTGACACTATGGTCTTTGGTATCCCGTGATGTCTCATGATTTCTCTCTCAAACAACTCAGCTAATTTGGTCACCTTCCAAGTATCCTTCATCGGTATGAATCGGGCTACTTTGGTAAGGCGATCCACTACCACCCATATCATGTTGAGACCTCCCTTAGCAGGTGGGAGTCCAACTACAAAGTCCATGGAGATATCATGGAACTTCCACTCCGGAACTGGCATCGACTGTACCATTCTGCCCGGTCGTCGGTGCTCGAATTTTACCTTCTGGCATGTGACACCTCAACACGAACTCGGTAACATCTGTCTTCATCCCCGACCACCAGAAGTATCTCTTCATGTCTTTATACATCTTAGAGGCTCCCGGATGGATGGAAACTGAAGAACAGTGTGATTCCCTAAGTATACGGTCTTTCAGATCCGTGTTGCCCGTGGTATGCATAACCGGCCCTTAAGTCTGATCAGATCATCGTCGTGAAGTCTGAAGTCATATTTCTGACCCTCAAAAGTACCATCTGTCAGCTTCTGTCTGACCTCCCTCATATACTCATCTGTCCTCTGAGCCTCTCGCACCTCATCAACCAAGCTGGAGAAAGAAACTAGCGAATGGAGTGCGTGTGCTCGACGGCTCAGGGCGTCCGCTACAACATTGGCCTTTCCCTCTTTGTATTGGAGGTCAATGTTATAGTCTTTCAAGAATTTCAACCATCTCCTCTGTCTGAGATTCAACTCCTTCTGAGTAAATATGTATCTTAAGCTCTTATGATCGGTGAGATCGTCACACTAACCCCGTATAAGTAGTGGCGCCATATCTTCAAAGCGAAGACTACAGCTCCAGCTCCAAATCATGTGTGGGGTAGTTCTCCTCATGTTTATTCAACTGGCGTGAGGCATATGCCACCACCTTGCCATGTTGCATGAGCACGCAACCCAGCCCTCTGCCGGATGCATCACAGTAAACCTCAAAGCCCTCTGTACCGTCTGGAATAGTCAGAACCGGTGCAGTGGTCAGTGAGTCTTTCAATCTGAAATGATCTCTCACAGTCAGCCGTCCATAAGAACGGTGCATCTTTCTTCATCACTGGTCATCGGTTTCGCGACCTTGCTGAAATCCCTAACAAACCTCCGTAATAAACCTACCAGACCGAGAAAGCTCCGGATGTCGGTAACAGTCTTCGGTCTTGGCCAAGTACGCACGGCATCAATCTTTGCTGGATCCACTGAGATCCCAGCATCTGAGATGACATGACCTAGGAAAGAGACCTGGTCAAGCCAAAACTCACACTTGGAGAACTTAGCATATAGCTGGTTCTCCCTCAATATCTCCCAGTACTCTCTTCAGATTCTCCTCATGCTCAGTCTTCGATTTCGAGTATATCAAAATATCATCAATAAACACCACAACCGACTTGTCCCTGCTCCCGGACAAGCGGTTCATCAGATCCATAAACTTCGCCGGGTGCGTTTGACAAACCGAACGGCATCACTGTAAACTCATAGTGGCCGTATCATGTCCAGAATGCCGTCTTCTCAATATCTCCCTCCTTAATGGCTATCTGATGATACCCCGATCTAAGATCAATCTTGGAAAACACAGATGCTCCCTTCAACTGATCGAACAGATCGTCAATGCGGGGTAGTGGGTCTTATTCTTCACTGTCACTGCATTCAACTCTCTGTAGTCGATGCAGAGGCGGAGACTACCATCCTTCTTCTTTACGAAGAGAACTGGCGCTCCCCATGGTGATACACTGTGAAATACCCCTAAATTATTTAAATTAATTTAGGGGAATTTCATTTATTAAAAATTAATTATTATATGGAGTTTGAAATTTATTTAGGGGTTTTTCCTATTTAACCCTAATTATCATACATTATTAGATAGTATTATGAATTTAATAATAAGATTATAAGTCAATAAATCTAGGGGTGAGCATTTGGATAATTCGGTTACCGAAATCCAATTGTAAAAAAAAATGGATTTCGGTTATTTCGGTTTAAAACTGAATTATCCAAATTAACACAAAAACCAAATTAACCATTATCCAAATTATCCAAAATCCGAATTTTTTTTAGTGAAAAAACCAAAAACCGAACCAAAAATCCAAATTTTAGCTAGTTTGGATTTCAACTAAACCCAAAATTTAGGTTTGTGTTTTGATTATTTGTCAATAAAGACTAGAATTAGAAAAGAGAATATGCTTTTTTAAATAAAAAAATTTGGATAATTCGTTACCGAATTAGACAAAGTCAAAACGAAATCCAAACCAAATTATAATTGGAAAATTTAATTTCGGGTTAACCACATTTTAATTCGGTTACAAAGTTTGGATAATTCGGTTAACCGAAATTTTAATTCGGTCACAAAATTCGGTTAAAAATCCAGAAAAAAATTCGGTTAATTTGGATTTTGGATAAATCCAAAGTATCCAAACTGAATGCTCACCCCTAAATAAATCTTGGGGAAATTACTAAACACTCCAAATATATTATAAAGATTTTAGGAAGTGTTGGAACATTGTTTTGAAACATAAAAGTCAATATAAAATTCTAGAAACCTTAAAGCTTATTAAGCCTTGCTAGAGTTGACTTTTTGAGAATGGTCAAACCAGGCCATGAATCCTATACCAATAAATAGGTTATGAAAAACCATGATGATCGATAAAAAGAACGTCAAAAACGGATCATCCTAGCCAAAGTTATGCTAGATTGAAGTTTTGAATCAAAATTTTAAGAGATGCCACGTGTCACTCTGTAATGGGTCGCCCACACTTAGCCGATTCTCTCCCTGAATTTCGGTAACCGATTTCATTACTTTGCCCTAACTTTAGACGGCTATAACTTTTACATCTCTCAATATTTTTCCATGCCGTCTTCTCCATTCTCTTCTCCTACAATTCCTCTTTCCAACCATTACTCACAAAACCCTAACTCAGTCTGAATCAACCGGAAAATTGAGTCAAAGTAGCCACCTTGCGAAAACTGGAACTGCAATTCCAGATTTCTCTTCGAAACAAGTAAATTCGATCAGCCATAACTTCTTTGTTACTCATCCAAATTCCATGTTCTTTAGCTCGTTTTGAAGAGCTCTAATTCCTCTAAAACTTTCGTGTTTATGGTCTAAGCTAATTCTCAACGGATTGGAAGTGTAAGACGTCTAAAGTTTCGGTTTCATCAGCACATAAAATCATACCGAAACAGAGAGGTAAACTCGTGTTTTGCGACTTCAATATCTTTCTGTATGGTGCGAGTTAGGTTTAGTTCTTGCTACCAATACGTAGATCTACGTTTGTTCTTTCCAATGAGCCCTTACTCATAATCTAACTCGTTTTGTACTGCTAGTTATAGATTCTCAAAGTTGGCACCACGAACTGGTTAAAGTTCGAGTTTTTCCCAGTTTTCCGAATTGGAATTCGCTTAATTCGCACAATCCGGTGAGTCTCCGATCAAATTGCTCCGATATTGTTGTTCTTAGTCATGATTTCGACCTAATCCATGTGCCAATTTAGTCAATTTCGTGTTAGGTTAGGAGAATTTGTATGAATTGCATTCGATTTTAATTCTGTACCGAAATAAACCCTAACTTTCGAATCGAATTCGAAACTTGATGAACTCTGCATTATAATTGGGGAAATTGACACCAATAGAACCGAAATTTGATTACGAATCCATAGAAACAAGAATCACTCGATTTCGTTCTGTAGATTGTGAGAAAAACGGCATTTAGTACTCGGGTTGGTAATCGAACTCGCTGATGAACTCGGTGTACAGGGGCCGTCCGATCTCGTTTTAAGAGATTGGACGGCCGAGATTAAAACGTTTTAGAATAAGTTATTAAAGGGTTTTATAAATTCCAGTAAATAGTCCTAACTTGTTGGGTTAATTTAAATATCTTCCCGAATGTATTTTGACTTGAAATTTTAACCATAGATTCCTTATTTAATCTAGTTTATTTTGATGTAAATTATTACGGTTTTGGAGTTTTTAAACATAAGTTATGATTTTTGCAAGTTACGGGTTTTCTGGAATTATTTGGCCAAATTAAAAAGATATTTTTATGAAATAAAAAATTTATAATATGTATAAAATGTTATAGTTACTGTATATTAAATTTGGGAATTTTTGGGCACTGGTAAAAGGTTTTAAAATTGTGTTTATGAGTTTTTCATAAGAATAACCTATAATATAAGGTTTTTAATGTAACCAAAAATTAAAGTATGGTTTGTTAATTAAATTTAAGCTGGGGAAAATAAAGGAAAACTAAATTAATATTTTATAACAGTAAGTTTATAAATGTTTGGGTATTAGTTTTTATGAGAAGTGAAATTATTTACATATATGTATATATATACTTATATGGTAGATTTAAAAATAGGAACTTATGTTAAAACAAGGAATTTAATTATTTTTACGTTTTATTTATTATATTATATGGGAGTTAATATTTTTAATTTAAACTAAGGAAAATATATATATATATATTTCTATACATATATATAAAAGGAATAAAATAGTAACTTAGGTTAAATCAAGGAACTAAATTAATCTACATTTATATTAATTATATAATATGGTAGTTAATATACTTAATTGAAACTAGGGAAAATACTTTATTTTATAAACCATATTTGGGATGTAGATATGTGTAAAAGTTAATAAATAATTAAATGCAATAAAACTACATAAAGAATGTCTTGAATAAATCCTAGTATACATATACGATAAATAATTAAATAAATAAAAGACATAAAATACCTTATAGCAAATAGAATATGAAGGAAATTAATAAGTTAAACTAAACCTCTACATAATACTAATAGAAGAATATTATATGAGGTGGTATTAAATTATAGTTATGTATTAGGCTTAAAGAGTTACCTTTGAATTTCCAAGGTTTATATATAAACCATATTAAAATACATGTATAGTATTATTTGTCAATGATCAGAATGTTAATCTAAAATTGGGATTAACTAATTAATAAGTTAAAACTTAGGAAAAATTGTGATTAGATTACATAAAATGTTGCACAAATAGATCTTATTCTATAATTAATGATAAACAAATGTAATACGTTTACATCTAGATGTTCTTAATATATAAACCATAATAAAATAAGTAAAATACTTTTACATCTAAATGTGAGGTGGATTAGTAAGTCTAGATTTAATCATTTCTTAACATTTATGGTATTGAAATATAACTTAATGTTTTAAGATAGAATCATTAAAAGGATTATGATATAATCTATATTAAACGATGATTTGGAAATTTATCTAAATAATTATCCTTAAGTTTCTTAGAATTAGATAAGCCATATAAAATACATTTGTTACCAATATTCATGATGTGAGTTTACAATTAAGTGAGGTATTTAGTATTTAGAATTTATAGAAGGTTTATAAATAGGAATTTGGTACTTAAAACCTTTGAATCTTTTATTAGATAAAACTAAGTTACATAAGATATTTTATTGATATACTTTACGGTAATGGGAAATAATGATAGGTTATTTGAATATAAATATGAGAATTTTCATAATAGATTATCTTATTAGATAATTAACAATTTCACTTACGAACAAGAATTGTAACACCCCATCCAACAACAAATACATAACAAAAAACTGCAGCGGAAAACACACCTCATCAAATAACTCAACTCGCTGGTGTTACACGCCGTTAACCACCCACGTGGCTAACAAGGCTAATACACGTACATTGTACCGGTCTGATGGGCTAAATTCCGAGCGACTACACATTACTATCCCTTTCCATTAACAACAACAACAACGTACACCTTCCAACTATACCGAGTATTTATAACTAATGCCGATAACAATTTCGGTCTTACTACACCTACTGTATATATACAACATAAACTATTACCCATGTACAACGACTACCCCGTCCTACTCTCGAACGGCTTCCAGCTCCTTGTACCTGAAATAGGAAAAGAAGAGAAAGGGTGGCCCCCAAGGGGCTCAGCACCTTTGCTGGTATGGTAATCCCGCAGCCCACATGCTACCGGGCCACACACAACTAATTGTCGTCTTAGCATGCGATTGATTATATTTAAATCGTGCATGCAACTGTAAACACACAACACATAACATTTCGCCTCAACGGGCTCAACAAACGGATAATATATCCCTACTTAATAAGTCACTCATGGTATTCATTATCCCTAGAGTGTTCCTCCTCTAATGGAGCTACTTCCTTAATAGACGACACTTACCCTTAAATCGGGTTATCCTTAAACGCCTCTTATCACACACTGGGATTCATTTCCATGACCCACACACTCCATATCTTAGACATATAACATTCCTCACATAACAAATCATAACAACACTTTGCACGTTTCAACGTGTACATCATAACATCACAATAGATATTGCATCACAACAAAAATACATAAACATAACGGGAATGGTTCTCTTAGGAACTGTAACACCCCATCCAACAACAAACACATAACAACAATCTGCAGCGGAAACTCAACTCATCACATTACTTATTTCAATGGTGTTACACGCCGTTAACCACCCACGTGGCTAACAAGGCTAATACATGTACTTTGTATCGGTCTGATGGACCAGACTCCCGAGCAACTACACGTAACATTTGCTTCCCTTAACAACAACCCATATACTTATTACATTCCAACCGTACCGAGTATTTACAAACTAATGCCGATAACAATTTCGGTCTTACTACGCCTACAATGCTTACGCCATTTAAATGGCTACCCATGTATAAACATCTACCCCGTCCTACTCTCGAACGGCTTCCAGCTCCTTGTACCTGAAATAGAAAAGGAGAGAAAGGGTGGCCCCCAAGGGGCTCAGCACCTTTGCTGGTATGGTAATCCCGCAGCCCACATGCTACGGGCCACGCACAACTAATTGTCGTCTTAGCATGTGGTTGATTATATTTAAATCATGCATACAAGCCATAAACATACAACACATAACATTTTCGCCTCAATGGGCTCAACCTATAACCAACACATCCACACTTAACAAATCATCCAATGATTCCTTTAACCCTAGAGTGGCTCTCCTCTAAAACGGAGCTACTTCCTTAATGAACGACACGTACCCACTAATCGGGTTATCCTTAAACGCCTCTTGTCATAACTGGGATTCATTTCCATGATCCCCACACTCCATATCCTACAACACATCTCATTCCTCACATAACAAACATAACCAAACCTTTCTTGTTTCGGCGCACACCTGATAACATCGTATTCATTTTAGGCACCTAACGTATACATATCATAGCATAGGAAGGGAAATTGCCTAGCACAATATCAACACAAACACCATAAGATCGGTTCACACAAGGAACCTTCCACCATAGTTAGTATATATATATAGTGAGCCTAGAGATTATTGTCAATCTCATGCTAAGCTCGTTACCAACCTCGCTACCGTCCAGTTATATCGAACGGTTAACTTACACCCAAGGTGTGTCGGATATAGTAATCCCAAGCACACCGAAATAACATACGTATGCCCCTGTGGCCCGACGTGAGTCAGTAACTAGCTTTGGATAAGCTAAGGGAAGGTAGAAACCAAATTGGAATACCACCTATACATACACCAAGAGAGCCGAACTGGATATGATATCGACTCCGTCCATCACACGCGTGGCCGGAACAACCGGACTCCTCACCCCCCATTAGTACACATACACTAATAATATAAGTAGTTAGAGATCCATTATGGAGCCTACCACATCCACACACCATACGGTATCATAACCGAGTTAAGCACACAAGGGAGGTTCACACACTTGCATACAACAACAATGTCCAACTAACTCACACATAGCCGTGGTTAGCACGTTCCCAAAGTTTGGGCCGCCAACTCCGAATACCGATCGCTCATGTGTTCCTAGATTTGGTTAGCTAAGGTTAAACACATATTTGAGGTTAAATGGTATCGGAGGCCAAATTCGCCACATAATGAATTACTATAAACTCATTACATGTTTTATCTTACAAGGTGGCAAACACTCAGTAAAACATATTGGCATACAAGCCGGTGTGATCCGGTAGGACACAGGTTGCAAGGAAAACCATACCTGTCACCGGAGTCCACTTTACCACGTCCACTTGTTCCTCGAGCAATTCTCGAACAACTGTTAACATCACATGTGTTTTATTAACATCGGGGTTGCTTGATTATTTTATGTATAATGCTTATAATTTTTCCCCGTTAACTTAGTTACATAACTTCACTTTTAACTTGTTTTACTTTCACATTTTATTACAACTTTTCACCCACTTAATTGTCATTAAAAACTCACCTAACATGTCCTTAACAACTTTATAACACCATTACTAATCAATCCCCATCATTACATATCATTTCATAACCTTAACCCATGTTTTTGGTCCGACCGGACTTACCGACCAGACTTGTCCATGTCCGGTCGATTCCAGAACACATTTCCGCCAAAATTTTCTACTCCGACCGACCTTGTAAGTCCGGTCCTATGTCCGGTCCATTCCAGAAACTAATTCTCGCAGGGTAAACTGGGCCCGACGAACTTGCAAGTCCGGTCGCAAGTCCGGTCTGCCCAGATCTTTGTTTTCCTTTTTACATTCAACTCCAAACTTCACCCCATATATCCTAGTATACCCTAACCTCATTTGGGCACTATCAAACACGACCTTAAGATATCCTTAAACACTCATAAAACTCTTTTTCTAATTCCTTAAACCTTTACTTATATCTTCACAAAATTTCTAACACTTACAATGTTTTCTCCTAGTTTTACAAGTGGTGTTTCATCCTTAATAACCTTTATACCAAAGTGTTTCCTCACCATCATAACATCATCTCCCAAGCATCTTCCCTTACTAACCAAATCTTCTCTTTCACAACTCCTTAAAGTTCCTTTCTCAAAACCTTATCTATACATTATTCCCACCTTGCACATCACATAACCTAAACCTTAAACAAACTTCTTCAAGACCTTAATACATTCTCAAAACACACATTGAATTCCTAGAACTTCCAAGATAACACCTAAATCCTTGCATCACTCTAAATCACCTTAATACTTGTTTTCTTCTCAAGTAAGCATTTATTCACCTTTAACACTCCCTAGTTCATCAAAACCATTTAAAACACTTAGATCTTCTTACACATTTTCCCAATTTGGCCATAGCTTCTCTTGTATATACTCACATCCAACCACTTAGGTTTTCACCTTATTTCATTTAAGAACACCTAAAATCCATCAAACACATTTTTATACACAAGACTTCACACATTTAGCACTACATCACAATATAGTGCATAACTTAAATTGCTTGGCACTTAGGCCCTTAAACAACATGGCTCTTAGGCCCTTAAACTGCATAAACCTTAAACACTGAATCTCCACAATATATAAGCCTTTGACCTGCAATTACACACACCAAGACATATGTTCCTTTACTAGTCTCCTTGAGAAACACCTTACTAAGTCATTCACCATTTGCTCTTTAGGTAGTTTTAGCAAGCATTATAAGCTCATTTCTCCTAAGGCATTAAACCACATTGAGATAGCATGTTTACCTCTTTTCCACACAAACTTCTTTCTTGTTTCCTCTTAAAACCGGTAAGGCATTTCTTTCCTTGTCAACTACTAAACAATATACCAACATTGAAATGAGTATATAAGCTTTATGCTTCATCTCATTGTAAACCCTAGGTTTACATTATTTCAAAACATTAATGTAGTTGTTTTACCTTGATCTTTGAAGGGTGTTTGAATATCTATGAAGAGAGGACTCCACCTAGTCCTTGAAAGATTCAAATGGAGCTAGAACAAAGCAACACAAGGAGCTCCATCAATGAATATTTTCGGTCAATGACAAAACATGGAGGAAACTTGATTTTTCTTTAAGATTCCTTACCTAGAAGCAAAGAGATCAATAATATGTGGAAAGACAAGCTCAAGCTCCATCAATGGTGGAACTCCATGGCACCGAAATGGTGATCTTGAAATTTTGAGAAGATAGGAATGAAGAGCTTGATGAGAGGAAGAGAATGGTGGTGTTTGTTTTTGATTTGGTTAAGTGAGCTATGTTTTACAAGGGTTCAAAGGTGGACTTCCATGGTGGTGGTGCTGTATGAACGTGAGAACAGAGAGAAGAGAGGTAGAAGAGAGCTTGGATACGTGGGGAATGAAGAAGGAAATGAAAGAATGAGATAAGTTTTGCTTTTTGGAAGATATTTGTACTTAAAAAGCAAATAGTACTTAAGTTAGTCATTCTTTATTTCCTTAGCATGTTAACAAGGGTGGTGAGTCACCACACCTTAAAACCCGCCCCCAATAGTACCTAGGGGTATTTTAGACTTTATTAATCAATTGTCTCACTTATAGTAACATATGTTACAAACTAGCTTATAAAAATCACTATTCACAAAAACAAGGCACATAGAAGTGAAATTTTTGATTTCCCATTGATATAGACTTCCAAATGTGATACTATATAGTACACATGTTAATTAAAGAGTAATGATGGACATTTAGCCATTCAAAACTCATTTACAAGACAATTTTTCAAAAACGTGCTTTAAGACTCCTTAAAGCACATTTTGCGTTTTAACTTGTTTTCAAGCTTGGTTTTCTTTAGTAATTGATTTAATATGTTCATTAACATATAAATAAGGCATAGGTATGACCATTAGGTCTTATACACATTCATCCCAAGCTTAGAGCACATTTTAGCCCATATTGACCTTAAGGTATTTATTTGTGTTTTGTTTGGTTTCATTGTCAACCAAAGTTTCCTAAGGACTTAATTAGCCTTATAAAGTCATAATTAAACATTATCAAGTCTTGGTAGGCTCTTTGGGTCCTAGCAAGTTCACTCCAAGCTTAGAGCATGTTTTTGCTCAACCGTGTCTTAGTGTTTTATTGTGTTTTTACCATGGTTTAAATGGTCATTTATGTTTCTAAGGCACTTTTTAGCCTTTAAATACCATAGTTTAACATTTACACAACATACCAGGTTTGGGGTATTTCAGGAACCGACCCAAACATTGTTAATACACTGGTGAGCCTAGAGAATGTTGTCCAGTCTCATGATAAGCTCGTTACATAACTCGTTACCGTCTCGTTAAATGAACGGATAACTTAAGACAAGGTGTCTCGGATATAGTGATCCAAGCACACCGAAACAAACATAACATAGTATGCCCCTGTGGCCCGACGTGAGTCAGTAATAGCCTTGGTTAAGCTAAAGGGAAGGTTGGGAACCAAATTGGAAAACAACCATAACATACGGAGAGGATCGAACCTGCTATGACAACGACCCCCATACTCACACGCGTGGCCGGAACAGACCGGACTCCTCACTCCCCCCGTTAGCACTTGTTAGAAGTTCAACTTTGAACTTAGTTAAACAATCACAACATTGGGTTAAGTCTTGTTAGACACACACAAGGGAAGGGAGAGTCATACATTCACACACAAACATCGCACACAAACATCACATAACCAACTCACGCATAGCCGTGGTTAGAACGATCCTTAGGTCGGAAACGTTGTTACCGGATACCGTTCTCCTTCGTTTACCTAATAGTGGTTAACTAGCCCTTCAAGCGCATTCAAGGTTACCGGTATCGGCACGTAAACATACAACAACAATAACGACTGTAAACTCGTTTCATGATTTATCTTATAACGTGGCAAACATACAGAAAACACATTGGCATACAAGCCGGTGTAATTCGGTAGGACACAGGTTGCAAGAAAACCATACCTGTCACCGGAGTCCACTTTACCATGTCCACTTATGTTCCTCGAGCAATTCTCGAACAACTGACAACATTACATGTACTTTTATTAACATTGGGGTAACATGTTTGTTTAAAGTCTAATGCTTATAACTTTTCCCCGTTAACTTGGTTATATAACTTTACATTTTTAACATGTTTCACTCTTTCATTTTACTTCAACTTTTCACCCACCAAATTGTGACTATAACTCACCTAACATGTCCTACACAACCTTATAACATCATTATCCATCAATCCCCATCATTAGACATCTTTTAATAACCTAAAACAACAATTTTAGAGTGGCCCGGGACTTGGTCCTTACCTTAAGTCCCGGACCAACACTTAATGAAACTCTCGGGTGATTTTACAGACTGGTCCGGGACCTTGTACTGACCCCAAGTCCCGGACCAGAACATTGGTGAAACTCTCGGCCCTTTTTTGTGTATGGTCCGGGACATCATCCACTACCTTGGTCCCGGACCACTGTAACAGAATCCCAAATATGACATTTTCAAGTCTTGTTTCATCTATTCTCTTCATCCACTGATTACCCAAACTTCATACATAAGCTTAGGCATATTCTAATACCAAAATATCACTTTGATTCTCCTTACAACATTGTCTTTTTTTTTTTTGCATAATTTTGGCCGTCCGACCCACCGTCCGACCCACAGCTGGGTCGGACCGTTCCAGAAACTTTTCCTGTCTTTTAAATACACATGTCCGAACATGTGTCCGGACTTCCCAAGTTCGGACATAGTTCGAGTGTGCCAGATTCTTGCCCATCAGAGCCTGTCCGAACTTCCATGTCCGGACGGAAGTTCGGACAAGGCAAAATGCTCAATTTCCATGCCCTTAAACACTTAGCCAAATTCCTCCAAAGCCTCCAACACTTATAGCATCTACTTCCTAGGTTCCTAAGTGATGTTTCATGCATGTTCTAACCATTATACCAAGACATATCTTCCACACAAACATCATCATCATCCAAACATCCTTTCTTACAAATCAAAACTCCTTATGTCATTCTTACAATTCCTTTTCCAAGCTTACACTTTCTCCTCAATTTACCAAAGTTTGCCTAAGTCTCAACTTAAGTCCAAAATGACTTTGGTATATACTAAACCCCATCAAACACATTCTTATACACAAACTTCACACATTTAGCACTACATCACAATATAGTGCATAACTTAAATTGCTTGGCACTCAGGCCCTTAAATAACATGGCTCTTAGGCCCTTAAATAACATAAATTTAAACACTGAATTTCCACAATATATAAGCCTTTGACCTGCAATTACATACACCAATACATATGCCCTTAATAAACTCCTTGAGAGCATTTCACTAGGTCATTCACCTTTGGCTCCTTAGATCATTTTAACAAGCAATATAAGCTCATTTCTCCTAAGGCATTAAACACATTGAGATAGCATATTTACCTCTTTTCCTCACAAACTTCTTTCTTGTTTCCTTGTTTAAAAATCGGCTAAGCTTAGTTGCTTGTCAACTTCTAAACATTACACAAACAATGTGATGAGTATTCAAGCTCCAAGCTTAATCTCATTGTAAACCCTAGGTTTTACATTGTTCAAAGAGCATTAAGGTAGTTGTTTTACCTTGGTCTTTGAAGGGAATTGGAATATCTACCTAGAGAGGACTCCACCAAGTCCTTGAAAGATTCAAATGGAGCTAGAACAAAGCACACAATGAGCACCATTAATGGTGATTTTCGGTCAAGGTAAAAATGAAGGAAACTTCATTTTCTTTGAGTTTCCTTACCTTGAAGCAAAGGAGAGTATAATATGTAGAAACACAAGCTCAAGCTCCTCCCATGGTGATTCCTCTTGGCACCGAAATGGAGCTCTTGGAATTTTGAAAGGATAGAATTGAAGAGCTTGATGAGACAAAGAGAATGGTGGTGTTTGTTTTTGATTTGGTTAAGTGAGCTAGGAAATATTGGCAATGGAAGATGGCATTTGGTGCTGTTGCTGTAGCATCACCGTGAGAACAGAAAGAAGAGAGGTGGAAGAGAGCTTAGAAGCCGTGTGAAATGAAGGAGGAAGGGAGAAATGAGATTGGTTTTGCTTTTTGAAGATATTTATAACTTAAAGCAAATAGTAACCTATGAGTCATCTTTATTCACTTAACAAGTTAACATGTTTGGTGACTCATTACTACAAAACCGGCCCCCTTTATATCACTAAGGGTATTATAGTCTTTGTTGGTCAATTTAATTACTTATAACAACATATGTTACAAACTAGCTTATAAAAATCACTATTCACAAAAACAAGGCACATAGAAGTGAAATTTTTTATTTCCCATTGATATAGACTTCCAAATGTGATACTATATAGTACACATGTTAATTAAAGAGTAATGATGGACATTTAGCCATTCAAAACTCATTACAAGACAATTTTTCAAACGTGCTTTAAGACTCCTTAAAGCACTTTTTTGTTTTAACTTGTTTTCAAGCTTGGTTTTCTTTAGTAATTGATTTAATATGTTCATTAACATATAAATAAGGTATAGGTATGACCATTAGGTCTTATACACATTTATCCCAAGCTTAGAGCACATTTTAGCCCATATTGACCTTAAGGTATTTATTTATGTTTTGTTTGGTTTCTTTGTCTACCAAGGTTTCCTAAGGACTTAATTAGCCTTATAAAATCATAATAAATGTTATTAAGTCTTGGTAGGCTCTTTGGGTCCTAACCAAGTTCGCTCATAGCTTAGAGCATGTTTTTGCTCAAACCGTATCTTAGTGCTTTATTGCATTTACTATGGTTTAAATTGTTCACTGATGTTTCTAAGGCACTTTTTAGCCTTTACATACCATAGTTTAAATGTTTATCAACATATCAAGGTTTGGGGTATTTCAATCTACACCCCCTTAAAAGAACTTCGTCCTCGAAGTTCACACTTCCCACACATCATTAGATTAGAATACGGGGATTAATTACAGAAATAAACTTCTATAATCAAACACACTTTACATTACAACCTCGGACTTAATGGTCCGGGCAACACATTCACATCCATACATAACATAACATATTCACATGATAACCTCGGACTCAATGGTCCGGGTATCTTAACAACATTTACACATACATAACAACCCTTAGACTCCCTGGTCTTGGGTAACATAACAACCTTTAGACACATAGGTCTATGTAACACAACACATTTAGACTCATAGGTCTTGATAGCATACACTTTAGGAACTCAAGGTCAAATAATATTTATTACACATACCACACAACATGTCATAGCATGTATAGCAATCAAAAATATCTTTTACATACACTGTGATCCCGCAGACCCGGTGGCGATGGACACCTTCCGTCCGTGCCTTTGGGAGATTAAAACAATCACTTAAATTTGAAAAAAAAAAAATTTCCTTGTGAGGTTAAGTAAGAAAACTTTAATTATGTAAAGTATCTATCAACGTTTTATAAATACCAATTGAAAATCCTTTTGAAAACACACACACTCCAAGTCCAACTTAAGCTCTTTGCTTCTTTTCTTAGCGTGGTTATTTGTGATCACTTATAGGGAGTTTCAAGAGTCATCCAACCCTGATGTGATCAGCATCAATGTTGAACTATCCCTCCACTCAAATTTGTGTTCGGCTTCCCTTGATCGCATGCAAATCAAGTTCCACTTCCCACTTCATTTTCAAGCATCAAATAAATCACTCATTTCCAATTTTCTATCTTTTAAATCATTCTAGTCATGATCATAACATCTCCAAAGGATAGGACTCCGCCTATCAGTTACCTCCATTTACTTTAATGTTGTTACCTAGGGAATCTTATTCTCACTAGGTTCTATGTCGGTATCATGCCCTTTCATGAATCACTATATAGTATATATATACACATATATTTTATCAAAATACAACACACAGTTTCACATTTATACACTGTCGGGGTTTTAGTTCCCCGGGAGTTTCTTTACTCCCTTCCACTTGTACTCTCACACACCACTTGTTACAAATACAAACACTTATCACAATGGTATTCGCCTCTTCTGTGCGCAATTACCACAATCAACCATGAATGAATGCGTATGTTTACGTAACACACACACCAATCATCAAACAAATTATTTTGTGCTATGCACAACATAGGTCACGTACACTTGTACGGTAATACACACTAAGTGGTTTTGCGCTCTACCCCCCTTAAAAGGGATTACACCCACGTAATCAATCACTAAACATTGGCTTATAATGTTCTGCCGTCGTGAAGTGTTTTACTTCCACGCGGTCTATTACACAATGGATTCCGATTAGAGGATCTTAACCATATTGGCGGTTTAGTTCCTAAACAAGAATTCTCATTGGAGTTTGTTTAAACTCTTAGTTGGTTTCGATTCTGGCCTGTTAGGCTTCTAGGCGTTAATAATTAGCCGTTCACTCAAGTCACCACGTACATCCATCACTTGAATCGCTGGATCACTAGTTTCTGCTGCGAACTCTAATAACTGTAGAGCTTAATTGCTCCATTTGTTATTCGTACTGTATTGTACATCCCCAATGTCACTTTCATCTTGGTAACAATGGTTTCTCAACCGACGCGTGGTATCTCTTACCGTTAGCGAATTTGGTGAGTTATAACTTCCTATCTTCATATTTCTCACATGACTCGACGATGGGTTTCTTCAAGACGGCTTGGTATTTGGAGTGAGTAGTCCTACTTACTTCTATCTTCCTATCTTCCTATAATTTTATTGCTGTAACTTAGCTGATCGGTATGTCTTCAATGATGTAGCTCTGTTTCTCACGACTTACTGATGGTCACTACCTGAGATACTGAGCTACACGGCATATGTGTTCTGCTATCTGTATATTCACAATGTGTATCATCGTGTATCATTGCTGCTTCTCTGACTTATTGTCTTGAGATTGATACTATAATTGTCTCTCATTCCACGATACATTTGGTATCAGTGCTACTGTAGTCACTTCTGTTAATCATGTCTCCCATTTGGTTTTGTGCAAGTACTCCTTTATTGGTGCGGCTTGCCTTTCCTATGCATCGGCCTTTAAACTTTATTCCTCCACAATTAACATGTTTCCAATTCCTAGCTATCCCACTCGATCATTACTGCGCAAGTGCAATACCAAAACACTCAGTCATACAGAGTGCAGAGGCGTAAACTCTTGACAGTAAATCCCTTATGCGACTCGCCATGGATTCACACTGAGTTCCTCATCACATAGTACCTACCACTGGCTTATTGCCCATTCTGTTTACATTGCTTACCTTGCATCTCTACTAAGTTTAACTCATAACTCCACTTATTTGTCCTATCATCACTTAACAATAATTATACAACGACGGACGCTTATTGCACACCGTGCTCTTACTCCCTGTATAACATCAGCTTATATCGTATCTACTGTCACCTCACTTCCACACATAAACTTACATTATTCACATTATGGTTCATCACTCATTTGGATGACTACTGAATGCTCCTTGAGCATCGATCATTCGAGTCACAAGCCAGCATTATTCAGCCAGGTGCTTCACTTTATACACATACTACTAAGCTAATTGCTCTCTTTCAATAATAACATCGTCCATCCTTAACATATTTTCTTGAACTTGATTCCATAACTACCCACTACCGCTCCGCGGTCTCACAATATATCAGAGAGGTATCCCCACTCTTAATGCAGTGGTTCGTTCTCCACTCTATTCACTTATATACATAAACTTTGTAGTCAACCTAATTTTCATAACACATGTTGCTTGTGGCTTACAAGCCTTATTGCCTTGAGCTGCGCTCGTTGTAGGCTGTCCCATACATGTACTTCTTGTACAACATTACATAGTTTGGATATCATATCGAGCTCCATGACAAGGTCGTTACATTACGTTTCCCTTCATGGGATGCCCCTTAGGTTTGTCAGTCCGTCTCCTGACAACTTATGTCTAAACTGGGTGTTAGTTTCAACCCTTGTGTTTCTGTCATGTCATTCCGTGCCATTATTGTTGATGCACACACCCTTCAAGGATCGCTTCTGGGTGTTGCTAAGTCATGTCATCACATCTGGTTCGTACTTACTGATATATCGAGTTAGCCATGCCGTTTGCGTTCTTAACTGGCTTATTATCTTCTTCTGTGAAGATCAACACTTCCTGGTAGTAGTAGGTACTCATTCTGGGAGTTTCATCCGTTCATTGCACATTAATGTGTCCACATTAGGCATCTGCTTGCCATGTACAGGCTGGGTCACCGTTCCAGCTAACATGTTTATCCCTGAGGATCTTTAAGACGTATACGATGTCTTTACATTACAGTTAGTGCACTTCGCACCTCCTGACTCCTAAGCATTTAGTTGTAAGGATTTACTAATTCCTTTAGTCTCGTTAACTTAACTGGGTTTCTTAGCTTCAACTATTTCTTGTAATCCTTAGCTCTTGTTTGACTCATACTGCTGACCATAGACGGAGTCGACTACTTCCCGTGTTTCGGACTCCACTCGTATACATTGTGGGGTACCATACTGATACATTGCTACTTACCCAACTAACCATAAGTAGGTCTGTTAGGCCACAAGCTCCAATCGGAGTGCGGTCGTCCCACAATTCAGTTGGTACACTCGTAGTGTCCGTCACACGCCTAGGTGAAGCATTCTGTTGTCAACTCCCTTATATTGTCCCGTGACAATATTCATTCCTTGCTTCCCGAACTTAATCGAGGGAAAGTTTACCCATTGTTGTATCCTCGTCAACTGTTCTTGGTTTTACTGGTTTGGTTTAAAAGAAGTTAGAAAGAAGTGTTGGTTTGAAAGAAAATCTGGTTTTGAAGGAAAAGGGTTTGAATAAATCTGGGTTTGAAAGAAAGTTTTCATGGTTTCACAACATCTTCTTACCTTAACCAAGTCTAGCTTCTTGCTGACTGGTGTACTTACAATTACAGGGTTAGGCTAACAGGCCTTTCCACTATTATGTCAATCACATTTAACTTTCTAGTACTTTACTAAGTACTTGTAGTGGTTATAAATTTCTCTCAACAGCCCTGTTATAGCAGCACTTGCTATGGCAAGTGCGCCATGCTAACTGGCTATTGGTTTAACACATACGGTTGTGGTATTGTTTTTTACCCATACTGTCATCAGTGGCCTTGTTGGCCCTCACTGATCTTGCTGCCTTGATAATAAACTCTTCTAGTGACTTCTCACTGTCTTCACACGACGATCATCAACTAGGGTTTTTCCCATTCTGGGACCCCCCTTTTCTTAGTATTGTATTCTCTTGTAGCCCGTTCCACGTACTTGTCATGGTTGCTGAGACTCGTCTCTTGTTTGGGCACTACATTGTAATTCCTTTGTAGGTTGGTATACCCGTTGGTGTATTATTTAACAACTGTGTTCCGTAGACACTTGTCTCGGGTTCCATTAATCCACTTCTTGCCTGTTGCAACGGTCGGTGCGTTGCAAGCTGGTTATCCTCGACTGCTCGGCATGTTGACCCAGGTTGCTGGAAATTCTATTCTCCTATACACTGATTCTTCATTCTTCGCTATTAAATGCGGTTAACATTGTTCAGATGGAAACCGTCTCCGGGATTCCCATTTTTCGGGATCTACCGTATGACAGGTTCTCCGTACCTTAGTGGTATTCAATAGCAGCCAGATCGGTATTCCCGAGTACGAGTGGACTTTCATCTCTCTGGCGTTGTTTTCCCAAGTTATAAACAGGGGGGATGTGGAGGGTGGGAAGGATATTGTAGGTTTCCAGTACACACTGGTAATACCTAACTGGCGTATCTCTCACGCTATCACTCAGCCTTAACCCAAAGTACTAAATCCTAACTCGGTACTTCCTAAGCTCGGTAATTCAGTCATCAGAGCGATACTTCGCTCTGATACCACTTTTTGTAACACCCCATCCAACAACAAATACAAACAACCCTGCAGCGGAAAACACACCTCATCAAATAACTCAACTCGCTGGTGTTACACGCCGTTAACCACCCACGTGGCTAACAAGGCTAATACACGTACGTTGTACCGGTCTGATGGGCTAAATTCCCGAGCGACTACACATTACTATCCCTTTCCATTAACAACAACAACAACGTACACCTTCCAACTATACCGAGTATTTATAACTAATGCCGATAACAATTTCGGTCTTACTACACCTACTGTATATATACAACATAAATGATTACCCATGTACAACGACTACCCGTCCTACTCTCGAACGGCTTCCAGCTCCTTGTACCTGAAATAGGAAAGAAGAGAAAGGGTGGCCCCCAAGGGGCTCAGCACCTTTGCTGGTATGGTAATCCCGCAGCCCACATGCTACCGGGCCACGCACAAACTAATTGTCGTCTTAGCATGCGATTGATTTATTTAAATCGTGCATGCAACTGTAAACACACAACACATAACATTTCGCCTCAACGGGCTCAACAAACGGATAATATATCCTTACTTAATAAGTCACTCATGGTATTCATTATCCCTAGAGTGTTCCTCCTCTAATGGAGTCCTTAATAGACGACACTTACCCTTAAATCGGGTTATCCTTAAACGCTCTTATCAAAACTAGGATTCATTCCATGACCCACACACTCCATATCTACGACATATAAACATTCTCAATAACAAAATCCAACAACACTTTGCACGTTTCAACGTGTACATCATAACATCACAATAGATATGCATCACAAAAAAAATACATAACATAACGGAATGGTTCTCTTAGGAACCGACCCAAACATTGTTAATACACTAGTGAGCCTAGAGAATGTTGCCAGTCTCATGATAAGCTCGTTACATAACTCGTTACCGTCTCGTTAAATGAACGGATAACTTAACACAAGGTGTCTCGGATATAGTGATCCAAGCACACCGAAACAAACATAACATAGTATGCCCCTGTGGCCCGACGTGAGTCAGTAATAGCCTTGGTTAAGCTAAAGGGAAGGTTGGGAACCAAATTGGAAAACAACCATAACATACGGAGAGGATCGAAACTGCTATGACAACGACCCCCATACTCACGCGTGGCCGGAACAGACCGGACTCCTCACTCCCCCGTTAGCACTTGTTAGAAGTTCAACTTTGAACTTAGTTAAACAATCACAACATTGGTTAAGTCTTGTTAGACACACACAAGGGAAGGGAGAGTCATACATTCACACAAACATCGCACACAAACATCACATAACCAACTCACGCATAGCCGTGGTTAGAACGATCCTTAGGTCGGAAACGTTGTTACCGGATACGTTCTTACGTTTACCTAATAGTGGTTAACTAGCCCTTCAAGCGCATTCGAGGTTACCGGTATCGGCACGTAAACATACAACAACAATAACGACTGTAAACTCGTTTCATGATTTATCTTATAATGTGGCAAACATACAGAAAACACATTGGCATACAAGCCGGTGTAATCCGGTAGGACACAGGTTGCAAGAAAACCATACCTGTCACCGGAGTTCACTTTACCATGTCCACTTATGTTCCTCGAGCAATTCTCGAACAACTGACAACATTACATGTACTTTTATTAACATTGGGTAACATGTTTGTTTAAAGTCTTAATGCTTATAAGCTTTAACTTCCCCGTTAACTTGGTTAAATACTTTACATTTTTAACATGTTTCACTCTTCATTTTACTTCAACTTTTCACCCACCAAATTGTGACTATAACTCACCTAACATCCTACACAACTTATAACATCATTATCCATCAATCCCCATCATTAGACATTTTAATAACCTAAAACAAACAATTTAGAGTGGCCCGGGACTTGGTCCTTACCTTAAGTCCCGGACCAACACTTAAGAAACTCTTGGGTGATTTTCAGACTGGTCCGGGACCTTGTACTGACCCCAATTCCCGGACCAGAACATTGGTGAAACTCTCGGCCTTTTTTGTGTATGGTCCGGGACATCATCCATACCTAGGTCCCGGACCATGTAACAGAATCCCAAATATGACATTTTCAAGTCTTGTTTCATCTATTCTCTTCATCCATGATTACCCAAACTTCATACATAAGCTTAGGCATATTCTAATACCAAAAATATCACTTTGATTCTCCTTACAACATTGTCTTGTTTTTTTTTTTGCATAAGTTTGGCCGTCCGACCACCGTCAGACCCACAGCGGGTCGGACCGTTCCAGAAACTTTTCCCGTCTTTTAAAATAACATGTCCGAACATGTGTCCGGACTTCCCAAGTTCGGACACAGTTCGAGTGTGCCAGATTCTTGCCCATCAGAGCCTGTTCGAACTTCCATGTCCGGACGGACGTTCGGACAAGAAAAATGCTCAATTTCCAAAGCCCTTAACACTTAAGCCAAATGGCCTCCAAAGCCTAAACACTTTATAGCATTCTTACTTCCTAGGTTCTAAGTGATGTTTCATTGCCTGTTCTAACCATTATACCAAGACATATCTTCCACACAAACATCATCATCCAAACATCCTTTCTTACAAATCAAAACTCCTTATGTCATTCTTACAATTCCTTTTCCAAGCTTACACTTTCTCCTCAATTTACCAAAGTTTGCCTAAGTCTCAACTTAAGTCCAAATGACTTTGGTATATACTAAAACCCCATCAAACACATTCTTATACACAAACTTCACACATTTATCACTACATCACAATATAGTGCATAACTTAAATTGCTTGGCACTCAGGCCCTTAAATAACATGGCTCTTAGGCCCTTAAATAACATAAATCTTAAACACTGAATTTCCACAATATATAAGCCTTTGACCTGCAATTACATACACCAATACATATGCCCTTAATAAACTCCTTGAGAGCATTTCACTAGGTCATTCACCTTTGGCTCCTTAGATCATTTTAACAAGCAATATAAGCTCATTTCTCCTAAGGCATTAAACTACATTGAGATAGCATATTTACCTCTTTTCCTCACAAACTTCTTTCTTGTTTCCTTGTTTAAAAATTGGCTAAGCTTAGTTGCTTGTCAACTTCTAAACATTACACAAACAATGTGATGAGTATTCAAGCTCCAAGCTTAATCTCATTGTAAACCCTAGGTTTTACATTGTTCAAAGAGCATTAAGGTAGTTGTTTTACCTTGGTCTTTGAAGGGAATTGGAATATCTACCAAGAGAGGACTCCACCAAGTCCTTGAAAGATTCAAATGGAGCTAGAACAAAGCAACAAATGAGCACCATTAATGGTGATTTTCGGTCAAGGTAAAAACATGAAGGAAACTTCATTTTTCTTTGAGTTTCCTTTCCTTGAAGCAAAGGAGAGTAATAATATGTAGAAACACAAGCTCAAGCTCCTCCCATGGTGATTCCTCTTGGCACCGAAATGGAGCTCTTGGAATTTTGAAAGGATAGAATTGAAGAGCTTGATGAGACAAAGAGAATGGTGGTGTTTGTTTTTGATTTGGTTAAGTGAGCTAGGAAATATTGGCAATGGAAGATGGCATTTGGTGCTGTTGCTGTAGCATCACCGTGAGAACAGAAAGAAGAGAGGTGGAAGAGAGCTTAGAAGCCGTGTGAAATGAAGGAGGAAGGGAGAAATGAGATTGGTTTTGCTTTTTGAAGATATTTATAACTTAAAGCAAATAGTAACCTATGAGTCATCTTTATTCACTTAACAAGTTAACATGTTTGGTGACTCATTACTACAAAACCGGCCCCCTTTATATCACTAAGGGTATTATAGTCTTTGTTGGTCAATTTAATTACTTATAACACATATGTTACAAACTAGCTTATAAAAATCACTATTCACAAAACAAGGCACATAGAAGTGAAATTTTTGATTTCCCATTGATATAGACTTCCAAATGTGATACTATATAGTACACATGTTAATTAAAGAGTAATGATGGACATTTAGCCATTCAAAACTCATTTACAAGACAATTTTTCAAAAACGTGCTTTAAGACTCCTTAAAGCACTTTTTGTGTTTTAACTTGTTTTCAAGCTTGGTTTTCTTTAGTAATTGATTTAATATGTTCATTAACATATAAATAAGGTATAGGTATGACCATTAGGTCTTATACACATTTATCCCAAGCTTAGAGCACATTTTAGCCCATATTGACCTTAAGGTATTTATTTATGTTTTGTTTGGTTTCTTTGTCTACCAAGGTTTCCTAAGGACTTAATTAGCCTTATAAAATCATAATTAAATGTTATTAAGTCTTGGTAGGCTCTTTGGGTCCTAACCAAGTTCGCTCATTTATAGAGCATGTTTTTGCTCAAACCGTATCTTAGTGCTTTATTGCATTTACTATGGTTTAAATTGTTCACTGATGTTTCTAAGGCACTTTTTAGCCTTTACATACCATAGTTTAAATGTTTATCAACATATCAAGGTTTGGGGTATTTCAAGAATTTAATTCTTTGATAAATTCTACTCTATGTAGATATATTGTCCATCCTAAATACAATAAGGAAATTAATTTATTAGGTTATTCCTTTGAAACCTTAGGTTTTGTAAAACAATTTAAAACGTATTTAAGGCTTAAGTTTAATGAAGTTTAGTACAAAGGATTATGCATAGTCTGTAGAGAAAAATACAACATTTAGGATATTAAAGGTATAAGTGAGGATACATAAAGGTTATATTTAAACACCTTATTATATAGGTAATAATTGCAATAATGTACCTTGTGAATACTTAATGTAAGAGGGTTCTAAGTCTAATAATAATTTTTTTTCAATATGAGTAATTCAACATCTTATGACAAGATTATTAGACGGTTATAATAGGACATTCTGAACTAAGGATATGATAATTGAGTTTTCGCTCAAACTAAGTATAATAAAAGTATCTACAACAAGATTCCAATATACAAGAGGTAGATCTTAATTAAGTTAAGGGGAAACATAATCATGATGGTTTATTTGGTAATATTGTTAAAGTACATAATCATTACATTTTATAATAGTATAGTATTCTAAGATAAACCTATTGTAGGTCATAAGACGATGTTTATTCTAAAGTAAGAGTAAAAGTATTGAGCTTAAGAATTGTTATTGAAATTCTAAGATTGATTGAATAACATATAATGCACTTATGTTATAAAGGTCTTTAATGTGAGAATTATGGTTAAGTATGGGTAAAGTGGATAAGGGTGGAACAATTAACAATGTTAATAAAATACATTCCTTGGTCTTACAACCTTGAGTAATACAACATTCTCAGACAAGTCAAAGGTTATACATAACATTTAAGTGAGGGCTTAAAAGACAATTGGGACTTAGAAATAAGAGTGAAGAGTTTATTTAAGCTTAACGTAGGCTACAAGTGATTGATGATAGACTACCTTTAATATTCTTCAGAGTACTGTTGATTGTTTGCGCAAGTTGACTAGAACTGCTACAGCGTTATCCAGGTACGATTTCTCGTACTCAGCTTGTTGTGTTTTGGACTTTATGGAATGTTTTGTACGATTTCTCGTACTCCGATACTTATGCTGATTGACTTATGAGACGTTTTCGAAAAAACGCTAACTGACTTTAAGAGGAATTTCTAAAAAGGAAATGGTTGTGTGACTAACTCAGCTTGTGTGACTAACTGAGCCTTGAATGTGAAACTCACTTGGGTATTGGTTCCTTCTCTTTGGTTGTTCCATTGGACATTGACTGCTTGGGGTTTACGCTTCTGTACTCTGTAGGACTGAGTGTTTTGGTTTTGCTCCGGGTAGTTAGTGATCTAGAGGGAATTTGGAAAAAGGTCAATCTTGGAAATCTTTCTTTTGACTCTAGATATCGTTTTATCCATGAGCTGGTTCTTGGGGTTTCGACGTGCGCGCGTCTTCAATGGTAACAGTGAGGGGCTGTATATCCCCTGTCCCAAAAAGGGACGTGATAGACAGTGAGGGGCTGTATATCCCCTGTCCCCAAAAGGGGACGTGATAGACAATGAGGGGTTGTATATCCCCTGTCCCCAAAAAGGGGACATGATAGACAGTGAGGGGCTGTATATCCCCTGTCCTAAAAGGACGTGCTTGGCGGTGGGGGCCATCTCTCCCAGTTGAATTATTCCATTCTTGAGTTATTGGTTCTTGGATCTATTTTATCATTCCTAGTCCTTTGTGACTATCTGAGTCTTTCTACTCCTAACGGGATTTGGTTTTACTAAGGCATTGGATGTTCACTAACACATGGTGTGGTTTTGTTTCACTAACTTTACCTTTTCTCTTATTTATCTTTATCCTTAACTTGTTATCTTTGGCTTGGTGATTTTAAAGTGCCTTGTTTCACCTGCTTTACTTTCAAGAGTTTAATTTCAAGTTACTGTTTATTTTGAAGAGTTATGTTTTAAAGATTGTTTTGGAGAATTGTACCAGTTCCATTCCAGGGAACTGACTCACCCCTCCCGGGGTGGGCTGCTTGGTTTCATCTTGCAGGTACAAATTGATTTACAGGTGGCCACGAAGAGCATGAGTGATTGGGATGGGATTGGGTTTATGGAGAATGAATGTATTTTATTACTGTTATGTTATGTTAAGTTTTCTCGAAGTTCAGACCGTAACTTAGTTAATTGTAATGGTTGTAGTTGGTGAGGTTGGTACCGGTGTGTTTGGAGTCTTTCGTGTTGTAGCCCACTCTTTAGTTTATTTTCCGCTGTTGTTTTATTATTATAGGGTGTTACAGAAAGTGGTATCAGAGCGTAGTTACACTCTGAACCCGAGAAAACAAGCCGAGTGAAATACTTAGATTATAGGTGCACTTAAAACTGGGGAACTGGGGTAGAATTGGGAAGTGAGGACTCCAGTAAGGCACGACTCCTAACCCTTTTTGGAATTGAGAACGATTCCTTTACACACTTTTCCTTTGTGAATTTCTGTTGAGTGTGATGTGTTGTTATACCGTTCCAACAATAAACTACAAAATAATATATATATATATATATATATATATATAATATATATATAGTTTGGAACATCCTATATTAAGTACGATAAGATTTTGGTTGAGATAAACCAAATATTAAGCTATTTTTCAAAAGCATACTCATGGAGAATACATTGCAAAAAAATGCAATCCTTTAAAAACTAGTACACAAATTCCTAGAATTTTAAGGAATACTTTTGGTTGAAAACAATATACAAATAGAACTTTACATAACTAAATTAGTATTGATATTATGTGAAAGTACTTCAACTCCTTTAAAGTTTGAAAATAAATCTCATGAACTACTTGGTATCAATTTATTACCTAAAGATAATGTTTAAGATAAATCTTAAGTCTAGAAAATTATTAAGCTAACAAGAACTAGTAGCGTATTAGAAAGATCAACATCTGAACTTGTAAAACACATTAAAACTCTATGTTAACTTTAGAAAGAAAACACATAAACCTAACACTCTACGGGAAGTGCCTGGTGCGACGAACTCCTAGGCCAAAAGTAGTGGGGGTGCACACCCACTGCTGGAAGTTTAGGGGCTAGACAAGCCTTGTCATCTGACCGGAAAAAATCTTCCATGGAAGTGATGCATTATGTTGAACTTGGGGAGGATTGGTGGTAAGACGTTACCATCATGAAATCTTGAGCTAGGCATATTTCATTGCTAGCCACAATGAACAATTCAAAATTTATATCTTAATATCCAGTATTAAATTCATACATGTAAAGGATTTATTGAGTTAAATCTTTGGTGAAAAAAAAATACCTATATATGGAGGAAGGGAATTTAAAATTTGGGTACTTCAAGGTAGAACATCTACCCCTTGTCAAATATAAACCATTAAAGGAAGTTACTTAAAGATTAAGTGAAGAGAAGAGTAACACTAAACTAAATACCATTGATCCTTAAATACTTGGAATATTGAGCAACTAGTGAGAAATTGAGAGTTACTTAAAGGTTTGGAAATCCTCATGTTTATTTAGAAGTTTAACCTTATACATAGATAAAATCTTAGAAGTCACACTAAGAGTGATATTTACCAAAAGCCACCATTATCTAAGAGAGTACTAAGATCTAATGATCAGAATAATACTTACATAGAACAAGCCCTAAGAAAAATAATTACCAAGAGTGAGTGAGTTTTCATTAGACTAGCTCATTTGACTTAAAATTTTATATAGAGTCCCTACCTTAAAAAATATAATATATAAATTTTAAGATAAAGGAATCAGATTTTGGAAGAAACTCCCTAAAATTCTGCCTTGGGTGAAGTGACATAATAAGTAAATTTTATAAAGTAAACACTGAATGAATCGTCTAAAATACGGTAGTTAATTATAAAAACAATTGAAACTGGAAAAGTCATAGAAAATATTTATCTTATAGAGTTTTAACATATGGTTGACTAGTAAACCTTTGAAGATAATTTTGGAAGATTATTGAGGATTATTAAATGATCAGGAATATTATGTTAAACTACTCAAGTACGTTACACCTGGTTTATAGCATGATAATATAATTGATATGATAAATGATCATATATGGTCATATAATTCGTATCAGTCATTAAACGAATGGATAATAATCATAAGATAAAATTTTATAACCACCAAGGAAATACAAATACATAACAATCAAGAGATACAGATATATGTAATGATCATAGATAAAATCAACGGTGCAGTAAATTCACAACAAAGCTGGTTAATAAGGTGTTGAATTCTTTGAATGTGCCGTTAGTAGCGGTACGAGGGCGTACCTTAGCTCTTTTAAGGGGGATATGCTGGCATACTCCTCCTTCGTTATCTCATCCGGATTATGCCTCGTGCATTGTTAGTAAAGGGAGAACAGTATTAGCAGAATGAGAGGTGTTTGTATGTGCTTGGATTTTTCAATATGACACAGTATGTGACTGTTGATTTTCATCATGCTATGTCTTGGTATATCTTGGTTCGTTTTGAGTTTGAGTGGTCTTGAGTGGAATGTTGTTATGGAGATGGATGGAAATAAAGGATTGGAATGGTATGGAATTTCATTGGAATTATTTTTGTCTCAGCACACCCGAAGCGGTGTGAGTGCCTATTAGTGGATTGTTAAACTTCGAGGCGAAGTTTCTTTAAGGGGGATATACTGAAATACCCCTAAATTAATTTAAATTAATTTAGGGGATTTCTTTTATTAAAAATTAAATATTATTATATGGAATTATGAATATTAAATTATTATGGAGTTGTGAAATTTATTTAGGGGTTTTCTCCTATTTAACCCTAATTATCATACATTATTAGATAGTATTATGAATTTAATAATAAGATTTATAAGTCAATAAATCTTGGGAAATTACTAAACACTCCAAATATATTATAAGATTTTAGGAAGTGTTGGAACATTGTTTTGAAACATAAAAGTCAATATAAAATTCTAGAAACCTTAAAGCTTATTAAGCCTTGCTAGAGTTGACTTTTTGAGAATGGTCAAACCAGGCCATGAAACCTATACCAATAAATAGGTTATGAAAAACCATGAAGATCGATAAAAAGAACGTCAAAAACAGATCATCCTAGCCAAAGTTATGCTAGATTGAAGTTTTGAATCAAAATTTTAAGAGATGTCACGTGTCACTCTGTAATGGGTCGCCCACACTTAGCCGATTCTCTCCCTGAATTTCGGTAACCGATTTCATTACTTTGCTCTAACTTTAGACGGCTATAACTTTTACATCTCTCAATATTTTTCCATGCCGTCTTCTCCATTCTCTTCTCTACAATTCCTCTTTCCAACCATTACTACTCACAAACCCTAACTCAGTCTGAATCAACCGGAAAATTGAGTCAAAGTAGCCACCTTGCGAAAACTGGAACTGCAATTCCAGATTTCTCTTCGAAACAGGTAAATTCGATCAGCCATAACTTCTTAACTTCTTCGTTCTCATCCAATTCCATGTTCTTTAGCTTGTTTTGAAGAGCTCTAATTCCTCTAAAACTTTCGTGTTTATGGTCTAAGCTAATTCTCAACGGATTGGAAGTGTAAGACGTCTAAAGTTTCGGTTTCATCATCACACATAAATCATACCGAAACAGAGAGGTAAACTCATGTTTTGCGACTTCAATATCTTTCTGTATGGTGCGAGTTAGGTTTAGTTCTTACTACCAATACGTAGATCTACGTTTGTTCTTTCCAATGAGCCCTTACTCATAATCTAACTCGTTTTGTACTGCTAGTTATAGATTCTCAAAGTTGGCACCACGAACTGGTTAAAGTTCGAGTTTTTCCCAGTTTTCCGAATTGGAATTCGCTTAATTCGCACAATCCGGTGAGTCTCCGATCAAATTGCTCCGATATTGTTGTTCTTAGTCATGATTTCGACCTAATCCATGTGCCAATTTAGTCAATTTCGTGTTAGGTTAGGAGAATTTGTATGAATTGCATTCGATTTTAATTTTGTACCGAAATAAACCCTAACTTTCGAATCGAATTCGAAAATTGATGAACTCTGCATTATAATTGGGGAAATTGACACCAATAGAACCGAAATTTGATTACGAATCCATAGAAACAAGAATCACTCGATTTCGTTCTGTAGATTGTGAGAAAAACGGGATTTAGTACTCGGGTTGGTAATCGAACTCGCTGATGAACTCGGTGTACAGGGGCCGTCCGATCTCGTTTTAAGAGATTGGACGGCCGAGATGAAAACGTTTTAGAATAAGTTATTAAAGGGTTTTATAAATTCCAGTAATAGTCCTAACTTGTTGGGTTAATTTAAATATCTTCCCGAATGTATTTTGACTTGAATTTTAACCATAGATTCCTTATTTAATATAGTTTATTTTTATGTAAATTATTAAGGTTTTGGAGTTTTTAAACATAAGTTATGATTTTTGTAAGTTACGGGTTTTCTGGAATTATTTGGCCAAATTAAAAAGATATTTTTTATGAAATAAAAATTTTATAATATGTATAAAATGTTATAGTTACTGTATATTAAATTTGGGAATTTTTGGGCACTGGTAAAAGGTTTTAAAAATTGTGTTTATGAGTTTTTCATAAGAATAACCTATAATATAAGGTTTTTAATGTAACCAAAATTAAAGTATGGTTTGTTAATTAAATTTTAAGCTGGGGAAAATAAAGGAAAACTAATTATCATTTTATAACAGTAAGTTTATAAATGTTTGGGTATTAGTTTTTATGAGAAGTGAAATTATTTACATATATGTATATATATACTTATATGGTAGATTTAAAAATAGGAACTTATGTTAAAACAAGGAATTTAATTATTTTTACGTTTTATTTATTATATATATGGGAGTTAATATTTTTAATTTAAACTAAGGAAAATATATATATATATATTTCTATACATATATATAAAAGGAATAAATAGTAACTTAGGTTAAATCAAGGAACTAAATTAATCTACATTTATATTAATTATATAATATGGTAGTTAATATACTTAATTGAAACTAGGGAAAATACTTTATTTTATAAACCATATTTCGGATGTAGATATGTGTAAAAGTTAATATAAATAATTAAATGCAATAAAACTACATAAAGAATGTCTTGAATAAATCCTAGTATACATATACGATAAATAATTAAATAAATAAAAGACATAAAATACCTTATAGCAAATAGAATATGAAGGAATTAATAAGTTAAACTAAACCTCTACATAATACTAATAGAAGAATATTATATGAGGTGGTATTAAATTATAGTTATGTATTAGGCTTAAAGAGTTACCTTTGAATTTCCAAGGTTTATATATAAACCATATTAAAATACATGTATAGTATTATTTGTCAATGATCAGAATGTAAATCTAAAATTGGGATTAAGTAATTAATAAGTTAAAACTTAGGAAAAATTGTGATTAGATTACATAAAATGTTGCACAAATAGATCTTATTCTATAATTAATAATAAACAAATGTAATACGTACGTTTACATCTAGATGTTCTTAATATATAAACCATAATAAAATAAGTAAAATACTTTTACATCTAAATGTGAGGTGGATTAGTAAGTCTAGATTTAATCATTTCTTAACATTTATGGTATTGAAATATAACTTAATGTTTTAAGATAGAATCATTAAAAGGATTATGATATAATCTATATTAAACGATGATTTGGAAATTTATCTAAATAATTATCCTTAAGTTTCTTAGAATTAGATAAGCCATATAAAATACATTTGTTACCAATATTCAGGATGTGAGTTTACAATTAAGTGAGGTATTTAGTATTTAGAATTTATAGAAGGTTTATAAATAGGAATTTGGTACTTAAAACCTTTGAATCTTTTATTAGATAAAACTAAGTTACATAAGATATTATTTGATATACTTTACGGTAATGGGAAATAATGATAGGTTATTTGAATATAAAATATGAGAATTTTCATAATAGATTACCTTATTAGATAATTAACAATTTCACTTACGAACCAGAATTTAATTCTTTGATAAATTCTACTCTATGTAGATATATTGTCCATCCTAAATACAATAAAGGAAATTAATTTATTAGGTTATTCCTTTGAAACCTTAGGTTTTGTAAAACAATTTAAAACGTATTTAAGGCTTAAGTTTAATGAAGTTTAGTACAAAGGATTATGCATAGTCTGTAGAGAGAATGTGTGTAAAAATAAAACATTTAGGAATTAAAGGTAAGTGAGGATACATAAAAGGTTATATTTAAACACCTTATTATATAGGTAATAATTAAGCAAATAATGTACCTTGTGAATACTAAATGTAAGAGTTCGATAAGTTTAAGTTAACTATAATATAGTTGTTTCAATATGAGAGGTAATTCACATCTTATGACAAGATTATTAGACGGTTATAATAGGAAGTCATTCTGAACTAAGATATGATAATTGAGTTTAGTGGCTCAACTAAGTTATAATAAAATGTATCTACAACACTAAGATTCCAATATACAGAGGTAAATCTTAATTAAGTTAAGGGGAAACTTAATCATGATGGTTTATTTGGTAATATTGTTAAAGTACATAATCATTACATTGTGAATTAATAGTATAGTATTCTAAGATAAACCTACTGTAGGTCATAAGACGATGTTTATTCTAAAGTAAGAGTAAAAGTATTGAGCTTGAGAATTGTTATTGAAATTCTAAGATTGATTGAATAACATATAATGCACTTATGTTATAAAGGTCTTTAATGTGAGAATTATGGTTAAGTATGGGTAAAGTGGATAAGGGTGGAACAATTAACAATCTTAATAAAATACATTCCTTGGTCTTACAACCTTGAGTAATACAACATTCTCAGACAAGTCAAAGGTTATACATAACATTTAAGTGAGGGCTTAAAAGACAATTGGGACTTAGAAATAAGAGTGAGGAGTTTATTTAAGCTTAACGTAGGCTACAAGTGATTGATGATAGACTACCTTTAATATTCTTCAGAGTACTGTTGATTGTTTGCGCAAGTTGACTAGAACTGAACAGCGTTATCCAGGTACGATTTCTCGTACTCAGCTTGTTGTGTTTTGGACTTTGGAATGTTTTGTACGATTTCTCGTACTCCGATACTTATGCTGATTGACTTATGAGACGTTTTCGAAAAACGCTAACTGAATTTAAGAGGAATTTCTAAAAAGGAAATGGTTTGTGACTAACTCAGCTTTGTGACTAACTGAGCGTTGAATGTGAAACTCACTTGGGTATTGGTTCCTTCTCTTTGTTGTTCCATTGGACATTGACTGCTTAGGGTTTACGCTTCTGCACTCTGTAGGATTGAGTGTTTTGGTATTGCTCTGGGTAGTTAGTGATCTAGTGGGAATTTGGAAAAAGGTCAATCTTGGAAATCTTTCTTTTGACTCTAGATATCATTTCATCCATGAGCTGGTTCTTGGGGTTTCAACGTGCGCGCGTCTTCAATGGTAACAGTGAGGGGATGTATATCCCCTGTCCCAAAAAGGACGTGATAGACAGTGAGGGGCTGTATATCCCCTGTCCCCAAAAGGGGACGTGATAGACAGTGAGGGGCTGTATATCCCCTGTCCCCAAAAAGGGGACATGATAGACAGTGAGGGCTGTATATCCCCTGTCCAAAAAGGACGTGCTTGGCGGTGGGGGCCATCTCTCCCAGTTGAATTATTCCATTCTTGAGTTATTGGTTCTTGATCTATTTTATCATTCCTAGTCCTTTGTGACTATCTGAGTCTTTCTACTCCTAACGGGATTTGGGTTTAACTAAGGCATTGGATGTTCACTAACACATGGTGTGGTTTTGTTTCACTAACTTTACCTTTTCTCTCATTTATCTTTATCCTTAACTTGTTATCTTTGGCTTGGTGATTTTAAAGTGCCTTGTTTCCCTGCTTTACTTTCAAGAGTTTAATTTCAAGTTACTGTTTATTTTGAAGAGTTATGTTTTAAAGATTGTTTTGGAGAATTGTACCAGTTCCATTCCAGGGAACTGACTCACCCCTCCCGGGGTGGCTGCTTGGTTTCATCTTGCAGGTACAAATTGATTTACAGGTGGCCACGAAGAGCATGAGTGATTGGGATGGGATTGGGTTTATGGAGAGTGAATGTATTTTATTACTGTTATGTTATGTTAAGTTTTCTCGAAGTTCAGACCGTAACTTAGTTAATTGTAATGGTTGTAGTTGGTGAGGTTGGTACCGGGTGTTTGGAGCCCGATGGTCTGTAGCACCTTTAGTTTATTTTCCGCTGTTGTTTTATTATTATAGGGGTGTTACACACTGGGTCTTATGAACCCTTTGTCTAACAAGTCCTTCAGTTGTTCCTTTAACTCATTCATCTCTGCCGGAGCCATGCGGTATGGTGCCTTGGCTATCGGCCCGGTACCAGGTAGCAGCTCGATGGTGAACTCTATCTCCCGAGTGGGTGGCATGCCGGGCAGTTCCCGTTGAAATAGGTCGGGGAACTCCGACACTACCGGTAAGTCGGGGTCGAACTCGGGGTCTCTCTCCATGTCCTGTACATAGCAGAGGTACACTTCTTCCTTTCTCCTCAACTCCTTATACATTGCCATGGCGGTGATGATCTTAGTCGAAGGCTCTCTGGGCCTCTGGCGGTATGATATTGTTACCCCAGACTGGATCCTGAGCAGCAATCTATGCTCGGCGCAGAGGATACGACCCTTGTGCCGCTCCAACCAGTTCATCCCAAAGATAACATCAAATCCCAACTCCCTGAACTCAATAAAACTGACTGGGAAGTCTTCCCCCTTAATTCTGACAATGGCTCCTCGTAGTAATGAGTGCAACAAACCTTCTCCTTAGACGGGAGCGTAACTGTGAAGTTGGGTAGCTCGTCGGCGTCTAGCCCCAACCTTCTCGCAAAAGATGCCGAGACAAAGGTATACGAGGCCCCTGAGTCGAAGAGAACTGATGCCTCAATTCATTAATCGGAAAGGTGCCGGTGAGGATGTACCGCTGCCGCTGGCGGGCCTGTGCCTCTGTAAGTATGCTTAGCGCACCTTCCGTACCGAGTCCATGACCTAATCGTATTCACAAGCTTCATGAGTAATGATGGTATAACAAGAGTCGTAACAACTGATATGAAACCACACTGTTTATTTTATTAATAACCATCCTTCTTACAAACATGTGCTTTAATCTGTTACACATCTCATTCCTTGTTATCCCATACTAAAGCATTACATGACTAATATTGTCTAAAGGTTAGGTTTAATCGTCCTGGTTTCATATGCGTCGCATTAATCACTGCTGACGGTGCTGTATTCAGCTTGATTCTCTTAATCCCATGGTATAACATCCTTGACTCTCCTCCCATAACTAATACATCCCCTGACTTAAGTATTAACTTATTAGCACGGTCCGCACGCTTCTGCTCGCCGTACAAAAATTCAGCGTCATCTCCTATGGACCAAGACACTACGGGTATCCCTCATTCGAGAGACTCCGTTGTCTCGTCCTTGTCCTGGTGTAGTCCAAGTCGCCCATTTTTCTCATAGAAGTTTACGATGCAAATGTCTGCTTGTATGTCTGGAACCGGTTCAGCTTCCAACTGCTGAGCGATCTCCATGACTTGTGTATTTAACGGATGGAATTCTTCGGGTATTTCCGGTGGTGAGATTCCATCCTGTATCCTCATGGTTTGGTAGGTCTTGGCATACGGATTCCAATCCTTGCCTAAGCTCATCATCTTTAACTTCATTCTTGCTCCCCCTAGGTACTCCGGTGTATAAAAAACCTCCCGGTCCCATTCCTAGTTGATTGCATTTCCTGATGACGGCTATTTGCGCTTCGGGTGTCAGGTATCCCCTTAATAAAATCATACCTGGGCAGATAACCTGACATTGTTCGGTTGGAAAGTCTATGGTTTCGATGTCGGTGTACTCCGGGTTAGGTGTAGAAGGCATTGGATAGCAGATGTTGAAACTTCCTAAGGAGGTAGTAGGTTATATCTTACTTATATTCTAATCTTATCTTGTTCTCACATATCTTATTTATTCACTAAGCATGCATGTAATGCGGTAAGCAGGCAATTTATTACTAAATGGTTATAGCGGTACTTGGCCTCGATGAGGGTCAGGCTCATCGTCCCGGTCCACCAAGTGTAGTGTGGGTCCCGATTTCTGGGATACCCGTGGGTTCTTGCTCGCCGATTGCTGCGCCCCCTTCTGACCGTCAGAACCAGCTCCCTGATCGGTCTTAGTCTTAATCTTAAAACTGGGTCTATAATTCTTACTCTCCAGGTTCCCGTAGCACTCATATGCCCGGTGCCCGAGTACACCGCAAAAATTACAGTCCACCTTATTCCCCCTGCAGTCAACTCCGGGGTGGTCCCCCTTGCACCTCTGGCAATAGTAGTGTCGTTGGTAGCCACCTCCGGTTTCCTTTCCAGTCTCAGTACCCTTTGGCGCCCTGGAGTGCAGGGGCTTAGCAGCATAAGCATAAGTCAGTTTCAGTGGCTCATCAGTAGCCTTCTCCTTCTCCTCCTTTCCTTTTTGGTTCTGGTTCTTCTGGGCTTGAGGCTGGTACTTCTGTTTCTTGTACCCACCTTGCCCTTGGTGTTCTGTACTCTTCCCAGCATTATTTCTCTTGGCATTGTCCTCGTCCCTCAGCTGGACGGTTATCTCAACCTTAGCAGCGGCATGATAGCACTCATGCTTCCCAAGGTATTAGTTCCTCTTATTTCTCACAAACTAAATCTTATTTCCTTAATTATATCTTACTCATTCTTATTACCTGCAAGGTAGTATAACTCATCGGCCCCATGCCGTAGCGGAGTCAATGGCTAAACCCGTCATAGAAGCGGTCCACCAGTATCTGGTCTGAATACCAAGACCTGGCAGAAGACGGAGCAAGGCAGTGAACTCTATGTAATACTCGTCCACCGTCATCTTGTCGGTCTGCTTGAGCGCATCCAACTGTAGGCGCTTCTTCGTCTGGACATGGGCGGGATAGTACTTTGCTCGTAGCAAGGTGGTGTACTGCTCCCAGCCGAACTCTGGATTGGCCACATGCTCGGCCCTCACCAGCTTCCACCAATCGCCTGCTGCCCCCTTCAGGTAGAACGCAGCTAGACACACTGAGAAGGGAAGAAATGGTATCAAGCCAGAACAAGACACGTAGAACATCCGGCCACTCTAGCCGGATGAGAATAGAGATACATAGAGCATCCGGCCGCTCTAGCCGGATGGAAGTAGAAACACATAGGGCATCCGGCCGTACCCAGCCGGATGAAAATAGGACTTAGGCAAGACAAAATATGGCACAACCGACCATCTGTGGTCGGCCAAAGATACTAGGAGAGGGTAGAATTGTACTTATACATGTAAAGTACAGGCTGGCACCATGAAACCAGGCCCAAAATACTATAAATAGGGGTGTACCCCCACGAAATAAGATACGCAACATTTGGCAATCAAACTTACACTCGATTCCAACTAAAGGCTTTCTCTCTCTCTCTCTCCACTCTCACGAGACTCTATAATCAAGACCAGGTAATGTAGGATAGTAAATCAGATCGAATTGTATTGGGATGCAGTAGACTATTTCATTTGGCGCCGTCTGTGGGAAACGAACAGCAAGAAGCGACCACGAGACCACCTAGAAACAGGGAAGTAATCTGTGACGATTTGTAGTGGAAATCCTAAAACGACTAGTGACATTTTTGCAGGATCTGAATACGAGAAATGGCTCCAAGATCAAAGAAAACACCGAAGAACGCCACCGAGGATGACAATCGCGTTGAAGAAGAAATAAGCTCGGAGATACCAGAAGCCATCTCCAAGAAAGATCTCGAGGATATGCTAAAAGGATTAGTCAGATCGATTGACGAAAAGATTGTAGAGGGAAACAAGACTCTACAGCAGGAATTAATGCAAAGGGACGAGGAATATCAGAAGAAATGGGACGAGATGACTGAGGCCATAGAGCAGCTGAGAAATAAAGATTCCAGAGGTAGTAATGGCGAAGAAAGCAAAGATTGGAAACACAATTCAATCATTAGTGAAGAAGAAATGGAAGAGGATGACCAGATAGACATGAGCTTGTACCCCTTCTCAGAGCGGATAAGAAAAGCAAAACTCCCGCCGCATTTCGTTGCCCCGGCGATTGAGAAATATGATGGGACAGGAGACCCCGCTCAGCATATTAAGAAGTTCATGTTTGCCATGAACACTTAGGGGATCAACTCCCTCGCTCTCTGCAATTTATTCCCCGGAACGCTTTCAAAGAGAGCGTTGGGATGGATCTCCACGAGACCACCACAGTCCATCACGAGCTTCAAACAGCTGACCGAAGAATTCCAGCAATACTTCGCTGCGAGTAAGAGGGTTAAAAAAGAAACAATAGAGCTGATGGACGTTAAGCAGCGAAAGGGGGAAACCGTGAAGGAGTACAGTGAACACTTCCATAAGAAGGTCGCGGAAATTGATGATATCGATGAGAAGATCTTGATCAAAGCCTTTGGTAACGGTTTGGCTCAACCTCGGCTTTCCGGGAAGATCGCAACAAAAGCACCGAAAACTCATGGAGAGTTAGCTGAAATGATCCATGATTTTTTGAAATCTGAGATAGCAGAAAACAAGGCTAAGGAGCTAGCAGATAGCTTCAAAATCGCAGCGGCACCAGAAAAGAAAGAAGGGCATGGAGGAAATGCCGGAAGAGGAGGGTCAAGATACAAGCCATATTATGGCAAGTCGACTGCCGGATCTTCCTCTCAGGGGCCACAGCATCAAGGGACAAGGACCATTGTCTACATTGACCCAGGGAAATATGCTGCTGCAGTAAGAGAGGGATACCTCCCTCAGCCGAGAAAGTCGCCGCAAGGAGAAAATTCCGGTTGCATTCTGCGAATACCACGGAAACCACAGCCACTGAACTGTAAACTGTGCTACCTTAGCCAAAGAGCTTCGAATCATTGAGGAGAATAAGAAGAAGGGAAAGCAATCAGCCGGAGCACAAAGGCAATACGGTAGTCAATAGGGCGGAGGCCAGAATGCACCACGTGGACGTCAAGAGGAAGAGATTCACCCTAGGCTTGATCCTGGCAAGAGCAAAAGTTCCTTCTCTTTTCATTCGGATAGCATTCGGAATTACACATCCAGACAATTTGCTTTTATGTTACTCCAAGAACATCCCTGATAAGTTTAGTGTAACCTTTTGTAATCTGCTTTAAAATGAGAATCTTATATCTCATGTTTTCCCTAAAATTTGAACATATAGGAGTAAAAATGTAAAGTATCATGTTACTAAAAAAAGGGAAACAGACTTTCCATTTTTCGCATTTCTTACAGTGAACCCCTTTCCTCCCAAAGAAAAAAGCTAACAAAACTTTCTCTAAGAAAACTCACAGGGCTTTTTTCGGAGGTAGGACCGCTAACCCCTAATGAAAGAAAAAGGCACATTCATCAAGTGCATTAGGAACTCCCGGAGAAAAAAATCGCCAAAAAAGAAGGTTTTCCTCCAATCTTCTTCTCCGACGAAGATGAAGATGGAGTGCTATACCCACACAACGATCCACTCGTCATTCGTGCACAGGTAAATGATCGAATGATGGAAGGAATCCTGATCGATAGTGGGGCTGGAGCAAATGTCATATCAGCCGAGGCGGTTAGGAGGTTGGAAGTACCTGAGGACCGAATCAAGCCATATTCGGCGGTTCTAGGAGGATTTGTAGGAGGCGTCTCTACCACGTCTTCCGGCAGTATAGACTTTACAATGTCCCTGGGCCAAGGAGACGAAAGGAGAACGGAGAAACTCACGGCTTTTATTGTGCCAGGTCTGTCTGGATATAACATGTATTTTGGATGGCCAGGAATCAATGCTTTCAAAGCCATACACAACACTCATCACTTAAAATTGAAATATTAAACCACAAACGGGAAGGTGGTTACAATAAGAGGAAGCCAAAAGATGGCCCGAATGTGTGAAGTCCGCATCATGGACAACCTTCCTAGTGAGGAGATGGTCAAAAACCGTAGGATCGGACAAGGAGTTCAAGGGAAAGTTACCTTCTTCCCCGGGGGCCAAGTCAAGAAAAAGAAGGATGTCAAACAACTCAAGCCCCCCCGAGAGAGGTACATTTAAAATCTGACCCTTCTAAATTTTTTAAAATAGGAACTGCGTTTGATAGTGGAGAACAAACTCACTTAATGAGGTTCCTGGAAAAAAGAAGGGCAACATTCGCCTGGAGCACGGACGAGATGCCCGGAATAGACCCAAGCGTTATCCGGCATGAGCTCAGGGTAGACCCTAAACATCCGGCGGTTAGGAAAAGAAAAAGGGTAATAGGGGAAGAAAGAGATTTGGCTGCACGAACCGAAGTCCAGAAACTCCTCAAAGCTGGATTCATTAGGGAGGTAACGTACCCACGATGGCTGGCTAATGTTGTCATGGTCAAAAAAGCAAACGGGAAGTGGAGAATGTGTGTGGATTTCACAGATTTGAATAAGGCATGTCCGAAAGATTTCTACCCCCTACCATCAATAGATAGATTGGTGGTTTCAACTGCTCAAAGCTCTGTGTTAAGCTTTCTAGATGCTTTCTCCGGCTATAATCAGATAAAAATGACAGAAGACGATTCGGAAAAACATCCTTTATCACTTCAGCCGGAACATTCTGTTACAAGGAAATGCCTTTTGGATTGAAGAATGCAGGAGCTACCTTTCAGCGAATGATTGACAAAGTATTTTGTCAACAACTTTCCCGGAACGTGGAAGCTTACGTCGATGATATAGTTGTAAGAAGTCCATCAAAAGAACAACACATGAAGGATTTAGAGGAAACGTTCAACACTCTGGACAAATACCAAATCAAGCTGAACCTAGAAAAGTGTGTATTCGGTGTAACCAAAGGGAGGTTTCTTGGCTTCATTGTTGGACAACGAGGTATTGAGGTCGATACGGAAAAAAGTCAGGCAATCCTCAACCTTTCTCCTCCAAAAAATATCAAAGACGTCCAAGCCTTGAACGGGAGACTCACAGCATTAAGCAGGTTTTGTTCCAAGCTTCAGGAAAAATCAATCCCGTTCTTCAATATCCTAAGGAAGAACAGCAGGTTCCAGTGGGGACAAGAGTGCATAGACGCATTTGAGAAAATCAAAGAAATGCTTCGGGATTTGCCTAAATTGGGCGTACCTGCCCCAGGCCAGGATCTCTACCTTTACTTGTCCGCAACAGATTGGGCAGTTGCAGCTGTCTTGATTATGGAAGAGAAAAGGGAAATACCAGTCTACTACACTGGTAAAATATTGAGCCCAACAGAAGGATGGTATACGAACATAGAGAAAATCCTGTTTGCATTAGTGGTGGAGTCAAGGAAATTACGGCCCTACTTTCAGTCGCATCAAATCTTTGTCAAGACCAACTGGCCACTCAAGCAAATAGCTAACAATCCAAATGCTTCCGGCCGGATGGTGAACTGGACAGTGGAGCTAACACAATATGAAATTCACTTCTTACCCAGAACAGCGATTAAAGCTCAGGCCTTGGCAGACTTCATAACAGAAACAAACTTTGCAAGAGAAGAGAAACGGCTCCAAAACCCATACACCATCTTGGTTGACGGAGCCCGATGCAAAAGTGGGGCAGGAGCTGGAATAGTAGTACAAGCTCCGGATGGACAAAGCCTAAATTACGCCTTCCGGCTAGATTTCGATGTTACCAACAATGAAGCTGAATACGAAGCCCTCATCCAGGGTTTGGAGGTGGCTGCCGCCCTAGGGGCAACAGGTTTCATAGGAAGATACCCTCTCTTTTTTTTCCTTCCTATAAAATCCTGTTGAAAATAAAGCTCATAAAATTTAAACCTTTCGCAGAATTAGAGGTATACTCAGATTCCATGTTGGTAGCAAGACAAAGCGACAACATCTATGAAGTCAAAGAGGAAAAGTTGTGCAAGTACTTGCTCAAAGTTCAGGAGCAAAAAGCAAATTTCCAAAGGTGTGAGCTAAAGCATCTCCCTCGTAAGGAGAATGTTGAAGCTGATGCCTTGGCAAAATTGGCAAGTATGGCCGAAAAAGTACCCAGTGAGGTATGGTTAGAAGTCAAGACTACATCAAGCATAGACGGGGCTCAAGTGTTTACAGTGGAACCAAATGATAAGGCAGAATCTTGGATGACCCCAATCATACATTACATACGGCAAGGAAGGTTGCCAGAAGAAGAAAAGGAGGCCAGGATAATAAAAGGCGGGCCGCATCATTTTTCATTGAGAATAACCAGCTATATAAGTGATCTTTTGCAAGACCAGTGTTGAAGTGTGTTACCACAGCCGAAGGGGCAGAGCTAATAAAAGAGGTGCATGATGGGCTCTGTGGATACCACCAAGGAGAAAGGACCACAACGCACAAAATCCTGAGGCTCGGGTACTTTTGGCCAAAAATGATGGAACATTGCAAAGAGTACATACAAAAGTGTCTCAAGTGTCAGGAACACGGGAACAAAATACACAATCCTCCGGCGGAACAAAAATCTATCCTCTGCCCAATCCCTTTTGCTATGTGGGGATTAGATATTGTGGGACCATTCCCAGAAGCTTCACCAGGGAGGTTCAAGTTCATATATGTCGCCATCGACTATTTCACAAAATGGGTCGAGGCAATGCCCACTATCTCTATCACGGCTAGAAAGTCACAGGAATTCATCTGGAAATATGTGATATGCAGGTTCGGCATAACATAATATATGTGGAGATACAAGTACACAATAATAACAACAGAAGATCAAATAATAAGAAGATGATAAATGGAATCAATAGAAGGAATGGAATTCAATTGTCAGATAGCCTCCAAGCAAATGGGGCAGAGACGAGAAATGAAATGTCGACATAAGTAAGGGTAATATAAGAAAAACGATCGATAAGAGTGCAAGCATGAGGTCAGAGCTGCAGAATCAGGTAGGAACAACAAGAAGGCGAGGAGACAGGAAAGGGCAACACTACAGAAGTAAACAACATGGTGAATGGCAGAGCTGTTACAGATCCTCTGTTCTTACAGCAACAGAAAGGGGGCCGCCAGGAAACCACCTACAGACTAACTATGGTTCGGAGGCGTCATTCCGAGAAATGTGGTACCATCAATAGGTGGGAATCATATGACGAAAAGTCACAATCAGGAATACAGGATCGTCTAGACCTCATCGAGGAGACTAGAGTGGCCGCTGCAGTAAGGATGGCGAAAGATAAATCCAGAGTTGAGCGATATTTCAACCAAAGGATAAAGGAGCGGAGTTTTGCCCTAGGAGAGTTGGTTCTTCGAGAGGTTAAGTAGCCTAAGAAGCTAGAGCCACAATGGGAAGGACCATACATCATATACCAAAAGACAGGACAAGCTTCATACCGCCTGAAAAATAGTGAAGGGTACGAATTGCTGCATTCTTGGCATGGAGAATGTCTACAAAATTCTATGTATAAACCTACGATTCATTAATAAAGAGGTATTATTTTCGAAAAAGAGCAAAGTAAGCACCGGCAAAGAGCCACAGGCTGTCATGCCTTGAAAGTAAGCACCGGCCAACGAGCCGCAGGTTATCATGCCTTGAAAGTAAGCACTGGCCACACGCCGTAGGCTATCATGCCTTGAAAGTAAGCACTGGCCAACGAGCCGCAGGCTATCATGCCTTGAAAGTAAGCGCCGGCCAACGAGCCGCAGGCTATCATGCTTGAAAGTAAGCTCCGGCCAACGCGCCGCAGGCTATCATGCCTTGAAAATAAGCATCGGCCAACGAGCCGCAGGCTATCATGCCTTGAAAGTAAGCACCGGCTAACGAGCCGCAGGCTATCATGCCTTGAAAGTAAGCACCTGCCAACGAGCCGCAGGCTATCATGCCTTGAAAGTAAGCTCCGGCCAACGAGCCGCAGGCTATCATGCCTTGAAAGTAAGCACCGACCAAGGACCCGCAGGCTGTCATGCCTTGAAAGAAAAATTCGGCCGGACGGCTATACTTCGAAAGAAAAGAAAAATCCGGCCAGACGGCTATACTTTGAAAGAAAAAAGATTCGCCTACTAAAAACAAAAGTTCAATCAACAAGCCACAAGCTTCTTTTATTACAAAGGTAAACACTTAACTAACATGGCTTGCGTAAGAAAACCATATGTACGCCATTAAGAAGAGGGAGAATGTCACAGTAATAAACAAATTAACTAAAAAGAAGAAGTACTCCGACAGACGAATAAGCAAAGATGGTGAAAAATAAACTTGTATTCTTCCCAAGAGTGGGGTAAAAACAATTACAAAATATAGTCAATACAAAGATCCGGCAAAATACAAAAAGTATATACCGAAAGAAAAACCCCTCTGAAAATAAAGAGAACTCCTATTCTATTTTTTCTACAGCTAGTCTATCACCACTACCGGCAACGCTTTTAGAAGACTTGGATCTCTTAGAGAGACGCTGCACCCCTCCAGCGGACGGCTGGATGTTACTTCCGGCCGGAAGAAAAGAGGCTTGGCCAGCACCAAAGCATGTCTCTCAGGGGCTGCGGCAGAATCTCTCAAGCTCCAAGAAGAAGTTAGACCGCTGGGCAACAGCCTTGAACTCCAGCTTATTGTACAGGTCATCATCCAATAACTCCCCTTTCTCAAGAAAGTGCTCCGAGATGGTCTGCTGGCAGATATCGACTATCCTGCGGCACTGAGAGGCGAAGGACTCCTTCAGATGAGCATTTATGGTACCTTGCTTCTGTATCTCCTCCTGCGATTGCCGCGAAAATGACATAAACCTGGCCACTTGAGACTCGAGAGTTAGGACTTAGGCTCGGTATTTGTCACGTTCGGAGTTAGCCAGTGACAGCTCCTCTTTAGCAGTATTCATCTGACCATTCAGCTTCCGGAGATGCTCCAAAAGATTGGCAGGGCTCAGGCCTGACCGAACACAAGAAGAATGGTAAGGAATAAAAGAAAGGAAAGAAGGAAATCAAAAAACCAAAATTTGAAACTCACCATGGCTCGGCAACCCAACATTCTCAACTTGAGGACGGGACATGGTTTTTTCCAGGTTTTTCACCCTTTCTTCCAGCCCGTTTTTTTCATTTGTCAAGGCAACCTTTTCTGTGGCAAGGGCCTCCTTTCTCCTCTTCTAAGGTAGCAAGATCCCGGAGCAGAGACTGCTTCTCTTGATTAAAGGAGGACCTTAACTGCTCTTCCAGTTCGGCCTTTTCCTCCGACAGGCGGTCAAGCTCCTGCATGAGCTTTTCCTTTTCCTTCACAAGGGCCTCATTCTCCTTGAAGAGCTTGCTTTTCCAGTTCAAGCATTTCAGCCTCCTGCTTGTACGAGTTCCTCCTGATAGAAAAGGGCCTTGTCAGCCTGAAGAGAGTTCACCTCGTTCTGGTGAATAGAGCGCACCTGATCCAACAAACTGTCTAAGGTCGAGGAGGCCCGAGTCAGCTTGTCTTTCTTAAAAAAAAGTAAGATAAGAGATGGTTTCGTACCTCTATCAAAGTATTATCAGCTTCCACAATCCGGCTTTTAAGAGAAAAGTTTTCTTCTCGGAGTTTCTTCAGCTGCAACTGATATTCATCACGCTGACGCTCGCATTCTCGCCGGGAAAGCTGCATATTCTTGTTTATTGCCTCAGTTCTCTCCTTTGCCTTGAGGTCAATCTCATACTGAACCTGATCGATATAAGTATCATGAGAGGAGCGGGTCAGCTTCAGTTCCTCTTCAGTATTATTGGCTCGGCTCTCCTCATAGCGAAGCCTAGATCGGAGGTTGCCGAAGTGACCTCAACACTTTGAGCCATGGACATCACCTAAGACAACACATTCACAATTCAAAGAATTAAGGAAAACGCAAAACAAAGGAGGAGAGAAACACAAAAAGAAATGTGCAAGCCAACCTGAAAGATGCCCCCCACATCATTTCAAATACATCATTCATTGGGAGGGAATGCCGCATGATGGCATCTGCCCCCCCATCTCCGATCCGCAGCCTCTGTTTGGTAGCAGTAAAGGTTGCCGGAGGAGCAAAAATCCTGTCTAGGTGACCTGATCTCTTTATTTCCTCCTTCCAAACGGAGGAGTACTTGGCAGAGTCGCAGGATATCAAAGGGAGAGGGTGCCCACGATGATAAAACCACCCTTCCTTTTGGGAGGGTCCAGTATAGGACTCCTGAGCAGGAGGAGGAGGGGAGGAAGAAGAAGAAGCTATGATGTCCTCTCTCTGCTTACTCCGGAGCTCAGGATTCTCAGGCACCTGACGATACTCCATTGCTCTATCCCGTGCCGCATCCATGGCCGCAGCAACATCAATGGAGAATGAGGCTGAGGCCTCAGGGTCACCAGAGGTTTGTCCCTCTCCTAATGTCCCTGGCTGTGGGGCCTTCGGCTTTGACGTAGTTTCTTTTTGAGTCTTTGCTTGGCAGGAGCAGGGGCTGCCGCAATAATAAAAACAGTCGGTATCAAAAGGCTCAAATGTATACAAAGCTGGAAACAAAAGGATACTAAAAAGAAGAAGCAAAAAACAAGGAAAAACGACAAGAACAACCAAAACCTTCTTCAGCCGGAGGATCAGAGCCGAGTCCGGGCGCCTCCAATGTGTTCTCTTGGATAGGATCTGAAGAATAGTAACCCGACAAATCAGGAAACTGCTCGCAAATCGGGGTCGGATGACCAGACTCCCTCCCCATGCGAGAACTGAGGTCTAGACCCGAACCAGGAGTGAGGGGAAGAAAGACACGATGCCCGGACTCGGGGATCACATGCCAAGTACCTGACAACCCGGCGGCGGCATGTTCAGGGGATTCCACCCTTTTCTTTTTCTTCAATGACCAACTTGGTCATCTCTACTTTCTTGCCTGGAGTGCTTTGTAGAAGAGGGAGCATTCTCCAAAAGCTACTCAGCCGCACTAGTAGCCGCATCCAGAGTATCATAGTAATCAATCTTCTCGTTACCATTCTTGAAGGTGACGAAGTTCCAGCTGTGGAAAGGACCGATCTTGTCCCCCTTCTGGAAGAAATCTGCATACGACACACTAAAACGATAAGGGAACCAATAAAGACACAAAAAACTTCCGCTAAAAATTAAAAAACACTTACTGTGATAGGTCTTTAGAGAAGACAAACGTGCTTTTGTAAAAAACGCCTCAACAGTCGGCGGTTTTTTGTTTTGTGCCCTCAGAATCTTTGAGATAGGCAGCTCGGCCGGAGGAGTTAGGGGACAGATCAACTGGCCTTTACAGACTTCAGCGCAGTATGGGACGCCAAGACTCGGCGGATAGAGGGACGATGACGAACCACCGTGAGCTCCACTCATGAACTTTCTTGTAGTCGAAAAGGGAGTGTCCGGCTTTCGCAATTAGGGTTAAGCTGTCGGGGTCAACCCTAATCGTGAAGAATCGGGCGAAGTCAGTACCTTCCGGCCGAATCCTGCTTTCCTCGCAAAGAGAAAAAAGGCATGGAGATGCGAAATGGCCTTTGGATGGAGGTGAGCAAGATAACAACAACGACGGAGAAGGAAGCCAAAACGAAAGGGTGTGGGGGAATGGTCAGGCCGGAACGAAAGAAATCAGCATAAACCACGTACCCACGGCCAAAATCATCATTGGGGTGAGAATCAGGGGACGGCAGGTAAATCTGAGTGCCAAGGGCAGCTTCGACATCCCTAAGGCAGTCGCAAAGGGCGGAGAAGTCGAGAGAGAGAGAAGGAGAAGGCTCTCGACCAGACAAAAAAGGCCTCTGGAACTTCAGGAGCGTGGGGCGAAAGCCATTAGGGGAGTGAGAGCCCTGAATCGCTTCAATGGCAGGTGGAAAATTTGCAGCAAGCTTACTCTTCTTTGCAGCAGAGGTAGACATTGTTGAGCTTAGCACAAAATCGAAGTTAAACGACAGTGAAAGGAAGCGAAGAGCATGGTAACAGGAAGTGGCGAAAGAAGAAGATAGTCGAAGCGAATGGGCAGAGGAGGAAAGAGAAAGAAGCTTGAAAACTCAAACATTAAGGAAAGTTTTCCCTCGCTCAAACAAATAATATATATATATATATGCATGCACAAACAAAAAACACATTTTTGCAGAGGAAAAGAAAGGGCCACACGCTTCCTAAAGACGCTTCCGATGATTAGTCGAAAGAAGGACCTTACGTATCCTACACCAAAAAAACCGGCTGTGAGCCTCGATTTTGAACCCTATCCTATGTTGATTAAAGCTGATTAGGATCTAACCGGGTTTTAGGTCCACTTATAGCCTAAGATTAATAACTATGTCATATAACAATAATTATTAAAACCAAAGCTAGCTCATTGGAACCTATTATGAGTCGCCACCTAATTTTAACCTAGATCAAATTAGGAAAGGAGAGTTCGGGTTCGGGGCTTGATATTCGACTTAATTAGGGTTCAATTACTTTCATTACCCTTCCTAGGTCGTTTCTCCTCTACTTAGTTTGATTACGGCTTATTACGAGTCGTTTTAACCTAAGTGCGCGCTTCTGTTTTTTTTTACTTTTTAACGTTTTTTTGACAGAAAATTAAAGTGGAAATTAAAATACCTAAACTAGGGTTTCGGAGGCAGAATTAGGTCAAATTTTGCTTACGTCCGTAGCCACGGACCAAACGTCCGAGACCACGGACCCCAGTTAACCTAAATATATAGAAAGTCGAAATTAAAGGAAAACAAAAATTTGCAAAGTCCGGGGCCACGGACAGGGTGTCCGTGGGCCCGGACATTATTAGAAAAACCTAAATTTTGAATTTTTTTAAAATCCGCCGCCGTCCGTGGGTGTCCGAGCTTACGGACAGGGAGTCCGGGACCCCGGACACGACGTCCGTGGGTTCGGACAGCCCTCGGACGGCGGCTTTGAGGCTGTTCCCGAAGGTGTTTTCGGCTCAAAATTTATGGGTGCGTAGCCTGAAAGATGTACATACGTTAGCGGTCGAAAGATCTCAATTTGAATTCGAATTATGCACGAAACTTGGTAAACAAGTTATTGGACAGAAGCTTGAATAAACAGCAATACAGAAGCGTACGAAGGTTAGTTTGAGCCCAAATTTGAGGCAAGACAGATAATACCGTGGTGAATCAGGGAAGTGGAGTTTCTACCTGTTTTACCTTCGGATTCACAACGTTTCTTCACACCGGGATTCGTCGAGTGCTCCGTTGATGGCAGACCCGAGAGGATTTCGACCCAGCTTCTGGTTGTTGGTTGTTGATGATGTTCTTCACGTTTTGGAGGTGGTTTGGTTGATGTTTGATGATTGTTGATGTGTTAGGAGTTGAAAAGTGTGTTTAGGTGGTGATGATTCGAGAGATTTTGATGTGATTTTGGTGCTTGGATGTGTAAAAACGTGAGGAGAGGAGAATGAGACGGCTAGGTTTTCTGGTTGCTTAGGGTTCTTGAGGTTCTTCTTTGATCATGGGATAAGGTTCCTTATATAGACCTCTTTAAAGATAGAAAAATCCGGTAAAAACCGAGATTTACCGACGTTTTAGCTCAAGGGCTTCCAAAAGGAATTTGATTATGAAAATTCACACATGGGTAAAGGATGATATTTCTGATTTTTCTAAAGTGGAATCGAATTTTTTGGATATTGGAATATTTTTAAATTCAATTTCTCGTCAGATTCAATCAGAAATTTCTAGAAAATTATTGGAAATTCGAAAAATCAAAATTCCAACGCCATTATGCTTAAAATGTCATCCTCTATCTTGGGTAAAAATTTCAAAGCATTTTGAATTGATTTGACCCTTATTTGGAGGAGAGAGAAAGTCTGTAGGGGGCTTAGGAGCCTTAAAAAATTACGAAAATGGTCCTGGAGATGACTAAGCTGTCCCTAGCACTCTGAAATGTGCCGATCGATCTGGGAACCCTCACTACCAGCCTATTAGAAGAGACTCACCTCCGGGGGGTTGAAATTTTGGGTATAACAGATTGCCCCCCGTCAACTAGACTTTGTAATGGAAATGAAAAGGCTAGTTGATGCTTGAGTGATACCCCAAAATTTTGGATCTTAAAAGACCCCTCGTGCAATTGAAAACCAACAAGTTGTGTCGAGCTGTTCTAAGGCGCTGACTACCTATGAGTAAAGTGGAAGGATGTCGAGCGATTCTAAAGCGTCGGCCACCTAAAGGTAAAAAATGAAATAATGTCAGACTATTCTAAGGCGCCGACTACCTATAACGAATGAGATGATGTCAAGCTATTCTAAGGCGTTGACCACCTATAACGAATGAGATGCTGTCGAGCTATTCTAAGGCGCTGACTACCTAAGCTACAAAGCATTGTCGAGCTTTTCTAAGGCGCTGACTACCTAAAGGTAATAATGAGGTAATGTCAGACTATTCTAAGGTGCGACTACCTATAAGGATGATACGATGTCAAGCTATTCTAAGGCGTTGACTACCTAAAATGATGATATGCTGTCGAGCTATTCTAAGGCGCTGACTACCTAAAGTGATGAAAATGATGTCAAGCTATTCTAAGGCGTTGACTACCTAAAGTGATGAAAATGATGTCAAGCTATTCTAAGGCGTTGACTGCCTAGGATGATGATATGCTGTCGAGCTATTCTAAGGCGCTGACTACCTAAAAATGAAATGATGTCAAGCTATTCTAAGGCGTTGACTACCTGAAGATGATGAAAGCTAAATAATGTGTAGATGTAGGGATGCTGATATGCTAGCGATGCTAATGATGCTAATGATATTGATGATGTTGATGATGTTCGGATGCTTCTGGGGACCGAAACCCGTGCCGATGCTCCTGGCTGGACCCAATGTGGACTTATTGCCATCGCCCCCCAAGCCGGTGTGCAGGGATAACCTCTAGATTACCAAGGGGACTTATTGCCACTGCCCACTAGTTGTTTCTCCCAAGATGTTGACATGAAGATGGGGACTTATTGCCTCTGCCCCGCCAACTTAGATCACGCTCTGTCTCGTACTTGTCTCGCACTGAAGATGATACTAGGTCTCGTACTGGTCTCGCACTGGATGATGACGATAGGTCTCGCACTGATGAAGATGATAGGTCTCGCACTGATGAAGATGATAGGTCTCGCACTGATGAAGATGATAGGCCTCGCACTGACGAAAGTGATGGTATCGCACTGATGAAGATGCATGGTCTCGCACTGATGAAGGTGCATGGTCTCGCACTGATGAAGATGACGGGTCTCGCACTGATGAAGATGATGGTCTCGCACTGATGAAGATGCTCGGTCTCGCACTGATGAAGATGATGGTCTCGCACTGATGAAGATGCTTGGTCTCGCACTGAATGAAGATGTCTTGTACTAAAGTCTTGAAAATGATGGGTCTCGAACTAAGAATGAATCGGAATGATAATGGTCTCGTGCAAATGATGAAAAATGATTACCGGAGTGCCAAACATGGCAATGTATGCAATCGAAATATATAAAGATACATTCAAAACAGGAAACTGTTGGAAAAGGTGCCAAACTTGGCAATGTGGAGGTGTTATGCAAAAGTTGTAAAATGCAACTAAAGTGTTTGTTGGAAGCTTGCCGAAACAAGAAACTGTTGAAGAATGTGCCAAACATGGCAATGCTTGAGAAAACTCTGCTGAAAAAAGGAAAGTGAGATGATCATTTCCTGACTAGAAATTTCATATCTGCAATTTGTTTTTTAAGAAAATGAACATGCCGTTGGTGGAAGTGGTGGTGTTTGTTGTGGTGCTAAAGGCTTTTGCCGGTGTTCAAGATTTGTGATAGACCTGGGATTGGGTTATGATTTTGGATGGTGGTCAGGGTTATGACGGGCCTGATGTTTTTGTGGAGGTAAGGCCAATGATGGGCTTGTGAAAGTGTGTTGTGGTGGTAAGGGCTTATGTGTGCCTGTGGTGGGATGGTGGTGCTCAAGCTTTGGGTTTTAATTGGTGTTGACATGGCAATTGTTGGAACCAACAATTGCCCCCAGTATTTTTCCTTAAGACAATCTGAGCTAGAGCTTATGGCAATCGATCGGAACGATCGATTGCCCCCAGTATTTTCTTTTATTAAACGTGCGAACGAGTCTCGTCCTCACAGGGTCACGGCTTATGTTTCGATGTGGTGCTTCCTAATCTACACTCAGCGTGTTTGATGCTTGCGCTCGTACTCTCCTTTTGGGTCAAGACATCTCAACCATTGAATTTGACATTTGTTCGATTTACGCGTTCAACCTGTTACTTTCACGTGATTGGATACACAACTACTAAGTCGGAAGTCTTTTGAGCTTATAACATGGCTATAGGGTGTAATGAAAGACAATGGGACGATGGAGGAATGTTTAGGATATGTGGAGCTATAAGGGTGACCAAAGCTGCAACTTGCACCTTCTCTCGGACTTGCTTTCTTTGTCCTGAAGTCGTTCTGGCTACTTCGTGATGACTTCGCTTGGAACTCTGGATTTTTGAATTGTTTCTTGCATCCTTTCTCCTTCTTCCAATTTTGGGTTTCTTCAAGGCTTTTCAGGTTTGCCTTTCTTTGGATTTCTTTCCTCTCGGGGTTCTTGTGTTTCCCGGTTTTGAACCTTGGGAGCTGTTTTTGATGTTAGCTCATTTTGGATCCTGTGTCACTTTGGGACCATTTGCGGATCGCCTCGTCACGCTGGTAGCGGCTTTGCTTCTTTGAACTTGTGAAGTTGTTGTTCAAAAGTCGGGCTCCTTGCTTCCTTTGGTCACCGGGTCGGTTATTCATCATTTGCGGGCTTGTTTGTGGAGCCTATAGTGCTGTAAAAGAGGTCATATATGAAAAGCTCAGCGGGGGTGCCTAGGGTTTAATGTCAGGGTTCACAAGCTTTTGGCTGTGTGGTGCTGTACCTAGGTGCTTCGTCATTCCTGATAGTTGTGTATCCGCTCTTTGTTACTTTTCACAGGTCTAAGAGTAAATTTACAAATTATCTCCTTCGGTCGGAGTTATGCCATTTACCTTTTCCTTTGTATGTGGTCTCACCGGAGTCGTGTAAAAATGACACGCTCGTTCACTCATGGTTTTTCCGCTCAAGACACTTTCGTGAATTTCACTTAGAAACTAGTTCACACGCTTAAACGAAAGATTAAAGATGACGATCCTGAACTCAGATTGCCCCCAGTATTGACCTGGGGTTTATGACAACACTTAAACAGATGTGAATTTTGGAATGCCTTGTGGATATTTTGGAATGGACTGTGGGACTTAGAAGGGCATGTTCAAAATTCCAGAAACAAAATACAAGTCTTTGCATGCCATTGTCGGGAAATAATTATTTCATGAACCATTTTCTCAAAAGAAACTTGTGTGAAACAAAATCTTTTTTTGGTTACCCCTTTAGACTCGAAAAAGTCATCCATTTGTGAACATGAGGAAGAAGATGAAAAATCGATACTTCTTATTGGTGGTTTGAAAACGATCATTCTTTGAAAACTTTGAACGATGCACTTGAAAGATAAATGTTTTAACAAGTTATGCAGTAGAATGCATGGGAACCCTAAACTTTCCATTGAATTCGAGCTCTGCTGAACTGTCTGATGTCGGCATGCTGAAGACCCGAGCTCTTGACTGCCAGGATGTCGCTAAGATGACCGTGACTGTCCTCTTCTTGGACTCTGTGTGGGCTCCGTGAAGAGTCTGAACTAGGAACGCCTATAAGTTGCGCACGAGGCACTTGGGCCTGAATGTGAGGTACATGGCTTGAAACGGTTTCACGAATGTGGATTGGCACTCGGGCCTGGATGACTTCATGGATGTGGATAGGCACTCGGGCCTGGATGAATTGAAGGTGAGGCACACAGGCCATGATGATTCATAAGTGGGTTGGCACTTGGGCCGGAATGTGTTGTGAGATTGTGGCACTTTGGCCGGATTGTGTGTGAAGATGTGCCGCTTGGGCCGGAATGTTGGGAAGATGTGGCGCTTGGGCCAGAGTGTTTGAAAGTACGGTGCTTGGGCCAAAGAGTGTTTGAGGATGTGGCGCTTGGGCCGGAATGTGTTTGAGAATGTGGCACTTGGGCCGAAATGATTAGGGATTGTGGCGCTTGGGCCGGAAAGTGTTTGGGCTAGAAGTAAGACATATGGGCCTGAGGGACTTCTAGACTAGAATGGATGTGGGCCTGAAGGCCCTTAATCTGGAAGTGATACATACAAGCTGAAGGAAGCCATATGAACTATGAATGGGCCACTGGGCTGAGAGAGAAACTTTGAAGTTTAAGACTTGTTTGATGTCCCTGCTGAGCCTTGAGGCCAGAAACTAGAATGAATGAGTTATGAAAAATTATCTTGAATTCGAGTGAGTTGAAACCTAAACAAATGGTTTTGAGTGGGCCTAAAAGGTATGACACCTAGATCTAGGGCTTTGGCCAGGGCCCGAATAAAAAGTTCACCTAGACTAGAATGGGCCTTGGGCCGAAATGGAAAAACCTGATTGATTTTCATGTCTTATGGACTGCTTTAGGTAGATTGGCTTTTCATAGGCCTAGAACTAAATTGATAATTCAAATTAGGCTGAAAGAGAAATCACCTAAATCTAAACTTTTGGGCTGAAGCCCGAGCAAATAACTCACACATTCTAATCAAGCAAGGCCTTTGGGCCGCAAACAATAAACCCGCGATATCGGGTTGGGCTGAGTTGATGTAGGAAAAGTTCCTATCAATCTCTAGGTTGGGTAGTGGGCTGATCATACAAGCAAACAAGGCCCACACAAATTCAACATGTCCTCACTAGACGTTTAAATCAAACCGGGTATGGATCGATCCGGAGAGGTGCTTGGGGCGTGGGCCAGGTCACCACAAAGGAATAGGGCTTGCACGCTATTCCCTTGGGCTTCCCCACTCTTTTCACATCACCTGAAGGTGTGCGTCTACGGTCGGGTCTTTGACTGACCAAACAAAAGGGCTAGGTAAGGGCACTGCCAGGAAAACGCTTGGGGCTAAAGCCCAGGTATTAAGGGGGTGTGGTTAGACGACACCCTCCTCTTTTCCCCCGCTTATTCACATCACCTAAAAGGTGTGAGTCCCTGACAGGGGACCCTCAAACGGGTCCCGGGGTGAAATTGGTTTGTGTGGACCCTCGCTCTCATATGATGCCAAGGTGCAGAAAATTAAAGTGCGCAAGAAAGTAAACAAACAGAGTAATAAAGCCATAAATAAACATTTTCGAGTTAAGCCCTCTTCTTAAAGTTAAAACAAGTTAAAATTAAGAAGTATGTCCCCAGCAGAGTCGCCAGTCTGTGAGCCTCGATTTTGAACCCTATCCTATGTTGATTAAAGCTGATTAGGATCTAACCGGGTTTTAGGTCCACTTATAGCCTAAGATTAATAACTATGCCATATAACAATAATTATTAAAACCAAAGCTAGCTCACTGGAACCTATTATGAGTCGCCACCTAATTTAACCTAGATCAAATTAGGAAAGGAGAGTTCGGGTTCGGGGGCTTGATATTCGACTTAATTAGGGTTCAATTACTTTCATTACCCTTCCTAGGTCGTTTCTCCTCTACTTAGTTTGATTACGGCTTATTACGAGTCGTTTTAACCTAAGTGCGCGCTTCTGTTTTTTTTTTACTTTTTAACGTTTTTTTGACAGAAAATTAAAGTGAAATTAAAATACCTAAACTAGGGTTTCGGAGGCAGAATTAGGTCAAATTTTGCTTACGTCCGTAGCCACGGACCAAACGTCCGAGACCACGGACCCCAGTTAACCTAAATATACAGAAAAGTCGAAATTAAGGAAAACAAAAATTTGCAAAGTCCGGGGCCACGGACAGGGTGTCCGTGGGCCCGGACATTATTAGAAAACCTAAATTTTGAATTTTAAAATCCCGCCGCCGTCCGTGGGTGTCCGAGCTTACGGACAGGGAGTCCGGGACCCCGGACACGACGTCCGTGGGTGCGGACAGCCCTCGGACGGCGGCTTTGAGGCTGTTCCCGAAGGTGTTTTCGGCTCAAAATTTATGGGTGCGTAGCCTGAAAGATGTACAATACGTTTAGCGGTCGAAAGTTCTCAATTTGAATTCGAATTATGCACGAAACTTGGTAAACAAGTTATTGGACAGAAGCTTGAATAAACAGCAATACAGAAGCGTACGAAGGTTAGTTTGAGCCCAAATTTTGAGGCAAGACAGATAATACCGTGGTGAATCAGGGAAGTGGAGTTTCTACCTGTTTTACCTTCGGATTCACAACGTTTCTCACACCGGGATTCGTCGAGTGCTCCGTTGATGGCAGACCCGAGAGGATTTCGACCCAAGCTTCTGGTTGTTGGTTGTTGATGATGTTCTTCACGTTTTGGAGGTGGTTTGGTTGATGTTTGATGATTGTTGATGTGTTAGGAGTTGAAAAGTGTGTTTAGGTGGTGATTTCGAGAGATTTTTGATGTGATTTTGGTGCTTGGATGTGTAAAAACGTGAGGAGAATGAGACGGCTAGGTTTTCTGGTTGCTTAGGGTTCTTGAGGTTCTTCTTTGATCATGGGATAAGGTTCCTTATATAGACCTCTTTAAAGATAGAAAAATCCGGTAAAAACCGAGATTTTACCGACGTTTTAGCTCAAGGGCTTCCAAAAGGAATTTGATTATGAAATTTCACACATGGGTAAAGGATGATATTTCTGATTTTTCTAAAGTGGAATCGAATTTTTTGGATATTGGAATATTTTTAAATTCAATTTCTCGTCAGATTCAATCAGAAATTTCTAGAAAATTATTGGAAATTCGAAAAATCAAAATTCCAACGCCTATGCTTTAAAATGTCATCCTCTATCTTGGGTAAAAATTTCAAAGCATTTTGAATTGATTTGACCCTTATTTGGAGGAGAGAGAAAGTCTGTAGGGGGCTTAGGAGCCTTAAAAATTACGAAAATGGTCCTGGAGATGACTAAGCTGTCCCTAGCACTCTGAAATGTGCCGATCGATCTGGGAACCCTCACTACCAGCCTATTAGAAGAGACTCACCTCCGGGGGGTTGAAATTTTGGGTATAACACCGGCGGAAAAATTCAAAAAATTGGTACACAACAGGTTTGAGTCACGAGCTTCGCACGTGGCCAAAAAGAAGTTCCTTTTCTCCAAGTATGAAGAAATAGAACTTGTGGGACTGGGATAAGGAAAAGACGAAGACCAAGGAGCCTCAGAGTTGGCCGCAGTTGCAAAATTAAATTTTTCGCCAAAGCACAAGGCACAGAAGTTCTATTTTTCTTCACCAAAATTCAGAAAGATAGAACTTGTGGGACTGATGAGAAGGGAAGAAATGGTATCAAGCCAGAACAAGACACGTAGAACATCCGACTGCTCTAGCCGGATGAGAATAGAGATACATAGAGCATCCGACCGCTCTAGCCGGATGGAAGTAGAAACACATAGGGCATCCGGCCGTACCTAGCCGGATGAAATAGGACTTAGGCAAGACAAAATATGGCACAACCGACCATCTGTGGTCGGCCAAAGATACTAGGAGAGGGTAGAACTGTACTTATACATGTAAAGTACAGGCTGGCACCATGAAACACCAGGCCCAAAATACTATAAATAGGGGTGTACCCCCACGAAATAAGATACGCAACATTTGGCAATCAAACTTACACTCGATTCCAACTAAAGGCTTTCTCTCTCTCTCCACTCTCACGAGACTCTGTAATCAAGACCAGGTAATGTAGGACAGTAAATCAGATCGAATTGTATTGGGATGCAGTAGACTGTTTCACGCACCTTGATCCCAGCAGGGACGTCAAGGGTCTCAAAGGCGGTCTCCAACTCGGAGATGTACGCCTCGAGCTTGGCGGGATCGGTCTCCCCTTAAAATGTGCGGGTCGAAGGTCTGCAAGGCTCTTCATCCAATTCGGTTCCCGGGGTTGTGGCGGTGGAGGTGGTGCACCCACACCAGGCTGATAGCCCATGTGCCTTATGGCGGCAGCTACGATCTCTGCGATCGTCTGCCCTTCCATTATCTCAGTCTCGTCGCCTCGACCACGGCCTCGGCCTCTCCTTCCTGACATCTGAACAATCACAGCTCACATTAGATTCGTATCCACCACTGTTTCGGTTAATGAATTCATAACGTCCGTAGACGGTAAAGACGATCCACACTTATTAGTGGTCATCTGACTCTACTCACACTAACAGCTCACACCCTTAACCCGTCACTTATTTCTTAACTTATATCCTGACTCGGTGGTTTCTTATGTCCGGTATTTCTTGATCATAGCGTAACTACGCTCTGATACCACTTTTTGTAACACCCCGTCCTAAGCCAATCGTGGTTATCGCAACTTAACAAATAATACCTAAACGTCGCAGTGGACATAAACTATCACCAGGACCTTGCCATGGTCTAACCAACAAGAAATACCGTTACTTAAATATTTACAACCGTATATCCATAATACATACACCAACCGAGTTTATAGTATCTCCAAAACCATACAATATTTCACAAGTTCAACTATCAATAGACAGGTGCACAGGCGCTAACCGTACTAAAAATAAAGTCCCACCTAGGGCTACCCGCTCCTACTCTCGTGGTGTGACTTCATGGGCCGCTTACATGCAAGTGTAAAAACAGCCCCCAAAGGGGGTCAGCACGATTGCTGGTACGACCCTCCCGTGGCCCCCAAGCTAACGGGGCTACGACGACTAATTGTCGATAGCATGGAAATTGATTAGCATCACAATCATAATATGAAATGCAATAAAACAACAAACCACAATGAACATAAATAGCTCAAACGCAAATGAACGACTCAGGCGTTCCCTTAATAAGTGAGTTAGATCTTAACTCCTTAAATCCACAATCTCCTTAACCTTATAATTGCCAACCATTCCACTATTAGATTGGTTAGCCCTTAATTGGTTGCTTATTTTTGTAGGGCTTGGTTAACCCTAGCCGGTAGCAGTGCACTATCCGCAATAAGCTACCTTTCTTAATTTGTTGGGGATGTAGGCTTGATCCCCCCACGCCATCCTTAATGTGCCTCCCACCTCAAACAGTAGTCCGGGTGGTCGGGTCGGTTTGTGACCCTAGGAGACGAGTCCGAGGACAAGTCTTATTCGGAAGGTCGGATCTGATTCAGACACCGACCTCCCCAATACACATGTGCCGGTACCATTCCGGATTCCTCACTCCCACCCCAAGTTACGGTTAGTGAAAGTCTTAAATACCAAGTGTTAGTTAAACCTTGACGGGTATTAACCAACAATCACCAATGTACTAAAATCCTTAACTCAAATAAAAGTATAGTATACTTATAGTATTAAGTGTAAAGTAACAAAACTCATACACAACGAGAACATTAATATCCGGTTGCATGCTTTATCTTGTCTTAGTCATATCAAACAAACAGATAGCATACAAGCCAAGGGACACCCTCGTTAGCAAGCAGGTCACAAGAAAGACTGTACCGTGCACCGTCGACTGTAGTTTGTTTAACCTTCTCCGGGGTCCCAATTCACAAACCTAAAACAGTCATTCATTTTTAGGCCATTAGTTATTTGCACCTTACTTAAGACACTTAATCCTAAAGGTTCCCATTCGATACCCTCTTAAGTCTTTACCACTTAACCATATTAACTTAACTTTAAACTTAAGGTTTATACTTAACTTAACTTAATTCCTTAGGTTCTTAGGTCCCTAATCATAATTACCCTACCAATGGCATACCTTACTACCAATTATCATCTGTAGAATTTAAAATTTCTTTTTTTTTGTGTTTTTGGCCCGACCGATCTTACCGACCGACCTTACCCAAGGTCGGTCCATTCCAGAACGTATTACCGTTTGAAAATTTTACCCCGACCGACCTTGCAAGTCCGGTCCCCAAGGTCGGTCCATTCCCGAGAGTTTTCCCCGTGGGAAATTTAAGCCCGACCGAACTTGTAAGTCCGGTCCCAAGTTCGGTCGATTCCAGAGACTAATTCGTACACAAAATACAAGCTCGACCGAACTTTTAAGTCCGGTCCCCAAGTTCGGTGGATTCCAGAAACTCTTTCCGGTAGTGTAAACTGAGCTCGGCCGACCTTGCAGGTCCGGTCCCTAAGGTCGGTCGGCTCCAGAACTTTGTTTCTAAATTCCCATTTAACTCCAAACTTCACCTCTTACATCTTAGTATGTTCTAACCTCATTTGGGCACCTCAAATACACCTTAAGCCTTCCACTAAACACATTAAATCACTCACCAACATCCACCTTAGTCCTTTGCATTTTCCTTGTAATAATGCAAACACTTGTAATGTTTTTCACTAGGTTTCTAAGTGGTGGTTCATACCTAATACAACCACTATGCCAAGTGCTTCCTCACCACTATAACATCATCTCCCAAGCATCTTTCACCATCTAAAACTCCTTTATGCAACTTCTTAAGTTCCTACACAAGTTTATGCCACCTTCATCCAACATATTATTTCTTTTCTACTAGTTTACCAATGTTTGCCTAAGTCCTAAATACACTAGCACATTCATTTGATTCCAAAATCCTCCATGATCATGTCTAGGTCATTCTAACTCATTATACACCTTAAACTCACCCTTTTTCATCAAGACAACCTCTAAAACTTCCTAGTACTACCTTGGTCATGAAATTTCCTTAGAACATCTTAAACACGAAGTTCCTTCATCAAATTTTGACATGGGTCGCTAGGATATTATTACCAAAAACATTTAGTTTCCCATCATTAATTAGCTATCAACATTCAATTCTCACGAAACCTCCTTAGCACACATAAAATATCAAAACTACTCTACATCACAATATAGTGCATAACCTTAAAATTGCTTGGCACTTAGGCCCTTAAATGATTTGGCTCTTAGGCCCTTAAATGCACAAATCTTAAACACTGAATTTCCTCAATATATATAGCCTTTGACCTGCAAATACACACAAAAGGCTCCCATTGCAATTTAAAATGTTCTTATAATTCACCTTGACATTCTTAAACTATCCCTTTTCTCATTTGCTCCTTAGTCACAAGTTCACAAGTATAGTCATTGTTTCTCCTTAGGTTTTTATAGTTCTTTCCAATGTAAAATCTACACTAAACTCATCACCTATCTAAATCTCATCCCCTTAAACAATAAAACACCTTAAGGTAAGTAATTTACCTTGTTCTTTCACAAGCTCACAAACTTTCCTCCTTAGCCTTTTCCTTGGACAATCTTGGTCACCACTTAAACTCTCCTTGCCAATGTTCTAATCAATATCCAATGACTCCAATGAGTGCTAGATAATACATTAACCCTAAGGAACAAACCCTAGGTTAAAAATGTGCTTAAAGGTATTAAATTGATTGTTTTACCTTGAAGTCTTAGAATAAGCTTGGATATGAAGCAAGAAGGACCTCCTCTATCCCTTGGAGAGTAGAAAATAAGCTTGAACAAGGCATAAACATGAAGCCCCATGAGTGGTAATTTTTGGACAAGGGAGAAATGGTGGGAACTTCATTTTTCTTACATATTCTTTACCTTAAGAGAATGGAGAAGCTATGGAGTCTCCAAGCTTGAGTTTCCTCCTCTAATGGCGGTTTGCCTTGGCTCCAAATGAGGCTCTTGAAGTTTTGAAAAGATAGAAAGGAAGAGCTTGAGCTAACTAAGAAGAATATGTAATTTGTTTAGGTTTTGGAGCTAAAATGAGTAAGTAGCAATCAAAGGAAGATGGAACTAACATGGGGGCTGTTCTTCACGTCAATGGAGAAGAGAAAAAGCAAGGAAAATCGGTGGTGAGAGAGGAGAATGAAGAAGTGAGGAGAGAGGACTACTAAAGGTAAGATATTATGTTAAAAGGTGAATAGTGAACTTACTTTTGCTTTCTCTTTACTTAGCTAGATAAGTGTGGTGAGTCACACTTAAAAACCGGCCCCCTAGGTCATATAAGGTAGATTGTGGTCTTTGTTGATCATTTAATTGACTTACTTTGAGACTAATGTCTTAAACTAGCACTATTTGGTTACTATTCACTAAACATGGCACATAATTGTGAAATTTTTGATTTCCCATTGATTTAGACTTCCTAATGTGATACTAATTAGTACACATGTTAATTAAAGAGTAATTATGGACATTTAGCCACTCAAAACCCATTCACAAGACAATTTTTCAAAAATGTGCCTTAAGACTCCTTAAAGCACATTTTTTGTTTTAACTTGTTTTCAAGCTTGGTTTTCTTTGGTAATTGGTTTAAAATGACCATTAGGATATTACTAAGGTCTAAGAATGATATTTGGGTGCTCCCCAAGTCTCTCCAAGCTTAGAGCACGTTTTTGCTTAAACTGCTCTTTTGGTGTTTCCTTATGTTTTCTTTGATTAAAATGGTTTCTTAATGTTTCTAAGGAATTATTTAGCCTTCTTATATCTTAGCTTATCACTTACACACCATATCTAAGTTTGGGGTATTTCAGTTCTTCTCTAACAAGTCCAAGGCACTTATACACATTTCTGCTATAGATTTTGCACCACTTCACACCATTCTCCAGCTACCAATTCAAGGCTATTAAACCACTCTACTCAACACTACGAACTTCAAGGTTCTCCCATTCACCAAGCAATCATCAAAACACTCCTTTTCTACCAAAATTTCGCCATAACCTCCCCTTAATTTTAACATGTGCCCACACATTACTTAGCTCACCAAAGCACTCTAACCATCAACTCATTCAAGGCACTATCCCCACATCAATTCCATCATTTTAACAACGATCACCTCAATGTACATAACTTTAAAAGCTTGGCTCTTAGGCCCTTAAACAACATTAAATTTAAAACTGAATTTCCTCATAATAATAGCACACCTGCACTACACTCAACATTTATATTTGCACCAAAACAACAAATTTCCTTAAAACCCACATAAGCTTAAGGTGAGTTATTTATCATGGATTTTCTTCCAAAATTTCCCATCCCAAGTTCTACAATAATCAAATAAGCATTAAGGTGAGTTTCTTACCTTAATTTCACAAATTCTCCTTTCCTTTACCAATCTCTCCTCTTTCTCCTCCTCTTCCCAATTTCAGTCAAATAGGTGATGGAGTTGCCAAACTCCATCCCAACATCCAAATCACAAAAAAGGCACACAATTAAAATTCTAACCCTTGAGATAACACAATTTCAATGCAAGGTTTGGAACACCATAGTTAGGGTTTTACCTTTTTGGAGCTTTTAAGAGGGGTTCTCACCCTTGAATCAAGAAGGGAATTATTCCACCATTGGAGGGTTGATATGAAGATCAAAAACGGAGAAAAACAGGTATCAAAGAGGGTAAAAATCGGCCAACACCATGGGTGGAGAAAAATGAAGTTTTTCTTGAAGATTTTTACCTTAGGAGAGAGAGGAGACTCCAAGCTTCAATTTGATGTCATTTTCTCTTCAAAGGGAAAAACCCATGGAGATGAATTCATCCTTTTAAAATTCTGAAAGAGAGGAAGGTAGAGGATGATGAGAGGAAGAAGAATATGTGGTTATTTTGTGTTTTGAGCTTTAATGAAGCTTGGGCATGAGGTTGAATATAGAGTAGCCATGGAAGACCTTCAAAAACGTCCAAACCAGTAGAGAGGAAGAGGGAGCCGCTGGAGGAGGAAGAAATAACGTGGGAGAAGAGAAATGGAAGAGAGAGAAGATGAAAAAGTAACTTATATACTTTATTTGTTTTTCTTTGTTTACTTTTTGACTTTTCTCACTAATTTGAGAGGGTAAAAACGTGAGTGTAAGGGGAATAGGGGAATCAGATTTCATTTTACCAAAGTGGGGGAGTAGTTTACTCTTATTACAATTTATACCCCACAAGTTCCCGGTTTTTACACTATTCACTAATCCGGGTCCGTTTTCTGGATTTTTTTCATTTCTTTAATTTTAATGGTTCTTAAGCTCCCATTAATGTTTATTTATAGTTATATGGTCAACTATAATTTTTACGGGGTCATTTGACCGTTTAAAGTCACGTTTTCGGTTTCCTCGAAAAATGAGCTTTAAGACTCCGTTAGCGTTTTAACGCATTATTTGGATCCGTTTTCTTCGGGAATTTTTCCCACATGTTCTTAGTGTGTAATTAGGGTATACAAATATATTTATAACCCTAGTGAATTTTATATACCTCCTAAAATAATTAAATACGCGTTTTTCACGTTTTGTGACTTTACGCATTTTCTTTTTCTTTTTGGTTTTTAATTTCTTCACAATGATCTTAAGGACTTAATTAGCCTTAGAAATCATATTACATAATTAATTAACATATTAAGGTTTGGGGTATTTCAATCTACCCCCCTTAAAAAACTTCATCCCGCTCGAAGTTCATACTTCCCAAGCATCATTTGAATTAGAACACGGGGATTACTTGTAAAATAAAACTTCCATAACCCAACATTCTTTACATCACAACCACGGACTTAACGGTCCGGGTAACATATCCACATCCACACATGACATACTTACATAATAACCTCGGTCTCAACAGTCCGGGTAATATAACAACATTTGTACTTACATAACAACCCTCAGACTCTCAGGTCTGGGTCATATATCAACATTCAGACTCATAGGTCGGGATAATATTTATTACACATACCACACAACATGTCTTAGCATGTATAACAAACAGAAATACCTTTTCCATCTCTTCATGGGCTCGAGTCCCATGTTGAGTACTTGATCCCACAGAACCCGGTCGCGATGGACACCTAGGGGTGAGCATTCAGTTTGGATATTTGGATTTATCCAAAAACTGAATTAACTGATTTTATTTTTTGGATTTTTAACCGAATTTTCTAACCGAATTGAAAATTTCGGTTAACAAATTATCCTAATTATAATTTGGTTTGGATTTGGTTTTGACTTTGTCTAATTTGGTTAACCGAATTATCCAAATTTTCTTTATAAAAGAATATTCTATTTTCTAATTCCAGTCTTTAGTGACAAATAGTCAAACACAAACCCTAAATTTTGGTAAGTTGAAATCCAAACTAGCTAAAATTTGGATTTCAGTTTGGATTTCGGATTTCACTTTTAAAAAAATTGGATTTCGGATAATTTGGATAATGGTTAATTCGGTTTTGGTCTTAATTTGGATAATTCGGTTTTTAAACCGAAATCCAATTTATTTTTTACAATTTGGATTTCGGTTAACCGAATTATCCAAATGATCACCCCTATGGACACCTTCTGGTCCCCGTTCCTTTGGAGATCAAAAAAATCACATACATTTTTAAAATATACTTCTCATGTCACCGGTCAGAAGACAAAGGCTCATACGTCCTCAGCTCGTGAGCAAGTATACAAAAATATTCTTTATAGGGTTAAGTAGAACAAATCCTTTATTGGAAGGATAGTAATTGAAAATCTCTATATGGTCAAGTAAAAGAAATCCTTCCTTTGAAAATACCATTTAAGAATCTTTGGAAATATTTATTGAAGTCTTGAAAGTACCAATTGAAAGTTTGAAAACACCAATTTAAAATTCTTTGAAAACGCAATACAACTCCATGTCCAATTTATGCTAACTGTATCTTATTCTTAACATGATTATTTGTGACCACTTATAGGAAGTTTCAAGAGTCATCCATCCCTGATGTGATCAGCATCAGTGTTGAACTATCTTTCCACCCCAATTTGTGTTCGGCTTCCCTTGATCTCATGATAATCAAGTTTCACCTCCCACTTCATTTTTAACAACAACTAATTCAAGCATGTACCATTTTCTATCTTTTAACCCATCTAGTCATAATCATTACATCTCCAAGGGATAGAACTCCGTCTATTAATCATCATCCAGATTCCACTTAATTCAAGTTACCTAGGGAATTTTTCTCACTAGGTTCTTTGTTGGTGTCATACCTTTTCATAAATCACAATACTGTATATATATATACTTTATCAAAATACAATACACGGTTTTACATTTAGTATTATATGAACATACATAGTCGGGGTTTTAGTTCCCCCAGTTTCTTACTCCCTTACACTTGTACTCTCCCACATAACAGTTAACAAGGTATATACATTAATCACAATGGTATTTGCATCTTCTGTGCGCATTACCACAATTAAACCATGAATGAATGCGCATGTTCATATTACATACGCACCAATCATCAACACAATTATTTTGTGCTAGGCACAACATAGTTCACGTACACTTGTATGTTAAAACACACTAAGCAGTTTTTGGCTCTACCCCCCTTAAAAGGGATTACGCCCACATAATCAATCACTGAATCATTTATTTAAAATGTTCTGCCACCGTGAAGTGTCTTAACTTCCACGCGGTATGTTATACAATGCGTTCTGGTTAGAGGATCTTAACCATATTGGCAGTTTAGTCCCTAAACCAAGAATTCTCATTGGAGCTTATTTAACTCATAATCGGTTTCGATTCTGGCCTGTCACGCTTCTAGGCATTGATAATTAGCCATTTACTCATATTCACTATGCACATTCCACATTTGAATCACTGGCTTCTACAGCGCAACTCTGATAACTCAGAGCTTAGTTTGCTCCATTCGTTATTCTTAATGTATGTACATCTCCGATTCATCACCTTTATCTTGTGAATTACGGTTTCTAAACCGACGCATGGTATCTCTTACCGTGAGCGAATTGGTGAGTTATAAACTTTCTATCCACTTCTATGATAGTTTACTGTGTATACCCCTATGTATTTCATGATGATTAACTTGATTTCTTCTGACTTACTGTCGGTTGAGGTCAAACTACTACCTAATATGTAGTGCTCCCTCGGTTATTTCCAACACTTGAGGTATATTCCATACCGATATTTGGTATTTCGTGTTACTGCAATCACTTATTGCTAATCATGCCTCCACACTTGGTTCTGTACAAGTATTCTTTCATTTGTACGACCTTGCATTTCCTATGCCTCGGTCCTTATAACGTTATAGTCTCTTTCTCTCTACTTCTACACAATTAAAATTTCCCCCAAATTCCTAGCTATCCCACTCGATCATTACTGCGCAAGTGCAATACCAAAACACTCAGTCATACAGAGTGCAGAGGCGTAAACCTTTGCAGTAAATCTCTTATCTATGCGATTGTAATAGGAATTCATACTGTGTTCACCGAGATTCTTATCTCCTAATACTGGCTGCTGGCTTACTGCCTAGTCTATTTGTTATCACTTACCATTGTATCTCCACTGAGTCTAACTCATAACTCTGCTTATTTGGCATACTATCATTTAATAATACTTATACAACGGTCGCTTACTGTGCACCGTGCTCTTTGTAACACTAACTTACATGGCATCCACTGTCTTATTAGCTTCCGCTCATATACTTTCATCCTTAGTATCCTGGTTCATCCTTCATTTGAATGACTACTGAATACAATATTCCTCAAGTCTTTATGTTCCTGGAGTGTTGTTCACCCTACATTTAGCATCACACACCTATAGTGGTTGCTATTTGATTATTACTCTTCCTTCCGGTCTCCACAACTGGTACAAACATTTCTTCCCATATTATTCTTATTCAAATCACCCTGGGTAATAACAACATGGTCAATCTTTAACATATTTCTTGAACTTGGTTCACATAACTGCCGCTCCCGCGGTTTCACAATATCGAGAGGTATCCCCCACTCTTAAAGCAGTGGTTCGTTCTCCGCTTCTTTTGCTCGTACAACATAAACTTCCATAATCGATTAAATTTATATAACACATTTTATTTGTGGCTTATAAGCCTTACTGCCTCGAGCTCTGCTCATTGTAGGCTTTTCACACACATTTACTTTTCTGTACAACTTTACATGGTTTGGAGGTTGTATTGGGCTCCATGACAAGGTCGTTGCATCACGCTTCCTTTCATGGGATGCCCCTTAGGAATGTCAGTCTATCTGCTGACGACTTATGTTTGAACTTAGTATTAGTTTCAACTCTTATGTTTCCATCACGACATCTCGTTCAACAATTGTTGACCCAACACCCTTTAGGACCGCTCCTGGTGTTACTGGGTTATGCCATACATCTGGCTTGTGTTACGTTAGTTAAGTACATCGCTTACGTTCTTTTCTAGGTTTACTATTCTCTTCTATGAAGATCGATATTCCCTGGTATCCCAGGGGATCATTCTGGGAGTTTCATCCCGTTCATTGCACATTAACATGTCATATTAGGTATTTGCCTTGCCATGGATAGGTTGGGTCATCGTTCCACCTATCATGTTTATCCCTCAGGATCCTTGAGACATATGTGATGTCTTACATAACAGTCAGTGCACTTCGTGTTTCCTGACTCTCAAACATTTCGTTGAAAACGAGTTCACTAACTTCTTAGTCTCGTTAACTTGACTGGGTTCTTTCACTTCAATCATTCGATGGTAATCCGTTGCTTTTGTTTAACTTTTACTGTTGACCGTAGTATGGAGTCGACTACTTCCGTGTTCCTGACTCCACTCGTATACATATGTGGGGTACCCTACTGATACATTGCTACTTACCCGACTATCCAATAAGAAGGTCTGTAAGGCCCACAAGCTCCTATCGGAGTGCAGTCGTCCCACATTTCAGTTAGTACAGTCGTAGTATCCATCACACGCCTAGGTGAAGTATTCTGTTGTCAACTCCCTCCCATCGTCCTATGATAATATGCATTTCGTGCTTCCCGAACTTAGTCAAGGGAATCTATCCCCTGTTGTATTTAGTATGAACTCAATCCATTCCCTCAGTTATCCGATTTCCCGTTTGCGTATAACTGCATATAACTTACCTAACTACTTTGGCGCTAAGGCTGGTGTAGGTCCTATGGTTTGATTTTTTTAAGAAAATACGAAGTTTGAGGAAATTTGGTGAAATACCCCAAACCTTGGTATGTTGTTTAAACGTTAAATAATAAATCATTAAGACTAAAAAGAGTCTTAGTAACATTGGTAACAATTTAATAAATAGTAGTACAATAAATTGTCTAAAAGGCAATAAAGGGCGAAATATGCTCTAAGCTCGGAATAACCTTGGTTAAGACTTAATAAACTTACCAAGACCTTATATGTATATTAATGAATTTATTTAATCAGTTACCAAAGAAAACCGAGCTTGAAAACAAGTTAAAATACAAAATGTGCTTGAGGAGCCTTAAAAGCACGTTTTTGAGTAACTGTCGTGTAAATGAGTTTTAAATGGCTAAATGTCCATTATTACTCTTTAATTAATATGTGTACTATTTAGTATCACATTTGGAAGTTTAAATTAATAAGAAATAAATATTTCACTTTTATGTTGTCTTGTATATAGTGGATAGTAACTAAAATAAGCTAGTTTGTAACATATGTTAACATATGTAATTTAATTGAGCTATAAAGACTAATAACCCCTTATATGTTATTGTGGGCCGGTTTTGCATGTGAGGAGTCGTCACTTTGCTTGCTGGTTGAACAAACAGATAAGAAGATAAGTGAGAATTGGAAAAAAAAAACACTATTTGCTTTATGTATTTAATATCTTCAAAAGTAACAGCAATCAGTGAATCTCTCATTCTCTTCATTCTTCTATTGCTGTTGCTTTCTCACGTATCTCTTCTCCTCCCTTCCTCTCATTCACGATCGACCACCACACCAGCACCATACCAACTTCAAATCCTTGTAACTTCTTGCTCACTTGTCCAAATCTAAAACCGAGACCACCGATCTCTTAGTTTCATCAAGCTCTTCGATTTAGTCCCTTCAAATCTTCAAGAGCTCCACTTTGGTGCCAAGAGGAATCTCCATGGAAGGAGCTTGAGTTCATCCTTTCACGTATTACTCTTCTCCTTTGCTTCAAGGTATGGAAACTCAAAGAAAATGGTATTTCCTCTACGTTTTATGTTAACCAAAGGTAGCTTAAAATTCCTTTGGAAAATGAACGTACGTTGTGTATTCAAACTACCTAAAGAGCAATGGTTATGACATAGAAAAATGTTCTCAAAAGACTAGTAAAAAACATACGAACTGCTGTTTGTATTTGCAGGTGAAAGGCAAATATATTGTGGGAAATTCAGTTTTTAGATTATTGCATTTTAAGAGCCTAAGAGCTAAGCAATTTAAATTGTGCACTATGTTGTTATGTGGTGTATATTTGATGAAGTTTGAGTATAAGAGTGCACGTAAAATTATTTGGGAAGATATACTTATGATGGGTGTAAATAACATACGTAGCAGGACTTGAAAAAATTTGCAGTACGTCGAATTCTGTAGGTTGGTCCGGGACCTAGGCCATGGGTAATGTCCCGGACCATGGTGCAAAATAAGTCGAGAGTTCACATTGTAATAGGTCCGGGACTTAGGCCATATGTAAGGGCCCGGACCAACCCCTAAAATAATACCGTGAGTTTTCATTTGGCTTTAGGTCCGGGCCTTGGCTCTTGTACAAGGACCCGGACCAACTTGTTAAAATGGCCGAGAGTGGAATAAGGTTGTGGTCCGGGACTTGGGATGGGTACAAGGACCCGGACCACCCTGCTGAAATATGCCGATAGTTTTTGCAAGTGTGGTCCGGGACTTAGGGTAAGGACCAAGTCCCGGACCACTCTAAAAATGTGGTTAAAGGTTGGAAAATGATGCCTAATGATGGGGATTGATGGATAATGAGGTTGTAAGGTTGTTAAGGACATGTTTGGCGAGTTATAATGACAGTTTGGTGGGTGAGAAGTTGGAATAAAATGTGAGAGTAAAATAAGTTAAAAAAATGTAAAGATATTTAACTAGCTAACGGAGTTAACTATAGTCATTCGACGTTACACAAACATGTTACCCCAATTTAATGAAGGTAACTTTAATGTACCAGTTGTTCGAGAATTGTTCGAGGAACCTAAATGGACATGGTAGAGTGGACTCCGGCGACAGGTATGGTTTTCTTGCAACCTGTGTCCTACCGGATTACACCGGCTTGAATGCCAATGTGTTTTTCTGAGTGTTTGCCACCTTGTAAGATAAAACATGAAATGAGTTTATAGTAATTCATTTATGTGGCGAATCTGGTCACCATACCGTTTAACCTCAAATAGGTGTTAAACCTTAGCTAATCAAATCTAGGTACACATGAGATATCGGTATTCGGTGTTAACGACCCAAACCTTGGGGACGTTCTAACCACGGCTATGCGTGCGTTAGTGGTGTATGGTTATTGTTTGCAGGTATGTGAACCTCCCTTACATGCTTAACACGGTTGTGATACCGAATGGTGTGTGGATGTGATAGGTTCCATAATGGAGCCTTAATTACTTAACTATAAGTATATGTGTACTAATGGGGGTGAGGAGTCGGTCATGTTCCGGCCACGCGTGTGATGGACGGGAGTCGATGTCATACCCGGTTCGACTCTCTTGGTGTATGTTAGGTTGTTTACTCATTGGGTTTCCAATCTTCCCTTTAGCTTAGCCAAAGCTATGTTACTGACTCACGTCGGTTTTCTGGGGCATACAATGGTTGTTCGGTGTGCTTGGTTTACTGTACCCAACGCACCTTAGTGTTAAGTTATCTGTTCATTTAAAGAAGGTAGCAAGTTATGGAACGAGCTTATCATGAGTTTGGCAACATTCTCTAGGCTCTAAAGTGAGCTAATTATGTGGGTTGGTTCCTTAAGAGAACCGTACCCGTTGTATTATGTGTTATGGATTATTGCAATTCCTATTCGGTGAAAAGTTATATGTGGTAATTGTGGATATGAGGATTATGTTATGAGTTCAGGTTTATAATAAGAAGCGTTTAAGGATAACCCGATTAATGGGTAGATGTCGTCTGTTAAGGAAGTAACTCTCACTAAGAGGAGAGTCACTCTAGGGTTAAGGGAAACAATGTTGATTTGTTATGTGTGGATGTATGGGTGTGTTGGGTGTTTGTTGAGCCCTGTAGCTGGGCGTATGCAATGTGTTGTGTGTTTATGGTTTACATGCAGGATTTAAATGTAATCAACAGCATGCTAAGACGACAATTAGTTGTGCGTGGCCCGGTAGCATGCGGGCTGCGGGATTACCATACCAGCAAAGGTGCTGACCCCCTTGGGGGCCACCCTTTTCTCCTTTTTCTATTTCAGGTACAAGGAGCTGGAAGCCGTTCGAGAAGGACGGGGTAGATGTTTGTACATTGGTAGCCCTTTAATGGTGTATGTATTTTAGGTGTAATAAGACCGAATTTGTTATCGGCATTGGTTAATGAATACTCGGTACAGTGGGGGATGTATATGTAAATAATTGTTGGAAATGGAATCAGGATTGTATGGTGTAGATGCTCGGGGATCTAGTCCATCAGACCGATATAATATGTATGTATTAGCCTTGTTAGCCACGTGGGTGGTTAACGGCGTGTACACACCAACGGATTAAGTAATGTGATGGTTTATTTTCCGCTGCAGATGGTTATAAAGTGCGACGTTGTGGATGGGGTGTTACAAAAAGTGGTATCAGAGCGAAGTATCGCTCTGATGACTGCATTACCGAGCCTAGGAAGTACCGAGTTAAAATTTTAGTACTTTGGGTTAAGGGTTGAGTGATAGCGTGAGAGATACGCTAGTTAGGAATACCAGTGTATACTGGAAACCTACTATATCCATCCCACCCTCCACAATCCCTATTTACAACTTGGGAAAGAACGCCAGAGAGATGAAGCCCTCTCTTACCCGGGAAGACCCGGTCTGGCTGTTATTAACTATCTTGTAAGTATGGGGAACCTGTCATACGGTAGATTCTGAAAGTAGAAATCCCGGAGACGGCTCCCAGGTGAACAACTGTAACCGCACTTGATAGCAAAGAATGGAGAATCTGGTGTAAGGAAGAATGAAATTTCCAGCAACCTGGGTCGACGTGCCGAGCAGTCGAAAGCTACCAGCTTGCAATAGGCAAGAAGTGAAATAATGAAACCCGAGACGAGAGTCTACGGGATGGCAAGTGTTAGGTGATGGCACCAACGGTATACCAACCGACAAAGAAACTACAACGTAGTACCCAAACAAGAGACAAGTTTCAGTAACCACGACAAATGCGTGGAATGGGCTACGAAGAGGATGTATAATAAGTAAAAAGGGGTCTCCCAGAAGGGGAAACACCCTAGTTAATGATTATTAGAGGAAGACAATGAGAAGTTGTGCAGGAGATTAGCTACCAATTAGAGTATCCAAGTAAGGGCCCGAGAGGCCACTGAATACGGTGCAGACAAAAAAGTACCGCAGCCGGTGAATGTTGGACCGACAGCCAGTTAACAGGGCGCGCTTGCCGTGGCAAGAGCAGCTATAACAGGGCTGTTCGAGGAAAAAAAAAAAAAAAAAATTGAAAAATGATGACACTACAAACTACTTAGTAAAGTACCCAGGATTTAATGTGATCATCGTAACCGTGGAAGGGCCTAACAGCCTAACCTTTGTAAATGGGAATATATCAGTCAGCAAGAAGCTAGACTTGGTTAAGACAAGAAGGTGTTGTGAAACCATGAGAATTTTTCTTTCAAACTCAGATTCAGATTTTACAAACTCTTTTCTTTCAAACCAAATTCTCTTTTAAAACCAGTACTCCTTTTACCCTTCTTTCAAACCAGATTACCTTTGAATAACCGGACGGAAACCGGTGAACCCGAGGGTAGTAACCCGACGGTATGGATGGAGTTCAGAATAATATAACGACAGTAAACCTTCCCTGGAATGAGTTCGGGAAGCACGGAATGTATATTGTCAGAGGACAATACAAGGGAGTTGACAACAGGATACTTCACCTAGGCGTGTAACGGACACTACGAGTGTACCACTGCGTTGTGGGACGACCGCACTCCGATAGGAGCATGTGGGCCTAACAGACCTACTTATGGGTTAGTCGGGTAAGTAGTAATGTATCAGTATGATACCCCATATATGTATACGAGAAGAGTCCGAAACACGGGAAGTAGTCGACTCCATACTACGGTCAGCAGTAAAAGTCAAGTAAGAACTAAGGATTACCACGAATGGTTGAAGTAAAGGAACCCAGTTGAGAAGACTAAAGGAGTTGGTAAATACGTCCAAGAGAATGTGTAGAGTCAAGAAGTGCGAAGAGCACGGATGGTTATGCAAGACATCACGTATGTCTTAGGAAGTTGAAGGAATGAGACATGGTAGCTGGAACGAATACCCAGCTAAGGAAGTAAGAAGGCATAGTCTGCTGAATGTACTCATAGGTGAAAGTTAAATGTAATGGAATACCTTAGTAACACCCAGGAGTAATCCTTGAAGGGTGTTTGGGATCAAACATTGTTGGATGGGACAACGTAACAGAAACGTAAGAAGGGAACCCACTTAACAGTAGGACCCTAAGTTGCCAAAGAGACAACTTGGAAGGAATCGTGACGCAACGACCTTGTCTGTGAGTCAATGCTACCTCTAAACTATGCAATATTGTATAAAGAAGTAAGGTATGTGAAATAGCCTTTAGTGAGCAGAGCTCGAGGCAGTGGCTTATAAGCCACAAGCGAGATAGGTCATGTAATTGAATCAATTATAGAAGTTTATGTCATACAAGTAAATAGAGCGGAGAACGAACCACTGTTTTAAGAAGTGGGGATACCTCTCGATATTGTGAACCGCGAGAGCGGTAGTTGGGTGGACCAAGTTCAGGGAATGTGTGGAGGATGGACCACGTTGTTATTACCCCAGGACGAGTTAAAAAAAAAATATATTACGAAAAGAAGTGTTTGTACCAGTTGTGTACACAGGAAGAGTAATAAGTCTGATAGCAACCACCATTGGTGCGTGATGCTAAATGGGTAGCGAACAACGCTTAGGAAATAAAGGCTCGAGAAATAGTGTATGCAGAAATCAGCCAAACGGGCGGCCGAATATAATAACGGATGCAGTGTAAGTTGATGTTGTATAATGAAAGAGGATACGGTGTGTACTAAGCGACCGTTGTATAAATATTATTAAGGGATGGTATGACAATTAAGCAGAGTTGTGAGTTAAAACCCAGGGGAGATACAACAGTAAGTGATAACAAATAAGCTGGACAGTAAGCCAGTAGCAGGTATTATGAGATAAGAATCTCAGTAAAACACAGTGTGAATTCCTATTGCAATTGCATGAGAGATTTACTGCCAAGAGTTACGCCTCTGCACTCTGTATGACTGAGTGGTTTTGGTATTGCGTTTGCGCAATAACGATCGAGTGGGATAGCTAGGATTTGGAAGATGATAATTGTGGAAGGTGAACAAGAGAATTATAACACTATAAGACCGAGGCATATGAAATGCAAGGTCATATCAATGAAATGATACTGGTACACAACTAAATATGGAAGCAGGACTGGCGATAAGTGACTACAGTAGCACTAAGTATCAAATATCAGTATGAAATATACCTCAGGTGTAGGAAATAACTGAGAGAGCACTACACATCAGGTAGTAGCTCAACCTCAACCGGCAGTAAGTCGAAAGGAATTGAGGCAATAATTGAGAAATACATAGCAGTATACACTGTAAATTGTCATGGAGGTAGATGAAAGGTTTGTAACTCACCGAATTCGCTCACGGTAAGAGATACCACGCTTCGGTTGAGAAACCATGGTTACCAGGATAAGGGTAATACATAAGAGGTGTACAGTACAGTAACAGTAAAGAGTGGGGAAAACTAGCTTTATGAGTAGTACCAGAGTTGTGCAACAGAGGCCAGCGAGCCCATGCATCGAATGATGAATATATTTTGTGAATATGAATAAGTGGCTAGTAATCAATGCCTAGAAGCCTTACAGGCCAGGAACGAAACCGGTAATGAGTTAGATAAACTCCAATGAGAATCCTTGGTTAGGAACTAAACCGCTAATATGGTCAAATCCTTTAACGGACCGCGTGGAAGTTAAAACACTCCACGACGGTAGAACATTTTTAACACTATGTTCAGTGGTTGATTACGTGGGCGTAATCTCTTTTAAGGGGGGTAGAGCGTAAAACCGCTTAGGGTGTTTTACCGTACAAGTGTACGTGAACTATGTTGTGCATAGCACAAAATAAATTGTTATGATGGTTGGCATGATTAATATTTGTTTTGGTGATTGGCATGGTTAAATGGTGGAAATTGCGCACAGAAGGTGCGAAATACTGTTGTGGTAGGTGTGACTACCTTGGTAATGGTTGTGGGTAAGTACAAGTACTAAGGAGTAAATAACTCCTGGGGACTAAAGCCCCAATGGTTGGTGTTTAGCATAATACCAAATGTAACACGATGTATTGTATTTTGATTAAAAACATGTATATATATAATAGTGGTGATTTACGAAGGGTATGAAACTGACATGGAACTTAGTAAGAATTAGATTCCCTAGGTAACCTGATTAAAAGCGAATGGAGGTAATTGATAGACTAAGTTCTATAAGTTCTATCCTTGGAGATGTAATGATTATGACTAGAATCAAAGGTAGAAAGTGGAATATGCTTGAATTAATTGTTGGTTGAAAATGAAGTGGGAGGTGGAACTTGATTTGCATGCGATCAAGGGAAGCCGAACACAAATTGGGGTGGAAGGATAGTTCAACACTGATGCTGATCACATCAGGGTTGGATGACTCTTGAAGCTCCCTATAAGTGGTCACAAATAACACCATTAAGAAAGGATGCAAAGAGCATAAGTTGGACTTGGAGTTGTATTGAATTTTCAAAAGGGTTTTCAAGAGGTATTTCCAAAACAGTGGATTGATATTTTGAATAAAGGATTCTCCTGTTTACTTAACCAGGTAAAGAATATTTTTGTAGTACTTGCTCACGAGCTGAGGACGTATGAGCCTTTGTCTTCGGACCGGTGACATGAGAAGTACAAATGTTAAAAAATTAAGTGAATGTTTTGATCTCCCAAAGGAACGGGGACCAGCAGGTGTCCATCGCGACCGGGTTCTGCGGGGATCACAGTGTATATGTACTCAACGTGGGACTCGAGCCCATGAAGAGATGGAAAAGGTATTTCTATTGTTATATGTTCTAAGGCATGTTGTGTGATATGTGTAATAAATATTACCTTGACCTTGAGTCTTAATATGGTTCAGTTCTGAATTGATTATGTTACTTGGACTATGAGTCCAAGGTGGTCATGTTACCCAGACCTGAGAGTCTAAGGTTGTTATGTGAGTACAATACTATTAAGGTACCCGGACCATTGAGTCCGAGGTAATCATGTGAGAATGATACGTTATGGATGGATGTGTATGTGACCCGGACCTTCAAGTCCGAGGTTGTGGTGTAAGGTGTGTGTTGGTTATGGAGGTGTTTTATTATACAAGTAATTCCCATATTCTAAACCAATGATATGTGGGAAGTGTGAACTTCGGGGACGAAGTTCTTTTAAGGGGGTAGACTGAAATACCCCAAACCTTGGTATGTTGTTTAAACGTTAAATAATAAATCATTAAGACTAAAAAGAGTCTTAGAACATTAGTAAACAATTTAATAAATAGTAAATACAATAAATTGTCTAAAAGGCAATAAAGGGCGAAATATGCTCTAAGCTCGGAATAACCTTGGTTAAGACTTAATAAACTTACCAAGACCTTATATGTATATTAATGAATTTATTTAATCAGTTACCAAAGAAAACCGAGCTTGAAAACAAGTTAAAATACAAAATGTGCTTGAGGAGCCTTAAAAGCACGTTTTGAGTAACTGTCGTGTAAATGAGTTTTAAATGGCTAAATGTCCATTATTACTCTTTAATTAATATGTGTACTATTTAGTATCACATTTGGAAGTTTAAATTAATAAGAATAAATATTTCACTTTTATGTGTCTTGTTATAGTGGATAGTAACTAAAATAAGCTAGTTTGTAACATATGTTAACATATGTAATTTAATTGAGCTATAAAGACTAAATACCCCTTATATGTATATGTGGGGGCGCCGGTTTGCATGTGGGAGTCGTCACTTTGCTAGCTGGTTGAACAAACAGTAAAGATAAGTAGAAATTGGAAAAAAAACACTATTTGCTTTATGTATTTTAATATCTTCAAAAGTAACAGCAATCAGTGAATTCTCTCATTCTCTTCATTCTTCTATTGCTGTTGCTTTCTCACTATCTCTTCCTCCCTTCCTCTCATTCCGATCGACCACCACCAGCACCATATGCCAACTTCAAATCCTTGTAACTTTCTTGCTCACTTGTCCAAATCTAAAACCGAGACCATCGATCTCTTAGTTTCATCAAGCTCTCTTCGATTTAGTCCCTTCAAATCTTCAAGAGCTCCACTTTGGTGCCAAGAGGAATCTCCATGGAAGGAGCTTGAGTTCATCCTTTCTCACGTATTACTCTTCTCCTTTGCTTCAAGGTATGGAAACTCAAAGAAAATGGTATTTCCTCCTCTACGTTTTTATTTAACCAAGGTAGCTTAAAATTCCTTTGGAAAATGAACGTACGTTGTGTATTCAAACTACCTAAAGAGCCAATGGTTATGACATAGAAAAATGTTCTCAAAAGACTAGTAAAAAACATACGAACTGCTGTTTGTATTTGCAGGTGAAGGGCAAATATATTGTGGGAAATTCAGTGTTTAAGATTATTGCTTTTAAGAGCCTAAGAGCTAAGCAATTTAAATTGTGCACTATGTTGTTATGTGGTGTATATTTGATGAAGTTTGAGTATAAGAGTGCACGTAAAATTATGTGGAAGATATACTATGATGGGTGTAAATAACATACGTAGCAGGACTTGAAAAAAATGCAGTACTCGCATTCTGTAGGTTGGTCCGGGACCTAGGCCATGGGTAATGTCCCGGACCATGGTGCAAAATAAGGCGAGAGTTCACATTGTAATAGGTCCGGGACTTAGGCCATATGTAAGGGCCCGGACCAACCCAACCCCTAAAATAAATACCGTGAGTTTCATTTGGCTTTAGGTCCGGACCTTGGCTGTGACACGGACCGGACCAACTATGTTAAATGGCCGAGATGTGGCTTGTACAAGGACCCGGACCAACTTGTTTAAAATGGCCGAGAGTGGAATAAGGTTGTGGTCCGGGACTTGGGATGGGTACAAGGACCCGGACCACCCTGCTGAAATATGCCGATAGTTTTTGCAAGTGTTGGTCCGGGACTTAGGGTAAGGACCAAGTCCCGGACCACTCTAAAAATGTGGTTAAAGGTTGGAAATGATGCCTAATGATGGGGATTGATGGATAATGAGGTTGTAAGGTTGTTAAGGACATGTTTGGCGAGTTATAATGACAGTTTGGTGGGTGAGAAGTTGGAATAAAATGTGAGAGTAAAATAAGTTAAAAAATGTAAAGATATTTAACTAGCTAACGGAGTTAACTATAGTCATTCGACGTTACACAAACATGTTACCCCAATGTTAATGAAGGTAACTTTAATGTACCAGTTGTTCGAGAATTGTTCGAGGAACCTAAATGGACATGGTAGAGTGGACTCCGGCGACAGGTATGGTTTTCTTGCAACCTGTGTCCTACCGGATTACACCGGCTTGAATGCCAATGTGTTTTTCTGAGTGTTTGCCACCTTGTAAGATAAAACATGAAATGAGTTTATAGTAATTCATTTATGTGGCGAATCTGGTCACCAATACCGTTTAACCTCAAATAGGTGTTAAACCTTAGCTAATCAAATCTAGGTACACATGAGATATCGGTATTCGGTGTTAACGACCCAAACCTTGGGGACGTTCTAACCACGGCTATGCGTGCGTTAGTGGTGTATGGTTATTGTTTGCAGGTATGTGAACCTCCCTTACATGCTTAACACGGTTGTGATACCGAATGGTGTGTGGATGTGATAGGTTCCATAATGGAGCCTTAATTACTTAACTATAAGTATATGTGTACTAATGGGGGGTGAGGAGTCCGGTCATGTTCCGGCCACGCGTGTGATGGACGGGAGTCGATGTCATACCCGATTCGACTCTCTTGGTGTATGTTAGGTTGTTTACTCATTGGGTTTCCAATCTTCCCTTTAGCTTAGCCAAGCTATGTTACTGACTCACGTCGGTTTTCTGGGGCATACAATGGTTGTTCGGTGTGCTTGGTTTACTGTACCCAACGCACCTTAGTGTTAAGTTATCTGTTCATTTAAAGAAACGGTAGCAAGTTATGGAACGAGCTTATCATGAGTTTGGCAACATTCTCTAGGCTCTAAAGTGAGCTAATTATGGTTGGGTTGGTTCCTTAAGAGAACCGTACCCGTTGTATTATGTGTTATGGATGTATTGCAATTCCTATTCGGTGAAAAGTTATATGTGGTAAATTGTGGATATGAGGATTATGGTTATGAGTTCAGGTTTATAATAAGAAGCGTTTAAGGATAACCCGATTAATGGGTAGATGTCGTCTGTTAAGGAAGTAACTCCACTAAGAGGAGAGTCACTCTAGGGTTAAGGGAACAATGTTGATTTGTTATGTGTGGATGTATGGGTGTGTGGGTGGGTTTTTGTTGAGCCCTGTAGCTGGGCGTATGCAATGTGTTGTGTGTTTATGGTTTACATGCAGGATTTAAATGTAATCAACAGCATGCTAAGACGACAATTAGTTGTGCGTGGCCCGGTAGCATGCGGGCTGCGGGATTACCATACCAGCAAAGGTGCTGACCCCCTTGGGGGCCACCCTTTTCTCCTTTTCTATTTCAGGTACAAGGAGCTGGAAGCCGTTCGAGAGTAGGACGGGGTAGATGTTTGTACATTGGTAGCCCTTTAATGGTGTATGTATTTTAGGTGTAATAAGACCGAATTTGTTATCGGCATTGGTTAATGAATACTCGGTACAGTGGGGGATGTATATGTAAATAATTGTTGAAATGGAATCAGGATTGTATGGTGTAGATGCTCGGGGATCTAGTCCATCAGACCGATATAATATGTATGTATTAGCCTTGTTAGCCACGTGGGTGGTTAACGGCGTGTAACACCAACGGATTAAGTAATGTGATGGTTTATGTTTCCGCTGCAGATGGTTATAAAGTGCGACGTTGTGGATGGGGTTGTTACATTTGGGTTTTAAAGAAGGCTTGAATTAAACACGAGTTTGGAAGGAAATTTGGTTTTGAAAAAGGTTTGAAACAACTCTGAGCTTAGAAAAAAAAATTCGGTTAAAAAGAATTTCTTCACGATATTTATAATGTCTTCATGCCTTGACCAAGTCTAGCTTCTTGCAGACTGGTACATCTTATCACATACAATGGTTAGGCCGCTGAGCTCTTCCAGGTTTCAATCTTCAAATTCTTGGATTCTTGATTCTACAATCACTCCCTTCAACAATACGGTACCTTACTAGGTACTTTATAGTTATTAAAACTTTCCCGAATAGCCCCGTTATTGCAGCACTTGCAATAGCAAGTGCGCCATGCTGGCTAGCTATCGATTCAACATGTGCTGGCTGCGATACTACTTGTATCACTTGATAAGTGTCCAAATGAGCATGTTTCGTGGGTGTATTTCATATATTATATTAGCACTTTTCTTGCTCATTTCTCACTTATCCTATGTTTCTCTGCTCTAGTTATGTTTTATTGATTATCTCACAAATTTATTGGTTAAACATGAGGAAAACCAAGATAGGAGCAAATTAGACGAAGAAACGAACGTGTGGGCGCAAACGGATCTTGAATCGGAGCTGAAACGAATATTTTAGGAGCAAAACAATTTTCGCCCGAACCAGGAGACGTCCGCCCCACGTCCGTGCCGTGTCCGCATAACAAAGGCCGGACATGAGTAGATACAACCGCCCTGCGTCCGTAGAGAAAAAGGCGGACAAGGGACAACACGTCCGCCCAAAGATGGCCGGACAAGACACGGACAAGAGGAAGAGAACCAGAGTGACGTCCGTGGATTTAAACCACCCGGACAGAAGGCCGGACAGAGACACAACGTGGCACGTCCACAGATTAAGGCCGGACAAGACTAAGAGCAACTGTGAGACTTCCGGGGAAATAGACACGGACACAGACCCGGACGCCTCTAAAAATGCAACCAGATCCGGATATTTAGTGCGACAGAATTCGCTGTTTATCTTCTTCGTTGCGGCGCCTGCAACTTATCCATCTACCCGAGCAGCAATATCAGGCTCCTGCCGACAGTTTCACACGTTCTGCCACCCTAATCCATTCCTTAATTCCCTCACGCGGTGTTCCCTCTCTATCTTCTTCCTCTTTCCTTCTATATAAACCTACGCTCCTTCTGCTCAAAAAATAATCCAACCCCTTCCACAATCCATCGCTCACAGAATCAAACCACACCTACGATCCACTCCATCCTCTTATCCCCCACTTCTCCATTTTATTTTATCTTCATCAGCCTTATGCTGTTAGTTTCCAGAAAACCAACGAAGAAGTTGATTGACCATCTGTTCGTTCTCCTTCGTTGGTTCCGACTATCTTATTTCTTATGTTTGTTTTACTGTATAATTATGTGTGATTAATAAATCTAGCTTCCCGGGTTAGGAAGCAAGCCTATTTATATAATTATGTTATGTAAGCTTTCCAGTATAATTTATCTAAGCAGTATTTTGATTCCTCTCCTTAATGCGCTTTAATTCTCTTGTACAATTATTAAAGTGATATTTGTAGTTCTTTGTTAAAGTGCAGTGCTGAGACAAGGTTCTAGACATAGGAAGTCAAATAAGTTAATGACTAGAAGCGAGTTTCTCGCCGTATAGGTTAATATATCTCCAATAGGGATTATTAATAATGCGATTAATTTATTAATAACTTGAGCAAGGCTTGCGCTTGTTGTTTAATTAATCAGAGTTTATTAGACAGGGAACTGTCAGTAAACTAATTAAGATTCTTGAGTTTATTGCTAAAGTGGGAAAGTTATATTAATATGATTAAATAAAATAGGTGAGCAGAACAACCCGGGATGGTTCTTTAAAACACAAAAAGATTACAATTTCTATTTCTTTTCTGTTTTTATTAATTGTTTTTATTATTGTCTTATGAGTTAGCTGTTAATCTTTTCCCTAAAAATGATAAAATCTGTTTATTAGAAATCTCAGTCAATTTACTACACTATCAGTTATCCACAGCGAGGTCCCCAAGAGTACGACAACCCACATATCCACTATTCCGCAAAACGATAGGTACACTGCCTAAGTGGTAGAAGTTGTAACACACTTTTACCCCAACAAGTTTTTGGCGCCGTTGTCGGGGACCTCCGGCACGGTTAATTGATGGTTATTAATTTTATTGAGATTTGTGTTTAATTTTGTTTATAACTGTTTTATTTTATTTTGTTTTCGCTTTATTTAATTTTATTTCATTTTACTTACTTTTTATTTTAGCAATTTTATTTTATCTCTGTTTTGTATCATATTTGTTTTTTTATTTAGTTAATTTTCACTTTTGTGTTTATTTTCTATTTTTAGTTCTGTTCTACTTGGTATTTTTATTTTTGTTTTTGTAGGATTTACTGATTATGGAGAGCGACTACGATGAGGTGAGGAGATTGTTGATCAATTTGGAATGGACTCACGTGCAAGAGGAGATGTCCTCGTATCAAAGGTTGGTCAAGGATTATCAACCACCTCAACAATCAAATCGAGAGCCGTATTGGTGGGAAGTCGACCAGGCTAATACATATACAAAGAAGCTCAGTTGGGATATGACTACTTCAATAAGAATGAACAGCAATCTACACAAGGGCCAGACGAATTTCTCCCGAGTCAAACCACGCTGCTAGAAGAGATTCCAGTGGTGACTCCAAGGAGTGAAGATCGATTCGAGCCAGATATTATTGAAGCTACAAGTTCTGATGAGGAGATAAAAGAACTTATCAGGACATTTTTCTCCGACGCCGAGTTGGAGCAAATGTCTGAAAGTTACAATTCTCCTCCATCTCCATCCCCAGCACAAGAGGAGCAATTAAAATTAAAAGATATTTTGTGTGAGCCAGTCCGCGAAGATGATTATCCTATTGAGCCTCATCAACCAGGAGAGAAATTTACATCCTCGAATCTGAGGAAGGAACACCGCTACCACCAGTCTCTTATAAACTCTCACCCTGCCTCCAAAAGCCTCAACAACAAAAGGAGGACGTTTACATCCTCCAATTTGAGGAAGAAAAGTCATCACCACCTGGTCTCCTGTTAGAACTACGTTGCCGGCAATACCTCCTCAAACACCAGGTTTTGTGGAGTATTTATCTTCCTATTTTATTTGCCGAGGTGACATTTTGTTTTGATCCAGGTGGTTTGTTTTTAATTACCGCTAACTTCGTTTTCCTGTCAAAGCTGTTGTCTACCTTTATTTTTGATCCAGGATAACGAAGCGGGAGTCTAGCCAAAGACTATAAATACGGGCATCTTCTGGGAGGCAACCCAGTGGTTAAATTTTATTTCCCTACTATTTTTGTTTTCTGTTTTGTCTTCCATATTATCCTCTATATGTTTTTATTAAATAAAAAAAAGAGAGAAGAGAGAACGAGGAGATTTAACTTGAGTTCTTCTGGCTGTTTAGGATATTTATTATAGGAACATCTTGCACATTCTACAGCTGAACTCAAGTGTGGGGGAGCTCTGCCTAAACACTCTATGAACTCTGGGGAGTACATTCTCTTTACTTTGCACTTCAAATTTTATATACCCCCTTCTGCTTTGAATTGTGTGAGATAGTAGATTGCATGACCTCGTTAATTTAATTCTTCCTATGCAATGAGGACATTGCTCCAGTCTAAGTGTGGGGGAGGACTCACTTCTCTGTCGCTCGTCTTAAGTCTCTCTTAAACTGACACATTGCTTAAAATGCTTAATCTCTCTGCTTATCTTGCGTTTTTCCAAATTCAATATCATGGACCCTTTATATGTGGGTTGTTCTCTTTAAAAAAAATATTGTTATGAATTGTGGGATAAATGGTACAAATTTTAAAAAATTGATTACTTTTGAGGAGCATTTTTTATGCGGTGTGACCAAATGATCTGAAATGGTTGGATTTTTGTCGCTTAGGGGTTCCTTCTGTCTTCTTTCTTGGGATTGCTAAGGGGTGCTTCTCTGTCAAAAGGAAAACTAATAATAAACAAGGACTTGCGAGACACCATTGGTAACCAACAAATGAGAGTTGAGTGTTCTTAAATACAAGGGCTTGATGCCTACATTTTATCTTCTCATCTCTTATGCAAAGTGAAACAAATGCAAATTCTATTTTCCTTTTGTATTCTCCTCAATGCCCATTCTTGAGAGAAGTTGGCCATGGTAAAAGTTCTCAAAGTCACCTTAACTGAGAAGCATTGAAGTACTCTGGATCATACCCCAAACTCTATATTTTATTTTTACCCTGAGCACACCTATGCCACCAGTAGGTAATGGATCACACTCCTCTAAAGAGTTTAAGATCATGTACTGTTCACCACCTTATCCTACCCTTCATAATAATATTGTTAGTATTGAGCATTTCCTACTTACTTGGGTACATGGTATTGCTTGAGGACAAGCAAAAGGTAAGTGTGGGGGGTGATATGTCCAAAAGAGCATGTTTTATGGGTGAATTTCGAATATTATATTAGCACTTTTCTTGCTCATTTCTCACTTATCGTATGTTTTTCCTCTAGTTTATTTTTATTAGATATCTCACAAATTTATTGTTAAACATGAGGAAAACCAAGCTAGAAGCAAAGTAGACGAAGAGACGAACGCGTGGGCGCAAACGGATCTTAAATCGGAGCTGAAACGAATATTTTAGGAGCAAAACAATTATCGCCCGAACCAGGAGACGTCCGCCCCACGTCCGTGCCATGTCCGCGTAACAAAGGCCGGACATGAGTAAATACAACCGCCCCGCGTCCGTGGAGAAAAAGGGGGATAAGGGACAACACGTCCGCCCAAAGATGGCCGGACAAGACACGGACAAGAGGAAGAGAACCAGAGTGACGTCCGTGGATTTAAACCCGGACAGAGACAAACCGTGGCACGTCCGCGGATTTAAGGCCGGACAAGACTAAGAGCAACTGTGAGACGTCCGGGGAAATAGACAGGACACAGACCCGGACGCCTCTAAAAATGCAACCAGATCCGAATATTTAATGCGACAGAATTCGCTGTTTATCTTCTTCGTTGCGGCGCCTGCAACTTATCCATCTACCCGAGCAGCAATATCAGGCGCCTGCCGACAGTTTCTCACGCGTTCTGCCACCCCAATCCATTCCTTAATTCCCTCACGCGGTGTTCCCTCTGTCTTCTTCTTCTCCTTCCTTCTATATAAACCTACGCTCCTTCTGCTCAAAAAATAATCCAACCCCTTCCACAATCCATCGCTCACAGAATCAAACCACTCCTACGATCCACTCCATCCTCTTATCCCCCACTTCTCCATTTTATTTTATTTCTTCATCAGCCTTATGCTGTTAGTTTCCAGAAAACCAACGAAGAAGTTGATTGACCATCTGTTCGTTCTCCTTCGTTGGTTCCGACTATCTTATTTCTTATGTTTGTTTTACTGTATAATTATGTGTGATTAATAAATCTAGCTTCCCGGGTTAGGAAGCAAGCCTATTTTATATAATTGTGTTATGTAAGCTTTCCAGTATAATTTATCTAAGCAATATTTTGATTCCTCTCCTTAATGCGCTTTAATTCTCTTGTACAATTATTAAAGTGATAGTTCTTTGTTAAAATGCAGTGCTGAAACAAGGTTCTAGACATAGGAAGTCAAATGGGTTAATGACTAGAAGCGAGTTTCTCGCCGTATAGGTTAATCTATCTCCAATAGGGATTATTAATAATGCGATTAATTTATTAATAACTTGAGCAAGGCTTGCGCTTGTTGTTTAAATTAATCAGGGTTTATTAGATAGGGAACGGTCAATAAACTAATTAAGATTCTTGAGTTTATTGCTAAAGTGGGAAAGTTATATTAATATGATTAAATAAAATAGGTGAGCAGAACAACCCGGATGCTTCTTTAAAACACAAAAGATTTACAATTCTATTTCTTTTCTGTTTTGATTAATTGTTTTTATTATTGTCTTATGAGTTAGCTGTTAATCTTTTCCCTAAAAATGATAAAATCTGTTTATTTGAAATCTCAGTCAATTTACTACACTATCAGTTATCCACAGCGAGGTCCCCAAGAGTACGACAACCCACATATCCACTATTCCGCAAAACGATAGGTACACTGCCTAAGGGTAGAAGTTGTAACACACTTTTACCTCAACAAGTTTTGGCGCCGTTGCCGGGGACCTCCGGCACGGTTAATTGATGGTTATTAATTTTATTGAGATTTGTGTTTAATTTTGTTTATAACTGTTTTATTTTATTTTGTTTTCGCTTTATTTAATTTTACTTACTTTTTATTTTAGCAATTTTATTTTATCTCTGTTTTGTATCATATTTGTTTTTCTATTTAGTTAATTTTCACTTTTGTGTTTATTTTCTATTTTTAGTTCTATTCTACTTGGTATTTTTATTTTTGTTTTTTGTAGTATAGTTACTGATTATGGAGAGCGGCGACGATGAAGTGAAGAGATGGTTGATCAATTTGGAATGGACTCACATGCAAGAGGAGATGTCCTCCTATCAAAGGTTGGTCAAGGATTATCAACCACCTCAACAATCGAATCTAGAGCCGTATTGGTGGGAAGTCGACCAGGCTAATACACAGTACAAAGAAGCTCAGTTGGGATATGACTACTACAATCAGAATGAACGGCAGTCTACACAAGAGCCAGCCGAATTTCTCCCGAGTCAGACCAAGCCGCTAGAAGAGATTCCAGTGGTGAGTCCAATGAGTGAAGATCGATTCGAGCCAGATATTAGTGAAGCTACAAGTTCTGATGAGGAGATAAAGAAACTTATCAGGACATTTTTCTCCGACGCCGAGTTGGAGCAAATGTCTGAAAGTTACAATTCTCCTCCATCTCCATCACCAACACAAGAGGAGAAATTAAAATCTGAAGATATTTTGTATGAGCCTCATCAACCGGAAGAGGATATTTATATTCTCAAATCTGAGGAGAAAGCGCTACCACCAGTCTCTCATAAACTCTCACCCTGCCTCCATAAGCCTCAACAACAAGAGGAGGATGTTTACATCCTCCAATTTGAGAAGAAAAGTCATCACCACCTGGTCTCCTGTTAGAACTACGTTACCGGCAGTATCTCCTCAAACACCAGGTTTTGTGGAGTATTTACTTTCCTATTTTATTTGCCGAGTTGAAGTTCTGTTTTGATCCAGGCGGTTTGCTCTTAATTACTGCTAACTTCGTTTTCCTGGTGAAGTTGTTGTCTACTTTTATTTTTGATCCAGGATAACAAAGCGGGAGTCTAGCCAAAGACTATAAATACGGGCAGCTTACTGGGAGGCAACCCAGTGGTTACATATATTTCCCTACTATTTTTGTTTTATGTTTTGTTTTCCATATTATTCCTATATATGCTTTTATAAATAAAATAAAAAGGAGAGGAGAGAAAACGAGGAGAATTAACTTGAGTTCTTCTGGCTCTTGGCTGTTAGGATATTTTATTACAGACATCTTGCACATTCACAGAGTGTGGGGGAGCTCTGCCTAAACACTCTATGAACTCTGGGGAGTACATTCTCTTTACTCTTGCACTTCAATTTTTATATACCCCCTTCTGCTTTGAATTGTGTGAGATAGTAGATTGCATGACCTCGTTAATTTAATTCTTCCTATGCAATGAGGACATTGCTCCAGTCTAAGTGTGGGGGAGGACTCACTTCTCTGTCGCTCGTCTTAAGTCTCTCTTAAACTGACACATTGCTTAAAATGCTTAATCTCTCTGCTTATCTTGCGTTTTTCCAAATCAATATCATGGACCCTTTATATGTGGGTTGTTCTCTTATAAACAAATACTGTTATGAATTGTGGGATAAATGGTACAAATTTAAAAATTTGATTACTTTTGAGGAGCATTTTTTATGCGGTGTGACCAAATGATCTGAAATGGTTGGATTTTTATCGCTTAGGGGTTCCTTCTGTCTTCTTTCTTAGGGATTGCTAAGGGGTGCTTCTCTGTCAAAGGAAAAATAATAATAAACAAGGGACTTGCGAGACACCATTGGTAACCAACAAATGAGAGTGGAGTGTTCTTAAATACAAGGGCTTGATGCCTACATTTTATCTTCTCATCTCTTATACAAAAGTGAAACAAATGCAAAATTCTATTTTTCCTTTTGTTTTCTCCTCAATGCCCATTCTTGAGAGAAGTTGGCCATGGTAAAAGTTCTCAGTGTCCAAATGAGCATTTTATGGGTGTATTTCGTATATTATATTAGCACTTTTCTCTCATTTCTCACTTATCATATGTTTTTCCTCTAGTTTATGTTTTGTGGATATCTCACAAATTTATTGGTTAAACATGAGGAAAACCAAGCTAGAAGCAAAGTAGACGAAGAGACGAACGCGTGGGAGCTAACGATCTTAAATCGGAGCTGAAACGAATATTTTAGGAGCAAAACAATTATCGCCCGAACCAGGAGACGTCCGCCCCACGTCCGTGCCATGTCCGCATAACAAAGGCCGGACATGAGTAGATACAACCGCCCCGCGTCCGTGGAGAAAAGGCGGACAAGGGACACACGTCCGCCCAAAGATGGCCGGACAAGAACGGACAGAGGAAGAGAACCAGAGTGACGTCCGTGGATTTAAACCCGGACAGGAGGCCGGACAGAGACACAACCGTGGCACGTCCGCGGATTTAAGGCGGACAAGACTAAGAGCAACTGTGAGACATCCGGGGAAATAGACACGGACACAGACCCAGACGCCTCTAAAAATGCAACCAGATCCGGATATTTAACGCGACAGAATTCGCTGTTTATCTTCTTCGTTGCGGCGCCTGCAACTTATCATCTACCCGAGCAGCAATATCAGGCGCCTGCCGACAGTTTCTCACGCGTTCTGCCACCCCAATCCATTCCTTAATTCCCTCACACGGTGTTCCCTCTGTCTTCTTCTTCCTCCTTCCTTCTATATAAACCTACGCTCCTTCTGCTCAAAAATAATCCAACCCCTTCCATAATCCATCGCTCACAGAATCAAACCACACCTACGATCCACTCCATCCTCTTATCCCCCACTTCTCCATTTTATTTTATTTCTTCATCAGCCCTACGCTATTAGTTTCCAGAAAACCAACGAAGAAGGGATTGGCCATCTGTTCGTTCTCCTTCGTTGGTTCCGACTATCTTATTCTTATGTTTGTTTTACTGTAATTATGTTTGATTCCTCTCCTAATGCGCTTTATTCTCTTGTAACAATTATAAAGTGATATTTGTTGTTCTTTGTAAAATGCAGTGCTGAACCAGGTTCTAGACATAGGAAGTCAAATGGGTTAACGACTAGAGCGAGTTTCTCGCTGTATAGATATCTATCTCCAATATGATTATTAATAATGCGATTAATTTATTAATAACTTGACAAGGCTTGCGCTTGTTGTTTAAATTAATCCGGGTTTATAGATAGGGAAACGGTCATTAAACTAATTAAGATTCTTGAGTTTATTGCTAAGTGGGAAATTAATTAATATGATTAAATAAAATAGGTGAGCAGAACAACCCGGGATGCTTCTTTAAAACACAAAAAGATTTCAATTCTATTTCTTTTTGTTTTGATTAATTGTTTTTATTATTGTCTTATGAGTAGCTGTTATCTTTTCCCAAAATGATAAAATCTGTTTATTAGAAATCTCAGTCAATTTACTATACTATCAGTTATCCACAGCGAGGTCCCCAAAGTACGACAACCACATATCCACTATTCGCAAAACGATAGGTACACGCCTAAGGGTAGAGTTGTAACACACTTTTACCCCAAAGCAAATGGGTATCCCGGAAGTGACAGACCAAGTTTTTGGCGCCGTTGCCGGGGACCTCCGGCACGGTTATTGATGGTTATGATTTTATATTGAGATTTGTTTTAATTTTGTTTATAACTGTTTTATTTTATTTTGTTTTCGCTTTATTTAATTTATTTAATTTTACTTACTTTTTATTTTAGCAATTTTTTTTATCTCTGTTTTGTATCATATTTGTTTTTCTATTTAGTTAATTTTCACTTTCTTTTATTTTCTATTTTAGTTCTATTCTACTTTGGTATTTTTATTTTTGTTTTTGTGTGATAGTTACTGATTATGGAGAGCGGCTACGATGAGGTGAGGAGATTGATGATCAATTTGGAATGGACTCACGTGCAAGAGGAGATGTCCTCGTATCAAAGGTTGGTCAAGGATTATCAACCACCTCAACAATCAAATCGAGAGCCGTATTGGTGGGAAGTCGACCAGGCTAATACACAGTAACAAAGCTCAGTTGGGATATGACTACTTCAATCAGAATGAACAGCAATCCACAAGGGCCAGTCGAATTTCTCCGGTCAAACCACGCTGCTAGAAGAGATTCCAGTGGTGACTCCAAGGAGTGAAGATCGATTCGAGCCAGATATTAGTGAAGCTACAAGTTCTGATGAGGAGATAAAAGAATTTATCAGGACATTTTTCTCCGACGCCGAGTTGGAGCAAATGTCTGAAAGTTACAATTCTCCTCCATCTCCTCATCCCCACACAATAGGATCAATTAAAATTAATAGATATTTTGTGTGAGCCAGTCCGTGAAGATGATTATCCTATTGAGCCTCATCACTAGGAGAGGAAATTTACATCCTCGAATCTGAGGAAGGAACACCGCTACCACCAGTCTCTCATAAACTCTCACCCTGCCTCCATAAGCCTCAACAACAAAAGGAGGACGTTTACATCCTCCAATTTGAGGAAGAAAAGTCCACCCCCCTGGTCACCTGTTAGATCTACGTTGCCGGCAATACCTCCTCAAACACCAGGTTTTGTGGAGTATTTATCTTCCTATTTTATTTGCCGAGGTGACATTTTGTTTTGATCCAGGTGGTTTGTTTTTAATTACCGCTAACTTCGTTTTTCCTGTCAAAGTGTTGTCTACCTTTATTTTTGATCCAGGATAACGAAGCGGGACCCTAGCCAAAGACTATAAATACAGGCAGCTTACTGGGAGGCACCCAGTGGTTAAATTTATTTCCCTACTATTTTTGTTTTCTGTTTTGTCTTCCATATTTTTCCTATATAGTTTTTATTAAATAAAAAAAGAGAGAAGAGCGAATGAGGAGATTTAACTTGAGTTCTTCTGGCTGTTTAGGATATTTATTACAGGAACATCTTGCATATTCTACACTACAGCTGAACTCAAGTGTGGAGGAGCTCTGCCTAGACAACTCTATGAACTCTGGGAGTACATTCTCTTTACTTTGCACTTCAAATTTTTATATACCCCCTTCTGCTTTGAATTGTGTGAGATAGTAATGGCATGACCTGACTCGTTAATTTAATTCTTCTTATGCAATGAGGACATTGCTCCAGTCTAAGTGTGGGGGAGGACTCACTTCTCTGGTCGCTCGTCTTAAGTCTCTCTTAAACTGACACATTGCTTAAAATGCTTAATCTCTCCTGCTTATCTTGCGTTTTTCCAAATTCAATATCATGGACCCTTTATATGTGGGTTGTTCTCTTTAAAACAAATACTGTTATGAATTGTGGATAAATGGTACAAATTTTAAAAAAATTGATTTACTTTTGAGGAGCATTTACTATGCGGTGTGACCAAATGATCTGAAATTGTTGGATTTTTTATCGCTTAGGGGTTCCTTCTGTCTTCTTTCTTAGGGATTGCTAAGGGGTGCTTCTCTGTCAAAAGGAAAAAATAATAATAAACAAGGGACTTGCGAGACACCATTGGTAACCAACAATGAGAGTTGAGTGTTTCTTAAATACAAGGACTTGATGCCTACATTTTATCTTCTCATCTCTGGCAAAAGTGAAACAAATGCAAATTCTATTTTTCCTTTTGTTTTCGTCCTCAATGCCCATTCTTGAGAAAAGTTGGCCATGGTAAAAGTTCTCAAAGTCCCTTACCTGAGAAGCATTGAAGTACTCTGGATCATACCCCGAAACTCTATATTTTATTTTTACCCTGAGCACACCTATGCCACCAGTAGGTAATGGAACACACTCCTCTAAAAAGTTTAAGATCATGTACTGTTCACCTCCTTATCCTACCCTTCATAATAATATTTGTTAGTATTGAGCATTTCCAACTTACTTGGGTACATGGTTTTGCTTGAGGACAAGCAAAAGGTAAGTGTGGGGGTATGATAAGTGTCCAAATGAGCATGTTTTATGGGCGTATTTCGTATATTATATTAGCACTTTTATTGCCCATTTCTCACTTATCGTATGTTTTTCCTCTAGTTTATGTTTTATTGGATATCTCACAAATTTATTGGTTAAACATGAGGAAAACCAAGCTAGAAGCAAAGTATTTGAAGAGACGAACGCGTGGGCGCAAACGGATCTTAAATCGGAGCTGAAACGAATTAGGAGCAAAACAATTATCGCCCGAACCAGGAGACGTCCGCCCCACGTCCGTGCCATGTCCGCATAACAAAGGCCGGACATGAGTAGATACAACCGCCCCGCGTCCGTGGAGAAAAAGGCGGACAAGGGACAACACGTCCGCCCAAAGATGGCCGGACAAGACACGGACAAGAGGAAGAGAACCAGAGTGACGTCCGTGGATTTAAACCCGGACAGAGACACAACCGTGGCACGTCCGTGAATTTAAGGCCGGACAACACTAAGAGCAACTGTGAGACGTCCGGGGAAATAGACACGGACACAGACCCAGACGCCTCTAAAAATGCAACCAGATCCGGATATTTAACGCGACAGAATTCGCTGTTTATCTTCTTCGTTGCGGCGCCTGCAACTTATCCATCTACCCGAGCAACAATATCAGGCGCCTGCCGACAGTTTCTCACGCGTTCTGCCACCCCAATCCATTTAATTCCCTCACGCGGTGTTCCCTCTTGTTCTTTCCTCCTTCCTTCTATATAAACCTACGCTCCTTCTGCTCAAAAAATAATCCAACCCCTTCCACAATCCATCGCTCACAGAATCAAACCACACCTACGATCCCCTCCATCCTCTTATCCCCCACTTCTCCATTTTATTTTATTTCTCCAACAGCCTTATGCTGTTAGTTTCCAGAAAACCAACGAAGAAGTTGATTGACCATCTGTTCGTTCTCCTTCGTTGGTTCCGACTATCTTATTTCTTATGTTTGTTTTACTGTATACTTATGTGTGATTAATAAATCTAGCTTCCCAGGTTAGGAAGCAAGCCTATTTAATATAATTGTGTTATGTAAGCTTCCCAGTATAATTTATCTAAGCAGTATTTTGATTCCTCTCCTTATTACGCTTTAATTCTCTTGTACAATTATTAAAGTGATATTTGTAGTTCTTCGTTAAAATGCAGTGCTGAGACAAGGTTCTAGACATAGGAACTCAAATGGGTTAACGACTAGAAGCGAGTTTCTCGCCGTATAGGTTAATCTATCTCCAATAGGGATTATTAATAATGCGATTAATTTATTAATAACTTGAGCAAGGCTTGCGCTTGTTGTTTAAACTAATCAGGGTTTATTAGACAGGGAACGGTCAATAAACTAATTAAGATTCTTGAGTTTATTGCTAAAGTGGGAAAGTTATATTAATATGATTAAATAAAATAGGTGAGCAGAACAACCCGGGATGCTTCTTTAAAACACAAAAAGATTTACAATTTCTATTTCTTTTATGTTTTGATTAATTGTGTTTATTATTATCTTATGAGTTAGCTGTTAATCTTTTCCCTAAAAATGATAAAATCTATTTATTAGAAATCTCAGTCAATTTACTACACTATCAGTTATCCACAGCGAGGTCCCCAAGAGTATGACAACCCACATATCCACTATTCCGCAAAACGATAGGTACACTGCCTAAGTGGAAGAAGTTGTAACACACTTTTACCTCAACAAGTTTTTGGCGCCGTTGTCGGGGACCTCCGGCACGGTTAATTGATGGTTATTACTTTTATTGAGATTTGTGTTTAATTTTGTTTATAACTGTTTTATTTTATTTTGTTTTCGCTTTATTTAATTTTATTTCATTTTACTTACTTTTTATTTTAGCAATTTTATTTTATCTCTGTTTTGTATCATATTTGTTTTTCTATTTAGTTAATTTTCACTTTGTGTTTATTTTCTATTTTTAGTTCTATTCTACTTGGTATTTTTATTTTTGTTTTTGTAGGATAGTTACTGATTATGGAGAGCGGCGACGATGAGGTGAAGAGATTGTTGATCAATTTGGAATGGACTCACATGCAAGAGGAGATGTCCTCCTATCAAAGGTTGGTCAAGGATTATCAACCACCTCAACAATCGAATCTAGAGCCGTATTGGTGGGAAGTCGACCAGGCTAATACACAGTACAAAGAAGCTCAGTTGGGATATGACTACTACAATCAGAATGAACGGTAGTCTACACAAGAGCCAGCCGAATTTCTCCTGAGTCAGACCAAGCCGTTAGAAGAGATTCCAGTGGTGAGTCCAATGAGTGAAGATCGATTCGAGCCAGATATTATTGAAGGTACAAGTTCTGATGAGGAGATAAGAAACTCTACATGAAATTTTCTCCGACGCCGAGTTGGAGCAAATGTCTGAAAGTTACAATTCTCCTCCATCTCCATCCCCAACACAAGAGGAGCAATTAAAATCTGAATATTTTGTATGAGCTCTCAACAACCGGAAGAGGATATTTATATTCTCAAATCTGAGGAGAAAGCGCTACCACTAGTCTCTCATAAACTCTCACCCTGCCTCCATATGCCTCAACAACAAGAGGATGATGTTTACATCCTCCAATTTGAGGAAGAAAAGTCATCACCACCTGGTCTCCTGTTAGAACTACGTTACCGGCAGTATCTCCTCAAACACCAGGTTTTGTGGAGTATTTACTTTCCAATTTTATTTGCCGTGTTGACGTTCTGTTTTGATCCAGGTGGCTTGCTCTTAATTACTGCTAACTTCGTTTTCCTGGCGAAGCTGTTGTCTACTTTTATTTTTGATCCAGGATAACGAAGCGGGAGTCTAGGCAAAGACTATAAATACGGGCAGCTTACTGGGAGGCAACCCAGTGGTTACATATTATTTCCCAACTATTTTTGTTTTATGTTTTGTTTTCCATATTATTCATATATATGCTTTTATAAATAAAATAAAAAAGGAGAGGAGAGAAATCGAGGAGAATTAACTTGAGTTCTTCTGGCTGTTTAGGATATTTATTACAGGAACATCTTGCACATTCTACAGCTGAACTCAAGTGTGGGGGAGCTCTGCCTAAACACTCTACAACTCTAGGGAGTACATTCTCTTTGCTTTGCACTTCAATTTTTTTTTACATACTCCCTACTGCTTTGCATTGTGTGAGGTACTCTGGTAGATTGCTTGACCTCATTAATTTAATTCTTCCTACGCAATGAGGACTTTGCTCCAATCTAAGTGTGGGGGAGGACTCACTTCTCTATCGCTCGTCTTAAGTCTCTCTTAAATTGACACATTGCTTAAAATGCTTCATCTCTTTGCTTATCTTGCGTTTTCCCAAATTCAATATCATGGACCCTTTATATGTGGGTTGTTCTCTTTAAAAACAAATACTGTTATGAATTGTGGGATAAATGGTACAAATTTAAAAAAAATTGATTACTTTTGAGGAGCATTTTTTATGCAGTGTGACCAAATGATCTGAAATGGTTGGATTTTTATCGCTTAGGGGTTCCTTCTGTCTTCTTTCTTAGGGATTGCTAAGGGGTGCTTCTCTGTCAAAAGGAAAAAATAATAATAAACAAGGGACTTGCGAGACACCATTGGTAACCAACAAATGAGAGTTGAGTGTTCTTAAATACAAGGGCTTGATGCCTACATTTTATCTTCTCATCTCTTCTGCAAAAGTGAAACAAATGCAAAATTCTATTTTTCCTTTTGTTTTCTCCTCAATGCCCATTCTTGAGAGAAGTTGGCCATGGTAAAAGTTCTCAAAGTCACCTTAACTGAGAAGCATTGAAGTACTCTGGATCATAACCCGAAACTCTATATTTTATTTTTACCCTGAGCACACCTATGCCACCAGTAGGTAATGGATTACACTCGTCTAAAAATTTTAAGATCATGTACTGTTCACCTCCTTATCCTACTCTTCATAATAATATTTGTTAGTATTGAGCATTTCCTACTTACTTGGGTACATGGTTTTGCTTGAGGACAAGCAAAAGGTAAGTGTGGGGGTGTGATAAATGTCCAAATGAGCATGTTTTATGGGAGTATTTCGTATATTATATTTGCACTTTTCTTGCTCATTTCTCACTTATCGTATGTTTTTCCTCTAGTTTATGTTTTATTCGATAACTCACAAATTTATTGGTTAAACATGAGGAAAACCATGCTAGAAGCAAAGTAGACGAAGAGACGAACGCGTGGGCGCAAACGGATCTTAAATCGGAGCTGAAACGAATATTATAGGAGCAAAACAATTATCGCCCGAACCAGGAGACGTCCGCCCCACGTCCGTGCCATGTCCGCATAACAAAGGCCGGACATGAGTAGATACAACCGCCCCGCGTCCGTGGAGAAAAAGGCGGACAAGGGACAACACGTCCGCCCAAAGATGGCCGGACAAGACACGGACAAGAGGAAGAGAACCAGAGTGACGTCCGTGGATTTAAACCCGGACAGTGACACAATCGTGGCACATCCGTGGATTTAAGGCCGGACAAGACTAAGAGTAACTGTGAGATGTCCGGGGAAATAGACATGGACACAGACCCGGACGCCTCTAAAAATGCAACCAGATCCAGATATTTAACGCGACAGAATTCGCTGTTTATCTTCTTTGTTGCGGCGCCTACAACTTATCCATCTACCCGAGCAGCAATATCAGGCACCTGCCGACAGTTTCTCACGCGTTCTGCCACTCCAATCCATTCCGTAATTCCCTCACGCGGTGTTCCCTCTATCTTCTTCTTCCTCCTTCCTTCTATATAAACCTACGCTCCTTCTGCTCAAAAAATAATCCAACCCCTTCCACAATCCATCGCTCACAGAATCAAACCACACCTACGATCCACTCCATCCTCTTATCCCCCACTTCTCCATTTTATTTTATTTCTTCATCAGCCTTATGCTGTTAGTTTCCAGAAAACCAACGAAGAAGTTGATTGACCATCTGTTCGTTCTCCTTCGTTGGTTCCGACTATCTTATTTCTTATGTTTGTTTTACTGTATAATTATGTGTGATTAATAAATCTAGCTTCCCGGGTTAGGAGGCAAGCCTATTTTATATAATTGTGTTATGTAAGCTTTCCAGTATAATTTATCTAAGCAGTATTTTGATTCCTCTCCTTAATGCGCTTTAATTCTCTTGTACAATTATTAAAGTGATATTTGTAGTTCTTCGTTAAAATGCAGTGCTGAGACAAGGTTCTAGACATAGGAAGTCAAATGGGTTAACGACTAGAAGCGAGTTTCTCGCCGTATAGGTTAATCTATCTCCAATAGGGATTATTAATAATGCGATTAATTTATTAATAACTTGAGCAAGGCTTGCGCTTGTTGTTTAAATTAATCAGGGTTTATAAGACAGGAAACGGTCAATAAACTAATTAAGATTCTTGAGTTTATTGCTAAAGTGGGAAAGTTATATTAATATGATTAAATAAAATAGGTGAGCAGAACAACCCGGGATGCTTCTTTAAAACACAAAAAGATTTACAATTTCTATTTCTTTTCTGTTTTGATTAATTGTTTTTATTATTGTCTTATGAGTTAGCTGTTAATCTTTTCCCTAAAAATGATAAAATCTGTTTATTAGAAATCTCAGTCAATTTACTACACTATCAGTTATCCACAGCGAGGTCCCCAAGAGTACGACAACCCACATATCCACTATTCCGCAAAACGATAGGTACACTGCCTAAGTGGTAGAAGTTGTAACACACTTTTACCCCAACATCACTACCGTATTCGGTAGCCTTGTGGGCTCCTCCTTTGACCTTACAGTTTTGATTATAGAACATTCAAGCGACTCTCAGTGGTCTTGACATGGTAGTCGTTAACCAGGGTGACTCTCCATTCACTTAAATCTGTGTTCTTCCTTAATGTTCGTCCCCACGCATTTGCCGTGGTTACCGAAAATTGGTTTTCTTGTTCAGGTACTACTTCATAGCCCCATTGAAGTATGTTTCTCTAATACTCCCACAGTTTTCTAAACTGTGATAATCGGGTATTACAGCCTCTTTGGCGTTGTAGGTTTGGAATCTTCCATCCTTGACTTGTTCCTTAGTCGGTTACTATACCATTGTCGGTATTATTTAACATTTGTGTTCCCGTAGACATGTGTCTCGGGTTTGTTGCTTCTCCAATGTCCGCTTCTGTTCACAGTTAATGCTTTCTTCCTTGTTGGCTGGGTTTCCTCGACTGCTAGGCATGTCGACCCAGGTCGCCGGAAATTTTAGTCTCCTATGCATAGGATTCTTCATTCTTCGCTATTAATGCGGTTAACATTATTCAGATGGAAACCGTCTCCGGGATTCTTACTCTTGGAATCTACCGTACGACCGGTTCTCCGTACTTACAGATATGCTTAACAACAGCCAGATCGGGTTTTCCCGAGTAGGAGAGGGCTTCCATCTCTCTGGCGTCCTTTCCCAAGTTATAAAACAGGGATTGTGGAGGGCGGGATGGATATTGTAGGTTTCCAGTACTCACTCGCAATTCCTAACAAGCGTATCTCTCACGCTATCACTCAACCCTTAACCCAAAGTACTAAGATCCTAACTCGGTACTTCCTAAGCTCGGTATTTCCAGTCATCAGAGTGATACTTCGCTCTGATACCACTTTTTGTAACACCCCAACTGTAAACCCATACTTAACAACGTTTAGCAGTGGAATTACCACTCAACATCTAACTTATTCCTTTGGGTGTTACACGCCGTTAGCCACCCACGTGGCTAACAAGGCTAATACATCACACAATGTACCGGTCTGATGGACAAGATTACCGAGCACTACACTTACATTTACAAATCCGTCACAACTGAATACAAATACATTTACAATCCAAACTGTACCGAGTCTAATACATTCCATCATCGATATTGCGCTAACTAAATAAACACCCATATAAACAGTTACCCCTGTCCTACTCTCGAACGGCTACCAGCTTCTTGTACCTGAAAAGTAATGGGGGCCCCCAAAGGGGGTCAGCACCTTTGCTGGTATGGTAATCCTGCAGCCCGCATGCTACCGGGCCACGCACAACTATTTGTCGTCTGAGCATGCGGTTAACTACATTTAAAACATACATGAAAACTATACACACATGTCATGCTCATAAATCACACATCCAATGAACAGGATACAACATAAGATTAACGCATCACATTGGTTAGATCACATTATTGTGTTCTTTGACCCTTGGGGGTTCTACCCTAATGGAACTATTTCTTGTTAGATGACACATACCCATTTAATCGGGTTATACTTAACTACCCCCTTATATTTGTACGGGGTTGATTTCGGAATCAACATACACAACATAACAACATACTTCACACAATAATGTGTATACAACTTAACACCGTTCTTCTTTAAGAATGTACACTTTACTTAGGATGTGCCGGAGGAAATATGAGTCCGAGCACACCGTACACCTTTACTTCACTTAGATGGGTCGGTCGTAATATAGGGCCGATCACACCATACACAATTTCCCCCTAGCTCCAATAGTGATGAGATAGGTAAGCTTTGGTTAAGCTTGTGGGCGGTTGTAATCCAAGGAAAGAAAACAACCTTAACATAACAGTATTCCCCCTAGCCCCGAGTAATAATCAAGGTAGGTAAGCTTTGGTTAAGCTTGTGGGTGATTGTAATCCAAGAAGGAAAACAATCATAACATAACAGAGTGGGAGTTAATTCAGCTATAGATACTAACTCCCAAGCACATGTGCACGACCGGGACACCCCGGATTCCTCACCCCCCATAATATATACTTTTTAGGTAGAAGTTCCTTTATGGAACATATCACATCATGACACCATAGGGTGTTATAAACTTAGTTAACAACAAAGGTAACTTACCACCCGACATACATGAGCAACAACAATCGTTATAAGACGGAATACTACAAGGGAACACACGTCACACACAACCACATCATACAATTAACACACTGATAGCCGTAGTTAGAACGTTCCCGTAGGTTGGGACGTTTAATCCGAATACCGATCTCTTGTGTGATCCTAGAGTTGATTAAATACCGTTTAACACATGTTAGAGGTTAAACGGTATCGGAACTATTTACGCCACATAAATGAATTACTGTAAACTCATTACATGATTTATCTTGCAAGGTGGCAAACATACAGAAAAGCACATTGGCATACAAGCCGGTGTAACCCGGTAGGACACGGGTTGCAAGAAAACCATACCTGTCACCATGGTCCACTCTAATGTGTCCTCTTATGTCCCTCAAATAACTCTCGAACAACTGGTAACATTGTAATTGCTTTCATTAACATCGGGGTAATATGATTGTTTAACATCTAATGTCCATAGTTGACCCCGTTAACTAGTTAAATAACTTCACATTTTAAACTTGTTTTACTTTCACATTTTACAACAACTTTTCACCCACTTAATTGTCATTATAACTCACCCAACATGTCTTAAACAACCTTATAACATCATTACATACCAATCCTCATCATTAGAAGCCTAAATTTTTTTTATATATATATAAGTGGCCGACCGACCCACCCTGGGTAGGTCGCCTGGTGGGTCGGGTGCAGAGAGCATCCAAGTTCACAGTTTCAGCCCGACCGACCCAGTCTGGGGTAGGTCGCCTGGTAGGTCGGCTGCAGAACCCCTTTTAATTATCTACTTAGAACTCCAAAATCACCTCCATTCTCACCCAATCTTTTCCTAGTCATTTCCACATGTTTCCTACATGTTTAGACACCCATTAGGTCCCCTAAATCACCTTAGTTCATCCACCAAATTCATTACTCATTTCTAAATCAACTTACACAATTTTTTCCTCATTTCATTCCAGCACTTATACCAATTTTCTTTCTTCAATGCTACAGATTTTTGTTCTAATCTTTACCATTCAATACTCCCTCTACCAATGCCACTTCTAGCATTCTAAGTACATTATCTTACCATTCTAATTTTCCCATTCCTAAATCCTTTTCCAAATCTGTTACAAAGTGGTTATCTACACACCTTAAGCTCTCTAAATACACCTAGTTCTTCTCTAACAAGTCCAAGGCACTTATACACATTTCTGCTACAGATTTTGCATCACTTCACACCATTCTCCAGCTACCATTTCAAGGCTATTAAACCACTCTACTCAACACTACAAACTTCAAGGTTCTCCCATTCACCAAGCCATCATCAAAACACTCATTTTCTACCAAAATTTCGCCATAACCTCCCCTTAATTTTAACATGTGCCCACACATTACTTAGCTCACCAAAGCACTCTAACCATCAACTCATTCAAGGCACTATCCCACACATCAATTCCATCATTTTAACAACGATCACCTCAATGTACATAACTTTAAAAGCTTGGCTCTTAGGCCCTTAAACAACATTAAATTTAAACACTGAATTTCCTCATAATAATAGCAACACCTGCACTACACTCAACATTCACTAGTAGAAAAAATGTTTTTAATGACGGCGTTTAAACCACAGTTAAATGGAAAACCGTGGTTTGAAGTTTATAAACCACGATTTTAAAAGAAACCGTCGTTTAAGGTGCATACCAGAGCGCATATACCACGGTTTTTCCGGAACCGTCGTATATAGGTTAGTTATATACCATGGTTTTCAGGTCAACCGTGGTATATAGTACATGCCGGAGTGAATATGCCACGGTTCTTGGAGAACCGTCGTATATAGGGTTTCTATATACCACGGTTTTGTCAAAACCGTCGTTTTTAGTCGTGGTCAAAAAACTTTAAATGACGGTTCCTTGTTAGAACCGTGGTATATAGTCTAAGCGGAAATTCAAATTTTCGCCGAAAATTAACGCGGCTCTTTCTCTTTCTCTTATTATATATATTTTCTCCTCACTCTTTTACAACCTACACTGTCGAACAAGGATGCTCTGCAACTCTTCTCCTTCTTCTTCTTCTTCTGCGCCTCTATAATTTTTTCAACCCACCGGCGAACATGCATGCTCTTCGCCATACTGGAAAACAAGGAACACATGTTGCGCCTCTGTAATTTTTGCAAACCTAACCGGCGAACAAGGACATGCTCTGTGCCTCTGTAATTTCTGTAATTTTTGTAAATCGCCCTCTCTCATTCTCTTTCACGGTAATTTTGCAACCTACCGACGAACAAGGAACATAATGTAACTTCACTCATTATTTAGCAACCCTAATACACAAACAAGTAACATACATGTTCTGGCCTGTTCATTCTCTTCTGTTTGTGCTCTCTGTTGAGAAATTACATCGAAGGCGGCGGCGCTAAGGCGCCGACGAACTCGGAAAAAATCGCGACATACCACGGTTCTACATATAACCATGGTTTATTGTTGATTTCTATAGACTTTATACCACGGTTTTAAGTAAAACCGTCATTTATAATGCACTATATACCACGGTTCAGACTCACAACCGTGGTATAAAGTCAGTGAATGTTCGCGGGAGAAGGGGTCTTAAACGACGGTTTCGATAAACCGTGGTTTTTCGCTCACTTTAAACCACGGTTATGAACCGTCGTTTATCTCAATTTGTGAATATACGACGCGAGCATAAAACCACGGTTCCTAACCGTGGTATATAGGCAAAATAACCGTGGTTAAAAACATTTTTCCACTAGTGATTTATTTGCACCAAAACAACAAAATTTCCTTAAAACACCACATAAGCTTAAGGTGAGTTATTTATCTTGGATTTTCTTCCAAAATTTCCCATCCCAAGTTCTACAATAATCAAATAAGCATTAAGGTGAGTTTCTTACCTTAATTTCACAAATTCTCCTTTCCTTTACCAATCTCCTCTTTCTCCTCCTCTTCCCAATTTTGGTCAAATAGGTGATGGAGTTGCCAAACTCCATCCCAACATCCAAATCACACAAAAAGGCACACAATTAAAATTCTAACCCTTGAGATAACACAATTTCAATGCAAGGTTTGGAACACCATAGTTAGGGTTTACCTTTTTGGAGCTTTTAAGAGGGGTTCTCACCCTTGAATCAAGGAGGGAATTATTCCACCATTGGAGGGTTGATATTAAGATCAAAAAAAAAGGAGAAAAACAAGGTATCAAAGAGGTAAAAATCGGCCAACACCATGGGTGGAGAAAAATGAAGTTTTTCTTGAAATTTTTACCTTAGGAGAGAGAGGAGACTCCAAGCTTCAATTTGATGTCATTTTCTCTTCAAATGGGAAAAACCCATGGAGATGAAGTTCATCCTTTTGAAATTCTGAAAAGAGTGGAAGGTAGAGGATGATGAGAGGAAGAAGAATATGTGGTTATTTTGTGTTTTGAGCTTTAATGAAGCTTGGGCATGAGGTTGAATATAGAGTAGCCATGGAAGACCTTCCAAAACGTCCAAACCAGTAGAGGAAGAGGGAGCCGCTGGAGGAAGAAGAAATAACGTGGGAGAAGAGAAATGAAGAGAGAGAAGATGAAAAAGTAACTTTATACTTTATTTGTTTTTCTTTGTTTACTTTTTGACTTTTCTCACTAATTTGAGAGGGTAAAAACGTGAGTGTAAGGGGAAGAGGGGAATCAGATTTCATTTTACATAGTGGGGGAGTAGTTTACTCTTATTACAATTTATACCCCACAAGTTCCCGGTTTTTACACTATTCACTGATCCGGGTCCATTTTCTGGATTTTTTTCCGTTTCTTTAATTTAATGGTTCTTAAGCTCCCATTAATGTTTATTTATAGTTATATGGTCAACTATAATTTTTACGGGGTCATTTGACCGTTTAAAGTCACATTTTCGGGTTTCCTCGAAAAACGCGCTTTAAGACTCCGTTAGCGTTTTAACGCATTATTTGGATCCGTTTTCTTCGGGAATTTTTCCCACATGTTCTTAGTGTGTAATTAGGGTATACAAATATATTTATAACCCTAGTGAAGTTTATATACCTCCTAAAATAATTAAATACGTGTTTTCACGTTTTATGACTTTTACGCATTTTCTTTTTCTTTTTGGTTTTTATTTCTTCACCAATGATCTTAAGGACTTAATTAGCCTTATAAAATCATAATTACATAATTAATTAACATATTAAGGTTTGGGGTATTTCAATGAGTGTAACACCTAGAGTTGGGTTACCTCCCACATCGATTGGGGAGGACAACGAAGTGTGCCTTATAGGTGCATGGATACCTCTCCCTTGTGTGACACGTTTTGGGGTAAAACCTAGGAACAAATTCGTGCGGCCTGTGTGCCAAAGCGGACAATATCACACATGTGGGTTGATTAGGCTGGGCCGTCACAGATGGTATTAGAGCCAGACCCAAGTCGGTGTGCCAGTGGGCCCGCGAGGGCGCTGGGCTCCCGTTAGGGGGAGTGGAGTGTAACACCCAGAGGTGGGTTACCTCCCACATAGACTGGGGAGGAGAACGAAGTGTGCCTTATAGGTGCATGGATACCTCTCCCTTGTGTGACGCGTTTTGGGGTAAAACCCAGGATCAAATCCGTGCGGCCTGCGTGCCAAAGCGGACAATATCACACATGTGGGTTGATTAGGCTGGGCGGTCACATAACCCAATGGAGCTAATAACTCATTGGCTAGGGTTACTTGACCCGACAAAAATAAACAATTCAGTTAGAGAACAACCAGTTCTATTAAGAGAACGGTTGACACTTATAAGGTATGGTCAAACACGAGAACTAAACAATTCTCAGGCCTCAGGAGTTAGGAATCTAACTTACTCATTAATGGGCGTCCATTACGACGTTCGCTTTATTTGAGCTGTGAATGTTTCACATAAATGTGTTGTTTGTTATCGTACTTCTTATTATTTTGTATGAATAAACAATTGCATGAATACGACAAAGTAGTCGTGTGTAACCCTGCTAGCTTGTGGGCTGCACGTTTTCTGTACCAGCCATGTGCTGAGCCCCTTGGGGCCTGTGATTTAAACTTTGCAGGTAGGTACCAGACGAGGACTCAACCTGAGAGTAGGAGCGGGTAGAGTACTTCGGGTTGCTTTTACATTTGTTACACGAGTTGTGCATGTACACTCGTTTAGTAATTGATGAGATGTTAGTATGATGTATTAGGATATGAGATACTCGGTATAAGTTGTGGTTTATGAATTGTAATGTTTTAGATGCTCGAGTAATTATCCGGTTAGTCAGACCGTGACTTGTAAGAGAATAGGCCTAGTTAGTCACGTGGGTGACTAACGGCGGTAACACCAATTTAGTAGAACTTTTCCGCTGCGTGTTAATGTACGAGATGGACTTAGGGCGACGATCATTGTATTTGGAGATGGGGTGTTACAAAAAGTGGTATCAGAGCGTAGTTACGCTCTGATGACTGGAAATTACCGAGCTTAGGAATTACCGAGTTAGGAACTTTAGACTTTGGGATAAGGGTTGAGTGTTAGTGCGAGAGGTGCGTTAGTTAGGATTCCCGATGTATCGGATATCTATAATACCTGACCCGCCCTCCGCGCCCCTGGTTCTAAGATACCAGAAATGAACGCCAGAGAGATGACAAGCTTTCTCTTACTCGGGAAAACCCGATCTGGCAATTACTTAGCATTATGCAATACGAGAAGCACCTCGTTATGCAATAGTCTTTCAAGACTTGAAGGTCCTAATTGGAGCGCAACGTTGAACAGGCGCTACCACGGAATCCTACCAATGAGAGAATAATAATTACCGGCAACTTGGGTCGACATGCTACGCAGTCGATATAACCCCGCCATACCAGTAAGAAGGAAAGCACTACGAGTGCAATAAGAGGACAAGAGAAGTGACAGAAACACCGGACAACAGTCCAAGGGAGCAATAACAGTGGATAATACCGCGCAAGAGCATAGGGACTACCTAAAAGTCAATTATGAAGCGGGTAACTCCGAACCTACAAAAAAGGGGTTGCAAAGACCTAACTGCAATAGCCAGACGACTACGAATGCATATGCAAGTCATACTCCAAGATAGGACTACACGACGTAGTGCCTAAGGAGAGTCAATACTCGATAACCGACGAAGGTGTGGAAATGAGAGTGAGAACCATGGCGAAAGCAAAAGAAAAAGGGTTCCCTCAGAAAGAGGAATACCCTGATAAGTAATTATACAATCAAAAGCAGTCAGGAAGCTGCCCAGATAATCAATTAACCAAAGCCAAAAAGGGCAAAGAAGGAGTCCCATGGACTACCACCTACATGGAGTTTAGGAGAATGTACCATTGCCGACGTACACAGTACCGATAGCCCATCTTGCATGGCGCACTTGCCTTGGCAAGTGCCGCCGCAATGAAGCTTTACAGGAAGCCATGAAGACCAAATGGTAAAAACCACGGATATAATACATATTAACACCGGATTACAAATCCTTAATACTGAAGAGCGAAATATGGGAGGGCCTGACGGCCTGACCATGACAACTAAATCAATACACCAGTCAGCAGGGAGCTGGACTTGGTCAGGAAACTAAACGACGTGAGCATCAGCAACAGACAACTGACACTACAGGTAAGAACATCAACCCAAAACCAAGCCTAACCTTGAATGGAAGAACCGAAGAGATTACTCAACAATGTGAGAAGACCAGATGTAAGTAATAACCTACAAGGAAGGTATTACGACATACAATGAAGATGGAGGACATAACAACTTTCAATAAAAACGGGATGAATTCCCAGAATAATACCATTAACAGCACTCTTCATTGAAGATGTTGATAACCCCAGAAACAGAATCAGAGAAACAAATTTAGGCAATGACCTACCTAGGATCAAAGACGTGCAATCACAAAAGAGAGAACCTCAAAAGGACTACACCATAGAGTTGGTATAGTTGAGCAGAAAAAGACCCATAAACGATGGTTAGTATTGCTTGCCTAACTCATTAACACCCAAGTATGATTAGTCATTAACGGGTGGCGTAGTCAACGAAGTTGAACAAAGTATTGACATGGCAGCACATGATAGCCAGGTAAATATCCGACTTAGACACCTGAAGGCAGAGGCCTAATGAGAAAACTAATCCTTAATTGCTAAAAGACGCAAGTCTATGAGAGCGAAGTATTGTCACAGACACTGATTAACATCGGATTACCTAAGCGAACTTCCACAGCAGGAAGCGAGATACACAACTTATTGTGAAACCCAATATTACATCCAATGATGTGACCCAACATTGACAGAGTTCAGAGAACAAGAGAATTACGTGGATAACCTACAGATGATTAAGAATACAACAGTGAACCGAACACCGGCTATCACTTGAGACTAATCAAGCATTAAGGGCCTACGAGCCAAGGATGTTAAATACATCAGAGCTCGAGGCAGGAAAGCATAAAAGGCTTATCTAGGCCATGAATGAACTACAACTCGTACATACGAGTGGTTATGAAACCTATACTAAATTGAGGAAGAATTGCCAGAAAGGGCACCAATGAGAATGTTGAGATAGTGCTATTGACAGGGGTGGAGAACGAACCATTCCTTTTAGGGTGGGGATACCTCTCCTTGTTGTGAGGCCATGAGTGGGAATAAACCCCTCAAAAAGGGCTTTCACTTCTTAGAGATTGAATACTCTCTATTGGAGAATGGGAACCGTAGACCTTGAAATTACCTTAGAACATTCCAGTTACACATAAATAATATGGAAGGCTGCAGAGACAGACCTCATATCCAACACCCAGGATTTAAGAATCAGCAATCGTCAGAGATAAACATTGTGAGTGCGCAGTATGGCACGTCAAGTGACCAACGCTCAAAAGAGCTTGTGATTCAACGGATGACTTTTCAGTAACCGGTTAAATTACATGGTAAATAACATCATAAAGGATGAAAGAATGTGAGAGAAATTAGCCTACTTACGAACCTGAGATTGAAGCAGAACACCTTCATATTAAGAGATAACCATTTTACAACACGATACGGCAACCGCCAAACACCGAAATTAGAGAACTAGTGTGTTTACACCATGAAGGGATTGAAATAAGACAAGACGTTGAAGTAAAACAATTGAAGAATTGTGCCATCAATGGGCAATATAAGAAGCTAAAGCTACTTCGATAGTGGAGGCCATGAGAATAATACCTTCAGGTAGATTAAGTTACGGTGCGCACAAAGCAACCACTATATATAGCCATCAAATATTGACACGAAAGCAATCAGATTTATGAATTAAAAACCGATGTAAGTAAGGTGATGAAATGGGAGACAACTGTGCAGTAACGCCAGTAGCCTGGACCATGTGATGAAAGGTTTCACAGGAAGCACACTGTCCATTCCGTAAGGACTGGAAGTGCATTCCTAGTGGATCGACATGAGAAATAAGATAAGAGGCTCTAAGGAAAGAGACCTCAAATTACTAAGGATCGAGTCCGTACTAAATACAGAAGGTATAATGCAGTTATGAACCCAGTGATGGATATTCCTTGATTAAGTTCAAGAAGAACGACATGTGCGTTTCATGGAATGATGAAAGAGGAGATCGACAACAGAATACTTCACAATTAGTGTAACTAAGCGTGTGACGAACACTACGAGATACTTAAACGAGATGTGGGACGACCGCACTCCAAAGGAGCTTGTGGGCCTGATGGACTTATTTATAAGTTAGTCGGGTAAGTAGCAATGTATCAGTAAGGTACCCCATATATGTAAACGAGTAGTGTAAGGAACACGAGAAGTAGTCGACTCCGTACGACAGTCAGATGCAAACTCACACCAGAACAGCAATTACCGTGAAATGAGGAGGAAGAACTCAGTTAAACCAATGAGATTAAAAGAGTAAGAGAACTCATTCCAGGAGGAAACAATTAAGAATTATGAAGTGCGAGAAGCACTAATTAGTAAGTGAACAGTTATATGTTCAAGATTTTGAGGAAACTGTGAAGAGCAATAAGCACTGAACAGTAAGACCAGATATACAGAAATCTCAGACTGAGGGTCAGTTAGTAGGAAACAATTCAGACGCTGGAAGGCGTAATAAGCATGAACATCAGATCTCCAGAGAACTGGATAGACAAGCTATAACTCATAAGACCGTGTGTAGATAAAGATACCACGTCCATTAAGAGAACTTTATTCCTAAGTTATAAGGATACAAAGGAGCTGTAAACATATTGAAGAGGATAGGAAGGGCAAACTAAGCCCCAAGATTATCAGAGTCGCGCAGCAGAAGCTAGTGGACCGTATCTTAAAGGTTTGATATACCTAACAAAAGAGAAGAAGGAAGGATGTGTCTCACATCTTCCAGTCGAATAGGATATACGACTTATCTATCAAATACCTTGGAGCCTTAGAGACTACACTGGAACACAGTTGTAAGATTGGTATGAACACCAATAAGAATCCTTGATACAGAGACTAAGCCATTACCATGGTGAAGACCCTCTGACCCAATCATAATGTGAGATAGACTACATGGAGCCAGAATGCTCCATGACACCTAAACATCTTGAACCTATGTCCAAGGATGATATAATGTTGATTACGTGGGCGTAATCCATTTTAAGGGGGTAGAGCGTACAATCGCTTAGCCTATATTTCACGTATTGAGTACGTAACCTACAGTGTGCATAACACAATACAATTAGTTGTGAACTTGTGATGTTTGATACGTATGTTATATAACACATGTATTCATTCTTATGTGTTGTGGTTATTACGCACAATTAAATGCGAATACCAGATGTATTAGAGGACGACCTCGTTAACTTCGGTGCGAGAATTCAGGAAAAGAGGAGTAGAAACTCCAGGGGAATTAAAATCCCTATGATATGTATTGATATGAGACCAAATATGGTAATGTTATGAGGTATGAATCAGTGTGAGACTGATGTAGAACCTGGTAGGAATTAAATTCTCTAAGTAATTGCTGAGAGGTGAATTAAGAATGACTGATGGACTGAGTTCCATAATTTGGAGATGTATTGATTTATGATTATGACTAGAAGGACTAAAAGATATAAAATGCTACATGAATAATTATTTGATTGTTTGAAGTTGACGTGGGAGGTAGAACTTGATCTTGGCCAGATCAAGGAAAACTGAACACAAATTGGGGTGAAAGGATAGTTCAACACTGATGCTGATCACATCAGGGTCGGATGATTCCTGAAACTCCCTACAAGTGGTCACAATTAACCACGTTAAGAGTAGATGCAGTAGCATAAAGTGGAATTGGAGTTGACATGTATTTTTGTATTACTCGCTCATGAACTCGAGGACATGAAAACCTTTGTCTCGGACCGGTTACATGAGGAGTATACACAAAGAATATACAAAGAGTATTTTGATTACTAAAACACAAAAGACATGTTGTGGTAAGTGTGATATATATATATATGGCAGACCTTATGAGTCAGAATGCCTATACAGATATTGAGTGATCTATATGATCTTTTAGTGTGAAGTTACCTGTGTGTTCTAAGAGATATAGATACATAGGAACTTTGGGGACAAAGTTCTTTTAAGGGGGTAGATTGAAATACCCCAAACCTTAATATATTAATGAACTATCTAATTAGGATATACTAAGGCTAGAACGTGCCTTAGAAACATTAGAAGAAGTGTTAAACAACAATTTACACCAAAACATGCTTTAGGAACAATTAGAGCAAAAGGTGTTTTAAAGAGTATAAATAAATTAGGGAACTACCAATAAGTTCCCAAGAGATTTCAAATGTGAAATACCTCTAAGATTAGTAATACACATTAAGCAGAATTAGCGTTTAAACCAAAAACGCACCTTAGAGCACAAAAATGTGCTTTAAAGAAAATGTGCTTTAAAGGAAAATGTGCTTAATGCTTTAAGCATGTATACATGGAACTAAAAGGCTAATGAGCCTAAATACCAATAAGGAATAAGGGAACAACAATAAAATGGTCATAGGAGCCATAGCGTATACACACAAATTAAGTATACAAGTCCACAAAAACCGGTACTAAACTGACGAAAGTCAAGGAGAAACCACTAAACGACTTGGTTTAAATTGGAATTAGCAACATGCTATTTCATGAACAAAGTTTCTAAAGGTTGTAAATGTACTAAGAACACATTTAAACTAGCCAAAACAAATTGCATAATCAATGTGAACCCGGAAGCACATAAAATGTGTTTTAAGGCATTTTTGGCTATGTAACATACCTAACACATGGTATAAGTCATTATGAACGAGTTTAATACAAAATGTTACATAAATACAAGAAAAACAAAAAAAATCAGGTCAAATGAGACTATGCTGCCGACATCAAGGTGAGTCATAAGTCCAAAATACTTTAATTTCTACTATTTCAACAACCAAGACTTCCTTGATTGCCAAATCATCTTGTCCCCTTGGTGAATCATTAATCAGACTCTTACCTGTCAAATGAGAGCTCCCAAATTCGTAGCTCATCCTCTCTTTGAAGAAACAACACAAAAAACTCAATGTTCTTAGTTTTGAGCCTTAAAGAACACCTTGCCTTGTAGAAATCATAACTTTCTCGTCCTACTCCAAATCACAAGCTTGATAGCTCGTTGGAATCCTCTTTTCAAGATTTACAACCATAGCTCATGAGCCCCCAGATTCTCAGGAAAAACCACAAAGAAGTGCCTTTGATTCTCGAGGTAAAACATTGCCTTCTTGAAAACTTCTTGTTCTTTGGTTTTTGTTACAGCCGATTGGCATGGGATACTAACCCATCTTATTCTTCATCTTGTTGTATAATTTTGGAGCCAATTTCTCTAGCAAATTGCTGTCAAAATTTCTAAGGAAATCAAGCTTAAATATTAAGCTAATGGTTAATATACAAGGTAAATCCTACAACTACCTATTTCAAGGTTCTAATGTTGATCTATATATGATCTAACATATTGTTCATCTTATTATTATTGCCGAAATTTTGGTGATTAATATTCATTTAGCTTATTAAAAGTTAATGTTTATTAAATCTAAGAATAGATTTATACTCCTTATGATATAAGCTTCAATATAAGCTATCATAATATACAAGAAAAATTCAAACTATGGTTTATATTATGGCCGAAAATTAAGGGTATTAATGAGTTAGAAAAAATATCTAACTTAGTTAAATTATTAAGGAATTAGTATAATTAAGAGTAATATGTAAAATTTAAGAAGTTTTAGTACCTAATGGTGATTACCGAAAATATATGAGGTCAATATGGAATTTTTGAGAGTTTAGATGATGAGAAAATAATTGTAGAATTAAGTTTACAATTTATAAAGAGTTTATAAGTGTTATAAGGAATTTATAAGGTTTTTGGTATATTTAAGGATAATAAAGATGGTATATATATACTATAACATTAGATAATTAAATCTGGTGGTTTAGAGATGTTTAAAATGATTTTTGATGTTCAAAAATCTGTAGGAAAATTAGTTACGAAAATTAGAAATTAATTGGAGTTAAATTGGTTAATAAATGAGTTAGGATAAAAGAAAAGACCACAAGGGTAAAATGGTAATTTCCCTGGTCAAACATGGTCAAACTTGGTCAATGACAGTTTATAAAATGTTTAGAGGAGCTAGAATAAATTTGTAGCAAAAGATTAGATATTAAAAGGATAAAGGAATAAAAAGTAAGTTAAATTAACTTTAGGGTAATATTGTAAATTATGGAAGGTTAGGGGGTTTGATCATAAAGACTGGTCAAACTTGGGTATATTTTGGTAATTGACCAAAAGTATAAAAGAAATTAATTAAGTAAGACTTTGGAAGAAATTAGAAATAAAAAAAATAACAAGTTTAGAACTTATTATGAGTAAAATAGAGATTATGAGAAAACTATGGGTAAGTAATGTAAATAACACATTTTTATGTGTTTAGAAGGTTAAGGAAATTAAATAAAGAATTTAGAAACAAGTAGTAAAAGAAACAGAGTTAAGACAGGGTTAAACAACACCCGTATATAACTTAAGGTATACGAGGGGTATACCCGTAATTTAATAAGTATAGGAGAAATCAATACTTAGAGTATTTTTAATGAAAGTACAAGTTATATTGGAAAAAGAAATAAATACATATGATACGGAGTATCATACGGACGTATACGAAAAATTTTAGTGTACATGAATAGTACTCGTATACGTGAATAGTATACGAATACATGAATAGTATACGAATACATGAATAGTAAATACGTATACATGAATAGTAAATACGTATACATGATTAGTAACTACGTATATATGAATAGTCAAATACAAGACGTATACGTGAATAGTAAAATACGTATACGTGAATAGTGAAATACGGTGAATAGTAAAATACGAGGCCGTATAAATAAATAGTGGAATACGAGACCGTATAAATGAATACTGAAATACGGATGAATAGTGAAAAATACTAAAACCTAATACAAGGTCCGTATAAGTCTAAAGTTGCTAACTGTGCAACTAAATAACTGTTAACGACGTTAGTGTGTTGATGAATTAGAATTGTGCTTGAAAACGCTCCTAAATGAATGAACCTGTTTAACGGTATACTATTATACCCAGGTTAACCTAGAAAGAGGTTTAAGTTGAAAAGAGAACCAAACTAGTTCTAAGACACATGATACTAATACTAGTTCTGGTTACAGATCTAGATAGTCAGAGGCATTCGGCGGATTAGGCGAACGTGGGATTAAGAGCTAGCCAATCTCCGGTGTACGGTATGGGATTCTTGTAGCTTGTTTGCTAACGAGGTCTACCTCGGTTTGTGTGCTATGTGTTAATGTGATACCACCAAGCAAGATTAAGCATGAAACCGATTTATTGTATTGTTATTGTGTGTCCATTGCACACTAACACGAATTGATTCAAAGCTTGTTCATTAACTATGTTTAGTAACAATTGTATAAGGTTACAAATACTCCCTGTTATTAGTTGGTTAATACCGAGAGAGGTTTAACTAACAAATTGTCAATGAGAATTCAGCTAACTGGAACTTAGGAGAAGAGGAATCCGGGACTGACTCCGGTCATGCATGTTTAGGTTAGGAGGTCGGCATCTGTATCAGATCTGTCTTCCACATCGCCTAGGGTCGACAAACTGACCAGATCAGCTCGAGTGAACAGTTCGAGGTGGGAGGCAAATTCAGGAGGCGCAGGAGGGTCAAGCCTACACCCCTCATAACTTAAGAATTAATGTTTATTAACCCAATGGAGCTAATAACTCATTGGCTAGGGTTACTTTGGCCCGATAAAAATAAACAATTCAGTTAGAGAACAACCAGTTCTATTAAGAGAACGGTTGACACTTATAAGGTATGGTCAAACACGAGAACTAAACAATTCTCAGGCCTCAGGAGTTAGGGATCTAACTTACTCATTAATGGGCGTCCATTACGACGTTTGATTTGTTTGAGCTGTGAATGTTTCACATAAATGTGTTGTTTGTTATCGTACTTCTTATTATTGTTTGTATGAATAAACAATTGCATGTATACGACAAAGTAGTCGTGTGTAACCCTGTTAGCTTGTGGGCGGTGCGTTTTCTGTACCAGCCATGTGCTGAGCCCCTTGGGGCCTGTGATTTAAACTTTGCAGGTAGGTGCCAGACAAGGACCCAGCCTGAGGGTAGGAGCGGGTAGAGTACTTCGGGTTGCTTTTACATTTGTTACACGAGTTGTGCGTGTACACTCGTTTAGTAATTGATGAGACGTTAGTATGATGTATTAGGATATGAGATACTCGATATAAGTTGTGGTTTATAAATTGTAATGTTTTAGATGCCCGAGTAATTATCCGGTTAGTCAGACCGTGACTTGTTAAGAGAATAGGCCTAGTTAGTCACGTGGGTGACTAACGGCGGTAACACCAATTTAGTAGAACTTTTCTGCTGTGTTGTTAATGTACGAGATGGACTTAGGGCGACGAACATTGTATTTAGAGATGGGGTGTTACACAATTATAAAGCATTAGATATAAAGATCTAGTGTTAAGGTTATAAAGAATTAAATAAATGATGAATTATATATTTCAACGTTATAATATGAATTATATAAACATATTGACTTGGATACATTAAACTAAGTCAACCCAATTGACCAAGTCAACCTAATTGACCAAAGAGGATCAACTTGACCGACTCATAAATTAAATGAGAGTTCAAAGTTTAATAATTCTATAAGGTCAATTATATAAGTAATATATAGTAACTGTAACACCCCGTCCAAAGGCAATCGTGGTTATCGCAAACTTAACAACTTAATCACAATGATCGCAGCGGAATAAACTAGCACCGGGATCTTGCCACGGTCTGATCAAAAGAACATACCGAACTTTACTAATTACAACACTTAACCAAAATATACATACCATCCAAAATGCCCACCAACCGAGTTTTGAGTATCTCAAGTGACAACATAAACTTCCATCAGTCTAAATATATACAGACAGGCGCACATGCGCAACCCGTACTCAAAAATAAAACTCATCCTAAGTCTAACCGCTCCTACTCTCATGGTGTAACTTCATGGGCCGCTTACCTGCAAGTGTAAAAACAGCCCCCAAAGGGGGTCAGCACGAATGCTGGTACGACCCTCTCGTGGCCCCCAAGCTAACGGGGCTACGACGACTAATTGTCGATAGCATGGAAGTTGATTAAAATCACAATCATAATATGAAATGTAATAAATCAATAAACCACAAATGAACATACATAGTTCACACACAAATGAACGACTCAAGCGTCCCCTTAACAGGTGGGTTAGTAATAACCTCTTCCGGATCTGATTCCACTTATCCTCAGTTCTTCTTAACTTACCTCAGTCTTATCCTTATCTTAATCTCAGTATACAAACCGTTCCTAAAAGGGAAATGGTTGTATCTTATCTTAAACTTAGGATTTAGGTGATCCTACCGCACCATCTTAATGCCACCTACCTTGGACGGGAGTCCAGTGTAGCTGAGCCGGCAACCGACCCTAGGCAACGAGTCCGAAGACAAGTCCTTAAGCGGAGGACGGATCTGATTCAGATACCGGCCCCCTTTTCCTTAGCATGCATGACCGGAGTCAGTCCCGGGTTCCTCACTCCCCCCTTAAGTTCCAGTTAGCGAAAATCTTACAAAACATGTGTTAGTTAAACCTTAACGGGTATTAACCAACAGATACCAATATTTAACTCCTCTTCTTAACTCAGTAAGTACTAAACTTGGTTAGTAACAACCTCAAGTCTCGTGGGTTAGTGTAAAGAAAACACATTCACAACGAGAACAAGTATAACCGGTTGCATGCTTTATCTTGTCATAGTCATAGCAAATAAACAGATAGCACACAAGCCGAGGGACACCTCATTAGCAAGAAGGTCACAACAAAGACTGTACCATTCACCGTCGGTGGTTGTTCGTTTACTCTTCTTCCGGGTCCCAATTCACAAGCCCTAAAGCATTCATCCAATTTTAGGTTATTAGTTACTTAACTCATCCCAACTTATTTAATTTGCTTAACCACTAGTGTTTACCCACTAACAACCGCTAGGTCCTTATAGTTTAATCTTAACCTCAAAAGCCACTTACTTCTCATTATTTCCTAAGCTTGTTTAAGCCCCTAATGACCTTTATATGTCTTTAATTATGTCCTAACAATCTTATAATATCATTACCAAACAAGTCCCAACCATAAAACCCCATTTTTCAACATTCTGTAGCTTTTTTTTATTAGTCCGGGTTTGTGTCCGAGGATGTAAACCCGGACAAATACATCGCATAAGTCTCAGGATAGTTTTGTGACTGGTCCGGGTTTGTGTCCGAGGATGTAAACCCGGACCATGTCACGGTATAAGTCTCTGGATAGTTTTGTGACTGGTCCGGGTTTGTGTCCGAGGATGTAAACCCGGACCATGTCACGGTATAAGTCTCTGGATAGTTTTGTGACTGGTCCAGGTTTGTGTCCGAGGATGTAAACCCGGACCATGTCACGGTATAAGTCTCTGGATAGTTTTTGACGTGGTCCGGGTTTATGTATTTGGTTACAAACCCGGACCAAGGCTAGACTTGTACAGATATGCAATTTTTTTAACTTCTTTTGAACCTCAAATCTTGCCCAATCTTTTCCTAACCTTTCCATAAGTATCCTAGCATGTTTTAACATCATTTTGGCACCTTGAAAACCTCCTAGTCCATCCTCCATCTCATACCTAATTCCTTGATCATTCATTCAAGTTCTTACGAAAATTCCTAACACTTATACCTAGTTTCCTACACTACTAACATGTAAACTTGCCTAAAAACTCAACTAACCAAAGTGTTTCTCCATAAGCATTATCACCTCTCCTAAAGCTTTATTATTCATTCTATTTCCTTTACACAAACTTCTAAACTCCCTCAAGCTTACACTTAGATTCTTGTAAGCATTATTCTTCCTTTATTTACTAGAACTTGCACGAAGCTTAATCACACTCCCACTATAACCCTAGAACATCAAACTCACTCATTTAAACTCCAACTCCTTCAAGACAACTTCTAAGTCCTTTAAACACTCAAGAATACCCTAGTTCACTTTCTTTTACCAATTTAAGCCCTAAGAATTCCTAGTACCTTCTAGGTCATCAAACTTCATTTATACACCTTAAACTCCTTGTTTTCTCACTAAATTTTGACATGACTTCTTTAGTATATTACTACATCCAAACACTTGTTTTTGCCATTCAACAATCTTTAACACCCAAAATTCTTTCCACACATTCTTAACACCTAATTTACATCAAAACTACACAAAATCATCATATAGTGCAATAACTTAAAATGCTTGGCACTTAGGCCCTTAAATGACAATAAGCTTAACCACTGAATTTCCACATATATTAGCCTTAGACCTGCAAATACACACAACAAGGCTCCCATTGAAATATAAATGCTCTTGTAATTCACCTTGACATTCTTAAACTATCTCTTTTCTCATTTGCTCTTTAATCACAAGTTCTCAAATATAGTCATTGTTTCTCCTAGGTTATATATAGCCCTTTTCTAATGTAAACTCTAAGCTAAACTTATCACCTATCTCAATCCCATCCCTTAATTCATTAAAACACCTTAAGGTAAGACATTTACCTTGTTCTTTTTCAAGCTTCACAAACTTTCTTCCTTAGGTTTTCCCTTGATCAATCTTGGTCACCAAATCAAACTCAACTTGCCAATGTTCTAATCAATGATTCTAATGAGTGCTAGGCAATGCACTAACCTTAAGGAGCAAACCCTAGGTCAAAAATGTGTTTTAAGGTATTAAATTGAATATTTTACCTTGGATTCTCAAGACAAGCTTGGATATGAATCAAGAAGGACCTCCTATATCCCTTGGAGAATAGAAAACAAGCTAGAACAAGGCATAAAAATGAAGTCCCATGAGTACAAATTTTCAGACAAGGGAAGAAATGGTAGAAACCTAGATTTTCTTACATATTCTTTGCCTTAAGAGAATGGAGAAGCCAATGGACTCCTCAAACTTATATTTCCTCCTCTAATGGCGGTTTGGCTTGGCACCAAAATGAAGCTCTTGAAGTTTTGAAAAGATAGGAAGAGAGAGCTTGAGCTAACTAAGAACAATATGTATTTTGTTTTGATTTTCGAGCTAAAATGAGCAAGATGTGGGCAAAGGAAGATGGAGCTAGCATGGGGGCTGCTCTTACATGAATGGAGAAGGAAGAAAGCAAGAGAAACCGGTGGAGAAGATGAAGAATGAAGAAAGGAGGAGAGAGATGGCTTAAAAGGTAAGATTTCCTTTTTTAAAGCAAATAGTAACTTCTTTAATTTCCCTCTTATTTTCTTGTGTTGGCTGCCTCCCTTGGTGACTCACCACCTAAAAACCAGCCACCCCCTTGATAATTAAGACATTTATGGTCTTGGTTGACCAATTAATTAGCTTATATTGACTTAATGCTAAACTAGCACTATTTGGTTACTATTCACAAATTAGGCACATATTTGTGAAATTTTTGATTTCCCATTGATTTAGACTTCCTAATGTGATAATTAGTACACAAGTTAATTGGAGTAATCATGGGCATTTAGCCACTTAAAACCCCTTTCTAAGACAATTTTTCAAAAATGTGCTTTAAGAGTCCTTAAAGCATAATTTATGTTTTAACTTGTTTTTGAGCTTGGTTTTCTTTGGTAATTGATTTAAAATTACCATTAGGATATTACTAAGGTCTTAGAATGATATTTGGGTGCTCACCCAAGTCTCTCCAAGCTTAGAGCACGTTTTTTGCTTAACTGCTATTTTGGTGTTTTCTTAGATTTAAATTGTTTCCTAATGTTTCTAAGGCATTATTTAGCCTCCTTATATCTTAGTTTATCACTTAAACACCATATCTAAGTTCGGGGTATTTCAGTAACAAACTATATACTTCTGTATTTATATATATATAAATATATATTATAAGCCTATGAATAAAGAGTTAGGTTATAAGGATTAAATCATAAGTAGTAAGATAATACTACATGTTATTTATAACATAACCAGAGAATGGTTAAACTAATCCCAAACACCTTCAAAAACCCGAGTAATATTAACTAACTAATTAAATGGGTTAATTTTCAGGGGGATTAGCGTATATCCTGAAATACAGAATTAAGTTGAAATCATATGTGAAATACCCCAAACCTTAGTATGTTGTTTAAACATTTAAATATGGTATATTAAGACTAAAAAGAGTCTTAGAAGCATTAGTAAGCAAATTAAACCATAGAAAACACAAAATGTGCTTTAAGGTCAATAAGAGCCAAAATGTGCTCTAAGCTTGGGATAAGCTTGTTTAAGACCTAATGAACTTACCAAGACTTTATTTATATACTAATGAACATATTAAACCAATTAGCAAAGAAAACCAAGCTGAAAACAAGTTAAAACACAAAATGTGCTTTAAGGAGTCTTAAAGCACATTTTTGAAAAATTGTCTTGTAAATGAGTTTTGAATGGATAAATGTCCATCATTACTCTTTAATTAACATGTGTACTATATAGTATCACATTTAGAAATCTATATTAATGGGAAATCAAAAATTTCACATCTATGTGCCTTGTTTTTATGAATAGTAACTTTAATTAGCTAGTTTGTAACATATGTTATTATAAGTAATTAAATTGACAAATAAAGACTAAAATACCCCTTATGTAATAAAGGGGGCCGGTTTTCTTATGGGATGACTCATCCCTTTGTTAATTGATAAGATAGAAGAAAAATAGCAAAAGTAAATAGTTACTTTACTTAAATATCTAAACAACTTACCTTTTCCCTTCATTCTCTCTTTACTTCTTGCATTCCCACCGTCTCCAACACTTCACCTTCTCCCTTCTTGCTCTCTTTCACGGTAATACACCACCACCATCAAAACTCCATCTTTGACCACTTGTAATTCCTAGCTCACTTAACCAAATCAAAAACAAATACCACCATTATCTTAGTCTCATCAAACACTTCATTCCTATCTTCTCAAAACTTCAAGACCACCATTTCGGTGCCATGGAGTTCCACCATTGAAGGAGCTTCAGCTTATATTTCTACATATTATTGATCTCCTTTGCTTCTAGGTAAGGAATCTCAAAGAAAAAATGTTTCCTCCATGTTTTTTTATAACCGAAAATCACCATTGATGGTGCTCATTATATTGCTTTGTTCTAGCTTCATTCCAACCTTTCAAGGACTAGGTGGAGTCCTCTCTTGATAGATATTCAAACTCTCTTCAAATACCAAGGTAAAACAACTACCTTAATGCTTTAAAACAATATATGTACCTAGGGTTTACAATGAGATTAAGCTTGAAGCTTGAATGCTCATTATATTGTTTGTAGAATGTATAGAAGTTGACAAGCTATCAAACATCATTACCGGTTTTATAAGGAAACAAGAAAGAAGTTTGTGAGGAAAAAGAGGTAAATATGCTAACCTAATGTAGTCTAATGCCTTAGGAGAAATGAGCTTATAATGCTTGTTAAAACTACCTAAAGAGCAAATGGTAAATGACTTAGCGAAATGTTCTCAAGGAGACTAGTAAAAGGACATATGTGTTGTTGTATGTATTTGCAGGTCAAAGGCATATATATTGTGGAAATTCAGTGTTTAAGGTTTAAGCATTTTAAGGGCCTAAGTGCCATGCAATTTAAATTATGCACTATATTGTAATGTAGTGTAATTTGGGTGAAACTTTGTGTGTGAGAGTGTTCTTGGTGAATTTAGGTGTTCTTGTGTGCTTAATGGAGAAAACAATGTGTTTTGGCTTAGTAATGTTCTAGGAGAACCCATGTCAAAAATTGGGTAATGTATAGGAGGTTATAAGTGTTTAAGAGAATCTTGGGAAACAAGGAAGTCTTGTAAAGGGCTAGGTATTTACTAGGAAAGAAACTATGTATTAAGATGTTTTAGTGTGCAAAAAGGATTTAGACATTGCCTTGAAGGTTTTAGAATACAGTGGGTGTTAGGAATACACCAAAGTCATTTTGGAGTTGTCCTAGGACTCATGCAACTTTGGTAAACAAAGAGAACGAATAAACTTGTAAGAGGAACTAAGAATGACATAAGGAATTAGGTGTAAGAAAAGATGCTTGAGAGTTGATGTGTAAATGGTGAGGAAATATTTTGGTATAATGGCTACAATAGGCATGAAACACCATTTAGAAACTAAGGAGAAAATACTATGAGTGTTAGAGGTTTGGGTGGAAATTGGTTAAGTGTTTAAAGGCTTAGAAAATGAGTGTTTTGCCTTGTCCGAACATCCGTCCGGACATGGACGTTCGGACATGCCCTGTTGCGTAAAAATTTTCAGAGTCTCGACTTGTGTCCGACCTTGGGAAGTCCGGACACAAGTTCGGACGTACCTGCTTCTACTTTGAAATTCTCTGACCCATGTCCGAACTTCCGAAGTCCGGACACAAGTTCGGACAGGCGTCTATTTTCAGTTTTGAGTCTCGACTTGTGTCCGAACTTGGGAAGTCCGGACACAAGTTCGGACAGGCCACTATATGGACCAAAAACTTTGTTTTAAAGTAGAAAAAGTTGTCTAAAAATGGTGATTAGTTAGTAATGATGATATGAGGTTAATTAAGACATGTTAGGAGTGTTATAATGACAATTAAAATGGTGAAGAGTTATAACAAGTGTGAAAATAAAAGAAACTGGATATGTGAAGTAACAAGTTAACAATGGACTAGTGCGTTAATTAACCGGCGTTACTAATGTGTTTAGGATTCTCTCAAGGTGGAAACCAGTCGAAGCAAGGACCAAGGTATGGTTTTCTTGCAGTCTGTTGCCTACCGGTTTACACCGGCTTGTGTGTTGTTTGTTTTTCTGTGTGTTAATGACTTTGTAAGAGTAAATCATGTAAAGAGTTTACAGTTGTTAAATAATATTATGTTGTTAAGTATGACTCTCTCTTCCCTTGTGTGTGTCTAACAAGACTTGACCTATTATTGTGAATTGTTTACTGAGTTCAATGTTGAACTACTAACAAGTGCTAACGGGGGGAAGTGAGGAGTCCGGTCTGTTCCGGCCACGCGTGTGAGTATGGGAGTCGATGTCATAACCGGTTCGATTCTCTTTGTATGTTATGGTTGTTTTCCAATTTGGTTTCCAACCTTCCCTTTAGCTTAACCAAGGCTATTTTACTGACTCACGTCGGGCCACAGGGGCATACTATGTGTTGTTTCGGTGTGCTTGGATCACTATATCCGAGGCACCTTGTGTTAAGTTATCCGTTCAGTCTAACAGGACGGTAAAGTTATGTAACGAGCTTAGCATGAGCATGGCAACATTCTCTAGGCTCTCCATGAGAACTAATTGTATTGGTTCACTTCCTAAATGGAATTGTTTTGTGTGTTATGTGTGATGTTGTGTATAATACCTATGTTATGATAAATGTATGTTGTGTGTTGTAAAATGAATGCCATGTCACCATGACAATTAGTTGCGCGTATCCCGGTAGCCGATGGGCTGCGCGTCAACCATACCAGCCAAGGGTTGCTGACCCCTCGGGGGCTCCATATTTCTTTTACTACAGGATGAGGATCGAAGAAGCGGAATGACTTTAGATTCTAGGATGCAGGTTTACTTTTGAATACTTTTGGATGTGGGGCCCGGGATGCGCCTGTGCTCCCGAGGCGTTATATATTTTGGTTGTGAACAGTTTACAGTGACAGTATACAGTGAAGGATGTAAGTAAATACTCGGTAATATGTTAATGTATATGTGGTTATTAGTTCTATGCTCGGGAGTCTGCTCATCAGACCGATACACTTGTATTTATTCAGCCTTGTTAACCACGTGGGTGGTTGATGGCGTTGTAGCACCAATCGTTTAGTTACTGTTTAGATGTGTAAATTCCGCTGCGATTTCAAGTAATGTTATGTGCGTAGTAGGGGTGTTACAAAAGTGGTATCAGAGCGAAGTATCGCTCTGATGGCAAGAATACCGAGCTTAGGGATATACCGAGTTAGGAAACTAACAGTTACCTAAGTGAACAGTTATGGAAAGGTTGACCACTAACTAAGTGTGGAAATACCTTATGGTCGGGAAAAGCGTTACAACCGTTGGACCGATAAGTGTGCAAGCATATTGCTAATGAATGTTCATGTGAATTCAGATGTCAGGTCGACCGAGAGGTAGAGGCCGTGGACACGGCGATGGAGATACGGGTGACCAGGGCGAGAATACTACGGCTCAGGTTATGGCTGAGGCAGTAGCAGCCGCCGTAGCCCAGATGGTACCCCAATTGGTAGCTGCGATACAGCAGGGGCAACAGCCCGGAGTTCGACCACCACCGCCACCGCCACGAGAGACCAACTGGGTCAAGGCGTTGGCTGATCTGAGGCCACCATCATTCAGTGGGGAGACCGACCCTCGTAAGCTGGAGGCGTACATCTCCGAGATGGAGACCGCTTTCGAGACCTTGGACGTTCCTGCTGGTGCCAAGGTCCGACTAGCCGCTTACTATCTGAAGGGATCGGCTCAGACATGGTGGAAGCTGGTAAGAGAGGGAAGAGTTGGTGATCCTACCTTCCAGTGGAGGGAGTACACGGCCCTGCTGCGAGCCAAGTACTACCCTGTTCACGTCCAGGAGGCCAAGCGCCTAGAGCTTGACTGTTTGAGACAGGGAGACAAGATGACAGTCGATGAGTACTACACCGCTTTTATCGGACTCATCCATCTGCTGCCGGATCTGGGCTATTCAGACCGGATTTTAGTGAACCGTTTTTACAACGGGTTGAGCTACCATCTACGCTACGGCATGGGGCCGAGCGGGTATACCACCTTGCAGGTAATGAAACTACAGTATAAGTGAATGAGTATGTATAGCAAGTTAATGTGATGTGAATTTGTTTGGCGGGGCATAACTGACACCCTAAATATAGGAGTGCTACCATGCCGCTGCAATTGTGGAGATCACCGTCCGTCTGAGGGACGAGGAGAGTGCGCTCAAGCGCAAGGCCATGAACGAGGGCCAAGGCACGCAAGGGCAAGGGGGAGGAAAGAAGAGGAAGCCATACCCCCAGTCCCAGAAAGGACAGCAATAGGGTGGCAAGGGCCAGACCCAGACCACCACTGCTGAGGAGCCTCTGCAGCTCACCTATGCGTATGCGGCCAAGCCCTACGCTCTTCCCACCCAAGGGTAATTAACAAATTTCAATACCGAAATCTAGTGTGTGTTATAAACTTGTGAAGTATGTACTGAGTGTGTGATGTGTTAGTAGCTAGCATGGGCTCTGGACCGGAGCGCCACTATTACTGCAAGTGGTGTAACGGAGACCACCCCGGCAAGGACTGCAAGGGTAATGATGTGCAGTGCCGATACTGCAAAAAGATGGGGCACCGCGACTATGAGTGCTGGCATAACCCGAACAGTAGAAACTACAGGCCCAAGGGGCAATGGAAGGGTAAGGCCACTGCGACCACCGATGGCCCGAAGACGGCGAATCAGCCACCCCCAGATCAGAGGTACACAGATTCCTAGAAGGGGAAGGGGTCGGGGTCCGACAAGGCCGCCTTGAATGTGGTGGACCGGTCTGAGGCGCCAGGGCCCTCTTCTAGACCAGGTACCGCCTAGACTATTGAGTGAAATAAGTGATTGTATACCCCATTTCATGCATGTGTGTTAGTGAGTTTAAGTAAACAACCATGTGAGTAAACTATTAAAGTATAGTGTAAAAGTCACCTAATTAGATAACTCTAAACTGAAAAGAACCTTCAATATTTGCTATCCAATCCCACCTACACCAAACCCTGAAGAAACTACCATCGGCATCACCGAATTTGCAATGGAGCAATGTCAGGTCATCTAACCAGATATGATACTCTTAAATGGATACCTGACACCGGAAGCACAAATCCATATCATCAGACGATGCGATGAACTTGGAGCAAAACCTGGAGGTTTCTACAAACCTGAATACACGAGTGGATCAAGAATGAAATTGAAGATGATGTGCATGGGTAAGGACTGGAACCCTTACACCAAGACATATCAGGAAGTGCGAGCTGAAGATGGAGCAACTGTACCAAGTATACCTGAGGAATTCCTTGCGGTCGTTAACCACGCCGTGGAAATTGCTCAGCAAGTTGAAACGGATTCAATTCCAAATGTGAAAGCAGATCTGTGTATTGTGAACTTCTACCAGAAAGGTGGACGATTAGGTTTACACCAAGACAAGGACGAGTCACCCGAGTCTCTAAGTAAGGGAGTACCCGTGGTGTCTTGGTCCATTGGTGATACCGCAGTGTTTGTGTATGGCGAGCAGAAGCGTGCTGATCTCGCAAAGAAGCTAGTATTGAAATCAGGAGATGTGTTAATCATGGAGGGCAGTCAAGGATGCTATACCATGGCATCAAGAAGATCAAACTGAATACCGCACCGTCGGCAGTGATCAATGCCACACACATGAAACCCGGACGTTTAAATTTGACCTTCAGACAGTTTTAAGCTTTGTATAATTATGTGATGTGTTGGACCAGTGTATGTTAAGGATGTTGTAAGTGCTAATTATGGCGACAGTATAAGCCAATGAATGATGTTAAAAAAAAAGTGTGTTAATGAATAAAGTGGAGTTGTTTGAAGTATATCAACCGTGTTGTTACCCAATAATTATTAGTTTGCCAATGAATTAGGCTGTGCTCTCGGAACGGGAGGTATACTGAGTGTCTGCAATGAGGCAGAAGCCGGCAAGAGCGGCACGATACTCACCGGTACCTTTCCAGTCAATGGCGTGGACGCTTCGATCTTGTTCGACTCCGGAGCCTCACATACATTTATTTCGCTATCCTTTGCGAAGAGGCTGGGGTTAGACGGTGATGAGATGCCAGACTTCCTAGTCACTCTCCCGTCGAAAGAGCGGATCAGGTGTACCCGCTACCACCGAGATGTTGTTGTGAGAATCAGAGGTGAAGAATTTCCGATCGACTTGATAGAGTTCGACGGACTTGGTTTTGATGTAATTGTCGGGATGAACTGGTTGGAGCGGTACAAGGGCAGAATCCTGTGTGCCGAGCATCGACTGCTTCTTTAGAGTCCGTCTGGGGTTACCATATCTTACCGCCAGAGGCCCAGGGAGCCTTCGACTCAGATCATCACCGCCATGGCTATGTGTCGTGAACTACAACGAGGGAGTGATGTATACCTATGCTATGTCCAGGACATAGAGAGAGACCCAGAGTTTAGTCCTGATGTGCCGGTAGTGTCGGAGTTTCCTGATGTATTTCCTAAGGAACTGCCGGGCATGCCGCCAGCACGGGAAGTGGAGTTTGAGATTGATTTGGTTCCGGGCACCGGACCAATTGCGAAGGCGCCCTATCGTATGGCTCCAGCAGAGATGACTGAGCTCAAGGAGCAGCTGAGAGACCTACTCGACAAGGGGTTTATTTGCCCTAGCGTTTCACCATGGGGAGCGCCAGTCCTCTTCGTGAAGAAGAAGGACGGTAGTCTCCGTCTGTGTATTGACTATCGAGAGCTGAATGCAGTTACGGTGAAGAACCGTTACCCTTTACCACGCATCGACGATTTATTTGATCAGTTGAGGGGAGCATCAGTATTCTCCAAGATAAATCTACGATCCGGATACCATCAGATTGCCATCCGTGACAGTGACATTGAGAAGACAGCATTCAGAACTAGGTATGGACATTATGAGTTTACGGTTATGCCGTTTGGTTTATCCAATGCACCAGCCAAGTTCATGGACTTAATGAACCGCTTGTTCCAAGATCAGTTAGACAAGTCAGTGGTAGTCTTCATCGACGATATACTTGTGTACTCGAAATCGAGGGGTGAGCATGAAAGCCACCTGAGAAATGTGTTACAAACATTGAGGAAGAATCAGTTGTATGCTAAATTTTTGAAGTGTGAGTTTTGGTTGGACCAAGTATCCTTTCTTGGTCATGTGATTTCTGAGGCCGGGATCGCTGTTGATCCGGCAAAGATTGATGTAGTGCGCACCTAGCCTAGGCCGAAGACAGTTACCGATATCAGGAGCTTCCTCGGTCTAGTAGGTTATTATAGGAGGTTTGTGAAGGACTTCTCTAGTGTCTCGAAGCCGATGACTTCCTTGATGAAAAAGGATGCACCATTCGAGTGGACAGTCGATTGTGAGAGTTCTTTTCAGAGTCTCAAGGATGCTCTGACATCTGCACCAGTCCTGACTTTACCAGACGGTCCAGATGGTTTTGAGGTCTATTACGACGCATCAGGCAGAGGTATGGATTGTGTGTTGATGCAACACGGGAAGGTCGTAGCTTACGCCTCCCGACAGCTGAAGAAGCATGAAGAGAACTACCCTACCCACGACTTAGAATTGGGGGCCATTATCTTCGCACTGAATGAAAATCCTTACTGTGTGTGAGATGTGAACTAAGATAATACAGCGACTAAAGAAGCGAACGAAAACTCAGATTAAACTCAGGAACACGTATCGCCCTCGATACACAATATGCACGTGGTAAGATCACCACACAACCTATACACGAGATCTAAATTCTCCACATGTTAAGAGAACAATCTACTCTTAACACCTAACTCTCAGTATGAGCTTCGAATTACCAAGAACGTTTCAGTATGAAACTAATCTTTATCACCACGGCGTATAGCTCCCTCTTGTTCACCCTATCTTTTCCGTGCCCCCAGAATCGTTGCCCTAACCCAAGAATTACTGTCTCCTTATATAGATATCGTAACAATCGATTTACAACTCATAAGCTAAAGATTTTATTTATCTTTAACAGATATATAAAATCCTACTCAAGATATTCTATCTTCTATCTTTAATTCCTCGGTTTAGGTCTGGCGCACTGCTTCCAATATTGTCTGTTAATTCACGTTAGTATGGAACTGAGTTTGCCGATCAAAACGACATCAACAATTTCCCCCTTTTTGATGCGGCAAACTGTTGAAGTCTTGAACACATCGTACTGATTCCCCCTGAATCTTATATTACAGTAACTTGGTATGAAATTTTGATCAGCTATCGGCTGTTCCCCCTCAAACTCGCATCCTCTTCTACTTGCCCTGTACTCAGAGTAAAACTCACAACCTTTTGCGCATTAAATGTGATACGACAACAAGAAAGAAAAAAAATAAGAGACAGGTAAAGAAACAGAAACATTGCATCATAATCGAACTTGAATCACAGTGTTTAACAGATAGACTGATAGGGATCTAGCTCAAAAACCAAAGTATCATGCGCTAGCCATAAACGCATCACAAGTCTAACCATGCATTTGCTGTGTGTACACCAATCCATTTGTCTTAAAAAATATAAGAACTTCGAAGACTTGCAAAAACACTTCCCCCTTTTGCCACATCAAAAAGAGACGCAAGATATCAGATATTGTAATGAACAATCAGGGAGGGGTAGGATGCAATCTAGCTGAAAAACACTAGAATTTTTCAGATTGTCCCGAGGTTGAGTTATTTGCAGACATCATGGAATCAAGTTTGTCCTCCAGAATCCGCAACCGGTCCAGTAAGCGCTTCTCCATTGCCATCATTGAGTCGAGGACTGACTGGACCAAATAGGTGGTGGAGGGAACTGCACGGTCAGTCTTCTCCTCATGTTGCCCTGGTTGTTTGAATTGCCAGCCTGCCGATGTCAATTCCAAGTCCATCTTGGAGAGTGTTGCGACAACTAGATAGTTAGTGGGTTGAGCAGTGATGAAAAGAGCATCTTCTTTAACAAGATTGAAGTGACGAAGAACCTTTGTAAGCCAGAAGGGATAAGGAATGGAGGGCTTGTAGCTATTCACAATTGACCGCAAGTGAGATATGATAATTCTTGGCAATGAGAGATGAATCTTTTTATCTAAGCACCACATCAATCCTAAATCCACGGGTGTGACCTTATCACGCATGTCAGAGCGTGGAAGTAATGTTTGATAAGCTAGTAAGTGAAGCAATCTCGGTAACACACCTAGGTCTCTCTGTTGATAGTGCTTCAGTCTAGAACTAGCACGAGTCAGGCCAAAGTGTTGCACCACGTCAGAATGCGGTGCGACATCCACTTTCTGAGTATTGAACTCCGCTAAACCATCAAGAGGTACATCAAGAATCATAGCAAGCCATGCTGGAGAGATTATCATTTTGATTCCAGCAACCTCAGTCTTAAACTCGTATGGTGAAACAAATTCTAAGTTTAGGACAAACGGAAAAAGTAGCTCTGGGTAGTAGTTGGTTTCAGAATTAAATAATTTGTCCCAACCTTGAAATTGAACAATTTCTACTAACGATTCCAGCGAGTTCTTGCCTAACCAATCACAATCCACCAATTTTCCAGGAAGAATGTCGGATTCAAGCATCGAACAATTAAAAATGGGTTTCTGTGGAAAGGTGCGACCTGGGTTTTGCGACCGTTCTTGATGAAAGTCCTTTACCTTTGATGTGAAAGGACGACGTGGTACAGACTTCAGCCTCTTCGACGATCGCTGTTGAACTACTGGAGAATCACCCTCTTTGCGCTTTGGGTTCACCGAGGAAGCATCTTCGACTCCCGGAGCATCTTTCTTGGCAGGTGTGCGCAACCGACGGCGTGTTTTGGCCAAAGGAATGTCGTCCTCAGTAGGAACAGCAGAAGAATCTTCATCGCTAACAATGGTGGTTTCTTTTGGAGTTGGAGATTTTGCTTCGGGTGAGGGTTTTGAAATGGAATCGGGGACTATTGTTTGTTGGCTATAATTTTCTGGTTTTTCAGTAGCAATAGGAACAGCATCCTCATAGATGAGTTGTTCGAAAGAATCCATGGCTGAAAGCAGAGGAGAGTGAGGAAAAATTCAAGAACGAAGCTAGAGAAGATCAAGAGTTGGCTCTGTTGAGAAACTTCGGGAGGTGTAACCAAGTGAGTAAACAGTAGATGTTGTAAGTATACTGAGAGTGAGAAAAGGAAGTAATGTATAGTGTGAGTTTTTGTGTTTTTTTTTAAATTAATGCTAAACTTCTCCGTTTGAAAAATAAACACGGTTGACAGATCTAGACTGAGGCTATCGGAATAAAACCCTTAGAAGATTAGGAAGATGAACACATTTATCTACAGAGATATCGACCAGTATACATTAGGGAATAATGACTCCAGTCTCCTGACATTAACAAATCTCCTTTAGTGAACATACCACAAGCGGGACATGTAGATCATTTAATTGGTTAACTTCGTTTGAAACGACAAGAGGTGAGAAGTACAATCATATTCCATTATACCTTTCATCACCACAGACTCATACTCACAGCTATGTAAGACAATATTTGCGTTATTTAGGAAACAACACCTTGACTTTTTCTCTCCATCCATGTAGCGATTTTGGGTCAACTTGTCCAGAGTAGTTACCCTTAGAAAGTTAGATGATGAAGCATCCTTGAAGACTTAATTATCGAATGAAAGAGGCCAAATACGTGTTGTTTGTGTTGTGAGCAGTGGAATCTCTTGCCTTGTTCATACCATTATATTATATAGCCACTGTAATGTTATATCAGTTACTTTTATTGCATATTCCAACATGGTGCTTGGGAGACACATCCAGGAGATTTATACGAAAGAAGAAGAGAGATACATACATCCAACTAAGGTATATTCGGAAGACATGCTGAAGAAAAATAACATACTCATCTTAAGTACCTTCATAACGGTTTTGTAACACCCCATCCAACAACAAACACGTAATAACAATCTGCAGCGGAAACTTAACTCATCGCATTACTTATTCCAATGGTGTTACACGCCGTTAACCACCCACGTGGCTAACAAGGCTAATACATACACATTTGTATCGGTCTGATGGACTAGATTCCCGAGCAACTACACAATACACTCCTTATTCCATTTCAACATTTATTATATACATACATTCCCACTGTACCGAGTATTTACAACTACTGCCGATAGTAATTTCGGTCTTACTACGCCTATCATACTCACGCCATTTAAATGGCTACCCATGTATAAACATCTGCCCCGTCCTACTCTCGAACGGCTTCCAGCTCCTTGTACCTGAAATAGAAAAGGAGAGAAAGGGTGGCCCCCAAGGGGCTCAGCACCTTTGCTGGTATGGTAATCCCGCAGCCCACATGCTACCGGGCCACGCACAACTAATTGTCGTCTTAGCATGCAGTTGATTATATTTAAATCATGCATACAAGCCATAACCATACAACACATAATATTTCGCCTCAATGGGCTCAACCTATAACCAACACATCCACACTTAACCAACCATCCAATGATTCCTTAAACCCTAGAGTGGCTCTCCTCTAAAATGGAGCTACTTCCTTAACGAACGACATGTACCCATTAATCGGGTTATCCTCAAATGCCTCTTGTCGCAAACTGGGATTCATTTCCATGATCCACACATTCCATATCATACATAATATCTCATTTCTCACATAATAAAACATAACAACACCTTCCTTGTTTCAACGTACATATGATGACATCGCATTCATTTAAAACATCCAATATATATATATTTATACCATAGCATAGCAAGGGAATTTGCATAGCACCATAACATTACATAACACCATAAAATCGGTTCTCACAAGGAACCTTCCACCATAGTTAGTATACCATGTGAGCCTAGGGATTTTTTTGCCAATCCCATGTTAAGCTCGTTACCATCCTCGTTACCGTCCGGTTATATAGAACGGTTAACTTGTACCCAAGGTGTGTCGGATATAGTAATCCCAAGCACACCGAAATAACATACGTATGCCCCTGTGGCCCGACGTGAGTCAGTAACTAGCTTTGGATAAGCTAAGGGAAGGTAGAAACCAAATTGGAATACCACCTATACATACACCAAGAGAGCCGAACCGGATAAGATAACGACTCCCGTCCATCACACGCGTGGCCGGAACAACCGGACTCCTCACCCCCCATTAGTACATATACACTTAACAATAAGTAGTTAGAGATCCATTATGGAGCCTACCACATCCACACACCATACGGTATCATAACCGAGTTAAGCACACAAGGGAGGTTCACACACTTGCATACAACAACAATGTCCAACTAACTCACACATAGCCGTGGTTAGCACGTTCCCAAGGTTTGGGCCGTCAACTCCGAACACCGATCACTCATGTGTTCCTAGATTTGGTTAGCTAAGGTTTAACACATATTTGAGGTTAAATGGTATCGGAGGCCAAATTCCACATAAATGAATTACTATAAACTCATTACATGTTTTAATCTTACAAGGTGGCAAACACTCAAGAAAACACATTGGCATACAAGCCGGTGTAATCCGGTAGGACACAGGTTGCAAGAAAACCATACCTGTCACCGGAGTCCACTTTACCACGTCCACTTATGTTCCTCGAGCGATTCTCGAACAACTGTTAACATCACATGTGTTTTTATTAACATCGGGGTTTGCTTGATTATTTAATGTCCAAAGCTTATAATTTTTCCCCGTTAACTTAGCTACATAACTTCACTTTTTAACTTGTTTTACCCTCACATTTTAATACAACTTTTCACCCACCTAATTGCCATTAAAACTCACCTAACATGTCCTTAACAACCTTATGACATCATTACCTATCAATCCCCATCATCTCATATCATTTCTAACCTTAAACCACATTTTGGTCCGACCGGACTTGCCGACCGGACTTGTCCATGTCCGGTCGATTCCAGAACACATTTCCGCCCAAAATTTTCCACTCCGACCGGATTGTAAGTCCGGTCCTATGTCCGGTCCATTCCAGAGAGTTTCTCCCCTTTGTAAATTTAGCCCGACCGGACTTGCCAAGTCCGGTCCTATGTCCGGTCCATTCCAGAAACTAATTCTCGCAGGGTAAACTGGGCCCGACCGAACTTGCAAGTCCGGTCGCAAGTCCGGTCTGCCCCAAATCCTTGTTTTCCTTTTTACATTCAACTCCAAACTTCACCCCATATATCCTAGTATATCCTAACCTCATTTGGGCACTTCAAACACACCTTTAGCCATGTGCTAAACTCTTTAAATCACTCACCAAAACCATCTTATCATTCACAAATTTCTTACAAGATTCCTAGTACTTGGGATGTTTTCTCCTTAAGATTTCTAAGTGGTAATTCACCAACAATGACCACTATACCAAGGTGTTTCCTCTACACCTTAACATCTCCCAAGCATCTCCTCTTACTAACCAAATCTTCTTTCACAACTCCTTAAATTCCTTTCTCAAAACCTTACCTAAACATCATTCTCTCCTTATTCATCAACATGACCTAAACCTTAAACAAACTTCTCCAAGACTTTAATATCTCCTAAAAACACTCATTGGATTTCTAGAACTTCCAAGGCAATGCCTATATCCTTATAGCACCTTAGAACACCTTAATGCATGTGTTCTCCCTTAGTGAAGCATGTGTCCATTCCTAACAATTCCTAGTTCACCCAAGTTCATTTAAGCACCTAGAATTCCTTATACATTTTACAATTTCGCCATGGGTTCTCTTAGCACATCATCATTCCAAAACTCATAGTTTTCACCATTAAGCACTCAAGAGCACCTAAATCCATCAAGAACATTATCACTCACAAAATTTCACCAACTTTACACTACATCACAATATAGTGCATAATTAAACTTGCTTGGCACTTAGGCCCTTAAATAACATGGCTCTTAGGCCCTTAAATTGCATAATCCTTAAACACTGAATTTCCCACATAAATAATGCCTTTGACCTGCAAATACATGCACCAATACATATGTTCTTTTACTAGTCTCCTTGAGAACACTTTACTAGGTCATTCACCATTTGCTCTTTAGGTAGTTTTAACAAGCATTATAAGCTTATTTCTCCTAAGGCATTAAACCACATTGAGATAGCTTGTTTACCTCTTTTCCTCACAAATTTCTTTCTTGTTTCCTTGTAAAACCGGTAGGGCATTTGGTTCCTTGCCAACAACTAAACAATATACCAACATTGAAATGAGTATATAAGCTTTAAGCTTTATCTCATTGTAAACCCTAGTTACATATATTATCTTAAGGTGTTAACATGATTGTTTTACCTTGGAATGGAAAGAGAGCTTGAATATATATCAAGAGAGGACTCCTCCTAGCCCTTGGAAGATTCAAATGAAGCTAAACAAGCAAGGTAAAGACACCATGGTGAGGTTAATTTTCGGCCATGCACTAAAAGGAGAGGAAACTTGATTTTTCTTTGAGATTCCTTACCTAGAAGCAAAGGAGAACAATAATATGTGAAAAGGTGAGCTCAAGCTCCATCAATGGTGAATCTCCTTGGCACCGAAATTGAGTTCTTGAAGATTTAGGTAGAAGTGTAGATGTAGAGCTTCTCCAAAGAAGAATGGTGGTCTTGGAATTGAATTTGGACCATGGAGCTAGGAGTTACAAGCATTCAAAGATGGAAACAATGGTGGTGTTGGTGTGTTGCTGTATCAGCTCGTAAAAGAGAGCAAGAAGGGAGGCTGGGGTCGTGTGAAATGAAGGAGGAAAGGAGAATGAAGATAGAACTTGCTTTAACAAGATATTTGTATTAAAAGGTAAGTTTCTCCTTTTTACCTTCCTACCCTTCCTTTCCTTAATTGCTTTTACATGGTGGTGACTCACCTTCATAAAAACCGGCCACCATTTAGCTAGAAGGGTGTTTTGGTCTTTGTTGACCAACTTAATCACTTATAACATTATATGTTACAAAACTAGTTATAAAAATCACTATTCACCAATAACAAGGCACATAGAAGTGAAATTTTTGATTTCCTTTGATATAGCCACCCAAATGTGATACTATATAGTACACATGTTAATTAAAGAGTAATGATGGACATTTAGCCATTCAAACTCATTTACAAGACAATTTTTCAAAAACGTGCTTTAAGACTTCTTAAAGCACATTTTGTGTTTTAACTTGTTTTCAAGCTTGGTTTTCTTTAGTAATTGATTTAATATGTTCATTAACACATAATTAAGGCATAGGTATGACCATTAGGCCTTATACACATTTATCCCAAGCTTAGAGCACCTTTTAGCCCATATTGACCTTAAGTATTATTTGTGTTTTGTTTGGTTTCATTGTCTACCAAAGTTTCCTAAGGACTTAATTAGCCTTAAAGTCATAATTAAACATTATCAAGTCTTGGTAGGCTCTTTGGGTCCTAACCAAGTTCACCCCAAGCTTAGAGCATGTTTTTGCTCAAACCGTGTCTTAGTGTTTTATTGTGTTTTACCATGGTTTAAATGTTTCATTTATGTTTAAGGCACCTTTTTAGCCTTTAAATACCATAGTTTAACGTTTACCAACATACCAAGGTTTGGGGTATTTCAATCTACCCCTTAAAAGAACTTCGTCCTCGAAGTTCACATTTCCTCGCATCATTGGATTAGATACGGAATTACTTATAGCCATAAAACTTCATTACCAACCATCCTTTACATCCAACCTCGGACTTAATGGTCCGGGCAACATATCCACATTACATAAAATATCATACTCACATGGTAACCTCGGACTTAATGGTCCGGGTACCTTCACCACACTTGCACTAACATAATATCCCTCAGACTCTTAGGTCTGGGTGACATAACCACATTTGGACTCGTAGGCCCGAGTAACACAACACATTTAGACTCATAGGTCTTGATAGCATACACTTTAGGAGATCAAAGTCAGAATAACCTTTATCACACATACCAAACACATGTCATAGCATGTATATCAAACAGAAATACCTTTTCCATCTCTCCATGGGTTCGAATCCCACGTTGAGTACATATACACAGTGATCCCTCAGAACCCGGTCGCGATGGACACTTTCTGGTCCCCGTTCCTTTGGGAGATCAAAACATTCACTTAATTTTTAACATATGTACTTCTCATGTCACCGGTCCGAAGACAAAGGCTCATACGTCCTCAGCTCGTGAGCAAGTACTACAAAAATATTCTTTACGAGGTTAAGTATAAGAAGATCTTTATTCAAAATATTAATCGATTGTTTGAAAACCCAATTGAAAATCCTTTTGAAAACACCACACAACTCCAAGTCCATTTTATGCTCCTTGTATCTTTCTTAACATGGTTATTTGTAATCACTTATAGGGAGCTTCAAGAATCATCCAACACTGATGTGATCAGCATCGGTGTTGAACTATCTTTCCACCCCAATTTGTGTTCGGCTTCCCTTGATATCATGATAATCAAGTTTCACCTCCCACTTCATTTTCAACCAACAATTAATTCAAGCATATCCCATTTTCTATCTTTGAATCCTTCTAGTCATAATCATTACATCTCCAAGGGATAGAACTCCGTCTATCAATCATCACCCAAATCCAACTTAATTCGAGTTACCTAGGGAATCTAATTCTCGCTAGGTTCTATGTCGGTCTCATAACCCTTCATAAATCACAACATTGTATATATACATATATTTTTATCAAAATACAATACATGGTTTACATTTATGCACCGTCGGGGTTTTAGTTCCCCGGAGTTTCTTTACTCCCTTCCACTTGTACTCTCACACACCACTGTTAACAAATGACACACTTCCCACAATGGTATTCGCATCTTTTGTGCGCAATTACCACAATTTAACCACAAATAAATGCGTATGTTTATATAACACACGCGCCAACCGTCATAACAATTCATTTTGTGCTATGCACAACCCCATTCACGTACACTTGTACGGTAAAACACACTAAGTGGTTTTGCGCTCTACCCCCCTTAAAAGGGATTACGCCCACGTAATCAATCACTGAGCATTGGCTTAAAATGTTCTGTCGTCGTGAAGTGTTTTAACTTCCACGCGGTCTATTACACAATGGATTCTGATTAGAGGATCTTAACCATATTGGCGGTTTAGTCCCTAAACCAAGAATTCGCATTGGAGTTCTAACTCATAACCGGTTTCGGTCCTGGCCTGTGAGGCTTTTAGGAATTGATAACTAGTCATTTATTCATATTCACCATGTATATCCGGTATCTGACGCATGGGCTCACTGGCCTCTGTTGCGCAACTCTGATAGTTGTAGAGCTAGTTTGCCCCACTCGTTACTGTTGTTGTATTGTACATCTCCAACGTATTACCCTTATCTTGGGAAGAATGGTTTCTCAACCGACGCATGGTATCTCTTACCCTGAGCGAATTCGGTGAGTTTCAAAACTTTCCATCCACTTCTCCAATAGCTTACAGCGTAAACTACTATGTAATTCACAATGATGGTCTTGCTTCTACCGACTTACTGTCGGTTGAGATTGAGCTACTACCTAGTGTGTAGTGCTCTCTCAGCTATTTCCCACACCTGGGGTATATCTCATACCGACCTTTGGTATTTAGTGTTACTGTAGTTATTTACTGTTAATCATGTCTCCACCTTTGGTTTTGTACATGTATTCTTTCATTCCTGCGGCCTTGCATTACCTATGCATCGGCCATTATAACATTATTCCTCCACAATTACCATGCTTCTGATTCCTAGCTATCCCACTTGATCATTACTGCGCAAGTGCAATACCAAAACACTCAGTCATACAGAGTGCAGAGGCGTAAACCCTTGACAGCAACTCTCTCATGCGATTGCGATAGGAATTTTCACTGAAATCCTTATCATCTAACACTTGCCACCGGCTTACTGCTCGGTTCATTTGCTATCACTTACTGTTGTATCTCCACTGGGGTTAACTCACAACTCTGCTTACTCACCATTTTATCATCTAACCATCCTCATACAACGGTCGCTTATTGCGCACCGTGTCCTTACTCATTATATAACATCAACTTATACTGCATCCGCTATTATATTAGCTTCTGCTATTATGCTGGGTTTATCTGGCCACTTATTTGGCTGATTTTTTTAATATACTACTATTTTTCCCTTGAGCGTTGTTCGCTACACATTTAGCTTCACACACCTATGGTGATTGCTATCAACTTATCACACTTCCTGTCTACACAACTGGTACAAACATTTCCTTTCGTATTATTCTTATTCAAATCATCCTGGGGTAATAACAACGTGGTCCGTCCTCCACATATTTCTTGAACTTGCTTCACATAACTACCGCTTCTGCGGTCTCACAATATCGAGAGGTATCCCCACTCTTAATGCAGTGGTTCGCTTACCACTTATACAACATAAACTTCTACAATCAATCAAATTTATATAACATATCTTGCTTATGGCTTATAAGCCTTATTTGCCTTGAGCTGAGCTCATTGTAGGCTGTCCACACATATGTACTTCTCTGTACAATATTATATGTTTAGAGGTTGTAGTGGGTTCCATGTCAAGGTCGTTGCATTCCGTTTCCTTTCATGGGATGTCCCTTAGGTTTGTCAGTTCGTCTCCTGACAATTTGTGTCTAAACTGGGAGCTAATTTCAACCCTTGTGTTTCAATTATATTGCTTCATCCAACAATGTTTAATCCAAATACCCCTCAAGGATTGTTCCTGAGTGTTATTAAAATATGCCATTACATCTGGCTTGCACTCATGGGTACATTCCGTTAGCCACGCCTTTTGCGTTCTTCACTGGTTATTATTTCTTCTGTAAAGATCAACAATTCCAGATAGTGTAGGTACTGATTCTGGGAGTTTCATCCCATTCATTGCACATTAATGTGTCCACATTAGGCATTTGCCTTTCCCTGCTTTCCCGCTATCATGTTTATCCCTGAGGATCCTTAAGACATATGCTATGTCTTTACTTAACAGTTTGTGCACTTCGCACTTCCTAACTCTTAAACGTTTCCTTGAAAGGAATTCACTAATCCTTTTAATCTCGTTAACTTAACTGGGTTCCTTAACTTCAACCATTCATGGTAATCCTTAGCTCTGGATTGACTTATACTGCTGACCGTAGTACGGAGTCGACTACTTCCCGTGTTCTGGACTCTACTCGTATACATATATGGGGTATCATACTGATACATTACTACTTACCCAACTAACCTATAAATAGGTCTGTCAGGCCCACATGCTCCTATCGGAGTGCGGTCGTCCCACTACACAGTTGGTACACTTGTAGTGTCCGTCACACGCCTAGGTGAAGTATTCTGTTGTCAACTCCCTTATATTGTCCCGTGACAATATTCATTTCTTGCTTCTCGAACTTAATCGAGGGAAAGTTTGTCCACTGTTGTATCTTGTCAATTGCCCCTGGTTTCACTGGTTTGGTTTAAAAGAAGGTCGGAAAGAATGTTGGTTTGAAAGAAAATCTGGTTTTGAAAGAAAGGGTTTGAATAAATTTAGGTTTGAAAGAAATTTTCATGGTTTCACAACATCTTACCTTAGCCAAGTCTAGCTTCTTGCTGACTGGTGTACTTACAATCACAGAGGTTAGGCTATTAAGCCCTTCCACGGTTACAATGATCACATTTAACTTTATTGTACTTTTCCAAGTACTTTGTAGCGGTTATAAATTTCCTGAACAGCCCTGTTATAGTAGCACTTGCTATGGCAAGTGTGCCATGCTAACTGGCTATCGGTTTGACACATACCGATTGTGGTATTGTTTTGACCCATATTGTCATCAGTGGCCTTGTTGGCCCTCACTGATCTTACTGCCTTGATAAATACTCCTCTAGGTGACTTCTCACTGTTTCCACGTGATATTCATTAACTAGGGTGTTTCCCATTCTAGGAGACCCCTTTGTCTTAGTATTATATTCACCTTGTAGCCCGTTCCACGTATTTGGGCACTACGTTGTAGTTCCCTTGTCTGTTGATATACCGTTGGTGTATTATTCATCAATTGTGGTCCCGTAGACACTTGTCTCGGGTTTCTTTAATCCATTTCTTGCCTGTTGCACGGTTGGTGCGTTGCAAGCTGGTTGTCCTCGACTGCTTAGCATGTCGACCCAAGTTGCTGGAAATTCTATTCTTCTATACACAAGATTCTTCATTCTTCGCTATTAAATGCGGTTAACATTGCCCAGATGGAGACCGTCTCTGGGATTCCCAGTTTTCGGGATCTACCGTATGACAGATCCTCCGTACCCTTAAAGGTACTTACTAACAGCCAGATCGGGTATTCCCGAGTAAGAGAGGACTTTCATCTCTCTGGCGTTGTTTCCCAAGTTATATAACAGGGATTGTGGAGGGTGGGATGGATATAGTAGGTTTCCAATATTCACTGGTAGTTCCTTACTAGCGTATCTCTCACGCTATCACTCAACCCTTAACCCAAAGTACTTAAATCCTAACTCGGTACTTCCTAAGCTCGGTAATTCAGTCATCAGAGCGATACTTCGCTCTGATACCACTTTTTTGTAACACCCCATCCAACAACAAACACGTAATAACAATCTGCAGCGGAAACTTAACTCATCGCATTACTTATTCCAATGGTGTTACACGCCGTTAACCACCCACGTGGCTAACAAGGCTAATACATACACATTTGTATCGGTCTGATGGACTAGATTCCCGAGCAACTACACAATACACTCCTCATTCCATTTCAACATTTATTATATACATACATTCCCACTGTACCGAGTATTTACAACTACTGCCGATAATAATTTCGGTCTTACTACGCCTATCATACTCACGCCATTTAAATGGCTACCCATGTATAAACATCTGCCCCGTCCTACTCTCGAACGGCTTCCAGCTCCTTGTACCTGAAATAGAAAAGGAGAGAAAGGGTGGCCCCCAAGGGGCTCAGCACCTTTGCTGGTATGGTAATCCCGCAGCCCACATGCTACCGGGCCACGCACAACTAATTGTCGTCTTAGCATGCAGTTGATTATACTTAAATCATGCATACAAGCCATAACCATACAACACATAATATTTCGCCTCAATGGGCTCAACCTATAACCAACACATCCACACTTAACCAACCATCCAATGATTCCTTAAACCCTAGAGTGGCTCTCCTCTAAAATGGAGCTACTTCCTTAACGAACGACATGTACCCATTAATCGGGTTATCCTCAAATGCCTCTTGTCGCAAACTGGGATTCATTTCCATGATCCACACATTCCATATCATACATAATATCTCATTTCTCACATAATAAAACATAACAACACCTTCCTTGTTTCAACGTACATATGATGACATCGCATTCATTTAAAACATCCAATATATATATATTTATACCATAGCATAGCAAGGGAATTTGCATAGCACCATAACATTACATAACACCATAAAATCGGTTCTCACAAGGAACCTTCCACCATAGTTAGTATACCATGTGAGCCTAGGGATTTTTTTGCCAATCCCATGTTAAGCTCGTTACCATCCTCGTTACCGTCCGGTTATATAGAACGGTTAACTTGTACCCAAGGTGTGTCGGATATAGTAATCCCAAGCACACCGAAATAACATACGTATGCCCCTGTGGCCCGACGTGAGTCAGTAACTAGCTTTGGATAAGCTAAGGGAAGGTAGAAACCAAATTGGAATACCACCTATACATACACCAAGAGAGCCGAACCGGATAAGATAACGACTCCCGTCCATCACACGCGTGGCCGGAACAACCGGACTCCTCACCCCCCATTAGTACATATACACTTAACAATAAGTAGTTAGAGATCCATTATGGAGCCTACCACATCCACACACCATACGGTATCATAACCGAGTTAAGCACACAAGGGAGGTTCACACACTTGCATACAACAACAATGTCCAACTAACACATAGTCGTGGTTAGCACGTTCCCAAGGTTTGGGCCGTCAACTCCGAACACCGATCACTCATGTGTTCCTAGATTTGGTTAGCTAAGGTTTAACACATATTTGAGGTTAAATGGTATCGGAGGCCAAATTCGCCACATAAATGAATTACTATAAACTCATTACATGTTTTAATCTTACAAGGTGGCAAACACTCAAGAAAACACATTGGCATACAAGCCGGTGTAATCCGGTAGGACACAGGTTGCAAGAAAACCATACCTGTCACCGGAGTCCACTTTACCACGTCCACTTATGTTCCTCGAGCGATTCTCGAACAACTGTTAACATCACATGTGTTTTTATTAACATCGGGGTTTGCTTGATTATTTAATGTCCAAAGCTTATAATTTTTCCCCGTTAACTTAGTTACATAACTTCACTTTTTAACTTGTTTTACCCTCACATTTTAATACAACTTTTCACCCACCTAATTGCCATTAAAACTCACCTAACATGTCCTTAACAACCTTATGACATCATTACCTATCAATCCCCATCATCTCATATCATTTCATAACCTTAAACCACATTTTTGGTCCGACCGGACTTGCCGACCGGACTTGTCCATGTCCGGTCGATTCCAGAACACATTTCCGCCCAAAATTTTCCACTCCGACCGGACTTGTAAGTCCGGTCCTATGTCCGGTCCATTCCAGAGAGTTTCTCCCCTTTGTAAATTTAGCCCGACCGGACTTGCCAAGTCCGGTCCTATGTCCGGTCCATTCCAGAAACTAATTCTCGCAGGGTAAACTGGGCCCGACCGAACTTGCAAGTCCGGTCGCAAGTCCGGTCTGCCCCAAATCCTTGTTTTCCTTTTTACATTCAACTCCAAACTTCACCCCATATATCCTAGTATATCCTAACCTCATTTGGGCACTTCAAACACACACCTTTAGCCATGTGCTAAACTCTTTAAATCACTCACCAAAACCATCTTATCATTCACAAATTTCTTACAAGATTCCTAGTACTTGGGATGTTTTCTCCTTAAGATTTCTAAGTGGTAATTCACCAACAATGACCACTATACCAAGGTGTTTCCTCTACACCTTAACATCATCTCCCAAGCATCTCCTCTTACTAACCAAATCTTCTCTTTCACAACTCCTTAAATTCCTTTCTCAAAACCTTACCTAAACATCATTCTCTCCTTATTCATCAACATGACCTAAACCTTAAACAAACTTCTCCAAGACTTTAATATCTCCTAAAAACACTCATTGGATTTCTAGAACTTCCAAGGCAATGCCTATATCCTTATAGCACCTTAGAACACCTTAATGCATGTGTTCTCCCTTAGTGAAGCATGTGTCCATTCCTAACAATTCCTAGTTCACCCAAGTTCATTTAAGCACCTAGAATTCCTTATACATTTTACAAATTTCGCCATGGGTTCTCTTAGCACATCATCATTCCAAAACTCATAGTTTTCACCATTAAGCACTCAAGAGCACCTAAATCCATCAAGAACATTATCACTCACAAAATTTCACCAACTTTACACTACATCACAATATAGTGCATAATTAAACTTGCTTGGCACTTAGGCCCTTAAATAACATGGCTCTTAGGCCCTTAAATTGCATAATCCTTAAACACTGAATTTCCCACATAAATAATGCCTTTGACCTGCAAATACATGCACCAATACATATGTTCTTTTACTAGTCTCCTTGAGAACACTTTACTAGGTCATTCACCATTTGCTCTTTAGGTAGTTTTAACAAGCATTATAAGCTTATTTCTCCTAAGGCATTAAACCACATTGAGATAGCTTGTTTACCTCTTTTCCTCACAAATTTCTTTCTTGTTTCCTTGTAAAACCGGTAGGGCATTTGGTTCCTTGCCAACAACTAAACAATATACCAACATTGAAATGAGTATATAAGCTTTAAGCTTTATCTCATTGTAAACCCTAGTTACATATATTATCTTAAGGTGTTAACATGATTGTTTTACCTTGGAATGGAAAGAGAGCTTGAATATATATCAAGAGAGGACTCCTCCTAGCCCTTGGAAGATTCAAATGAAGCTAAACAAGCAAGGTAAAGACACCATGGTGAGGTTAATTTTCGGCCATGTACTAAAAGGAGAGGAAACTTGATTTTTCTTTGAGATTCCTTACCTAGAAGCAAAGGAGAACAATAATATGTGAAAAGGTGAGCTCAAGCTCCATCAATGGTGAATCTCCTTGGCACCGAAATTGAGTTCTTGAAGATTTGAAAAGGTAGAAGTGTAGAGCTTGCTCCAACTAGAAGAATGGTGGTCTTGGAATTGAATTTGGACCATGGAGCTAGGAGTTATAAGCATTCAAAGATGGAAACAATGGTGGTGTTGGTGTTGCTGTATCAGCTCGTAAAAGAGAGCAAGAAGGGAGGCTGGGGTCGTGTGAAATGAAGGAGGAAAGGAGAATGAAGATAGAACTTGCTTTAACAAGATATTTGTATTAAAAGGTAAGTTTCTCCTTTTTACCTTCCTACCCTTCCTTTCCTTAATTGCTTTTTACATGGTGGTGACTCACCTTCATAAAAACCGGCCACCATTTAGCTAGAAGGGTGTTTTGGTCTTTGTTGACCAACTTAATCACTTATAACATTATATGTTACAAACTAGTTATAAAAATCACTGTTCACCAATAACAAGGCACATAGAAGTGAAATTTTTGATTTCCCTTTGATATAGCCACCCAAATGTGATACTATATAGTACACATGTTAATTAAAGAGTAATGATGGACATTTAGCCATTCAAAACTCATTTACAAGACAATTTTTCAAAAACGTGCTTTAAGACTTCTTAAAGCACATTTTGTGTTTTAACTTGTTTTCAAGCTTGGTTTTCTTTAGTAATTGATTTAATATGTTCATTAACACATAATTAAGGCATAGGTATGACCATTAGGCCTTATACACATTTATCCCAAGCTTAGAGCACCTTTTAGCCCATATTGACCTTAAGGTATTTATTTGTGTTTTGTTTGGTTTCATTGTCTACCAAAGTTTCCTAAGGACTTAATTAGCCTTATAAAGTCATAATTAAACATTATCAAGTCTTGGTAGGCTCTTTGGGTCCTAACCAAGTTCACCCCAAGCTTAGAGCATGTTTTTGCTCAAACCGTGTCTTAGTGTTTTATTGTGTTTTACCATGGTTTAAATGTTTCATTTATGTTTCTAAGGCACCTTTTTAGCCTTTAAATACCATAGTTTAACGTTTACACAACATACCAAGGTTTGGGGTATTTCAGGTTTATTCATAAAAAGACTTAGTATAGAATACTATCATCCATGTGGAACAACCGGAGATGTTTAGAGTTAAAAAACTAAAAGAAAGAGCAATTCAAAACAAATCCACAACCGGACGAAATTAAAAAAAGTAAAGAATTTAAACATCTGATCTATCTCTCACTTGGTATCTACCATGCCAATCTCAAAACGAAGTCGCTCAAAGGTTTCTCTTGATAAGGGCTTGGTGAATATGTCGGCCAACTATTTTTCTGTGGGGCAATGAACAAGGATAACATGGCCATGTTCAACATGATCACGAATAAAATGATGACGGATGTCAATGTGTTTGGAACGTGAGTGATGAACTGGGTTTTTGGTTAGCTCAATTGCACTGGTATTGTCGCAATAGAGAGGAATGGGAATGAAGAAGAGACCATAATCTTCGAGCTGCTGATGAAGCCATAAGATCTGAGCACAACACGCCGCCGCAGCCACATACTCAGCTTCAGTCGTAGACAGAGCAACCGAAGCTTGTTTCCTAGAAGACCAAGCAATGAGATTAGAACCCAAAAATTGAGCCGTGCCCGTGGTACTCTTCCTATCAGTAAGAGAGCCACCAAAATCTGCATCAGTATACCCGAGAGTGTAGGTAACGAAGTAGCCGTGTATAAAAGTCCAAGAGATGATGTTCCTTGTAAGTACCGGAAAATGCGTTTGACCGCTTTGACATGAGGTGTTTTGGGATTAGATTGGAACCGAGCGCAGAAACACACTTTGCATAATATCAGGCCGACTCGCGGTAAGATAGAGAAGAGACCCTATCATCCCCCTATAAATGGTAGGATCTGTAGATTCTGCAGTGGGTTCCAGTCCGAGTCTAAGAGTAGTAGACATCGGAGTGAACATTGGTTTACACTCATTAAACTTATATTTGGCCAAAAGCTCCAGGGTGTATTTAGTTTGGCTGATAAAAGTGCCATCAGCTGTTTGACGTATTTGTAAACCCAGAAAATAAGTTAACTCACCCATGTTACTCATTTGGAACTCCTTCGTCATCAAGTTCTCAAATTCTGTTGTCAGTTGTGGACTGGTGGACCCGAAGACAATATCATCCACATATATCTGGACCAACAGCTTATCCATCCCACACTGTTTGATAAACAATGTGCGATCAACATGTCCACGTACAAACTGTTGACTGACAAGAAACGAGGTCAATCTTTCATACCACGCCCTAGGTGCTTGTTTAAGACCATATAACGCCTTTTTCGATAGACATGAGTAGGATAGATAGGATCTTCAAATCCTGGTGGCTGAGAAACATACACCTCTTCCTTGAGATATCCATTTAGGAAGGCACACTTAACGTCCATTTGGTAAAGTGTAAATCTATGTAGAGTAGCAAAGGCTATGAGCAACGAATAGCCTCAAGCCGTGCTACTGGAGCATAGGTCTCATCAAAATCCAATCCTTCCTGTTGATTATATCCTTTGGCGACTAGTCGAGCTTTATTTTTGAAATCTGACCATTTGAATCCAGCTTATTACGATAAACCCACTTAGTTCCTATGACATTCTGATTTTCGGGTTTCTCAACCAGTTCCCATACTTCATTTCGCACAAATTCATTCAACTCCTCATGCATAGCGTTTATCCAGCTTTCATCTTCAAACGCTTCCTTCACAGTCTTGGGCTCTATTGTCGACACAAAACCAGAGAAAGCACAAAATGTTTGTGCATTCGACCTGGTTTGAACCCCTGAGTTCAAATCTGTCAAAATATTGTTGATCTCTATACCTGGAGCATTACGGGGTGTTAGACGACGCATAACTTCGCCCTCATGATTAATTGCTGGGGGCACCACAGTGTGTTCTGGTGGGGTAGTTTCTGAGTTCGGAACTGATAGTGGTAGGATTTCAGTACGCACTACTTCTACTTCTGAATCGGCTTCGGAATCAACATCCACGGTTACATCATCAGCCTTATACCGGAAAAGATCATTTATCCCCTGATGACTTACTCGTCCACCAAAGTTAGTTTCGTCAAACTTGACATTCGCGGATTCCTCGACAACCAAGGTGCGCTTGTTAAACACCCGATAAGCTTTACTGCTCATTGCATAACCGAGAAACACCCCTTCATCACTTCTTTTATCAAACTTTCCTAGTTGATCCTTTCCATTATTGAGAATATAACATGAACACCCAAACACCCTGAAATGTGATATAGAAGGCTTGCGCCCTTTATACAGCTCATAGGGTGTCTTGATTAGAACTGGACGAATCAAAGCTCTATTAAGTATGTAACATGCTGTGTTAATCGCCTCCCCCCAGAAACTTGGTGCAAGACCACTACCATTTAACATCGTACGTGCCATTTCTTGGAGTGTTCTGTTTTTACGCTCCACCACTCCATTTTGCTGAGGGGTTCTGGCTGCAGAATAAGTATGAGTGATTCCACTTTCAGTACAGAACTGAGACATCTTCTGATTTATAAATTTCCCCTGATCAGTCCTAATGGTCTTGACCTTATTTTCCGTTTGAGTCTGAATCCTAGCAAACAGACCCATAATCTCTCCGAATGTTTGATCCTTACTATGAAGTAAAATCACCCACGTATACCTTGAGAAATCATCAACAACCACCAGTATATATCTCTTGCCTGACCTGCTCTGAATCCTCATCGGTCCCATTAAGTCCATATGAATCAACTCTAAGGTCTTAGTGCTACTGACAACATGAGTTGGTGTGTGTGACACTCTTGTTTGTTTGTTCAGAGCACAATCAGTACATACAACATCGTGACCTATTTTCCTTGGTGGTAACCCGTTGACTAATTCTTTTAGTCTCAACTTGTTAATTAATCTATGATGAGCATGCCCTAACCTTCGATGCCACAATATTTCTTCATCATCCTTTGCTGTAAGACAGGTCAGATCTTCTTGGTCATTCACATTTACCATGTAAAGATTTCCTACTCTACATCCGTGTAGCAGTACCTCCTGTGTAACCTTGTTACGAATTTGAAATCCATTGGAGTCAAAGACAACCTCCGAGGGACCCTTGTCGCACACTTGACACGCTTAACAGATCATGACTGAGACCTTCCACCAAACTAACTTGATCAATGCAGTTCTCTTTGCCAATCGTCCCTATTCCTATTATTCTCCCTTTGCCATTGTTTCCAAATGTAACTTTTCCTCCTCGATGTTCTTCTAAGGAATTGAACTTCTTCCTATCTCCGCTCATATGTCGTGAGCACCCACTGTCCATCAGCCACCAGTTCTCACATAACGAGGTAGCCAGTGCCTAAACACACCCAATCACTGTTTAGCTTTAGGTACCCATACTAGCTTAAATCCTGTTTTACGACTAAAGTGCGAGTGATAGTTGTTATCATTAGCTCTAGACTGACGTGTATTGCCAACAAAAGATTTCCTATAATATAAACTTCTACAAAAGCCAACACTATGACCGGGTTTGTGGCAATATTGACACAACAAAGTTGACTTAGTAAATCTTTCATAAGAAATCTTTCTCACTGGTGTATAAACAGGTGTAGCACTTTTCTTCTTCCCGGTTAGCATCTGAGTTAAATCCGCCTTCCCAGTGTACCAAACTGGATTCCGTGGTATTGCTATTTTTTCTCTCTCCTAACCTTGGACAAGTTATCCTCTAGCATCTCATTTTGCTTTCTCAAGTTCTCATGCCTCTCTTGTAACGTTTGAAATTCAGATTGAACCCAAGCAGGTAAACAAGCAACTCTCTCTTTTATCGGTTTGACAAACTTAATAGTAGATTTTTCTTTAACTTCAGATTCATTATTAAGCTCTATAGGAATATCTAGTTTTGACAGTCTAGATTCAAGCAACTTAATCTTAGCAACAGCAGTCGTTAACAAGCTAAACATTTCTTTCTTTGACAAGGTATTGAATGTATTTTCTATGAGTTCAGGACTTACCTCGTCTGCTTCTAGGATCTCTTGCCATCCATCTTTAGCCATCATGCAGAAGTTCCTATCTGATTGTACGCTGATCCTTTTATCATCGTCAACCACCGCAGTCATGCATACCTGAGCTGTTTCTTCTGCCTCTGAGTCTGCATCTGACTCCTCTTGTCCCCATGCTGCTGCTGCCGCCTCAGCTCAGTAAACTTCTTGATTTTATCACGAAAATCATCCTTTGATCTTAACATACAATCTTTTACCACATGTCCAGGCTTGTTACAACGGAAACAGATAATTTGTTCCTTCTTGGACTTAAATCTGTCAGGTCGGGACCCAGACCCTCTTCTTCCACCGAAGATCTTCCTGATTCCGTTAGCTATCATTGTAATTTCTTCATCCTCATGAACATCATCATCTTCCTTATCACTTGAAATCTTCTTTGCCTTTAGTGCCAAATCCTTATTTACACTTAGACCAAGTAGTCCACCCTTCATCTTGCCTTCATACACCGTTAGTTCATACCCCAGTTCTTCAAAGGATAATTTTGACAGATCCTTTGTCGACTCCAAAACGGTAGTGAAGTTCAGCCACTCTTTGCATAAACTATCCAGAAACCTCTCGTTTATTTGAGCATTATCCAGAGTCACTCCAACAGCCTTGAGCTCACACAAAATTTTATCAAATTTTTCTATTGCCTCCGAAATTGTTTCGCCTTCTTCCATCTTAAAATTGTCAAGCTGCCTCTTGAGTTGCTTTCCTTTTGCCTTCTTGACTGAATCTGTCCCTGGGTATGCCGTCTTGAGGAACTCCCAAACCTCTTTTGCAGTGCGTAAACCCAAGACTTTTTGTTGGTCTGAGTCTGACAAGGAAGACATTATGACTCTCCGAGCCTGTCGATTCTTGCTTATCAACTTGTTGTCATTCTCTCCCCAGCTTGATTTCGGCTTATCCTTGGTGACTCCTTCATCAACATATTTCGGTTTCAGATCTCCCTCAGTCACTACATCCCAAAGTTGAAGATCGATGGAAATAAGTTGATCCTCCATCTGTTCACACCAACTCGTATAGTTGAACTTTGTCAACTTAGGTGGTTTGACACTGTAAGTATTCATCTCGACCTACCCTGAGAAAGTTTCCTCTAAATTTAGGGTAACCTTGCTCTGATACCAATTGAAAATCCTTACTGTGTGTGAGATGTGAACTAAGATAATACAACGACTAAAGAAGCGAACGAAAACTCAGATTAAACTCAGGAACACGTATCGCCCTCGATACACAATATGCACGCGGTAAGATCACCACACAACCTATACACGAGATCTAAATTCTCCACATGTTAAGAGAACAATCTACTCTTAACACCTAACTCTCAGTATGAGCTTCGAATTACCAAGAACGTTTCAGTATGAAACTAATCTTTACCACCACGGCGTATAGCTCCCTCTTGTTCACCCTATCTTTTCCGTGCCCCCAGAATCGTTGCCCTAACCCTAGAATTACTGTCTCCTTATATAGATATCATAACAATCGATTTGCAACTCATAAGCTAAAGATTTTATTTATCTTTAACATATATATAAAATCCTACTCAAGATATTCTATCTTCTATCTTTAATTCCTCGGTTTAGGTCTGGCGCACTGCTTCCAATATTGTCTGTTAATTCACGTTAGTATAGAACTGAGTTTGCCGATCAAAACGACATCAACACTGAAGATATGGCGACATCACTTTTATGGGGTAAGTGTGACGATTTATTCTGACCACAAGAGTTTAAAGTACTTGTTCACTCAGAAGGAGTTGAACATGAGACAAAGAAGGTGGGTTGAATTTCTAAACGACTACGACATTAATCTGCAATATAAGGAGGGTAAGGCAAATGTGGTAGCTGACGCACTGAGTCGCCGAGCACACTCTCTCCATTCGCTAGTCTCTCATTCTAGCTTGGTTGAAGAGGTGCGGAGTGCTCAGATGACGGATCAGTACATGATGGAGATTAGACAGAAGCTTACTGATGGCACATTTGAGGGTCAGAAGTATGACTTCAGACTCCACGATGATGACCTGATTAGGCTTAATGGCCGATTGTGTATACCGAGGAGTAGCGCTGAGTTGAAGGAGCGCATATTGAGTGAATCCCATTGTTCTACTACTTCGATTCACCCCGGAGCTTCAAAGATGTATAAGGGTATGAAAAGATATTTTTGGTGGACTGGAATGAAAAAGGATGTAAATGACTATGTGTTGAGGTGTCTCACTTGTCAGAAGGTTAAGTTTGAGCACCGACGGCCTGGTGGTATGGTACAGCCAATGCCAGTGCCTGAGTGGAAGTTCCATGACATTTCTATGGACTTCGTAGTAGGGCTTCCGCCTACAAGGGGAGGTCTGAATATGATTTGGTTGTTGTTGACCGACTGACCAAGGTGGCTCGATTCATACCGATGAAGGACACCTGGAAAGTGGCAAAACTAGCAGAGCTCTTTGATAGGGAGATTGTTCGGCACCATGGGGTACCGAAAACGATTGTACTTGATAGAGATACCAGATTCTTATCGAGGTATTGGAAGTCTACGCGAGAAGCATTGGGTACCGAACTTAAACTGAGTACAGCGTTTCACCCACAGACAGATGGTTAGAGTGAGCGCACCATCCAGACACTTGAGGATATGTTACGTGCATGTGCACTTGACTTTCAGACCAGCTGGATTGACAAGTTACATCTGATCGAGTTTAGCTACAACAACAGTTACCATGGTTCGATCAAGATGTCTCCCTTCCAGGCATTATACGGTAGACCATGTCGCACGCCATTATGCTAGGATGAGTCGAGTGAGACGGTCATTATAGGACCAGAGTATCTGGAACAAGTTCAGGCAGAAGTTCACCAAATCTGGGCTAACATGAAGGCAGCTCAGGATAGACAGAAGTCGTACGCAGATGTGCGCAGACGTGACCTGGAGTTCACCGTGGGCGATCAGGTATTCTTGAGAGTATCCCCCATGAAGGGAGTGTTTCGTTTTGGCCAGAAAGGCAAGTTGAGCCCGAAATATGTGGGGCCATATGTTGTGACGGAGCGGATCGGCCTGGTAGCTTACAGACTTGATTTACCCGCCGAGCTGGGCAAGGTACATGATGTATTTCATGTGTCCCAGTTGAAGAAATATATGTCTCATCCGTCTCATGTACTTCAGCCTGAAAGGCTAACCTTAGAGCCGACCATGCGATCAGTGGAGACTTCGGTACGCATTCTGGGTACTAAGACTCGAGACACTCGCCATAAGTCTGTGAGACTGGTGAAGGTTCTCTGGTCTAACCAGGACGTTGAGGAGGCCACTTGGGAGCTAGAAGATAAGATGAAGGCGAAGTACCCGTCATTATTTACTTCTTAGCGTTTGTATGTATAGGGTACGGGGCGTACCCCTATTTAAGGGGGGTAGAGCCGTTTCGGTTATGTGTGTACGACATGTATTTGGATACATTGTCTGTGTTGTGTTGTTATGTTGTTACCCTGTTATGTTATAGACCGCTGAGTCTGAATGATGTTGTGATGTTTTGTTGTTTGGACCTTATGTCCGATGTAATGTAAAGATGTTGTTAATGTTGTTATGGAAGTGTTGTTGATATGTGTTCCCGTGTTCTATATTTAGGATATGTGGAAGTATGAACTTTGGGGACAAAGTTCTTTTAAGGGGGGTAGATTGAAATACCCCAAACCTTAGTATGTTGTTTAAACATTTAAATATGGTATATTAAGACTAAAAAGAGTCTTATATGCATTAGTAAGCAAATTAAACCATAGAAAACACAAAATGTGCTTTAAGGTCAATAAGAGCCAAAATGTGCTCTAAGCTTGGTTAAGACCTAATGAACTTACCAAGACCTTATTTATATACTAATGAACATATTAAACCAATTAGCAAAGAAAACCAAGCTTGAAAACAAGTTAAAACACAAAATGTGCTTTAAGGAGTCTTAAAGCCCATTTTTGAAAAATTGTCTTGTAAATGAGTTTTGAATGGCTAAATGTCCATCATTACTCTTTAATTAACATGTGTACTATATAGTATCACATTTAGAAGTCTATATTAATGGGAAATCAAAAATTTCACATCTATGTGCCTTGTTTTTATGAATAGTAACTTTAATAAGCTAGTTTGTAACATATGTTATTATAAGTAATTAAATTGACAAATAAAGACTAAAATACCCCTTATGTAATAAAGGGGGCCGGTTTTCTTATGGGATGACTCATCCCTTTGTTAATTGATAAGATAGAAGAAAAATAGCAAAGGTAAATAGTTATTTTACTTAAATATCTAAACAACTTACCTTTTCCCTTCATTCTCTCTTTACTTCTTGCATTCCCACCGTCTCCAACACTTCACCTTCTCCCTTCTTGTTCTCTTTCACGGTAATACACCACCACCATCAAAACTCCATCTTTGACCACTTGTAATTCCTAGCTCACTTAACCAAATCAAAAACAAATACCACCATTCTCTTAGTCTCATCAAGCTCTTCATTCCTATCTTCTCAAAACTTCAAGACCACCATTTTGGTGCCATGGAGTTCCACCATTGAAGGAGCTTGAGCTTATATTTCTACATATTATTGATCTCATTTGCTTCTAGGTAAGGAATCTCAAAGAAAAATAATGTTTCCTCCATGTTTTTATCATAACCGAAAATCACCATTGATGGTGCTCATTATATTGCTTTGTTCTAGCTTCATTCCAACCTTTCAAGGACTAGGTGGAGTCCTCTCTTGATAGATATTCAAACTCTCTTCAAATACCAAGGTAAAACAACTACCTTAATGCTTTAAAACAATATATGTACCTAGGGTTTACAATGAGATTAAGCTTGAAGCTTGAATGCTCATTATATTGTTTTTATAATGTATAGAAGTTGACAAGCTATCAAACATCATTACCGGTTTTATAAGGAAACAAGAAAGAAGTTTGTGAGGAAAAAGAGGTAAATATGCTAACCTAATGTAGTTTAATGCCTTAGGAGAAATGAGCTTATAATGCTTGTTAAAACTACCTAAAGAGCAAATGGTAAATGACTTAGTGAAATGTTCTCAAGGAGACTAGTAAAAGGACATATGTGTTGTTGTATGTATTTGCAGGTCAAAGGCATATATATTGTGGAAATTCAGTGTTTAAGGTTTAAGCATTTTAAGGGCCTAAGTGCCATGCAATTTAAATTATGCACTATATTGTAATGTAGTGTAATTTGGGTGAAACTTTGTGTGTGAGAGTGTTCTTGGTGAATTTAGGTGTTCTTGTGTGCTTAATGGAGAAAACAATGTGTTTTGGCTTAGTAATGTTCTAGGAGAACCCATGTCAAAAATTGGGTAATGTATAGGAGGTTATAAGTGTTTAAGAGAATTTTGGGAAACTAGGAAGTCTTGTAAAGGGCTAGGTATTTTACTAGGAAAGAAACTATGTATTAAGATGTTTTAGAGTGCAAAAAGGATTTAGACATTGTCTTGAAGGTTTTAGAATACAGTGGGTGTTAGGAATACACCAAAGTCATTTTGGAGTTGTTCTAGGACTCATGCAACTTTGGTAAACAAAGAGAAGGAATAAACTTGTAAGAGGAACTACAAGAATGACATAAGGAATTAGGTGTAAGAAAAGATGCTTGAGAGTTGATGTGTAAATGGTGAGGAAATATTTTGGTATAATGGCTACAATAGGCATGAAACACCATTTAGAAACTTAAGGAGAAAATACTATGAGTGTTAGAGGTTTGGGTGGAAATTGGTTAAGTGTTTAAAGGCTTAGAAAATGAGTGTTTTGCCTTGTCCGAACATCCGTCCGGACATGGACGTTCGGACAGGCCCTGTTGCGTAAAAATTTTCAGAGTCTCGACTTGTGTCCGACCTTGGGAAGTCCGGACACAAGTTCGGACGTACCTGCTTCTACTTTGAAATTCTCTCGACCCATGTCCGAACTTCCAAAGTCCGGACACAAGTTCGGACAGGCGTCTATTTTCAGTTTTGAGTCTCGACTTGTGTCCGAACTTGGGAAGTCCGGACACAAGTTCGGACAGGCCACTGTATGGACCAAAAACTTTGTTTTAAAGTAGAAAAAGTTGTCTAAAAATGGAGATTAGTTAGTAATGATGATATGAGGTTAATTAAGACATGTTAGGAGTGTTATAATGACAATTAAAATGGTGAAGAGTTATAACAAGTGTGAAAATAAAAGAAACTAGATATGTGAAGTAACAAGTTAACAATGGACTAGTGCGTTAATTAACTGACATTACTAATGTGTTTAGGATTCTCTCAAGGTGGAAACCAGTCGAAGCAAGGACCAAGGTATGGTTTTCTTGCAGTCTGTTGCCTACCGGTTTACACCGGCTTGTGCGTTGTTTGTTTTTCTGTGTGTTAATGACTTTGTAAGAGTAAATCATGTAAAGAGTTTACAGTTGTTAAATAATATTATGTTGTTAAGTATGACTCTCTCTTCCCTTGTGTGTGTCTAACAAGACTTGACCTATTATTGTGAATTGTTTACTGAGTTCAATGTTGAACTACTAACAAGTGCTAACGGGGGGAAGTGAGGAGTCCGGTCTGTTCCGGCCACGCGTGTGAGTATGGGAGTCGATGTCATAACCGGTTCGATTCTCTTTGTATGTTATGGTTGTTTTCCAATTTGGTTTCCAACCTTCCCTTTAGCTTAACCAAGGCTATTTTACTGACTCACGTCGGGCCACAGGGGCATACTATGTGTTGTTTCGGTGTGCTGGGATCACTATATCCGAGGCACCTTGTGTTAAGTTATCCGTTCAGTCTAACAGGACGGTAACGAGTTATGTAACGAGCTTAGCATGAGCATGGCAACATTCTCTAGGCTCTCCATGGGAACTAATTGTATTGGTTCACTTCCTAAATGGAATTGTTCTTGTGTGTTATGTGTGATGTTGTGTATAATACCTATGTTATGATAAATGTATATGTTGTGTGTTGTAAAATGAATGCCATGTCACCATGACAATTAGTTGCGCGTATCCCGGTAGCCGATGGGCTGCGCGTCAACCATACCAGCCAAGGGTTGCTGACCCCCTCGGGGGCTCCATATTTCTTTTACTGCAGGATGAGGATCGAAGAAGCGGAATGGCTTTAGATTCTAGGATGCAGGTTTACTTTTGATTACTTTTGGATGTGGGGCCCGGGATGCGCCTGTGCTCCCGAGGCATTATATATTTTGGTTGTGAACAGTTTACAGTGACAGTATACAGTGAAGGATGTAAGTAAATACTCGGTAATATGTTAATGTATATGTGGTTATTAGTTCTATGCTCGGGAGTCTGCTCATCAGACCGATACACTTGTATTTATTCAGCCTTGTTAACCACGTCGGTGGTTGACGGCGTTGTAGCACCAATCGTTTAGTTACTGTTTAGATGTGTAAATTCCGCTGCGATTTCAAGTAATGTTATGTGCGTAGTAAGGGTGTTACAATATGAATCAACACTTAACGTTATACATCTATTCCAGACCTTATAGCGTAGAGAGTCTAAAGTTTAATAATACTATAAGGTTAATTATATAAGTAATATATAGTAACAAACTATATAGTTCTGTATATAAATACATATATATATATATTATAACCATATGAATAAAACGATAGGCTATAAGGATTAAATCATAAGTAGTAAGATAATACTACATGTTACTTATAACATAACTAGACATTGGTTAAACTAATCTCAAACACCTTCGAAAACCCTAATAATACTAACTAACAGATTAAAGGGGTTAATTTCCAAGGGGATTATATCCAGAAATACCTAATTAAGTTGAGATCATAGGAATTAACACTTAATGTTATACATTAATTCCAGACCTTATAGCATATAGAGCGGGCCGAGATTCAGACATTAGCTCTCCTCACCGTCAGGTGTACGGTATTTTACTGTGTGGTCCAAACATCATGTGGTTTTCCTTGGGTTCAGACATTTGTGTGTTAAATGTTTAAGAGAGATATGTGTGATATATACATGAGTTATGTGATTTAATTTGCTCAACTATCAAGCATTTTTAATTGTGCGTGAACGTCTATCGGATTAAAGTGATACCGATTATCTCTAGACTTAAGATACAAGCAAGATTGGGAAATATCAGTACTTATTAAAGTTCCATGAGTATCACACTATTCCTAATCAAACTAAGTGGAAACTTAGGAAAGAGATTCGGTATTACCAATCTCTAGAGCATGGACTCAAACACGATTATGACCTAGACAACTTCCAGGTATTATGTAAGACTTATAAGGTAGCTAAATGAAAATTTATTCTCCATAACCTAAGAGTAGATCTTAAGTAAATTAATTAAGCTACTTAATCACATGGTAAGAATTGGTATATAGTAAGGGGAAATCCAGGGTAGTCTACGGACTAGCGGGCTGCGCAGTGTGATCACCATAGAGGACTTCTAGATTTGGAGCCCCCTCGTTAAGGAAATCCGATGAGCTAGGTATGATCGTTGGTCTGAGGGTACTGTTGTCGTTACACAGCTACAGCCATATGGGACGCCTTTATTAGGCAAAGAGGAAATCCAGAGATCTTTGGATCATTGGTCAAATGGCACTGTTGTAGTAAAATACATACTCAAACTAAAAATGTAAATACAACAAATGCTTGTATTTACACACTTAAAACATGAAATGATACATGTATCACCTAAGATATAAATAAGTCACCTATACACATTAAGGTATAACATCAATGTCACATTTATGTACAAAAATCAAAAGTAATCCCCCACTTATACCCATTCTCAGTCTTACACAGCAAGGGATTAAAGAAGAAAAAAATATAGGAATTAGAAAGGCAAAACAACCTAGGGAAAAATAAATAAGTACAACCTACAACAAAGAAAAATAAAGCTAATGGTATTTACCTATTACTATCAATCACACCTCATTCTTACACTCCCCTATATTACTAACTGATAAACCACATTCCCAACCCCTTTCTTTCTCGGTAGACACAGGCTCCAGCCTTGCCACTGCTTTGGCTGCTGCACAGACAAAAGAAGAAAGGAGGTTATAAGAGATTATACATTAAATAGAGTAACAAGTACATGACTACCCTCCTCTCATGATTCCTTTTCCCCATTTTCTTTTACCTCTCGACAGCATACTGCCTTCCTACCCATCACTTTTGAATATGTTGCAGAGCAAGGAACAAGTCATGCTGGGAAAGAAAGTTGGAAAAAATATAAGCTAGTACTAGTCAATGACTTCTTTCCCTCTTATACCCATCAACACACCCAAACTGTTCTTGCCAGGCTGTTTTGCACCTCTCGGTAAGTACCTCCAACCAGACCTCCAACCCTTCTTTTCTTTCCTCCCCTACCCTTGCAAACAACAGAACAACAACACCAACACCCCCCCTGTTCCAGCTGTGATGCAAGTCAAGAACAGCACCTAAACACCATGATTTCCAAAGGGTGTCAGCACGAGAAAACTCACCATTTCCACCCTTATCCCTCTACAAAAAGACCTTCATTTCACTGCATTAAAAACCACCATACTATTCTCTTTCTCTCAGTAATTACAACATCAATGGAATCAGCCCTCTGTTTCCCTTATTCCAGCCACTTGCTTCATCCGTAAACAGACATGGAAGCTTGACATTCCACCGTTTTCTTTCTTTTCTTTCCACAACAAATGCCACCTTCCTCACCTGGCATAACACTTCTCTTCTTCCTGCATACAAACCGAGAGACTCCATGTACATGGGTCATTGAGAGCTGCAAAAACAAGGAGGGGGTTAGCACAAAAAACAAGGTAAGATATGGTATGAAGAAACTCACCTCTTTATGGATATGTTCATGACCGAAATCCACTAAGTAACATCTTCTTCCACCTTGCTCTCTATGCACATGAACTAGGCTCAGTTCCCTTCTAGTACGCTGAGAAAAAACTCCTCCAAGAACACTCCATGAGGGCCCCTGCATGAAGGTAATGAGCGTAATAGATAGGGGATATTTAGAACCTATCTCCCCTTCCTTTCTTCTACCTAGACTAAGTCGATTCCCCTTGTTACAGGCAGCTGAAAACCCCGTCTGATAACCCCTCCATTGCCACGGTAAAGATCCTCTTTTCAAGGTTGAAAATCTTCCTAAGATAAGTATCTAGGATGGTTACTAATCTAACTATGTTTCTCTGCATACATGCGCTACCAAATCTGGGTTGCTACCATCCATAAGCTATGGTAGATGTAGGAGCTAATCTCCAGGAGAAAACTCAAGTCAAACAAGGAGAATTATTAAGGTATATATATATATATATATGAATACATTGGTTTTTAGCCTATAACAAACAACAACAAAAAAAACTGAATCTGAGCTATAAAACTTGCTGTTTGTAGCAGTGAGATTACAGATTTTGAAGGGGCTAGGGAGTGAAAGAAAATCCCCTGCACAAATACCAAAGTAACCCTCTGTGTCATGTGTCTTACACTCTCAAAAAGAAAAAAAAACAATCACATGACCAGTTTGTATAATGTTAGCTGCTATATCAATAAGGAGTGCGGTTGAGATCAAAAAACATAATAAGGATATCATTGTCAGGGCATCTTTTGTCCCGTAATTTCTTCTGCCCATATTCAGTTTTCAATAACATGCCCCCCTATATCGGTCACCTAGCTCTTGTACACATGACCTAAGTAGGTTAGTTTGTTTAGCTACTCATGAAATACCCCAAACTTAGATATGGTATTTAAATGATAAACTAAGGTATAAGAAGTCTAAATAATGTCTTAGAAACTTAAGGAAACAATTTTAAATCAAAGAAAACATAAGGAAACACCAAAAGAGCAGTTAAGCAAAAACGTGCTCTAAGCTTGGAGAGACTTGGGTGAGCACCCAAATATCATGATAAGACCTTAGTAATATCCTAATGGTCATTTTAAACCAATTTCCAAAGAAAACCAAGCTTGAAAACAAGTTAAAACACAAAATGTGCTTTAAGGAGTCTTAAAGCACCTTTTTGAAAAATTGTCTTGTAAATGGGTTTTGAGTGGCTAAGTGTCCATCATTACTTTTTAATCAACATGTGTACTACTTAGTATCACATTAGGAAGTCTAAATCAATGGGAAATCAAAAATTTCACAATTATGTGCCTTGTTTAGTGAATAGTAACCAAATAGTGCTAGTTTAAGACATTAGTCAAAGTAAGTCAACTAAATGGTCAACAAAGACCACAATAAACCTCATTTGACCAAGGGGGCCGGTTTTTAAAGTGTGACTCACCACACTTATCTAGTTAAGTAAAGAAGAAAGCAAAAGTAAGTAAATTCACTATTCACCTGTTAACATAAATATCTTACCTTTGTATACCTCTCTCCTCACCTCTTCATTCTCCTCATTCACCACCGGTTTCTCTTGCTTTCTCCCTTCTCCATTGACGTGAAGAGCAGCCCCCATGTATGCTCCATCTCCCTTTGATTACTACTTACTCATTTTAGCTCCAAAGCCTAAACAAATTACATATTCTTCTTAGCTAGCTCAAGCTCTTCCTTTCTATCTTTCCAAAACTTCAAGAGCTCCATTTTGGTGCCAAGCCAAACTGCCATTAGAGGAGGAAATTCAAGTTTGGATAGTTCATTGGCTTCTCCATTCTCCTAAGGTAAAGAATATGTAAGAAAAATCAAGTTTCCACTATTCCTTCACATAACCGAAAATCTATACTCATGGGGCTCCATTTTATGCCTTGTTCTAGCTTTTTTTCTATTTTCCAAGGGCAAGAGGAGGTCCTTCTTTACTCATATCCAAGCTTGTCTTGAGAAACCAAGGTAAAACAATCAATTTAATACCTTAAAACACATTTTTAACCTAGGTTTTATTCCTTAAGGTTAGTGTGTTGTTTAGTACTAATTGGAGTCATTGAATATTGGTTAGAACATTGGCAAGGAGAACTTGATTTGGTGACCGAGATTGAGCAAGGAAAAACCTAAGGAAGAAAGTTTGTGAAGCTTGAAAAAGAACAAGGTAAATGTCTTACCTTAAGGTGTTTAATGCATTAAGGGATGGGATTTAGATATGTGATGGGTTTAGTCTAGAGTTTACATTGGGAAAGAGTTATAAAAACCTAGGGGAAACAATGAATATACTTGTGAACTTGTGACTAAAGAGCAAATGAGAAAAAGGAGATAGTTTAAGGATGTCAAGGTGAATTATAAGAACATTTAAATTGCAATGGGAGCCTTGTTGTGTGTATTTGCAGGTCAAAGGCTATTTATATTGAGTAAATTCAGTGTTTAAGTGTAACACCCCATCCAACAACATACACACTTAACAACAAACTGCAGCGGAACACAAACTTCAACACATTACTTAACTTCTTGGTGTCACACGCCGTTAACTACCCACGTGGCTAACAAGGCTAATACATATACATTGTACCGGTCTGATGGGCTAAATTCCCGAGCGACTACACATTACTATCCCTTTCCATTAACAACAATAACAACATACACCTTTCAACTGTACCGAGTATTCACAAACTGATGCCGATAACAATTTCGGTCTTACTACGCCTACTGTATATATACACTGAAATGATTTCCCATGTACAACGACTACCCGTCTTACTCTCGAACGGCTTCCAGCACTTCGTACCTGAAATAGGAAAAGAAGAGAAAGGGTGGCCCCCAAGGGGCTCAGCACCTTTGCTGGTATGGTAATCCCGCAGCCCACATGCTACCGGGCCACACACAACTAATTGTCGTCTTAGCATGCGATTGATTATATTTAAATCATGCATGCAACTGTAAACACACAACACATAACATTTTGCCTCAATGGGCTCAACAAACGGATAATACATCCTTACTTGATAAGTCACTCATGATATTCATTATCCCTAGAGTGTTCCTCCTCTAATGGAGCTACTTCCTTAATAGACGACACTTACCCTTAAATCGGGTTATCCTTAAACGCCTCTTATCACTAACTGGGATTCATTTCCATGATCCACACACTCCATATCTTACAACATATAACATTCCTCACATAACAAAACATAACAACACTTCTCACGTTTCGACGTGCACATGATAACATCGCAATAGGAATTGCATTACAACAACATCACATAACATAACGGGAACGGTCCTCTTAGGAACCGACCCAAACATAGTTAATTCACTGGTGAGTCTAGAGAATGGTGTCACCCTCATGGTAAGCTCGTTATATAACAACAACAACACTCATTACCGTCCTAATAGTCGGACGAGTAACTTAAGTTAAGATGGTTCGGGTTTGGAGGCCCGAACACACCACACAAACACATGTTCCCCCTAAACCGATCATAAGTCAGAATAGCTAAGCTTTGGAATAAGCTAATGGGAGATCATAACCCGTGAGGGAAACAACCATAACAAAGATAAGGGTAAGGCTAAGAAGGATACCCACTCCCAAACAACGCGCGACCGGCCAAACCGGATTCCTCACCACTGTTAGTACATACTTACTTTAGATATTAGTTAGAACCCCACTACGGAGTCTATCATAACTACACACCATACAGTATTACAACTGGGTTGAACACACAAGGGAGATCCCTACATTCACATACCCATATCACACAATTAACACACGCATAGCCGTGGTTAGAACGTCCCATGGTTCGGGTCGTTTACTCCGAATACCGAACTCTCATGTGGTCCTAGACTCAGTTAACTAAGGTTAACACTTCCAAGGTTAAGTGGTATCGGAGTTGAACACGCCACATAAATGAATTACTGTAAACTCATTACATGTTTAATCTTACAACGTGGCAAACATACAGAAAACACATTGGCATACAAGCCGGTGTAATCCGGTAGGACACAGGTTGCAAGAAAACCATACCTGTCACCGGAGTCCACTTTATCATGTCCACTTATGTTCCTCGAGCAATTCTCGAACAACTGACAACATTACATGTATTTTTTTATTAACATCGGGGTAACACGACTGTTTAAAGTCTAATGCTTATAACTTTCCCTGTTAACTTAGTTACATAACTTTACATTTTAACTTGTTTTACTTTTACATTTTGATACAACTTTTTCACCCACTTAATTGTCATTAAAACTCACCTAACATGTCCTTAACAACTTTATAACATCATTACTAATAAATCCCCATCATTACATATCATTTCATAACCTTAAACCATGTTTTTGGTCCGACCGAACTTACCGACCGACCTTGCACAAGGTCGGTCCATTCCAGAACACTTTACCGTCAAAATTTCTACTCCGACCGACCTTGTAAGTTCGGTCGCATGTTCGGTCCATTCCCGAGAGTTTCTTCCCTTTGAAAATTCAAGCCCGACCGAACTTGCCAAGTCCGGTCCCATGTTCGGTCGGTTCCAGAAACTTAATCCGTACACAAAATACAAGCCCGACCGACCTTGCAAGTCCGGTCCCCAAGGTCGGTCCATTCCAGAAGCCAATTCTCGCAGGGTAAACTGGGCTCGACCGAACTTGCAAGTTCATTCGCAAGTTCGGTCTGCCCCAGACCCTTGTTTTCCTTTTCTCATTCAACTCCAAACTTCACCCCATATATCCTAGTACACCCTAACCTCATTTGGGCACTTCAAACACACCTATAGCCATGTACTAAACTCTCTAAATCACACACCAAAACCATCTTATCATTCACAAATTCCTTACAAAATTCTTAGCACTTGGAATGTTTCCTCCTTAAGATTCCTAAGTGGTATTTCACCAATAATGACCACTATACCAAGGTGTTTCCTCTACACCATAACATCATCTCTCAAACTTCTTTTCTTACTAACTAAATCTCCTTTTTCACATCTTACCTAGACATCATTTCCTCCTTGTATATCAACATTCCTAAACCTTAAACAAACTTCTCCAAGACTTTATTACATCCTAAAACACTCATTGAATTCCTAGAACTTCCAAGACAATACCAAAGTCCTTGTAGCACTTTAGAACACCTTAAAAACATGTTTTCTTTCTTAGTAAAACATTTGTTCACCTTTAACACTTCCCAGTTCACCAAAACTTGCTTAAAACACTTAGAACTTCTTACACATTTTCCAAATTTGGCCATAGCTTCTCTTGTATATACTCACATCCAAACACTTAGGTTTTTACCTTATTTCATTCAAGAACACCTAAAATCCATCAAACACATTTTTATACACAAACTTCACACATTTAGCACTACATCACAATATAGTGCATAACTTATATTGCTTGGCACTTAGGCCCTTAAATAACATGGCTCTTAGGCCCTTAAAGTGCATAAACCTTAAACACTGAATTTCCCACATAAATAATGCCTTTGACCTGCAAATACCCCCAACAATACATATGCCCTTAATAAACTCCTTGAGAGCATTTTACTAGCTCATTTGCCATTGGCTCCTTAGGTATTTTATTAAGCAAATCAAGCTCATTTTCCTAAGGCGTTTGAACTACATTGAGATAGTTTGTTTACCTCTTTTTCCTCACAACTTCTTTCTTGTTTCCTTGTAAAACCGGTGGGATGTTTGGTTGTTTGTCAACTACTACACAATATACAAACATTGAAATGAGTATACAAGCTTTAAGCTTCATCTCATTGTGAGAAGGGAAGAAATGGCGCCGGACCAAAGCAGGCAACGTAGAGCATCCGGCCGCTCTGGCCGGATGAGATTAAAGGCACTTAGAGCATCCGGCCGCTCTGGCCGGATGAGATTAGAGGCTTGTAGAGCGTCCGGCCGCCTTAGCCGGATGAAAATGGGACTTAAGCAAAGCAAAACGTCACTCGACCGGCCGCTTGTGGTCGGTCAAAGATACTAAAGAGGGGGTAGAACTGTACTTAAGCATGTAAAATACAGGCTGGCACCAAAGGGACCAGGCCCAAAAAACTATAAATAAGGGTGTACCCCCATGAAATAAGACACGGTTTTCGGGCAATCAAACACACATCCGATTCTAATAGAGGCTCTCTTTCTCTCTCTACTCTCTCTACTCTCACAAAGATTCAGGGTTCGAGATCAGGTAATGTAGGACCGAATGTCAGATCAGGCCATTTTAGGATAGATACACTGTTACATTGGGATCAAGGTCGGATCCTGTTAGGATAAATGCACTGTTTCATTTGGCGCCGTCTGTGGGAAACGAACAGCAAGAAGCAACCACGAGACCACCTGGAAACAGAGAAGTAATCTGCGATGATTTATAATGAAAGATCTGAATTAATGACGTTTTTTGCAGGATTGGAACACGAAAGATGGCTCCGAGATCAAGGAAAGCATTGAGGAACGCTACTGAAGATAACAACCGCTCCGAGGAAGGAATGAGTTCGGAAATGCCAGAGGCCATCTCCAAAAAAGATCTTGAAGACATGCTGAAAGGGTTGGTCAGATCCATTGACGAAAAAATCGTAGAGGGAAATGAGACTTTGCAGCAGGAGTTGATGCAAAGGGATGAAGAATATCAAAGAAAATGGGACGAAATGACGGAGGCAATTGAACAATTGAAAAACAGAGATTCCAGAGGCAGCAATGGGGAAGAAAGCAAGGATAGAAAGCGCAATTCAATTGCGGATGAAGAAGAGATGGAAGAAGATGATCAGATAGATATGAGCTTGTACCCCTTCTCAGAGCGGATAAGGAAGGCAAAACTCCCGCCGCATTTTGTCGCTCCGACAATTGAGAAATATGACGGGACTGGAGATCCTGCTCAACATATCAAAAAGTTCATGTTCGCCATGAACACTCAGGGGATTAGCTCCCTCGCCCTCTGCAATCTGTTCCCCGGAACGCTTTCAAAGAGGGCATTGGGATGGATCTCCACGAGACCGCCACAGTCCATCACGAGCTTCAAGCAATTGACCGAGGATTTCCAGCAATACTTTGCTGCGAGTAAGAGGGTTAAAAAAGAAACAATAGAGTTGATGGACATCAAGCAGCGAAAAGGGGAGACTGTGAAGGAGTACAGCGAGCGCTTCCATAAGAAAGTCGCGGAGATCGATGATGTTGATGAAAAAATCTTGATTAAGGCCTTTGGAAACGGCCTAGCTCAGCCCCGACTGGCTGGAAAAATCGCAACGAAGGCGCCGAAAACTCATGGAGAGTTAGCTGAAATGATCCATGATTTTTTGAAATCCGAGATAGCGGAAAACAAGGCCAAGAGCCTAGCGGACAGCTTCAAAGCCGCAGGGGTGCCGGAAAAGAAAGAAGGGCATGGAGGGAACGCCGGAAGGGGAGGATCCAGGTACAAGCCATACTATGGCAAATCTACCGCCGGGTCTTCCTCTCAAGGGGCACAACCAGGGGGCAAGAGCCATTGTCTACATAGATCCGGGGAAGTATGCTGCTGCAGTAAGGGAGGGGTACCTTCCTCAGCCTAGGAGGCCGCCGCAGGGAGAAATTCCGGTTGCATTCTGTGAATATCACGGGAACCGCAGCCATCGGACCGTAAACTGTGCTACCTTGGCCAAAGAGCTCCGAGTCATTGAAGAAAATAAGAGGAAAGGAAAGTAGGCGGCCGGAGCACAAAGGCAATACGGCGGCCAGCAAGGTGGTACCCAGAATACACCCCGAGGGCGACAGGAGGAAGAGATCCACCCCAGGCTTGATCCCGACAAATCAGTATAACAGGTTTGTAAAAAAGGAGAGTAAAAGTTTCTTTTCCCTTTATTCGGATAAACATTTGGAGTACAATTTGCAATCTGTTTTAGGATGAAATTTTGTATCGCATAGGTTGTCAAAAATCATATTGCCAAAAGGAGAAATAAAATTTCCATTCTTTTCGCATTCTTTACTATTAACAAACCTCCTTTCTTTTCCAAAAGGAAAGCTAACAAAACTTCCTCTAAGAAAACTCACAGGACTTTTTTCAGAAGTAGGACCACTAACCCCTAATGAAAGGAAAAGACACATTCATCAAGTGCATCAAGAGCTCCCGGAGAGGAAAATCGCCAAAAAGGAAAGTTTTCCTCCAATTTTCTTCTCCGACGAGATGAAGAGGAGTACTATACCCACACAACGACCCACTGTCATTCGTGCGCAGTAAATGATCGATGATGGAGGGAATTTTAATCGATAGTGGGGCCGGAGCAAATGTCATATCAGCGAAGCAGTTAGGAGGTTAGAGTGCCGGAAGACGGATCAACCCTATTCGGCGGTTCTAGGGGATTTGTGGGAGGTGTCTCTACCACGTCTTCCGGCAGTATAGATTTCACAATGACCTTGGGGCAAGGAGACGAAAGAAGGACAGAAAGCTCACAGCTTTTATTGTGCCAGGTCTTTCGGGTATAACATGTACCTTGGAAGGCCAGGGATCAATGCTTTCAAAGCCATTCACAGCACCATCACTTAAAAATGAAGTACTTAACCTCAAGTGGAAAGGTGGTTACGATAAGAGGAAGCCAAAAAATGGCACGAATGTGTGAAGTCCGCATCATGGACAGCCTTCCTAGTGAGGAAGTGATCAAAACTGTGGGATCGGACAAGGAGTTTAAGGGAAAGTTACCTTCTTCCCCAGGGCCGGATCAAGAGAAGGAGGAATGTCGAACAATCCAAGACTCCCCCAGAGAGGTACATTTAAAATCTGACCCTTCTAAATTTTTTAAAATAGGAACTGCGTTTAACAGTGGAGAGCAAACTCACTTAATGAGGTTCCTGGAAAAAAGAAGGACAACATTCGCTTGGAGCACGGACGAGAGATGCCTGGTATAGACCCAAGCGTTATCCGGCATGAGCTCAGGGTAGACCCTAAGCATCCGGCATCCGGCAAAGGAAGAGGGTAATAGGGGAAGAAAGAGATTTAGCCGCACGAACCGAGGTCCAAAAACTCCTTAAAGCCGGATTCATCAGGGAGGTTGCTTATCCACGGTGGTTGGCTAATGTTGTCATGGTGAAAAAAGCAAATGGAAAATGGAGAATGTGCGTGGATTTCACAGATTTAAATAAGGCATGTCCTAAGGATTTTTATCCCCTACCATCAATAGATAGATTGGTGGTCTCAACTGCCCAGAGTTCTGTGTTAAGTTTTTTGGATGCTTTCTCCGGCTATAATCAAATAAAAATGAAAGAGGATGATTCGGAAAAAACTTCCTTCATTACTTCAGCCGGAACATTCTGTTACAAAGTAATGCCTTTCGGCCTAAAGAATGCAGGGGCCACTTTTCAGCGAATGATTGACAAAGTGTTTTGTCAACAAATTGCCCGGAATGTGGAAGCTTATGTTGATGACATAGTTGTGAAAAGCCCGTCAAAGGAACAACACATGAAGGATTTGGAAGAAACATTTGACACTCTGGATAAATACCAAATCAAGCTAAATCCAGAGAAGTGTGTGTTTGGAGTAACCAAAGGGAAGTTTCTTGGCTTCATTGTTGGGCAGCGAGGTATTGAAGTTGATCCGGAAAAAAGTCAGGCAATCCTCGACCTTTCCCCACCAAGAAATATCAAAGATGTCCAAGCTTTGAACGGAAGACTCACAGCGTTAAGTAGGTTCTGTTCTAAGCTTCAGGAAAAATCAATCCCGTTCTTCAATATTCTAAGGAAGAACAGTAAATTCCAGTGGGGACAAGAGTGTATAGAAGCATTTGAGAAGATTAAGGAGATGCTCCGGGATTTACCTAAATTGGGTGTACCTGCTCCGGGACAGGATCTATACCTTTACTTGTCCGCAACAGATTGGGCGGTTGCAGCTGTCTTAATCATGGAAGAGAAAAGGGAGATACCAGTTTACTATACAGGCAAAATCTTGAGCCCGACAGAAGGACGGTACACTAATATAGAGAAAGTCTTGTTCGCACTAGTAGTGGCATCAAGAAAACTACGACCCTACTTCCAGTCGCACCGAATCTTTGTCAGGACCAATTGGCCGCTTAAGCAAATTGCGAACAACCCGAATGCCTCCGGCCGGATGGTAAGCTGGACAGTAGAGCTGACACAATATGAAATTCACTTCATGCCCAGAACGGCGATTAAAGCTCAGGCCTTAGCAGACTTCATAACAGAAACAAGCTTCGCAAAAGAAAGGAAACAAACTCAGAGTCCATATGTCATCTTGGTTGATGGGGCTCGATGTAAAAGTGGGGCAGGAGCTGGAATAGTGGTGCAGGCGCCGGATGGGCAAAGCTTGAATTATGCCTTCCGGCTGGACTTTGACGTCACTAATAATGAAGCCGAGTACGAAGCTCTTATCCAGGGTTTGGAAGTAGCCACAGCCCTCGGGGCGACAGGTTTCATAGAATAGATATCTTCTCTGTTTATTTTCATATTTATAAAAATCTGTCTGGGATAACACTTATGAAAGTATAACCTATTTTTAACAGAGTTAGAGGTGTATTCAGACTCTATGTTAGTGACGAGACAAAGTGACAACATCTACGAGGTTAAAGAAGAAAAACTATGGAGGTACTTGCTCAAGGTCCAGGAACTAAAGGCAAATTTCCAAAAATGCGAGCTAAAACATCTTCCACGTGAAGAGAATGTCGAAGCTGATGCCTTGGCCAAATTGGCAAGTATGGCCGAAAGAGTACCCAATGAGATATGGCTGGAAGTCAAAACCACCCCAAGTATAGAAGGAGCTCAGGTATTGGCGGTAGGGGCAAATGATCAAGAAGAATCTTGGATGACCCCGATTATAGATTACATACGGCATGGAAAACTGCCGGAGGAAGAAAAAAGAGGCCAGGATAGTAAAGAGGCGGGCCGCATCATTCTTTATTGAGGATAACCAGCTGTATAGACGATCTTTTGCAAGACCTGCTCTGAAGTGTGTCACCATAGCTGAAGGAGCAGAGTTAGTAAGAGAGATACATGATGGGCTCTGCGGAAATCACCAGGGGAAAGGGACAAAACTAAAAGACTCGGATATTTCTGGCCGAAAATGATGGAGCACTGCAAAGAATATATACGAAGATGTCGCAAGTGTCAAGAACATGGAAATAAGATACACACTCCTCCGGCTGAGCAAAAATCTGTTCTATGCCCAATTCCCTTCGCTATGTGGGGATTGGACATCGTGGGCCCATTCCCGGAGGCTTCACCAGGAAGGTTCAAATTCATGTACGTTGCTATCGACTACTTCACAAAGTGGATTGAAGCAATGCCTACTATCTCCATCACAGCTAGGAAGTCACAAGAATTCATTTGGAAATATGTGGTATGCAGGTTTGGCATACCAAAAGCCATAGTAACTGATAATGGAACACAGTTCAATTGCGAAGGCTTCCGAGAATTTTGTGAAGAATGGAAGATCGACTTGAGATTTGCATCAGTAGCCCATCCTCAGGCGAATGGGCAGGTTGAGAATGCAAATGGCCAAATAGTAAAGGCGATAAAAAGGAAACTCGATGAGAAAAAAGGAAAGTGGGCAGAATTGCTACCCCAGGTCCTATGGTCGTACCGAACAACAGAAAGAGGACCGACAGGAGAGACGCCTTACAGATTGACGTATGGTTTAGAAGCCGTCATTCCGGCAGAGATTGTGGTGCCGTCCATAAGATGGGAATCATATGACGAAGAGACCAACAATCAGGGGGTACAGGATCACCTTGATCTCCTTGAAGAAACCAGGACAGCCGCCGCAGTAAGGATGGCAAAAGATAAATCTAAGGTAGAAAGGTATTTCAACAGGAGGGTGAAAGAACGAAGTTTTGCCCCAGGGGAATTAGTCCTCCGAGAAGTTAAGCAACCCAAGAAGCTGGAGCCCCAATGGGAAGGACCATACATCATACACCAGAAGACAGGACGGGCTTCATACCGCTTAAAAAATGCTGAGGGATATGAGTTGCCGCATTCTTGGCATGGAGAATGTTTGAAAAAATTCTATGTGTAAAATTTATAACTCATCAATAAAAAGTATTATTTTTTGGAATGTGAAAGAAAAAGAAAGCACCGGCCAACGAGCCGCAGGCTATCATGCCTTGAAAGTAAGCACCGGCCAACGAGCCGCAGGCTATCATGCCTTGAAAGTAAGCACCGGCCAACGAGCCGCAGGCTATCATGCCTTGAAAGTAAGCACCGGCCAACGAGCCGCAGGCTATCATGCCTTGAAAGAAAGAAAGCACCGGCCAACGAGCCGCAGGCTATCATGCCTTGAAAGAAAAAGAAAGCACCGGCCAACGACCACGCTATCATGCCTTAAGCACCGGCCAACGAGCCGCAGGCTATCATGCCTTGAAAGTAAGCACCGGCCAACGAGCCGCAGGCTATCATGCCTTGAAAGTAAGCACCGGCCAACGAGCCGCAGGCTATCATGCCTTGAAAGAAAAAAGCACCGGCCAACGAGCAGGCTATCATGCCTTGAAAGTAAGCACCGGCCAACGAGCCGCAGGCTATCATGCCTTGAAAGAAAAAGAAAGCACCGGCCAACGAGCCGCAGGCTATCATGCCTTGAAAGAAAAAGAAAGCACCGGCCAACGAGCCGCAGGCTATCATGCCTTGAAAGAAAGCACCGGCCAACGAGCGCAGGCTATCATGCCTTGAAAGAAAAAGAAAGCACCGGCCAACGAGCCGCAGGCTATCATGCCTTGAAAGAAAAAGAAAGCACCGGCCACGAGCCGCAGGCTATCATGCCTTGAAAAAAAGAAAGCACCGGCCAACGAGCCGCAGGCTATCACGCCTTGAAAAAACAGCATCCGGCCAACGTGCCGCAAGCTGACATGACCTTTTTTTTATTATCAAAACAAAACTGACCAACAAGCTGCAGGAAGATCCAGCTTAAAACCATAGATAACCATGCTCCAAAAGGAAAAAAGGGGGATCGCCGGAACAAAAATCCAAAGCTGCAAACCGCGCCGGCATAACTTGCATAAGATAACTACACATGCATCATTTAAAAGAGAGGTAGAAGACAGGAGAAAGAAATATCGCGACAATAGAAAACTCGGCTCAAAAAGAGTTGCTCCGGCAGACAAATAACAAGAGATGATAAAATATAGCTTATATTTCTCCCAAAATTATGTGGGTAGAGACAATTACAACATATGATCATTCGGCAGAAACAGAAAATACATGTTGTAACAAGAACTTCTCTAGAAATAAAAACCTCTATTCTACTCTATTCTACTGCCTTTGCAGTTTCTTTGTCAGCAGCTTCTTCTCCGGCGGTTAATAATCTATCGCCGCTACCTACTACACTCCCGGAAGACTTAGACCTCCTGGCAAGATGCTGCATCCCTCCGGCGGACGGCAGGATGTTGCTTCCGGCTGGAAGGAATGAGGCTTCACCAGCACCAAAGCATGTCTCTCCGGGACTGCGGCAGAATCTCTCAAGTTCCAAGAAGAAGTTGGATTTCTGCGACAGCCTTGAATTCCAACTTATTATACAGGTCATCATCCAGCAACTCTCCTTTCTCGAGAGAGTGATCCGAGACGATCTGCTGGCAGATGTCAACTAACCGGCGGCATTGAGAAGCAAAGGACTCCTTTAAATGAGCGTTGATGGTGCCTTGCTTCTGTATCTCCTCCTGAGATTGCCGAGAGAATGACTTGAGCCTGGTCACTTGAGATTCAAGAGTCAGGACTTGGGCACGGTACTTGTCACGTTCAGAATTGGCGGATGACAGCTCCTCCTTAGCACGGGCTATCCGTCCACTCAACTGGGTGACGTGCTTCAATAAATTGGCAGCACTCATGCCTAGCCGGAACAAAAAGAATAAGAAGAAGAAAGGGCCAAAAAGAGAGGAAAAAAGTTGAAGGCCTGAAAGCTTACCATGACCTAATGGCTCGGTATTCTCCGCTTGAGACCGGGACTTGGCTTCCTCCAGCTCTCTCACTTTCTCCTCCAGCCTCGCTTTCTCTTCCATAAGGGCGGTTTTATCCGCAACGAGAGCTTTCTTCTCTTCTTCCAAAAGAGAACAATCCCGGAGCAGAGACTGCTTCTCTTGATCAAAGGAAGACCTTGACTGCTCTTCCAGCGCGGCCTTTTCTTCCAGCAGGCGGTCGTGCTCTTGCATAAGCTTTTCTTTTTCCTTAACAAGAGCTTCATTCTCCCGTTGAAGAGTCTGCTTCTCCAGCACAAGCTCTTCAGCCTCCTGCTTGAAAGATTTCCCCTCCTGGTGGAAAAAGACTTTCTCTGCCTGAAGGTTGTTTACTTCACTCGAAGATTGTTTACTTCGTTCCGGTGCATGGAGCGAACCTGATCCAACATAATGTCCAGGTCAAACAAAGATCAAATTAGCTGGCCCTTATTCAAGGAAAAACGAGAGGCGATTTCATACCTCTATCAATGTATTATCAGCCTCCTTGATCCGGCCTCTCAGAGAGAAGTTCTCTTCCCGGAGTTTTTTCAGCTGCGCCTCATACTCATCGCGCTGACGCTCGCACTCACGCCGGGACAACTGCAGGTCTTTGTTAATCGCCTCAGTCCTCTCCTTTGCCTTGCGGTCGATCTCATATTCGACCTGGTCATATAAGCGTCATGAGAAGAGCGGGACAGCTTCAGCTCCTCTTCAACTCTATTGGCTCGGCTTTCCTCATAGCGAAGCCTGGATTGGAGGCTGCCAAAGTGAACCTCAGCACTTTGGGCCATGGACATCACCTAAAAAAAAACAATACAATACATAAGTTCAGGAAACCCAAAAATGAAACGAAAGAAGAAGAATACAAGTGACGAGAATGTCAACCTGAAAGATTCCTCCCCACATCATGTCGAACGCCTCTTTTGCTGGGATAGAATGCCGCATGATGGCATCCGCCCCCCATCCCCGATCCGCAGCCTCTTCTTGGTGGCAGTGAAGGTCGCCGGAGGAGCAAAGATCCCGTCTGGATGACCGGATCTCTTAATTGCCTCCTTCCAAATAGAGGAATACTTAGCGGCATCGCAGGTTATCAAAGGAAGAGGGTGCCCGCGATGGTAAAACCACCCTTCCTTTTGGGAGGGACCAGTGTAAGACTCCTGAGCAGGAGAGGGGAGGGGAAGAAGAGGAAGAAGCTATGTGGCCTTCTCCCTGCTCACCCTGGGGCTCAGGACCCTCCGGCATAGGGCCCTCCGGCGTAGAGGAGGCCATGTAATCCTCCCTTTGCTTACTTCGAAGCTCAGGGTTCTCCGGCACTTGCCGATACTCCATTGCTTTCCCTTGCCGCATCCACAGCCGCAGCAACGTCAATAGAGAATGATCCTGAAGCTTCACGGTCGCCGGAGGTTTGTCCTTCTTCTAAACCCCCTGGCTCTGCGGCCTTTGGCTTTGACGTGGTTTTCTTTTTCAGTCTTTTCTTGGCAGGGGCAGCAGGAGCTGCCGCAATAATAAAAAGCAGTTAGGACCAAAAGGGTGAAGCTGGAAATAGAAAAGTACTAAAAACTAAGAAAAATAAAAGAATAGGGGGAAAGCGGCGAGGCAGCCGAAACTTCTTAGCCGGAGGATGACGTGAAGGTCTGTGGCCCCCAGGTGTTTTCCTGAGCAGGATCTGAGGAAAAGTAACTCGTCAAGTCAGAAAATTGCTCGCAAATGGGAGTCAGATGACCGGACTCCCGCCCCGGGCGAGAACCAAAGTCTAAACCCGAACCAGGGGTGAGTGGAAGAAAGACACGGCGTCCAGACTTGGGGCTCACGTGCCATGTACCTGGCAATCCGGCGTCAGCATGTACAGGAGATTCAAGCCGCTTCTTTTTCTCCAAGTTACCGGCTTGGTCATCTCCAACTTCTCGTCTGGAACGCTTTACCGGAGCAGCGTTCTCCAAAAGCTGCTTGGCCGCATCGGTGGCCGCATCCAGCGTGTCATAGTAGTTAATTTTTTCGCCCCCATTCTTAAAGGTGACGAAGTTCCAGTTATGGAAGGAACCGATTTTGTCCCCCTTCTGGAAAAAGTCTGCGGCAATACATCCAAACAATAAGGAGACCGAAAGAAACGACAGAATTCATACTAAACAAAAAAACACTTACTGTGGTATGTCTTCAGAGAAGACAAGCGTTCTTTTGTAAAAAACGCCTCGACGGTCGGCAGTTTCTTGTTTACTGCCCTCAGAACCTTCGAAATAGGCATTTCAGCCGGAGGAGTTTCGGGGCTGATCAACTGACCTTTTCCGGCCTCAGCAGCGTATGGGATGCCCAACACTCGACCGGACGGAGGAACGATGATGAACCACCGTGACCTCCACTCGTGAGCCTTTTTATAGTCAAAAAGGGAGTACCCACTCTTCGCAATGAGGGTTAGGCTGTCAGGATCCTTCCTAACCGTGAAGAATCGGACGAAGTCGGTACCCTCCGGCCGAATTTTGATATCGTCACAAAGGGAAACAAAAGCCTGAAGGTGTGAGATGGCTTTCGGGTGAAGATGAGCGAGGGTGCAGCAGCGACGGAGAAGGAACCCTAGCACGAAAGGGTGTGGGGGAATAGTCAGGCCGGATCGGAAGAAATCGGCGTAGACAACGTACCCGCAACCGAAATCGTCGCTAGAGTGAGAATCAGAGGATGGCAAAAAAATTTGTGTCCCAAGTGGGGCTTCGACACCCCCGAGACAATCACAGAGGGAAGAGTAATTAAGAGAAGAAGGAGAGGGTTGACGCCCAGAACGGAAGGGTCTTACTGGCTTCAGGAGCGAAGGGCGAAAGCCGTTAGGAGACTGAGAGCCTTGTATCACTCCGATGGCGGGCGGAAATTTGGCAGCAAGTTTGCTCTGTTTGGCGGAAGAGGAAGACATCGTCAAAGCTTGGCGAAAATTGAAGAGTGACGGCAAAGAAAGACGGGCAAGCACACAGCGGTAGGAAGGCAAGGGAAGAAGAGAGGTTGAAGAAACGGGCCAGTAGAGGAAAGAACTCGAAGAGTTGGGCTTTAAGAGAAGTTTTTTCCCGCTCAAATAAAAATATATACATATGTGCGAACAAAAGTGTCTTTTTTACAGGGGAAGAGAAAGGGCCGCACGCTTCCTAAAGACGCTTCCGATGTCTAGTCGAAAGAAAGGCCCTGCGTATTCTACACTGACAACGGGTGAAAAATTCAAAAAGCGGAATGCACCAGGCCACGAGCTACGAACGTGGCCGATAAGTTCCTTTTCTCCACGTATGAAGAAAAAGAACTTGTGGGACTGAGATAAGGAGACAACAAAGCTCGGGTAAACCAAAGAAAGAGCCTCAGAATTGACCGCAGGCCGCAGGCAGTCGCAAATTTTTTTTCACCAAAACACAAGACACAGAAGTTCTATTTTCTTCACCGAAATTCAGAAAGATAGAACTTGTGGGACTGATGAGAAGGGAAGAAATGGCGCCGGACCAAAGCAGGCAACGTAGAGCATCCGGCCGCTCTGGCCGGATGAGATTAAAGGCACGTAGAGCATCCGGCCGCTTTGGCCGGATGAGATTAGGGGCTTGTAGAGCGTCCGGCCGCCTTAGCCGGATGAAAATGGGACTTAAGCAAAGCAAAACGTCACTCGACCGGCCGCTTGTGGTCAGTCAAAGATACTAAAGAGGGGGTAGAACTGTACTTAAGCATGTAAAATACAGGCTGGCACCAAAGGGACCAGGCCCAAAAAACTATAAATAAGGGTGTACCCCCATGAAATAAGACACGGTTTTTGGGGCAATCAAACACACATCCGATTCTAATAGAGGCTCTCTTTCTCTCTCTACTCTCTCTACTCTCACAAAGATTCAGGGTTCGAGATCAGGTAATGTAGGACCGAATGTCAGATCAGGCCATTTTAGGATAGATACACTGTTACATTGGGATCAAGGTCGGATCCTGTTAGGATAAATGCACTGTTTCACATTGTAAACCCTAGGTTTACATTGTTTCAAAAACATTAATGTAGTTGTTTTACCTTGATCTTTGAAGAGAGTTTGAATATCTATGAAGAGAGGACTCCACCTAGTCCATGAAAGGTTGGAATGAAGCTAGAACAAAGTCACGCAAAGAGCACCATTAATGTGCATTTTCGGTCAAGGTAAAAACATGGAAGAAACTTGATTTTTCTTTGAGATCCCTTACCTAGAAGCAAAGGAGATCAATAATATGTAGAAACACAAGCTCTAGCTCCATCAATGGTGGAACTCCATGGCACCGAAATGGGGCTCTTGAAGTTTTGAGAAGATAGGAATGAAGAGCTTGATGAGAGGAAGAGATTGGTGGTGTTTGTTTTTGATTTGGACAAGTGAGCTAGATTTTACAAGAGGTCAAAGCTTGAGTTTAATGGTGGTGGTGAGTATTACCGTGAGAGAACAAGAAGAAGAGACGTTGGAGAAGAGTGGAACCGTGTGAAATGAGAAAGAAATGAGAGAATGAAGATAAACTTTGCTTTTTGAAGATATTTGTTCTTATAAAGCAAATAGTACCTAGTTAGTCATCTTATTTACTTAACAAAATAACAAGAGAGTGGTGAGTCACCACACTTAAGAAAACCGGCCCCCTTTTATTACATAAGGGTATTTTAGTCTTTATTTGTCAATTTAATTACTTATGGTAACATATGTTACAAACTAGCTTATAAAAAAAATCACTATTCATAAAAACAAGGCACATAGAAGTGAAATTTTTGATTTCCCATTGATATAGCCACCAAAATGTGATACTATATAGTACACATATATATTTAAGAGTAATTATGGACATTTAGCCACTCAAAACTCATTTACAAGACAATTTTTCAAAAATGTTCTTTAAGACTTCTTAAAGCACATTTTGTGTTTTAACTTGTTTTCAAGCTTGGTTTTCTTTGTAATTGATTTAATATGTTCATTAACATATTTATAAGGTATAGGTATGACCATTAAGTCTTATACAAATTTATCCCAAGCTTAGAGCACATTTTTGCTCTTATTGACTTTAAGGTATTTTCTTGTGTTTTATTTGGTTTAACTGACTACCAAGGTTTCCTAAGGACTTAATTAGCCCTATTAAATCATAATTGAATATTATTAAGTCTTGGTAGGCTCTTTGGGTCCTAACCAAGTTCACTCATAGCTTAGAGCATGTTTTTGCTCAAACTGTATCTTAGTGCTTTATTGTGTTTTTACTATGGTTTAAATTGTACACTGATGTTTCTAAGGCACTTTTTAGCCTTTAGATACCATATTTTAACATTTAAACAACATACCAAGGTTTGGGGTATTTCAATCTACCCCCCTTAAAAGAACTTCGTCCTCGAAGTTTACACTTCCCACACATCTTGGATTAGAATACGAGGATTACTTATTGAAATAAAACTTCCGTAACCAAACATATTTTACATCACACCCTCGGACTTAATGGTCCGGGTACATATACACATCCATACATAACATAACATACTCACATGATAACCTCGGACTCAATGGTCCGGGTATCTTAACAACATTTACACATATAACAACCCTTATACTCTCTGGTCTTGGGTAACATAACAACATTTAGACACATAGGTCTTGATAACATAACAGCCTTTAGACACGTAGGTCTATATAACACAACAACATTTAGACTCATAAGTCTTGATAACATACGCCTTTGGAACTCACGGACAAAATAATATTTATTACACATACCACACAACATGTCATAGCATGTATTGCAATCAAAATATTTTTGGTATACACTGTGATCCCGCAGAACCCGGTCGCGATGGACACCTTCCGTCCCCGTGCCTTTGGGAGATTAAAACAATCACTTAAATTTAAAATTTTCCTTGTGAGGTTAAGTAAGAGAACTTTAACTATGTAAAGTATCTATCGACTTTTTATAAACACCAATTCAAAATCCTTTTTGAAAACACACACAACTCCAAGTCCAACTTATGCTCTTTGCTTCTTTTCTTAGCGTGGTTATTTGTGACCACTTATAGGGAGCTTCAAGAATCATTCAACCCTAATGTGATCAGCATTAGTGTCGAACTATCCTTCCACCCCAATTTGTGGTCGGCTTCCCTTGATCGCATGCAAATCAAGTTCCACTTCCCACTTCATTTTCAAGCATCAAATAAATCACTCATTTCCAATTTTCTATCTTTTTAATCATTCTAATCATGATCATAACATCTCCAAGGGATAGAACTCCGTCTATCAGTTATTTTCATTTGCTTTAATGTTGTTACCTAGGGAATCCTATTCTCACTAGGTTCTATGTCGGTTCCATAACCTTTCATGAATCGCTATATAATATATATACACATATATTTTATCAAAATACAACACATAGTTTCACATTTATACACTGTCGGGGTTTTTGTTCCCCCGGGAGTTTCTCTACTCCCCACACTTGTACCATCACACACAACTGTTAATAAATCAACACACTTATCACAATGGTATTCGCATCTTCTGTGCGCAATTACCACAATTAAACCATGAATGAATGCGTATGTTTACGTAACACACACACCAATCATCAAAACAAATTATTTTGTGCTATGCACAACATAGGTCACGTACACTTGTACGGTAATACACACTAAGTGGTTTTGCGCTCTACCCCCTTAAAAGGGATTACGCCCACGTAATCAATTACTAAACATTGGCTTAAAATGTTCTGCCGTCGTGAAGTGTTTTAACTTCCACGCGGTCTATTACACAATGGATTCTGATTAGAGGATCTTAACCATACTGGCGGTTTAGTTCCTAAACCAAGAATTCTCATTGGAGTTTGGTTTAACTCTTAACTGGTTTCGATTCTGGCCTGTTAGGCTTCTAGGCGTTAATAATTAGCCATTCACTCATGTTCACCATGTACATTCAACACTTGAATCACTGGTTCACTAGTTTCTGCTGTGAAACTCTAATAATTGTAGAGCTTAATTGTCCCATTTGTTATTCTTACTGTATTGTACATCCCCAATGGTCACCTTCATCTTGGTAACAATGGTTTCTCAACCGACGCGTGGTACCTCTTACCGTTAGCGAATTCGGTGAGTTATAAACTTTCTATCCACTTCCATAACAATTTACTGTGTATACAGCTATGTATTTCACAACGATTGACTTGTTCCCTTCCGACTTACTGTCGGTTGAGATTGAGCTACTACCTAGTGTGTAGTGCTCTCTCAGCTATTTACAACATTTGGGGTATATTCCATACCGATATTTGGCAGTTAGTGCTACTGTAGTCACTTACTGTTAATCATGCCTCCACATTTGGTTTTGTACAAGTACTCTTTTATTGGTGTGGCCTTGCATTTCCTATGCATCGGCCTTTATAACATTATTCCTCCACAATTAACATGTTTCCAATTCCCAGCTATCCCACTCAATCATTACTGCGCAAGTGCAATACCAAAACACTCAGTCATACAGAGTGCAGAGGCGTAAACTCTTGACAGTAAATCCCTTATGCGATTTGCCATGGAATTCATACTGAGTTCATCATCACATAGTACCTACCGCTGGCTTATTGCCCAGTCTGTTTAACATCGCTTACCTTGCATCACCACCGAATTTAATTCCTAACTGCTCTTCTCTACCATATCATTGTTCAACACTTATACTACGGTCACTTGCTGCGTACCGTGCTCTTACTCCTTGTATAAATCGGCTTATATCGTATTTACTGTCACATTAACTTCCACACATATACTTACATTATTCACATTATGGTTCATCACTCATTTGGATGACTACTGAATGCTCCTTGAGCATTGATCATTCGAGTCACAAGCCGGCATTATTCAGCTCGTGTTTCACTTTATACACACATACTACTAAGCTAACTTCTCTCTTTCAATAATAACATCGTCCATCCTTAATATATTTCTTGAACTTGATTCACATAACTACCGCTCCTGCGGTCTCACAATATCGAGAGGTATCCCCACTCTTAATGCAGTGGTTCGTTTACCACTCTATTCACTTATATAACATAAACTTCTGCAATCAATCTAATTTGCATAACACATTTTATTTGTGGCCTATAAGCCTTATTTTGCCTTGAGCTGCGCTCATTGTAGGCTGTCCACACACATGTACTTCTCTGTACAACATTACATGGTTTGGATGTTATATTGAGCTCCATGACAAGGTCGTTGCATTCCGTCTCCTTTCATGGAATGCCCCCTTAGGATTGTCAGTCCGTCTCCTGACAATTTATGTCTAAACTGGGTGTTAGCTTCAACCCTTGTGTTTCTATCATGCCATTTCGTGCAACACTTGTTGATGCGAACACCCTTCAAGGATTGCTCCTGGGTGTTACTAAGTTATGCCATTACGTCTTGTTCACACTTATTGGTATATTCAGTTAGCCACGCCGTTTGTGTTCTTAACTGGCTTATTATCCTCTTCTGTGAAGATCAACATTTCCTGGTAGTGTAGGTACTCATTCTGGGAGTTTCATCCCGTTCATTGCACATTAATGTGTCCACATTAGGCATCTGCCTTGCCATGCACAGGCTGGGTCTCGTTCCAGCTATCATGTTTATCCCTGAGGATCCTTAAGACGTATACGATGTCTTTACATTACAGTTAGTGCACCTCGCACCTCCTGACTCCTAGACATTTCCTTGAAATGAATTCACTAATTCCTTTAGTCTAGTTATCTTAACTGGGTTCCTTTACTTCAACCATTCATGGTAGTCCTTAGCTGTTGTTTGACTTATACTGCTGACCGTAGAACGGAGTCGACTACTTCCCGTGTTTCGGACTCTACTCGTATACATATGTGGGGTACCATACTGATACATCACTACTTACCCAACTAACCCATAAGCAGGTCTGTCAGGCCCACAAGCTCCTATCGGAGTGCGGTCGTCCCACAATTCAGTTGGTACACTCGTAGTGTCCGTCACACGCCTAGGTGAAGTATTCTGTTGTCAACTCCCTTATATTGTCCTTTGACAATATTCATTCCATGCTTCCCGAACTTAATCGAGGGAAGGTTTATCCATTGTTGAATTCTTATCAACTGCCCTTGGTTTTACTGGTTTGGTTTAGAAGAAGGTTAGAAAGAAGTATTGGTTTGAAAGAAAATCTGGTTTTGAAAAGAAAGAGTTTGAATAAATCTGAGTTTGAAAGAAAATTTTCATGGTTTCACAACATCTTCTTACCTTAACCAAGTCTAGCTTCTTGCTGACTGGTGTACTCACAATTACAGAGGTTAGGCTGTTAAGCCCTTCCATGGCTATAATGATCTCACTTAACTTCATGGTACTTTACCAAGTACTTCGTAGTGGTTATAAACTTCCCTAACAGCCCTGTTATAGCAGCACTTGCTATGGCAAGTGCGCCATGCTAACCGGCTATCGGTTTAACACATACCGGTTATGGTATTGTTTTTACCCGCACTGTCATCAGTGGCCTTGTTGGCCCTCACTGATCTTACTGTCTTGATAATAACTCCTCTAGGTGACTTCTCACTGTCTTCACATGATAATCATTAACTAGGGTGTTTCCCATTCTGGAGACCCCTTTTCTTTTGTATTGTTTCCTCTTTGTAGCCCGTTCCACGTATTTGTCGTGGTTGCTGAGACTTGTCTCTTGTTTGGGCACTATGTTGTAGTCCCTTGTCGGTTGGTATACCATTGGTGTATTATTTAACAACTGCGGTTCCGTAGACACTTGTCTCGGGGTTCATTATTCCACTTCTTGCCTGTTGCACGGTTGGTGCGTTGCAAGCTAGTTATTCTCGACTGCTCGGCATGTCGACCCAGGTTGCCGGAAATTCTATTCCCTTATACACAAAATTCTCCATTCTTCGGTATGAAATGCGGTTATCATTGTTCAGATGGAAACCGTCTCCGGGATTCCCAGTGTTCGGGATCTACCGTATGACAGGTTCTCCGTACCTTTAGAGGTATGTAATAACAGCCAGATCGGGTATTCCCGAGTAAGAGAGGACTTTCATCCCTCTGGCGTTCTTTCCCAAGTAATAAAACAGGGATTGTGGAGGGTGGGATGGATGTAGTAGGTTTCTAGTATTCATGGTAGTTCCTAACTAGCGTATCCCTCACGCTATCACTCAACCCTTAACCCAAAGTACTAAAATCCTAACTCGGTACTTCCTAAGCTCGGTAATTCAGTCATCAGAGCGAATCCAACAACATACACACTTAACAACAAACTGCAGCGGAACACAAACTTCAACACATTACTTAACTTCTTGGTGTCACACGCCGTTAACCACCCACGTGGCTAACAAGGCTAATACATATACATTGTACCGGTCTGATGGGCTAAATTCCCGAGCGACTACACATTACTATCCCTTTCCATTAACAACAATAACAACATACACCTTTCAACTGTACCGAGTATTCACAAACTGATGCCGATAACAATTTCGGTCTTACTACGCCTACTGTATATATACACTGAAATGATTTCCCATGTACAACGACTACCCGTCTTACTCTCGAACGGCTTCCAGCACTTCGTACCTGAAATAGGAAAAGAAGAGAAAGGGTGGCCCCCAAGGGGCTCAGCACCTTTGCTGGTATGGTAATCCCGCAGCCCACATGCTACCGGGCCACGCACAACTAATTGTCGTCTTAGCATGCGATTGATTATATTTAAATCATGCATGCAACTGTAAACACACAACACATAACATTTTGCCTCAATGGGCTCAACAAACGGATAATACATCCTTACTTGATAAGTCACTCATGATATTCATTATCCCTAGAGTGTTCCTCCTCTAATGGAGCTACTTCCTTAATAGACGACACTTACCCTTAAATCGGGTTATCCTTAAACGCCTCTTATTACAAACTGGGATTCATTTCCATGATCCACACACTCCATATCTTACAACATATAACATTCCTCACATAACAAAACATAACAACACTTCTCACGTTTCGACGTGCACATGATAACATCGCAATAGGAATTGCATTACAACAACATCACATAACATAACGGGAACGGTCCTCTTAGGAACCGACCCAAACATAGTTAATTCACTGGTGAGCCTAGAGAATGGTGTCACCCTCATGGTAAGCTCGTTATATAACAACAACAACACTCATTACCGTCCTAATAGTCGGACGAGTAACTTAAGTTAAGATGGTTCGGGTTTGGAGGCCCGAACACACCACACAAACACATGTTCCCCCTAAACCGATCATAAGTTAGAATAGCTAAGCTTTGGAATAAGCTAATGGGAGATCATAACCCGTGAGGGAAACAACCATAACAAAGAGAAGGGTAAGGCTAAGAAGGATACGACCCACCGACCGGCCAAACCGGATTCCTCACCACTGTTAGTACATACTTACTTTAGATATTAGTTAGAACCCCACTATGGAGTCTATCATAACTACACACCATACAGTATTACAACTGGGTTGAACACACAAGGGAGATCCCTACATTCACATACCCATATCACACAATTAACACACGCATAGCCGTGGTTAGAACGTCCCATGGTTCGGGTCGTTTACTCCGAATACCGAACTCTCATGTGGTCCTAGACTCAGTTAACTAAGGTTAACACTTCCGAGGTTAAGTGGTATCGGAGTTGAACACGCCACATAAATGAATTACTGTAAACTCATTACATGTTTAATCTTACAACGTGGCAAACATACAGAAAACACATTGGCATACAAGCCGGTGTAATCCGGTAGGACACAGGTTGCAAGAAAACCATACCTGTCACCGGAGTCCACTTTATCATGTCCATTTATGTTCCTCGAGCAATTCTCGAACAACTGACAACATTACATGTATTTTTTTATTAACATCAGGGTAACACGACTGTTTAAAGTCTAATGCTTATAACTTTCCCTTGTTAACAACATAACTTTACATTTTAACTTGTTTTACTTTTACATTTTGATACAACTTTTTCACCCACTTAATTGTCATTAAAACTCACCTAACATGTCCTTAACAACTTATAACATCATTACTAATCAATCCCATCATTACATATCATTTCATAACCTTAAACCATGTTTTTGGTCCGACCGAACTTACCGACCGACCTTGCACAAGGTCGGTCCATTCCAGAACACTTTACCGTCAAAATTTCTACTCCAACCAACCTTGTAAGTTCGGTCGCATGTTCGGTCCATTCCCGAGATTTCTTCCCTTTGAAAATTCAAGCCCGACCGAACTTGCCAAGTCCGGTCCCATGTTCGGTCGGTTCCAGAAACTTAATCCGTACACAAAATACAAGCCCGACCGACCTTGCAAGTCCGGTCCCCAAGGTCGGTCCATTCCAGAAGCCAATTCTCGCAGGGTAAACTGGGCTCGACCGAACTTGCAAGTTCGGTCGCAAGTTCGGTCTACCCCAGACCCTTGTTTTCCTTTTCTCATTCAACTCCAAACTTCACCCCATATATCCTAGTACACCCTAACCTCATTTGGGCACTTCAAACACACCTTTAGCCATGTACTAAACTCTCTAAATCACACACACCAAAACCATCTTATCATTCACAAATTCCTTACAAAATTCTTAGCACTTGGAATATTTTCTCCTTAAGATTCCTAAGTGGTATTTCACCAATAATGACCACTATACCAAGGTGTTTCCTCTACACCTTAACATCATCTCTCAAACTTCTTTTCTTACTAACTAAATCTCCTTTTTCACATCTTACCTAGACATCATTTCCTCCTTGTATATCAACATTCCTAAACCTTAAACAAACTTCTCCAAGACTTTATTACATCCTAAACACTCATTGAATTCCTAGAACTTCAAGACAATACCAAAGTCCTTGTAGCACTTTAGAACACCTTAAAAACATGTTTTCTTTCTTAGTAAAACATTTGTTCACCTTTAACACTTCCCAGTTCACCAAAACTTGCTTAAAACACTTAGAACTTCTTACACATTTTCCAATTTTGGCCATAGCTTCTCTTGTATATACTCACATCCAAACACTTAGTTTTTTACCTTATTTCATTCAAGAACACCTAAAATCCATCAAACACATTTTTATACACAAATTTCACACATTTAGCACTACATCACAATATAGTGCATAACTTAAATTGCTTGGCACTTAGGCCCTTAAATAACATGGCTCTTAGGCCCTTAAATTGCATAAACCTTAAACACTGAATTTCCCACATAAATAATGCCTTTGACCTGTAAATACACCCAACAATACATATGCCCTTAATAAACTCCTTGAGAGCATTTTACTAGCTCATTTTCCATTGGCTCCTTAGGTATTTTATTAAGCAAATCAAGCTCATTTTCCTAAGGCATTTAAACTACATTGAGATAGTTTGTTTACCTCTTTTTCCTCACAACTTCTTTCTTGTTTCCTTGTAAAACCGGTGGGATGTTTGGTTGTTTGTCAACTACTACACAATATACAAACATTGAAATGAGTATACAAGCTTTAAGCTTCATCTCATTGTAAACTCTAGGTTTACATTGTTTCAAAAACATTAATGTAGTTGTTTTACCTTGATCTTTGAAGAGAGTTTGAATATCTATGAAGAGAGGACTCCACCTAGTCCATGAAAGGTTGGAATGAAGCTAGAACAAAGTCACACAAAGAGCACCATTAATGTGCATTTTCGGTCAAGGTAAAAACATGGAAGAAACTTGATTTTTCTTTGAGATCCCTTATCTAGAAGCAAAGGAGATCAATAATATGTAGAAACACAAGCTCAAGCTCCATCAATGGTGGAACTTCATGGCACCGAAATGGGGCTCTTGAAGTTTTGAGAAGATAGGAATGAAGAGCTTGATGAGAGGAAGAGATTGGTGGTGTTTGTTTTTGATTTGGACAAGTGAGCTAGATTTTACAAGAGGTCAAAGCTTGAGTTTAATGGTGGTGGTGAGTATTACCGTGAGAACACAAGAAGAGAGGTTGGAGAAGAGTGGAACCATGTGAAATGAGAAATAAATGAGAGAATGAAGATAAACTTTTCTTTTTGAAGATATTTGTTCTTATAAAGCAAATAGTACCTAGTTAGTCATCTTATTTACTTAACAAAATAACAAGAGAGTGGTGAGTCACCACACTTAAGAAAACCGGCCCCCTTTTATTACATAAGGGTATTTTAGTCTTTATTTGTCAATTTAATTACTTATGGTAACATATGTTACAAACTAGCTTATAAAAAAAATCACTATTCATAAAAACAAGGCACATAGAAGTGAAATTTTTGATTTCCCATTGATATAGCCACCCAAATGTGATACTATATAGTACACATATATATTTAAGAGTAATTATGGACATTTAGCCACTCAAAACTCATTTACAAGACAATTTTTCAAAAATGTGCTTTAAGACTTCTTAAAGCACATTTTGTGTTTTAACTTGTTTTCAAGCTTGGTTTTCTTTGGTAATTGATTTAATATGTTCATTAACATATTTATAAGGTATAGGTATGACCATTAAGTCTTATACAAATTTATCCCAAGCTTAGAGCACATTTTGCTCTTATTGACTTTAAGGTATTTTTGTGTTTTATTTGGTTTAACTGACTACCAAGGTTTCCTAAGGACTTAATTAGCCCTATTAAATCATAATTGAATATTATTAAGTCTTGGTAGGCTCTTGGGTCCTAACCAAGTTCACTCATAGCTTAGAGCATGTTTTTGCTAAACTGTATCTTAGTGCTTTATTGGTGTTTTACTATGGTTTAAATTGTACACTGATGTTTCTAAGGCACTTTTTAGCCTTTAGATACCATATTTTAACATTTAAACAACATACCAAGGTTTGGGGTATTTCATTAAGATTTATGCATTTAAGGGCCTAAGAGCCAAGTCATTTAAGGGCCTAGGTGCCAAGCGATTTAAGTTTATGCACTATATTGTGATGTAGTGTAGTTTTGGTGTTTGATGTGTGCTAAGGAGGTTTAATGAGAATTTGAATGTGATAGCTAATTGGTGTTGAAGAACTAAATGTTTTGGTGTAACAATATACTAGAGAACCCATGGCAAAATTTAGTGAAGAACCTAAGTGTTTAAGATGTGTAAGGAGATTTTATGACTAAGGAAGTACTAAGAAACTTTAGGAGTCGTTTTGATAAAAAGGGTGAGTCAAGGTGTTTTAATGAGTTAGAATGACTTCGGCATCATCATGGAGGATTTAGGAATCAAATGAATGAACTTGTGTATTTAGGACTTAGGCAAACATTGGTAAACTAAAAGAAAGGAAATAATGTGTTGGAAGAAGGAGGCATAAACTTGTGTAGGAACTTTAAGTAGTTGCATAAAGGAATTTTAGGTGGTGAAAGATGCTTGGGAGATGATGTTATAGTGGTGAGGAAGCATTTGGCATAGTGGTTATAATAGGTAGGAACCACCACTTAGAAGCCTAGTGAAAAACATTACAAGTGTTGACATTATTACAAGGAAAATGCATAATGACTAAGATGGATATTGATGAGTGATTTAAGGAGTTTAGTGGAGGGCCTAAGGTGTATTTTAAGTGCCCAAACGAGGTTAGAACATACTAAGAAATGAGATAAGTGTTTAAGGATATAGAAGATGAGTATTCTGGCCTGTCCTGAATTACCCCAAACCTTGATATGTTGTTTAAATGTTAAAACATGGTATTTAAAGGCTAAAAAGTGCCTTAGGAACATCGGTGAACAAATTAAACCATGGTAAACACAATAAAGCACTAAGACGCAGCTTGAGCAAAAACATGCTTTAAGCTTGGAGTGAACTTGGTTGGGACCCAAAGGACCTACCAAGACTTGGTAATATTCAATTATGATTTAATAAGGCTAATTAAGTCCTTAGGAAACCTTGGTAGACAATTAAACCAAACAAAACATAAATAAATGCCTTAAAGTCAATATGGGCAAAAATGTGCTCTAAGCTTGGGATAAATTTGTATAAGACCTAAAGGTCATACCTATACCTTATAAATATGTTAATGAACATATTAAATCAATTACTAAAGAAAACCAAGCTTGAAAACAAGTTAAAACACAAGATGTGCTTTAAGGAGTCTTAAAGCACATTTTTGAAAAAATGTCTTGTAAATGAGTTTTGAGTGGCTAAATGTCCATCATTACTCTTTAATTAATATGTGTACTACTTAGTATCACATTTGGAAGTCTAGATCAATGAGAAATCAAGAAATTTCACATCTATGTGCCTTGTTTTAGTGAATAGTAACTATTATAAGCTAGTTTGTAACATATGTTATTATAAGTAATATAATTGGTCAACTAAGACCAAAACACCCCTAAGTAACTAAAGGGGGCCGGTTTTCATGGTGTGAGTCACCACCCTTGCTAGCACTTATCAAGTAAATACATAAAGGATAAAGCAAGTTACTATTTGCTTTTAACAAACAAATATCTAAAACTAGCTACTTACCTTCTCATTCTCTCATTTCTTTTGTTCCCACCGTAGCCAACCCTTCTTCCTCCTCTCTCCATCGGTTTGCTACAGCCATATACCATTCTCCATATTGGAATGCTTGTAACTTATGACTCCATGCTCCAAATTCAATTTCAAGACCACCTTTGTCTTAGTTGAGTCAAGCTCTTCAATTCTATCTTTTCAAATCTTCAAAAGCCTCATTCCGGTGCCATGGAGATTCACCATTGATGGAGCTTGAGCTCACCTTTTCATGCCTTGTCATTCTCCTTTGCTTCAAGGTAAGGAAAATCAAAGAAAAACAACATTCCCTCTTGTTTTTGTGTGTAACCGAGAATCACCTTTGATGGTGTCTTCCCTTGTTCTTTCATAGCTCCATTTCAATCTTCAAGGGACAAGGAGGAGTCCTCTCTTGTTACATATTCAAGTTCTCTTTCAAATTCAAAGGTAAATATCATTTTAGTGTATTAAAACACTTATGTTAAACTAGGGTTTGTATATGAGTTTAAGTGTGAATTCTTAAGCTCATTACCCTTATATGTATATTGATTAGAAAGTTGACAAGTGATCAAACTCCTTGCTGATTTTCGGTTCAAGGAAACAAGAAAGAAGTTTGAGAGGAAAAGAGGTAAACAAACTATCTCAATGTAGTTTAAATGCCTTAGGAAAAATGAGCTTGATTTGCTTAATAAAATACCTAAGGAGCCAATGGTGAATGACCTAGTAAAATGCTCTCAAGGAAACTATTAAAGGGCATATGTGTTGTTGTATGTAATTGCAGGTCAAAGGCATTATTTATGTGGGAAATTCAGTGTTTAAGGTTTATGCAATTTAAGGGCCTAAGAGCCATGTTATTTAAGGGCCTAAGTGCCAAGCAATTTAAGTTTATGCACTATATTGTGATGTGGTGTAAATTTGGTGAAGTGTTGTGTGTGATAATACTCTTGATGGATCTTAGGTGTTCTTGAATGAAATAAGGTAAAAACCTAAGTGTTTGGATGTGAGAATATACAAGAGAAGCTATGGCAAAATTTGGAAAATGTATAAGAAGTTCTAAGTGTTTTAAATAAGTTTTGGTGAACTAGGAAGTGTTAAAAATGAACAAGTGCTTTACTAGGGAAGAAAGCATGTATTAAGGTGATTTAGAGTATTACAAGGATTTAGGTATTATCTTGGAAGTTCTAGGAATTCAATGAGTGTTTTTGAGGAATGTATTAAAGTCTTGGAGAAGTTTGTTTAAGGTTTAGGAATGTTGATGTACAAGGAGGAAATGATGTTTAGGTAAGATGTGAAAAAGGGGATTTAGTTAGTAAGAAAAGATGTTTGAGAGATGATGTTATGATGATGAGGAAACATTCTTGGCATAGTGGTTATCATAGGTATGAAACACCACTTGGAGGAACTAAGGAGAAAACATTATAAGTGTTAGGAATTTTGGTAAGAAAAGAGTAAGTGTTTAAGGAGTTATAAAATGAGTTTTATGGATGTTATATGAAGGGTTAAATGTGCCAAATGATGTTAGAACACATTAGGAGGCTTGAGGAAAAGTTTGGAGAAAGTTTGACAAGTTTGGACAAGTTCTGATGTTGTCCGACCCAGGGTGGGTCGGACAGCCCCAGTTAATTCACCCGTTGATGTTTCTGGAATGGTCCGACCTAGAGGTCTTAGGTCGGACATGGGTCGGACAGGTGGATTTGAAAGACGGAAAAGTTTCTGGAACGGTCCGACCCATTTGTGGGTCGGACGGTGGGTCGGACGGCCCAAAACATGTAAAAAAAACAAACAAAGTGTGGTTTAAGTAGTGAACCCTAGTGAGTAATAATGACAATTTAGTGGGGCAAAAGTTGTATCAAATGTAAAAGTAAAACAAGTTAAAATGTGAAGTTATTTAACTAAGTTAACGGGGATAAGTTATGAGCATTAGACTTTAAATAATCATGTTACCCCGATGTTAATAAAAGTACATGTAATGTTATCAGTTGTTCGAGAATTGCTCGAGGAACGTAAGTGGACATGATAGAGTGGACTCCGGTGATAGGTATGGTTTTCTTGCAACCTGTGTCCTACCGGATTACACCGGCTTGTATGCCAATGTGTTTTTCTGTATGTTTGCCACGTTGTAAGATAAAACATGTAATGAGTTTACAGTAATTCATATATGTGACGTGTCTAGTTCCGATACCATTTAACCTCGGAAGTGTTAACCTTAGTTAACTGAGTCTAGGAGCACATGAGAGTTCGGTATTCGGATTAAACGACCTGAACCATGGGACGTTCTAACCACGGCTATGCGTGTGTTAATTGTGTGATATTTGTGTGTGTATGTAGGGACCTCCCTTGTATGTGTAACCCAGTTGTAATACTATATGATGTGTGGATGTGATAGATTCCATATTGGGGTTCTAACTAGTATCTAAAAGTGAGTATGTACTAACAGGGGTGAGGAATCCGGTTAGGCCGGTCGCGCGTTGTTGGGGAGTGGGTATCCTTTTTAGCCTTACCCTTCTCTCTGTTATGGTTATTTCCCTCACGGGTTATGATCTCCCATTAGCTTACTCCAAAGCTTAGCTATTCTGACTTATGATCGGTTTAGGGGGAACATGTGTTTGTGTGGTGTGTTCGGGACACTAAACCCGAACCATCTTAACTTAAGTTACTCGTCCGACTATTAGGACGGTAATGAGTGTTGTACAACGAGCTTATCATGAGGGTGACATCATTCTCTAGGCTCACCGGTGAATTAACAATGTTTGGGTCGGTTCCTAAGAGAACCGCTCCCGTTATGATATGTGTTGTTGTTGTAATGCTATTTCTATTGTGATGTTGTTATGTGCACGTTGAAACGTGAAAAGTGTTGTTATGTGATGTATGTTATATGTTGTAAAAATGTGGAGTATGTGGATCATGTATATGAATCCCAGTTTGTGATAAGAGGCGTTTAAGGATAACCCGATTAATGGATGAGTGTCGTCTATTAAGGAAGTAGCTCCATTGGAGGAGAAACATTCTAGGGGTAATGAACACCATGAGTGACTTATCAAGTAAGGATGTGTTATCTGTTTGTTGAGCCCATTGAGGCGGAATGTTATGTGTTGTGTGTTTATAGTTACATGCATGATTTAAATATAATCAACCGCATGCTAAGACGACAATTAGTTGTGCGTGGCCCGGTAGCATGCGGGCTGCGGGATTACCATACCAGCAAAGGTGCTGAGCCCCTTGGGGGCCACCCTTTCTCTTCTTTTCCTATTTCAGGTACAAGGAGCTGGAAGCCGTTCGTGAGTAGGACGGGGTAGTCGTTGTACATGGGTAATCATTTAGGTTGTATATATACAGTAGGTGTAGTAAGACCGAAATTGTTATCGGCATTAGTTTGTGAATACTTGGTACAGTTGGAAGGTGTATGTTGTTTCTACTGTTAATGGAAGGTTCAGTAATGTGTAGTCGCTCGGGAATCTAGTCCATCAGACCGGTACAATGTATATGTAATAGCCTTGTTAGCCACGTGGGTGGTTAACGGCGTGTAACACCAACGAGTTAAGTAATGTGATGAAGCTTGTTTTCCGCTGTAGTTTGTTATTAAGTGCGTAAGTGTTGGATGGGGTGTTACATGTCCGAACTTCCATCCGAATTTGGAAGCTCGGACATGCCCTGTTGCGAATAAATTTTCTGAGTCTCGACCAGTGTCCGGACTTCTGTCCGGCCTTTGAAGTTTGGACACTTGAAATTTTTCCTTTGATTTTTCCTCGACCTATGTCCGAACTTAGGGAAGCTCGGACACATGTTCGGACACACGTCTGGTTGCACCCTTTTGAGTCTCGACTTGCGTCCAAACTTCGGAAGCTCGGACACAAGTTCGGACGCGGTGCTGTTTTGACCAAAAACTTTGTTTAAGGTTGAGAAATGATATCTAATGTTGGGGATTGATAGATATTGATGTTATAAAGTTATTAAGGGCATGCTTGGAGGGGGTAATGGCTACTAAGTGGGTGAACAAATGTAATAGGTAATGAGGAAATGGTGTGCTTAAGAGTTTAAGTTGAAACTATAAAGACTTAGTGAATAACGATGGGTAAATACTAGTGCCCAGGGAAGTTAAGTAAATTGCGTTAAGTCGAGCTAAATAATAACCTAAGTTGGGTGAATGTTTTAGGACTTGAGAATTGGGACCCCGGAGAAGGTTAAACAAACGACAGTCGACGGTGAATGGTACAGTCTTTCTTGTGACCTGCTTGCTAACGAGGTGTCCCTCGGCTTGTGTGCTATCTGTTTATTTGCTATGACTAAGACAAGATAAAGCATGCAACCAGTTATACTTGTTCTCGTTGTGAATGTGTTTTCTTTACACTAACCCACGAGACTTGAGATTGTTACTAACTAAGTTTAGTACTTGTTAAGTTTAGGAAAGGAGTTAAGTATTGGTAACTGTTGGTTAATACCCGTTAAGGTTTAACTAACACACAGTTTGTAAGATTTTCACTAACTGGAACTTAAGGGGGGAAGTGAGGAACCCGGGACTGACTCTGGTCATGCATGCTAAGGAAAGGGGGTCGGTATCTGGATCAGATCCGTCCTCCGCTTAAGGACTTGTCTTCGGACTTGTTGCCTAGGGTCGGTTGCCGGCTCAGCTACACTGGACTCCCGTCCAAGGTAGGTGGCATTAAGATGGTGCGGTAGGATCACCTAAATCCTAAGTTTAAGTTAAGCTACAACCATTCCCAGTCTAGGAACGGTTTGTATACTGAGGTTAAGATAAGGTTAAGACTGAGGTAAGTTAAGGAGAACTGAGGATAAGAGGAATCAGATTTGGAGGAGGTTATTACTAACCCATTTGTTAAGGGAACGCTTGAGTCGTTCATTTGTGTGTGGACTATGTATGTTCATTTGTGGATGGTTGTTTATTGCACTTCATATTATGTTTGTGTATCTAATCAATTTCCATGCTATCGACAATTAGTCGTCGTAGCCCCGTTAGCTTGGGGGCCACGAGAGGGTCGTACCAGCATTCGTGCTGACCCCCTTTGGGGCCTGTTTTTACACTTGCAGGTAAGCGGCCCATGAATACATACCACGAGAGTAGGAGCGGTTAGACTTAGGATGGGTTATTTATTTTTGAGCACGGGTTGCGCATGTACGCCCGTCTGTTTATATTAAAACTGATGTAAGTTTATGTTCATGACTTAGAAACTTAAACTCGGTTGGTTGGTGGCGTTTTGGTCGGTTTGTATATTTTGGATAAGCATTGTAAATTGGTAAGGTCGGTATTTTCTAATGATCAGACCGTGGCAAGGTCCCGGTGTTTGTTATTTCCGCTATGGTGTTTGTGACTAAGTTGTTAAGTTTTGCGATAACCATGATTGGCTTTGGACGGGGTGTTACAAAAAGTGGTATCAGAGTGTAGTTACGCTCTGATCAAGAGATACCGGACATGAGTAACCACCGAGTTAGGATATGAGTTAAGATATAAAAAATGGGTTAAGGGTGTGAGAAGTTAGTGTGAGTAGAGTCAGATGACCACTATTAAGTGTGGATCGTCTTTACCGTCTACGGACGTTATAAATTCGTTAACCGAAACAGTGGTGGATACAAATCTAATGTGAGTTGTGATTGTTCAGATGTCAGGAAAGAGAGGCCGAGGCCGTGGTAGAGGCGACGAGACAGAGATACCGGGAGGGCAGACAATCGCAGAGATCGTAGCTGCCGCTTTAGGGCACATGGGCTATCAGCCTGGTTTGGGTGCACCACCTCCACCGCCACAGCCCCGGGAACCAAATTGGGTGAAGAGCCTTGCAGACCTTCGACCCGCGCATTTTAAGGCGGAGACTGATCCCGCCAAGCTTGAGGCGTACATCTCCGAGCTGGAGACCGCCTTCGAGACCCTTGACGTCCCTGCTGGGATCAAGGTGCGTCTAGCTGCGTTCTACCTGAAGGGGGCAACAGGCGATTGGTGGAAGCTGGTGAGGGCCGAGCATGTGGCCAATCCAGACTTCGGCTGGGACCAGTACACAGCACTGCTGTGAGCAAAGTACTATCCTGCCCATGTCCAGACGAAGAAGCGCTTATAGTTGGATGCGCTTAAGCGGACCGACAAGATGACGGTGGACGAGTATTACTCAGAGTTCACCGTCTTGCTCTGTCTTCTGCCAGGTCTTGGATATTCATACCAGATACTGGTGGACCGCTTCTATGGCGGGCTTAGCCATCGACTCCGCTACGGCATGGGGCCGACGAGCTATACTACCTTGCAGGTAATGAGAATGAGTAAGATATAATTAAGTGAATAAGATTTAGTTTGTGAGAAATAAGATGAACTAATGCTTTGGAAAGCAGGAGTGCTATCATGCCGCTGCTAAGGTTGAGATAACCGTCCAGCTGAGGGATGAGGAAAATGCGAAGAGGAAGAGTGCCGGTAAGAGCACGGAGAACCAAGGGCAAGGTGGGTACAAGAAACAGAAGTACCAACCTCAAGCCAAGAAAAATCATAACCAAAAAGGGAAGGAGGAAAAGGAGAAGGCTCCAGAAGAGCCACTGAAGTTGACATATGCATATGCAGCTAAACCCCTGCGCTCAAGGGCGCCAAAGGGTAAGGGAATTAATATTGAGTGAATTAAGAGACAATTAGTAACCGTTTAAGATATGAGTACTGATATTGTGAATGATCAGAATCTGAGACTGAAGAGGGAGCCAGTGGTGGCTACCAGCGACGCTACATCTGTCAGTGGTGTCACAAGGACCACCCCGGGCTCGATTGTAAGGGGAACAAGGTGGAGTGCATCTATTGTGGGGTATACGGACACCGAGCATACGAGTGCTTCCGGAACCCCGCTAGCAGAGCCTTTAGGCCCGAGATGAGGGGCAAGGGCAAGACTGATCAGGGAGCTGGATCTGACAGTCAGAAGAGAGTGCAGCAAGCTGCAAACAAGAACCCACGGGTAGCCTAGAAGTCGGGACCCACACTACACATGGTGGACCGGGACGATGAGCCTGAACCCTCATCGAGGCCAGGTACCGCTATAACCACTTAGTAATAAAATTGCCTGCTTACCGCATTACATGCATGATTAGTGAATAAATGAGTTAAGTGAGAATAAGATAAGATTAGAACTTAAGGGAGATATAACCTGTTACCACCTTAGGAAACTTCAACATATGTTATCCAATGCCTTCTACACCTAACCCGGAGTACACCGACATCGAAACCGTAGACTTTCCAACCGAACAATGTCAGGTCAACCGCCCAGGTATGATATTATTAAGGGGATACCTGACACCCGAAGCACAAATAGCCATCATCAGGAGATGCAGTCAACTAGGAGTGGGACCGGGAGGTTTTTATACACCGGAGTACCCAAGAGGAGCGAGAATGAAGTTAGAGATGATGAGCTTAGGAAAGGATTGGAATCCGTATGCCAAGACCTACCAAACTACGAGGATACAAGATGGAGTCTTACCACCGGGAATACCCGAAGAGTTCCATCCAGTTATTACACAAGTCGTGGAGATCGCTCAGCAGTTGGAAGCTGACCCGATTCCAGACATATAAGCGGACATCTGTATTGTAAACTTCTATGAGAAAGATGGGCGACTCGGACTACATCAGGACAAGGATGAGACAACGGAGTCTCTCGAAAGAGGGATACCCGTAGTGTCTTGGTCCATTGGGGATGACGCTGAATTTTTGTACGGTGAGCAGAAGCGTGCGAACCGTGCTAATAAGTTAATACTTAAGTCAGGGGATGTATTAGTTATAGGAGGAGAATCAAGGATGTTGTACCATGGGATTAAGAGAATCAAGCTGAATACAGCACCGTCAGCAATAATCAATGCGACACATATGAGACTAGGACGGTAAAACCTAACCTTTAGACAATATTAGCCGTGTAATGTTTTAGTATGGGATAAGGAATGAGATGTAAGATTAAAGCACATGTTGTAAACAGGATGGTTATGAATAAAATAACAGTGTTGTTCATATAAATTGTTACGACTCTTGTTATACCATCATTACTCATGAAGCTTATGAATACAATTAGGTCATGGACTCGGTACGGAAGGTGCGCTAAGCATACTTACAGAGGCACAGGCCGACGCCAGCGGTACTATCCTCACCAGCACCTTTCCGATTAATGGGATTGAGGCATCAGTTCTCTTCGACTCAGGGGCCTCGCATACCTTTGTCTCGGTATCTTTCGCGAGAAGGTTGAGGCTAGACGCTGATGAGCTACCCGACTTTACGGTTACGCTCCCGTCTAAGGAGAAGGTTCGTTGCACTCGCTACTACCGAGGAGCCATTATCAGAATTAAGGGGGAAGACTTTCCAGTCAGTTTTATTGAGTTCAGGGAGTTGGGATTTGATGTGATTTTTGGGATGTATTGGTTGGAGCGGCACAAGGGTCGTATCCTCTGCACCGAGCATAGACTGCTGCTCAGGAGTCCGTCTGGGGTAACGATATCATACCGCCAGAGGCCCAGAGAGCCTTTGACTAAGATCATCACCGCTATGGCAATGTATAAGGAGTTGAGGAGAAAGGGAGAAGTGTACCTCTGCTATGTCCAGGACATGGAGAGAGACCCCGAGTTCGACCCCAACTTATCGGTAGTGTCGGAGTTCCCCGATCTCTTTCCACGGGAACTGCCCGGCATGCCACCCACTCGGGAGGTAGAGTTCACCATCGAGCTGCTACCTGGTACCGGACATATAGCCAAGGCACCATACCGCATGGCTCCGGCAGAGATGAATGAGTTAAAAGAGCAGTTAAAGGATTTGTTAGACAAGGGATTTATCAGACCGAGTGTATCACCTTGGGGAGCGCCAGTTCTCTTCGTAAAGAAGAAGGATGGTAGCCTCCGCCTCTGCATCGACTACAGAGAGTTGAATGCAGTGACTGTGAAGAATAAGTATCCACTACCCCGCATTGATGATCTGTTCGATCAGTTGAAAGGGGCATCCGTGTTTTCCAAGATTGATCTCAGATCGGGGTATCATCAGATAGCCATTAAGGAGGGAGACATTGAGAAGACAGCATTCCGGACACGATACGGCCACTATGAGTTTACAGTGATGTCGTTCGGTTTGTCGAACGCACCAGCGAAATTTATGGATCTGATGAACCGCTTGATCCGGGAGCAGCTGGACAAGTCGGTTGTGGTATTCATTGATGACATTTTAATATATTCAAAATCAAGAGCTGAGCATGAGGAACATCTGAGGAGAGTACTGGTGATATTGAGGGAGAACCTGCTATATGCTAAGTTCTCCAAGTGTGAGTTTTGGCTTGACCAGGTCTCTTTCCTGGGTCATGTCATCTCAGATGCTGGGATCTCGGTGGATCCAGCAAAGATTGATGTCGTGCGTACTTGGCCGAGACCGAAGATAGTTACCGACATTCGGAGCTTCCTTGGCTTGGCAGGTTACTACCGGCAGTTTATTAAAGATTTCAGCAAAGTCGCAAAGCCGATGACCAGTCTGACGAAGAAAGATGCACCGTTCTTATGGACGGCTGACTGTGAGAGATCATTTCAGAGTTTGAAAGACTCACTGACCACTACACCGGTTCTGACCATTCCAGACGGTACGGAGGGCTTTGAGGTTTACTGTGATGCATCCGGCAGAGGGCTGGGTTGCGTGCTCATGCAATATGGCAAGGTGGTGGTATATGCCTCACGCCAGTTGAAGAAACATGAGGAGAACTACCCCACGCATGATTTAGAGCTGGGAGGTGTAGTCTTCGCTTTGAAGATATGGCGCCATTACTTATACAGGGTTAGTGCGACGATCTATACCGATCACAAGAGGTTGAAGTACATATTCACTCAGAAGGAGTTGAATCTCAGACAGAGGAGATGGTTAGAATTTCTGAAAGACTATGACATTGACCTCCAATACAAAGAAGGGAAGGCCAATGTTGTAGCAGATGCCCTGAGCCGTCAAGCACACTCACTCCATTCGCTAGTCTCTTTCTCCAGCTTGGTTGATGAGGTGCGAGAGGCTCAGAGGACAGATGAGTATATGAGATAGGTCAGAAGCTGAAGCAGATGGTACCTTTGAGAGTCAGAAATATGACTTCAGACTTCACGATGATGATCAGACTTAAGGGCCGGTTATGCATACCACGGGGCAACACGGATCTGAAAGACCGTATACTTAGGGAATCACACTGTTCTTCAGTTTCCATCCATCCGGGAGCCTCTAAGATGTACAAAGACATGAAGAGATACTTCTGGTGGTCGGGGATGAAGACAGATGTTACCGAGTTCGCCTTGAGGTGTCTCACATGCCAGAAGGTGAAATTCGAGCACCGACGACCGGGCGGAATGGTACAGTCGATGCCAGTTTCGGAGTGGAAGTTCCATGATATATCCATGGACTTTGTAGTTGGACTCCCACCTGCTAGGGGAGGTCTCAACATGATATGGGTAGTGGTGGATCGCCTTACCAAAGTAGCCCGATTCATACCGATGAAAGATACTTGGAAGGTGACCAAATTAGCTGAGTTGTTTGAGAAAGAAATCATGAGACATCACGGGATACCAAAGACCATAGTGTCGGATAGAGATACCAGATTCCTTTCGAGGTACTGAAGAGCTACTAGAGAAGTGTTGGGTACAGAA